>JANRMT010027041.1:124294490-124362174 GCA_026402145.1 Polypterus bichir lapradei | reverse complement strand
CTGACCTTAATTGAGGCAAGTGAGGCCTGCAGTTCTTTAGACGTTGTTCTGGGGTCTTTTGTGACCTCTCGGATGAGTCGTCTCTGCACTCTTGGGGTAATTTTGGTTGGCCGGCCACTCCTGGGAAGGTTCACCACTGTTCCACGTTTTTACCATTTGTGGATAATGGCTCTCACTGTGGTTCGCTGGAGTCCCAAAGCTTTAGAAATGGCTTTATAACCTTTACCAGACTGATAGATCTCAATTACTTCTGTTCTCATTTGTTCCTGAATTTCTTTGGATCTTGGCATGATGTCTAGCTTTTGAGGTGCGTTTGGTCTACTTCTCTGTGTCAGGCAGCTCCTATTTAAGTGATTTCTTGATTGAAACAGGTGTGGCAGTAATCAGGCCTGGGGGTGGCTACGGAAATTGAACTCAGGTGTGATACACCACAGTTAGGTTATTTTTTAACAAAGGGGCAATTACTTTTTCACACAGTAAAGGTGTGAAGGTGTAGGTTTGGATTTTTTTTCTCCCTAAATAATAAAAACTGCATTTTGTGTTTACTTGTGTTATATCTGACTAATGGTTACATGTGTTTGATGATCAGAAACATTTTGTGTGACAAACATGCAAAAAGAATGAGAAATCAGGAAAGGGGCAAATAGTATGCAATTTTCCCAAAAGGGACATGTCAAACATACCTGTAAATTTTGTTACAAAAACAGGGCAAAAATGTAATTGGTCTCTGCCTTCTTTAGCTAATCACGTCCAGAGATTTGTTATTTTTGCTATTAGTGGAGATTACGTTTTAGCCTATTTATGATTCATTAACCTTAACGTTAAAATATATATTTTAAGTAGTTTAAGTAGAATTCTGATATTCAGAGTTAATTTCGTATTAGATTTCCACTGTTAAGATGCTGAGGTGCAGTACCTTGCTTCTACATGAACTGGAAGATCACTCATCTGATATGATATTGGAGCTGCCTTATGAAGACACATACCAAAAATACGTATAGCTATTCATAAGCTTTTGTTTAAAGGCAATATTTTAGATTTGGACCCTTTATCTTAGGTTGCGTTTTATTTATTCTTAAAATTTCCCTTCTGGATTTAAATAATACCTATGTGAAAGTGAAAAATAACAAAGTCTAAAATTTGACAGAAAAAAATAAAAGTTGCATGAGGCCCATGTTAACTGTATTAACCGAACTTAAGAATAAGAGAAATGTTTAATTTTTGTCATGCTGACTCTTGATTAGAAAATAAGTTTTACCAACTTAAATGTGTATGACCTGCACATATAAATATAAAGGAATCTTTTCAGATTTGTATTATATATCTTTATTTAGCTAACCCTATTTTAGTTTCGTATTGCAGTTTTAAGAGAAATCATAACAATGTGTGCAAAATGTCAAAGTCTGCTTACATCTTGCCAGTGAGTGGACAGGGATAAAAAGTAGTGTAGAAGTTTCATGAACAGTTTTAATTAAAACATTATCTTTCATAATTTTTACGAAATTAACATTTATAATGGGCTAGCTTGCATATGTTTACATATTAGCTGGAAACCATGTTTTTATTATAATTAACAAAAAAGATATTGGTATTTTTTTATTTCTAGAAAGTTACCAATCTTCATCTTTAGGAATATTATTATTATTTATATACAAAGTGCTTGGATATAAATATTTAAATACCGGCTGGACCATAAGATCACAAAATCTATGAAAATGGCTAAATAACTTGACAATATGCTGTGAAATTAAATTCAGAACTTAGCACTGTTTTGAGTGTAGTGTTACAAGTGAGAATGTAATTTTATGATTATGGTGTACGTATCAGAGAAATATATTTTATTGCTATGTATATGTACCCAGATTAAACTTGTTTGCAGGTGTCAAATTTTATTCATTACCAAGCATGTGAAAATAGTATTAGATTAATAATAATGTGTAAGAAAAGTGATACTGAACAGGATTCTTTCAGACTCTCTATTGCTCTTCCCGAAATATACACTGAAGACAGCAGACGACTAAACATTGTGAATCTGCCTTTGACAGTGTGGGCTGTAGTAAGGGCCAAGACATGTCAGGAAACACTTTGGTGGCCAACTAAAAAAAAACACATGTAAAGCCTGTGAAATTTGTAAAACAGTAAACTGCTGTCTAAGTCTTTATTGCTCAGCTCTAGTACATAATAGATCACAGCTACTGCCCTGGGCAGACTTCTCTAGAAATATTTTGAGGTAGTTGTTTTCACTCATACAATACCAATCAACCAAGTGTGTTTACATGATTCTTATTTTTTTCATATATATCAGTTCATCTCATAAACCCAAAGTCACTTACAGTATTCATATTTTTATTTGGGGGGACAAAAATGGCTGTGCAAAAAATTCTGGGACTTTATCTGTTATCATATAAATTGGCTCTGTCTTGTGGTCCTGTGTGATATTGTTTGCAAGTGGGACTTAACAATTAAATATGTTTCAATATTTATCAGTTTACCTATCCTTGCATGTACAGACTTTGAATTTATTCTCATTGTTTGCAACCTGTAACGTTCAACTGTAATCCTAAACATGATGGTACCTAGCTCTTAATAAGGATGGAAAGAGTTGATTACTTTGTACAGTTAGCTTGAGTATCAGGACAACAACCCACAGAGACATGGATAAAATATGAAAAAAGTTACCAGATCAACATTCAAAACCAGTCTCCTGAACAGTGAACACCACCACCAACTGCTGTGCCATTGTAAAGTTTAACTATGCTCATCTGTGCTGGAAAATAAAGGTAGTACTAGGGTGTTGTACCGTGTTAGCCATTATGAATGTAGGGAAAAGCCAAGCAAAATGACACCTTTTATTGGCTAACTATTGTAATCTTTTAGTTAGCCAATACAAGGTGTCATTTTGCTTGGCTTTTCTCTGGAAAATAAAGGGAAAGAAGTCAAAATAAAAAAATGCTGTTAAACAAGGATACTACCATAAAAATGCTAGTTTTGGCAGTCCACTTTTCTGAACACTTTCCCTTCTTCCACCAAAACTTTTCTGTTCCTTTCACTTGTACCCTCCTGCTCCACTCACTATTCTTAACTCCCCCCCAGAATCATTTGCCCAATGCTTTTCCTACCTTCAATCTCAATGAATTTTGTCTTTTTCCCCTACTTTTTTCCTTCCATTTAGTTGTCACATCAGATGAATATTGTCATAATTCTACATGTTGTTTTTTGTTTCATGGAATGTTGTTCAATTTTGCTAATTAGTTTTTGTTTAACTACAGCATTTTCACTTTCTTGGCTTACCAGGCTTCTACAGGTCATGTGTAACTTAATTGGAACCGCCCATAAAATTTGGTGATGCTTTTTAGTCAGCATCCTAGTGTTGGGATGGAGACAAAAGATTGTAACAGATAAAAAGCTGGAAACTATTTATCTGATATTTTGGCTTAAATGTAAATAGTGTTTTTCCAACTCTTTAAACTTTTACTTTTTTACCCCCCACTTGACCTGGCCCTGCCAACTTTGTTTTTCTGTGTTTTTCAACCATTCTGTTCAAGGTTTCCATTGAGTCATATCTTAATCCATTTTTCAACTGTTCTTTTCAGGACATTCTTCTTTTTTCAGTTATAGGCAGCACATGGATGGCACTAAATACAGGGTGAGCCAAAACGAAGTACCACATTTGTCAATTTCATTGCGCGAGGTAGAGGCAGCCAAGTGGGTTGGTGTGGGGGTCCTTTGACAGGTGATCTCTTATAGTTTTCAGTCAGCAAAATGCCTTGGTCTGGTACACACTGTGCTTTGGCTGTCGAAGCGCTCTTCAAAATCAATGAATCTATCATCACAACGCAATACGCCTTCCGAATGCACTCCTAACGGTGATGTCCCAAATCGGAAAACAATTCTTTAGTGGGTGGTTAAATTTAGATAGACAGGTACAACAATGAACATAAAATCTCCAGGTCATCCTCGGACTGTATGAATGCCTGATAAGAACCAAGCTGTAAAGGCATCAATTTTGCAGTCTCTTAGACGTTCAGCATGCAAACATGCTTCTGCCTTAGGCATTTCCAACATGTCTTTGAGAAAGATTTTGCATGAGGACTTTAATTTCCAGCCATACAAAAGGATGATAGTGTAGGAACTCACGGAAAGAGACTGGGAGAGCCATGGAGAGTTGTGTGTGAACATTCTGCAAACTGTTCATGTTCAGCGATGAGGCACATTTCCATTTGAATGGTTGTGTAAATAAGCAAATCTTTCGTTATTGGACTGAAACCAACCCTCGTGAACTTCATCAGAGACTCTTGCACAGTGAGCATGCTACAGTTTGGTGCGCCGTTGCAGAATTTGTCATTGCATGCCCTTACTTTTTTGAGGTGGGGGGAGAGCAACGATCACCATCACTTCAGAATGTTACATTGAAATGCTAGAGAACCTTTTGTGGCCCCAACTAGATCCATGCAAGTTTTGCGGGAGATGTTTCCGGGGATGCTGATCTTGCTCTGTGCGATTTCTTCTTGTGGGGCTACCTCAAGTGAAGGCATACACACACCGGCCTCAAAACCTTGAAGTCCTCAAGGACGCTGTTTGCCATGAAACAGCTGATATTCCCCTTGAAATGACCAAACGAGTCATGCGAGCATTCAGAAATCGTCTCGAACAGTGTATTGCTAATGATGGCCACCACCTTGAAGACATAACGTTTTAACAAATCTGTTTTGTATATCCTTTCTTGTGTCATAGCATTTTTGTAGAATAAATGTTTGAAATGTGGTACTTCTCTTTGGCTCACCCTATACAAGTTCTTTGTCAACTGGCAGCTAAAGGTGTAGAGCATGCTTTAATCTCCTGCACTTAAACTTACAATAGTTTGTTCTATGTTAGCTTCAAGAAGATGCAGGGACTTCCTGCTCATTAATATCGGATACTTGTGCACTCACACATTTCTACGGGATAAATATGACTGAGCCACACATTTATAAATGTATTTTGAGCTCCCATAAATCTATGAATCTTCTTAACAACTATATTCTGTAAGATTACATCTGATGTCTACACCTCGGATGCCATCTTACCCTCACGTCTATCCATTAGTGTTTTTCTCTCACTGATTTAGAATGTGTCAAGAATCAGTTTTTCTTTTGCTGCAGCATGGGGTTTGAATTTCTAATGGAGCTATTTGTCTAATTAATGTTTGTTATACTTGTTTATCTTAAATGTACTACCTATCAAATCATCAAATCCATGATAATTTAATCCACATACCTAAAAACTCAAACTGGCATAATTCACAATTCTTAAATACCCATGACTCTAAACCATTTTATACTACACAGGATGCCATTGCCCTGTCTTCTGGAATTAAATGACTCTTTTGTGGTTACAACTGAGTAAACACAAACAAAATTGTTGCATCTGCTGGTTTTTTTCCATATTCTTTGTTAAACTATGTAACTTCTTTCATCTTTTATTGACTTTCTGCAAACTCAATACTAAGTCATGTTATTGCTCTTCATGTTATAACTATAACCCTAAATAATTACAACATGCATTACATCAGAGTGTAAAATCCTAATATTCTTTTGAAAATCATATTCAAAGTCCTTCAACAGCCCACCTGCTACTTGCATTCATTCATTACCTCATTCTGAACAAATTTACCATTTTATTCTGTCCCAACCAACTGCCTGCTGAAAACAATGCTCCTGTTTCTCCAGCCCCTTTTTATTAATTATTTCTAACAACTCCTAACAATTTACTCTACCGAAAGAGACCTCACAATGACAAAAGCAGATGAAAATTTCCTGATTAATTTCTAAACTTCCTCACACAAAATCTCCATTATAGTTCTTTATTCTCTTCTTCCAGAGCTTCAGACAATTAATCTCTATATTCTATACTGAATGCTACACAGAGCATAGTCTCACTAGTCCAACTCCTAAAGGACAAAAAAAAAGTATAACAATACAAAATCTTTTCTTGAATGCTATATTTATTGATGAAATATCTTGCATTACACATCCCTGCTCTTTCCATCACATGCACTGCTCTTCTTTTTTTTTAGTCTTTCTGGAGGTTTTCTCAGAATCTGCCCCCTTTCTGTAACTATATTGTTTTCAGTATGCTACCTGGCATGTATGTATGTATATGGGAACTAGAACTATATCATATTTGAAAATTATATGACTAACATACAGTATGAGAGCTAGAGCTCGTCCACACTCTGATAAACATGTCATAAAGCATAGAATTGTTATTGAATGGTTCTGGAAACATGACAAGTTTTAATTGCTTCAGTGATTTACACAGTCCCTTGATATCAACCCTATCAACCACCTTTAGGATGAGTGAAAAGGGCTGTTCATGGCAAGACTATGTGGCCATCAAATTTGTAGCAAATGCACAATGTAGTAATTATTGTGCGGTACAATATTCCTGAACAACATATTCAACATCTTACCTAATCCATGCCCCAATTAATTTGCGCTACTTCCCAAATAGGTGTACCTAATAAACTAGCATCTCAGTGTATTTACAAAATATGACCTCACCCATCTAAACCCATGTTGACTGTACTATACTTTTTTTTAAGTTGTTTTCATGAATTTTCCCACTATACTCTTTAAGCTATAATAAACACTATTAATTTCTTGAGCACTTAAGTAAATATGGACAATTAAGAGTATTTTGAATTTAGCAGGGTTTCTCTCGCCATAGTATTCTCCAAATCATTTAGTACTTCATTAAGGCTCCCTGTAGCTACTAGAAGATCTCAAACTCCCTTACAAGTAGACACTTCAAAAATATGTGTGGCAAAAGGTCATTCTACTAAATATCTAATAAAGTACGGAATCCTGAATACGTATGCAAACAGCACAATTTAGTTTTTGAATTGAAGATATCTGATGACTGCTAATTCCATCTTCAAAAATGATGCTCTTGGTCATGTGACTTTACAACAACAACAAAAAAAGATGTGTAAATATAATTTGTGTAAATGGTCTAAATATTTGTCAGTGCTGGTCAGCTTATCTACTGTATACAGTGGGTACGGAAAGTATTCAGACCCCCTTCAATTTTTCACTCTTTGTTATATTGCAGCCATTTGCTAAAATCATTTAAATTAATTTTTTCCCTCATTAATGTACACACAGCACTCCATATTGACAGACAAAAAATTAATTTTTTGAAATTGTTGCAGATTTATTAAAAAAGAAAAACTGAAATATCACATGGTCCTAAGTATTCAGACCCTTTGCTCAGTATTTAGTAGAAGCACCCTTTTGAGCTAAAACAGCCATGAGTCTTCTTGGGAAAGATGCAACAAGTTTTTCACACCTGGATTTGGGGATCCTCTGCCATTCCTCCTTGCAGATCCTCTCCAGTTCTGTCAGGTTGGATGGTAAACGTTGGTGGACAGCCATTTTTAGGTCTCTCCAGAGATGCTCAATTGGGTTTAAGTCAGGGCTCTGGCTGGGCCATTCAAGAACAGTCACAGAGTTGTTGTGAAGCCACTCCTTTGTTATTTTAGCTGTGTGCTTAGGGTCATTGTCTTGTTGGAAGGTAAACCTTTCGGCCCAGTCTGAGGTCCTTAGCACTCTGGAGAAGGTTTTTGTCCAGGATATCCCTGTACTTGGCCGCATTCATCTTTCCCTCGATTGCAACCAGTCGTCCTGTCCCTGCAGCTGAAAAACACCCCCACAGCATGATGCTGCCACCACCATGCTTCACTGTGGGGACTGTATTGGACAAGTGATGAGCAGTGCCTGGTTGTCTACACACATACCGCTTAGAATTAAGGCCAAAAAGTTCTATCTTGGTCTCATCAGACAAGAGAATCTTCAGGTGTCTTTTAGCAAACTACATGCAGGCTGTCATGTGTCTTGCACTGAGGAGAGGCTTCCGACAGGCCACTCTGCCATAAAGCCCTGACTGGTGGTGGGCTGCAGTGATGGTTGACTTTCTACAACTTTCTCCCATCTCCTGACTGCATCTCTGGAGCTCAGCCAAAGTGATTTTTGGGTTCTTCTTTACCTCTTTCACCAAGCATGTAGTTTGCTAAAAGACACCTGAAGATTCTTTGGTCTGATGAGAACAAGATAGAACTTTTTGGCCTTGATTCTAAGCGGTAAGTGTGGAGACAACCAGGCACTGCTCATCACTTGTCCAATACAGTCCCCACAGTGAAGCATGGCAGTGGCAGCATCATGCTGTGGGGGTGTTTTTCAGCGGCAGGGACAGGACGACTGGTTGCAATCGAGGAAAAGATGAATGCGGCCAAGTACAGGGATATCCTGGACAAAAACCTTCTCCAGAGTGCTAAGGACCTCAGACTGGGTCGAAAGGTTTACCTTCCAACAAGACAATGACCCTAAGCACACAGCTAAAATAACAAAGGAGTGGCTTCACAACAACTCTGTGACTGTTCTTGAATGGCCCAGCCAGAGCCCTGACTTAAACCCAATTGAGCATCTCTGGAGAGACCTAAAAATGGCTGTCCACCAACGTTTACCATCCAACCTGACAGAACTGGAGAGGATCTGCAAGGAGGAATGGCAGAGGATCCTCAAATCCAGGTGTGAAAAACTTGTTGCATCTTTCCCAAGAAGACTCATGGCTGTTTTAGCTCAAAAGGGTGCTTCTACTAAATACTGAGCAAAGGGTCTGAATACTTAGGACCATGTGATATTTCAGTTTTTCTTTTTTAAAAAAATCTGCAACAATTTCAAAAATTATTTTTTTTTGTCTGTCAATATGGAGTGCTGTGTGTACATTAATGAGGGAAAAAATTAATTTAAATGATTTTAGCAAATGGCTGCAATATAACAAAGAGTGAAAAATTGAAGGGGGTCTGAATACTTTCCGTACCCACTGTATGTAGCAAGTTTCTTCTAGGTTGAGAACAGGCATAATGTGTATTACAGCATCATTTCTGAAATGTAAATCAGTCTGAATACAACCAGCCTAGTAATCTACCATCTTTCATTACACTTTAAGCCTATATAATACAATCTATCTTCTTGGATGAATCTTGCAAACTCCACCTGGGTTCACTTCCTGGGTCCTCCCTGTGTGGACTTTGCATGTTCTCCCCATGTCTCCAGTTTCCTCCCAGAGTCCAAAGACATACAGGTTAGGTGGACTGGCGTTCCTAAATTGTCCCTAGTGTGTGCTTGGTGTGTGGGTGTGTGTCCTGCGGTGGGCTGGCGACCTGCCCGGGGTTTGTTGCTGCCTTGTACCCTGTTTAACTTCAAATTAGTTCTTAAAACATGGGAAGATTGAGTGTAATAATAATACACAAGGTGGTCATCCAGCATTGGCATCTCTTGTTGGTAGATGAGAGTTTAAAAAGGTGCTGTCTGAGCTATTTTGAAGCACAAAAAACAGCCAAAACCAAGAATCGGAAACATAGAGGTTGTCCACAGAATCTGAATGCAGAAGGGAAGAGCTACACCAATCTGACATGACTTTAAAGTAGTTCAACACTGCAGTCACCTCTTTACTCACAGAAACCATTGGAACTCCAAGTACAACCTTCAAAAGTCTGGAGAAGTCTTGTCAAAAATGGTCTTCATGGGAGAGTTGCTGCCAAAAATGCATTCTTCCAAGGTAGAAATAAAGCCAAATAAGTTACCTACGTACAAATACACAAGGACTGGGGTACTGAACAATGGCAGCAAGTGCTTTGGACTGTCAAGTTAAATTATGACATTTGACTGAAACACAAAACAAGGAAGTTTTTCTCCAGAAACGTTGTAGAGTGCTATATGGATGAGTCTACAGCAAAGGCTCCCTGCAAATTTAGGGATGAATTTATGCAAACAGTAATGTATTAGGAATCACTGGAATTCACAATTCTGAGAGGTTCAAGCCGATTTTCAACCATCATGCAGTAGCATCAGGAAGGTGTCTAACCATTCCACACTTCTTTCTGCAGTAGAACTTTGACCCTAAAGAAACTACCAAGATCATAAATAACCTTCTTTAGCAAAACAGGAACAGAGTTCTGCAGTAGACTGTATAGCATCCACAGTGCCTGATCTCAACATTACATAGGCAGTCTGAGATTACCTTGGAGATACAGAAGCAAGCAAGATGCTTTGCTATGCCTAACACTTTTCCTACAGTACTGTAACTTCAAATCCTTAGTTGGTCATGGTTGGAGTGGAGTCTGCACATTTTTCTAGTACCTGCATTGGTTTTCCCCAAGAACTCTAATTCACTCAGACATCTTAAGGACATGTAAATAAGTTGGATACTGTAGTCATATTTGTATACTTTTGTATCCTGTTGTGATACTAGCTGTTCTAGCCAGCTTCAATCGGACGGAAGATAACAAGTATGTCACGTGGGCAAAATAAATAAAAAGCAGATAACACTTATGACACCCACGGGACAGAAAGACAAGTATTTTTTTAAATTATTATTTAGCATTTAGTGCTTATAAGCCCATAAGAAATTTTACTGTGAAATTAAATGCAATTATTTTTCAGCAAAGAACAGTTCATAGAACAGTAACGATTAACTCAATAGTTCAGTAATAATACTAAAATGTTATAGTAAGTGTAGAATGCACCGCAATTGTATCAAACAACTTGATTGTGGAGACAAAAATGAGGATGAAGCAACACACGTGCCCTTCTAATCCTCCTCCTCTCTGAGCAGTTCTTCTGGGAAAACTCCACGCTATCTCAAGACTTTTGTTATTCCAGATCAAGCATGTACATTGTCATCATTTGCTTGGTCAGTATTTGCCCTTGACAAAAGCTGAATAGGACTTTTCGTTTGCCATAAAAAAAGCATTCAGAAAGAGGGAACACATTTTTGATACAATCACCCATAAAAAGTTATTGAGAAGGTAAAAATCTTGTTTTACTCAACATGCATAAATATTTTAAAATTTTTCATTAATTATTGTGGTTAACATAAACAACTGAAATTGACATTGCTTTAGTATGCAATCTTTTTAAATTCTTTTGAGGTATAAACTATATCAGTTTCACTTACATATTTGTCTGACGTTTTTATCCAAGGCGACTTGCAACATTTACAATATAATTGGTTACATTTCTTTTGGTTTTCCAATTGGGATCACAGGTGGACATAAAAGCGACATACAAGTGACTTGCTCATGGTCACACAGTGTCATTAGCAGAATTTGAACCCACAATCTCAGGGTTTCAAGTCCAAAGCATTAACCACTACACTACACTGCCTGCTAGTGTTTCATGTTATGTTCTTTAGATACTGAGGTTAAAAGGCACAAAGGTCCAGCAAAACTGGCAACTTTTAGTGAGGATGTGTCAGTTTGGGTCAGTTTTTAATTTTTTTTTTATAAACATTTATATATATATTAAAAAAAAATACAAAATTAGATTGTACCAGAAACAACTGCAATGTTTTGCAGAAATAGGTGAGGTGGTTTTCGTGTAATGCTCAAACTGACAGAACGTACAGTGTATATATAGTGCATGTAAATATAATAATAAGTAGATATAACCTCCTGTAGCTCATAAGTGTACTTAATACCAGAGCATCTTAGACTGAAGATCTATGATCGATTTTATAATCATATTGTTAGATCTGTGGCCTCATATTCTTGACACAGGCGAAGAAAGTGGCAGAGCTGTCAACTGACTACAACATGGGATGGACCCGGAAATCTTAAGCAAGTAGTGAAGTTGGACTAATAATGTCTGGTGGAGGCCCCTGTCCAGAAGACTTAGCTTCTAACTCTGAAACAGCCTTCCCCGCAGCCAAGGGGAAGCTGGTGCCTTTTGAGGTGGCAACTGAAAGACACAATGGTGGACGCCACAGTTGAGGGATGTCATCAGGCTGAAGAAGCTGGGCCTCCAGAAGGTCCTCCATGTATGGTTAACATGGGAAACTCCCAAAGCAGCAGACGAGTACTAACAGACTAAAACGCCTGTGACCTTAGTGGTCAGAGAAGCAAAACCTCAGTGTGGGAGGAGTTCAGAGAGACCAAGAAAACAGATCATGCTCAAAGAGGTTCTGGCAAACCATCAGGCAACTCAGAAGGTGAAGGTAGGGCTGACCCAGATTGAGGATGTAATCTGCTGGTGGAATGAACACTTTGAGGAGTTCCTGAACCCAACAGACATGCCCTCTGTGAAGAAGGCGCTAGACCCTGATAGAGGATCAGTGGCGATTTCCCTTGGGGAGGTCACCAAGGTATTTTAGCAACTCTGTAGTGGTAAGGTTACGGTGGTAGATGAAATCCACCCAGAAATGACGAGGGCTCTGGAAATTGTTGGTCTGTCATGGCTGACACACCATTGTTGCATGGTTGTTGGGAGTAGTTCCAGACCGGGGTGGTGGTCCCCATTTTTAATAAGTGGGACCAAAAGGTGTGTGTTCTAGCAATCAAGGGATCACATTCCTCCACCTCCTTGAGAAGCCAGGGTACTGAAAATGATACTCCTGCCTGCCTAGTCAAGGAACCTCAGACTGAGAAGAAGCAAGGTCAACGTCAATGTGAATTTACAGTGCATCCGGAAAGTATTCACAGCGCATCACTTTTTACAGATTTTGTTATGTTACAGCCTTATTCCAAAATGGATTAAATTAATTTTTTCCTCAGAATTATACACACAACACCCCATAATGACAACATGAAAAAGTTTACTTGAAATTTTTGCAAATTTATTAAAAATAAAAAAATTGAGAAAGCACATGTACATAAGTATTCACAGCCTTTGCCATGAAGCTCAAAATTGAGCTCAGGTGCATCCTGTTTCCCCTGATCATTCTTGAGATGTTTCTGCAGCTTAATTGGAGTCCACCTGTAGTGAATTCAGTTGATTGGACATGCTTTGGAAAGGCACACACCTGTCTATATAAGGTCACACAGTTGACAGTTCATGTCAGAGCACAAACCAAGCATAAAGTCAAAGGAATTGTCTGTAGACCTCCAAGACAGGATTGTCTCGAGGCACAAATCTGGGGAAGGTTACAGAAAAATTTCTGCTGCTTAGAAGGTCCCAGTGAGCACAGTGGCCTCCATCATCCGTAAGTGGAAGAAGTTCAAAACCACCAGAATTCTTCCTAGAGCTGGCTGGCCATCTAAACTGAGCGATTGGGGGAAAAGGGCCTTAGTCAGGGAGGTGACCAAGAACCTGATGGTCACTCTGTCAGAGCTTCAGAGGTCCTCTGTGGAGAGAGGAGAACCTTCCAGAAGGCCAACCATCTCTGCAGCAATCCACCAATGAGGCCTGTATGGTAGAGTGGCCAGACGGAAGCCACTCCTTAGTAAAAGGCACATGTCAGCCCGCCTGGAGTTTGCCAAAAGGCACCTGAAGGACTCTCAGACCATGAGAAACAAAATTCTCTGGACTGATGAGACAAAGATTGAACTCTTTGGTGTGAATGCCAGGCGTCACGTTTGGAGGAAACCAGGCACCGCTCATCAACAGGCCAATACCATCCCTACAGTGAAGCATGGTGGTGGCAGCATCATGCTGTGTTAATGTTTTTCAGCGGCAGGAACTGGGAGACTAGTCAGGATAAAGGGAAAGATGACTGCAGCAATGTACAGAGACATTCTGGATGAAAACCTGCTCCAGAGCGCTCTTGGCCTCAGACTGTGGCGACGGTTCATCTTTCAGCAGGACAACGACCCTAAGCACACAGCCAAGATATCAAAGGAATGACTTCAGTACAACTCTGTGAATGTCCTTGAGTTGCCCAGCCAGAGCCCAGACTTGAATCC
Source organism: Polypterus bichir lapradei (assembly GCA_026402145.1). Lineage (NCBI taxonomy): Eukaryota > Metazoa > Chordata > Cladistia > Polypteriformes > Polypteridae > Polypterus > Polypterus bichir. Next base: position 124,348,454 of record JANRMT010027041.1, on the reverse strand, counting down.
GATTGAACATCTCTGGAGAGATCTTAAAATGGCTGGGCACCGATGCTTCCCATCCAACCTGATGGAGCTTGAGAGGTGCTGCAAAGAGGAATGGGCGAAACTGGCCAAGGATAGGTATGCCAAGCTTGTGGCATCATATTCAAAAAGAATTGACGCTGTAACTGCTGCCAAAGGTGCATCGACAAAGTATTGAGCAAAGGCTGTGAATACTTATGTACTTGTGATTTCTCAGTTTTTTTATTTTTAATAAATTTGCAAAAACCTCAAGTAAACTTTTTTGACTTTGTCATTATGGGGTGATGTGTGTAGAATTCTGAGGAAAAAAAATGAATTTAATCCATTTTGGAATAAGGCTGTAACATAACAAAATGTGGAAAAAGTGATGCACTGTGAATACTTTCCTGATGCACTGTATTTATACAGCACATTTAAAACAACATCAGCAATACTGTAGCCGAAGTGCTTTACATTAAAACATACAATAAACATACATAAAATAAATAGAATACAATTTAAAAAAATATAACCAGCAGTGAATTGAAAAACAAACAAATGACTAAGGGGAGGGAACCATCTGTATCATTGAAGGTCATGGAACGCTAGAAAATAGAAATGTATCTTCAGTCTAATTTTAAACAGTTCAGTTGAAGGTGACTCCTTAATGTAATAAGGTAAAGAATTCCACAGATGTGGTGCAGCAGCTGCAAATGCCCTGTTCCCCATAGTTTTGCACCACAAAAGACAACTGACCAGTTGATCTAAGCTCTCTGGATGGCTGATGTATAACACACAATTCAGATAAATAGGTGGGAGCATACTGATATAGTGATTTAAAAACCAGCAGCAAAATTTAATATCAATTCTTAAACTAACAGGCAGCCAGTGTAAAGAGGCTAAAATTGAAGATACAAAGGAAAACATTTTTGCGATAACCAAAAAACAGGAGCATTCTGAAACAACTGCAACCTGCATATCAGAGATTTACTGTAACTCATTGTATTCTGGGATCAGTAATCAAGCCGAGAAAAGATAAAAGCATAAGTAACTTTCTCAAGATCCGTAGGATATAAAAAAAAAAAAAAAGCCTTAACCTTGGCTAAAAGAAGAAGCTGAAAAATCAACTGTTAACCAAAGAATTAATCTATTTCTCAAAAGAGAGGTTACCGTCAAAAATAACCCGAAGATTCCAAATTTAAGGTCTGCAAAAGTCCACAAAAAAGCCAAGAAGTTCAAAACCTATTTGAGCTTTTGTTGCAAGAACAGTTATCTGCACTTCCTTTCTATTTTGATTTAAACTGAGAAAATTGTCACTCATCCAGGATCTTGGTTCGACAAGATAATTGTGCAGCCAATTCATTGCAGAATAGGAATATAAACCTGCATGTCATCAGCATAACAGTGAAAAGAAATTCTAAACTTCCTAAAAATAGCTCCTGTATGATGTATATAGAACATAAAATAGAATCCAAAAGGATCCATAAGGAACACCACATTTAACAGGAGCAGCAGACAAAAAAGAGGAATTGAAAGTCACTGAAAAGTGTCTACCAGTAAGATATGACTTGAACCAGTTAAAAGCAGCCCCTTTAAGCCCCACCAGATGTTCAAGCCATAAGAGCAAGATCTCATGATCAATAGTGTCGAAAGCTGAAGAAAGGTCTAGGAAGATGAGGAATGCTACTCCAACCGAGTCTGTAATAAGAGAGATGTCATTAAATACTTTCAGGCATAATGTGGATTCCATCAAAGCCGTGAAACAGTGGACCAGCTCTTTACTCTTATAAGGATTCTGAAAGGGGCACTGGTCTACATGTGTTTTGTGTACATAGAAGAATGCGTATGACAGTGTTCCCTGTGGAGGAGCTGTGAGTATGAGGTTTGGGTAATGACAGAAAGAACGAGACTAAAGGCACAAGTGGCCAAAATGAGCTTTCTCTGCAGGGTGAGCAACATAGATATCTGGGAGAGATTATGAGTAGAGAAACTGACCATCCGCTTTGAGATTAAGCAATATGGATGCCTTCCTGCAGGCTTTCTACAGGCAAGTCTAGCTTGACGGAAAACCCAAGGAAGATTGAAGGCCTTGCTGAAGAGGATTATGTCTCTGAGATGGGTTGGCAACAGTTTGGGATCCCATAATGAGTTGGCAAATGTGACTGGGGAAGGGATGTATGGGCATCATTGTTAAGATGATTTTCCTCATGACCTGGTCTCAGATAAGCAGTGAAGAATGAATGAAAACACAGATTCTAAATAAAGTCTTTCCTTCTGAGCAATTTCAATAAGGCATGCAATTGACTTACTGTCATCAAGCACTATTAATTTAGTATTATTTCAGCCTATAATGGCAACTTTTACCGAGACGGTCTCAGTTTTTAATTTTTATCTAGATATTTACATATAGAAAATCTAAATCATATTAGCCTATATTCTAATTTAGACTATAACAGAAATAACTGCAAAGTTTTGTAGAAATGTGTGTGATGGTTTCTGTGTGATGCTCTAACAGACAGATGTAAATTCATTTATTTATACTGCATCTGTAAGAATAAGTCCAGATGTGCTGCATGTGACGTACATAATACTGCTCTCGGTCCTTTCTGATTAAATGTTCATTCAAATGAAACATGTTTTTTTTTTCTCCTTGTACAAAGTCACGTAAACATCTGTTGGCTGGATGACCTAACCGAATAGACAGAGACCTATAGATTTTATGTCTTCCTGGTGGTTTATGTATTATAATGTGGTGGCACTCTCTTCTTTTTATTATCAGGAATGATTTTCCTTTTTAGTCTGCAACATGAAATATCCGTATGCATACTGCAAATGGTTCAAAGTTAAGTGCAGATTTCATAACTGGTTTCCAACTCTTTTTTCACACACTGGTGGAAAGAGTGTTCTCTAACCTTGCATTATTATTTCCCACATCTGTTAGCTGACATATCTACAGCTGGCACATGTTCAAGTTTGCAATAAGAAACACTGTGGAGGCAGTGTACCAATCTGGGTATTTGCTAGTGTTTTGCATGAGAGGAGTCAGGTATTCTCAGAGAATATGGAGGTATCTGTACACTGGGGCACAAGCTCAATTATTAGTCTTGGAACCTGTACATCTGAATGTTATTAGATGCCTTTAAACTACCAGGACCATGATTACATACTACAGTTAAAAAAAAACTACATCTTCACCATAACCTGATAGGCATACACCCTGAGGATGCTAGATAGCTTTTCATGCACACTGTTGCACATTTACAGTTCTAATTAGCTCTTCATTTAAGGCAGTTATAATTTGATTGATCAATTTGGTCTAAACATCACTAATTTAATAAAACAAGCAAAGCAATACTTCATCTGAACTCCTGTTAGTGCATGTGGATTAAACAAGTTTCATACACTGGAGCTGTCATTCCTACAACAAATTTACCCCCTAATATTAGATACAGTTTTTATGTTTTCTCTCCAGAGTGGAAAAACAAACTGCTTCTTCATTTTGGTGTAACATCTCTTCAGGCTTTTAAATCTAGGTGCTAACTTGTAACAGGGCTCACTGAGCACAAGACCTAAAACAGGAAAGAGTTATGTATGCATGCTACATAACATGAGGAAAATGTAATGTGGAGACAATTACAGATATATATGATTTAAAACGCAAGTCTTATGTGCTGGATGTTCAATGTAATCTCTGTAAAAGCTAATTATCGTCTGTTTATACTGTGGGACGTATAAGACACCCTAGCACTAGCAGGCCAAACTACACATAAACACACACACAGTGAGCTCTAAAATTATTAGAACCTTTGATAAAGATGTTACAAAAACTACAAAATAAACATCACACATAAGGCCAAATGAACTAATACTTAGTACAGTTCATAATGCCATTAATTCCTAACTAGAACAAACAACTATCATGAGTCCAATGGTTTTGCAAATGAGGTATGGTGTTCTTTTATTATATGCATTTCTCTTTTGAAAGCAATTTACTAGAGAAGTGAGAGTGGCCAAAATGTTCAGTTTTTGTTTGGGTTTTAAATTCCCCAAACATATTTTGAAAATGACATGTTCTTTACTTTATTTCATGTTGTCAGTTAGGACCTTCTTCTGGCATCTCTTCCAAAGGGCCTGATAGCACAGACTTATAAAACATTGTCCAGGTTTTTCATTTGGTAAATGTAACTGGAGCAAATACATCCTTTTTTTAATAATCCAAATAGAGCTATTTATTAACTAGTTTTCCCTTAGAAGCAGAAGTGGCTTACTTTTACTCATGTATATGAAGACACTTTCTTGTACTTTAACATTTGTGCCTGCATATACTGATCTTGGATAGCACACATATGCTGATTGATTAACTATCGCATTTTTGATCCTAAGAAGGAAATAATTTAGTTTGCATAAAGGATTACTCATGTTTATGTGTCATATTCACAATCTCAAAACAGGCTTCTCTGCTTAGTCTGGCCCACAATGAGGATATCATTGGTGCAGGGTGAGTAGGAAAAGAACAAGATTTTCAGTGTAGGAAAAAAAAGGGTATAATGAGAATGTGTTTAATAGTAGCAAATACAACAATGAATTGTATTCCAAGTCTTTCTTTACCATAATATGCTGCCATCTTTGTGAATTAGCCAAATGGGGCCATATACAGTAGCTGTGTATTTTTGACTTTTCCATCCAAAGTTAGGTTTTTTGTCAAGGTTAACACTGCCTAGAGTTGTCAGTGCTGCAAGAAGGGCATAGATTCAAAGGCTTCTAGTCAGTTTGGTCTTTGGAATCCTAGGAAGACATATTCTTACAGCAAGTGAAAGGGAGCAGATAATTATATATATCAGCAGCTACAAGACAACTTCTGAAACAGACAATGACAATACAAGAGGAGTGTATTGATCTGAATTGCCTTTGGACACATGCCCATGTTGCTCATCCCCCATCTATGAGCCAAGAATAGTGACATATTTTTACATTTTTATCTTCTAATGGTTACTATTTCAATACACATAAAATTTCTTCATTGAACAAAAGCAAACAGGTTATGAGGATACTAAATATCTTTTATTTGTATAAAATCTCAAACATTCAATTACCATCTGGATGTTTGAGATTTTAAGGACAAATGTTAAACAATGCTTAGAAAAAAAAGCATCCCAAGAAAAGAAACAGAAATAAGTCCCAAAGTACAATTTATCAAAATCATAAGTATAAATTTTATTACAAAATAAATAAAAAGACAGAGTATTCTCAAATTAAATATAAAAAGGAAATCCACCACCAAGATGACATTCATAACTTTAAAAAAAGAAGTTGAAAAAAACAAAGTGAAGTAACAGTTTTTAGTAAAAGTCATGCATTGTAAAATAATAAAATAATAATTTGAAAACTACATGTGTAGACAGTTTAACACCTCCTTACAAACACATCACACCTTAAATGTTAGGGGGATGAACATTACCTTCTTTAATCTGCAACAAAGCTTACTTTGATGCAGGTGAGTTTTCTTCTAATGATAGCTTTTTTTATTAGTCTGAAGGCTCGGGGATGTCAAAAACTAGAAAATCCATAGATACACAGGTGGGTTAACAAAGTACCATCATTGAAAAAATGTAATGCTCATGAAGTCATCAAATTTGTAACTGAAATTATGACACAGATCTGGAATATTGCACATACTACTATACCCACTTAGCCTTCAAACAGGGATTAAATATAAAAGTCATTTTAGAGAAGTATGTTTTAAATTATTTGAATTATCGTAACTTTGATGACTAAAGAAATATTTTCAATTTCTATTTTCTGTTAAAAATAACATTTACATACATTTTAACATTTACATACATTTTATATATATATGATACATGGTAAGCTTTTTGAAATTCAAAAACTTCACAATGTTTTCTTAGGGATTTTAACAATCCAAAACACCAAATGCTTGATGAAAAACAAAAACCTACAAGGTTGAACACTAATTTTTTTACATTTCATCCCATCCCAGAACATTAAACATGTTACAAAGAAAATTATTTCTGAAGAATTCTGTCACAGAATTAAACATTAATAAAAAGAATGCACTGTAACTTTGTGAAGATGCCTATAAATTAAAAATCTTATGATTTTATGATTTTTAAATGCCATCTTCTCTAAATATTGATGTAAACATCCAAAGATGTTTAATTTGTAAAGAATTTAAGGTTAATCTAAGTAAACAGCAACAAAAGATTTTAATTTCTACCATTTTTATTGTATTTAGTTAGTTTTTGTGTATGCAGTTCACTCACCATTTAGTTTCACTGTTATTTCATTTAAGTAAATGATTTTTATTGCCTTTTAAGTCACAGTTATCATTAACAATAATTACCTTGCCATCTTTAGCTTTTGTTCTCTGTATAAATGTATTTCTATTGAACAGGTGGTATGGAAACAAGGAGAAGGAATCCATTAGGTAAATAACTTGATGTTTTCTATTGAATAAGATGTATTTTAATACACTCCTGTTTACCACAGCACCAGAGAGTGGCAACATGTTGCATGTGGGACATGCAAGTAGCAAATTCACTGTACTCTGTACATGTGACAGTACTACTATTATTATTACTAGTATGGTAAAAATGCAATAAGATGAACTCTATTCTGAATCTAATAAAAGATTCTTAAATTCAATGTACCTGATTTAATGTATATTTTATAGAACTGACAGAAACGTCCTGTACTGGAGCTCTGCTTCATTTCCACCTGAATACTGACCTGATTTATGCAAAAATCTGTTCCTGCAAATTCAGGCAACATTTTGAAACAGAAATAACATGCTACTAAATTAGTGAGCTAACTGTATATGACAATCATAAACCCTAGTGTCTGACTCTTCAGAATCTGAGAAATTTATAAGCTTGACAAACAACGCATGATGAAATGGTAAAAGTTGAACAATAGTTTCATGCAATGGTACAGCTGTGATTGACAACAGTAAAAACAGATGGGAGTATAAAAATTAAACTCAGTTGAATAGCAAAATAATTAAGAGTACACTGAAAAACTATAGATCCCATCGTATGGCTCCTACAAACGTGCAACTATTTCTTTGCTTTGGCATTCACTCTGAATCTTTCAAAAAAGATGTCAAGACTCAAATCGACCTAAATAGCAAGCTTCACCTGAAGTTTGCAACTAGAAAGCACAAAATGCAAATTGGGTTGTAATAAGTACCAATGTACACAAAAATGACCCTATAAAACTATTACATAATGGTTAAAATGACATCAATAAAATATGCTTTCAAAGCAATGTGCTTTATAAAAGCCACAGAGGCTAAGTATCAATTATACAAAAACAATAAATAAAACAAGCTGTTTAAATCGATTCTATTACCCTGAAAGTAGGAGACTCAACAACAGTACTGTTATTGGCATGAAAGAACAAAAGAACTTCTTTTAAAGCTAAACATATAAATGACTTTGCTACTTTCATTACTAGGATTAGAAATACATACACAAGTTCTGGTTCAATGACAAAGCTGGTTTCACTACTTAATACAATACAGTCATGAATAAAAATATATGAAAATTGTATATCACAATAAGAATGTAAAACACACACGTGGTAAATAAATCTTCCAGATTAAACTTTTTTTTAAAAGCAGTCAGTGGAATAATTACTTTACTTAACAGATTTTAATGTGCCAGCGATAATTTTAAGCGACACCTAGTAAGACAGTGTATACTAATCTGAATAAAAGAAACTGTTGGAATTATCTCTTAAGAAAATTGACTTTACATCATTACAGAATCATGGGCCCAATACGGCATTAAACCTTTAGAGCAACAACTGAATAGAGAGCATTTCATATCAAGCAGAAGAAACAACAAAGTTGAGGTCTTGATACAATGTGATGCTCCAAGGCAAGAAGTGACTAAGTGATACCTGAAGTTGGATGCTTTTAGGTAACTGGGAAAAAATACCATAAGACAAAAAATGCTTATTTTTTCTATGTGGCATTTGTTTTTTATATATAATGTACATGTGTTTCCCATGTTATCACACTGCTTTAATCTTACGGATAAATATATAGATTTCTGTCCAACATTTTCCTTATATTAACTTTGCAAAACACACCTACTTTATTCTTATCTAACTTGACAAATCAAAAACCTACCAATCATTAGACGTGAATAAATAATACAACATGCTAAACAAGAAACATTACAAACGTGTGTGTATATTAAAAAGCCGTCCGCCATTAAGTATAGAAAATCCAGGAGAATAAAAGCTGGCTAATATAAGTTGTTTTTCAGTTAGTAACCATTAATGTGTCTTTACAAAACTGACTAGACAACTACAAAACCAAATACATCATCACTATCAAAAGTAAGCTGAACAACACTTCATTGTTCAAGTTTATGAATTATCACATTAAAACTTTAGATAACCCCCAACACACACACACACACTCCAGAAGACATATACTGTATGACACTTTATGAATCAGATTCAACACTACACCAAAAAAGTGTCCCACATGTCAAAACATCTTGCATTAGGAAAGTGTATTTTTGATACACTAATCCTTCTCATTACTGATCTTCCAGACAAGGTCATACAATGACCCTAACTTCGCTTTTTTAGGATGCAGTTTCCCTTTTATGAAATAATAATTAAGTTCTGCGCTCAATGTTGAGCTAAGTACTGTGTGGAAAATAAAATGTTTTAAAAGGCAGAACATGCATCATGCCTGAATGACCTACTTGCATGATTTAGAATCACTCTTCATAAAAGACAAATCAAAAACAAGATTTCCTGTCACTTGAATATAGCAACATAAAACACCAGAGGAATTTTTTTTTTGGTTATTTTATTTTTCTTTTAAATAGTAAATGTCTTATGACCTAAATGATTTTAAGAACCTCTGCACAGAAGGCTTACACATTTAATATAAAACAGGAAATAAGTGAATAATAAAATACTATTAAAAATATCTGTACAATATAAAAAAATCAATGCTAAAAATTAAATAACGCTTTGAAAAAGCACCACAGTAGAATTTATTGAGATAGGGAAAAAAGAAACTGCATTCTAAGTAATATTTAAAGACCTCAGCTACAACCCACAGTGTGACTCTTACATTAAAATTTAAAAATACCTGAAAATGTGTTCTACTACATCAAACCTCGTTTCAGAATTTCTGCTGGTTTCAAAATGCTGTTACAAATGATAATGGTGTTGGAACAGTAATCACTGCTCAATGTATTTAACAAATATTCCAAAGAATATCAATCTCAAGAACACCTTTATGCTCATTTTAATATGCATAAAATGATATGCTTAATGTTTAGTGGCTCTTCCTTTGGGGTTCCCCACACTATTTCCTGAACCCAAACTAGCCTTATCACCAAGGAAACTCAGGGATGGCAAGCCTGGATGGAGGAGAGGAGTCAGGCGCCTGCTTAAGGCCTTATTTAGAAGATTTGGTCTAGGCACACCCTGGAGAGAAGGAAGGAGCTTGGAGAGGCTAGGAGTCTGGAGAGAATACAAACCTGACATGCTGAAAGAAGCTGGAATAGTACAAGGGCCAAGGTTGGAAAGCTGCTGGGAGGTGGAAGAACTCTTGGGAAGGCCCATGCTAAAAGAGGATGAGGAAGGTATTGGAATATGGGCTGGGGAGGACTGGAAACAGCTGGGATTGCTGGTGGATGCTCTTAACAATGACTGGTGGTGAGGACGTCTCTTCTCCTGAGCTCTAGACTCTACACAGAGATACAAACAAAACAACTTCTATATTAATAAACAGAACATTCAGTGTCAAACAACATGTTTTGAACAAAACATTTAACACACTCCTATTTTATACAAAACTTATTTTAAAAAATAATTTTTCTTTCATATCAAAAATCTTAGACATTAGAGAAGCTTTTAATATCGGAACCTATACTGTTGTATAATGGAGTGAACACCACTAGCAGGCAAACCTTGGCAACATGTGTGAGCAGTATCCCATTATAGATATACCCTAATTTCACACCATGACATTAGTTAAAACAAGAATTTAGAAAGGCTATGTGTGAGCTAAATGGCAAGATTACTATGGCACCACTGGAAATGAGTAATTGTTATAATTACAACACAGGAAGAATGGGGATGATTAATAAAAAACATAAGGGTGTACAATTACTGGGTGTGAGAGTTATGGCAAGCCAAATTTTTACATTTTAAGATATCTTGAAATGCATCTTAAGATATCTCAAATTGAATTAAAAGATATCTGAAAATGCATATATTTTAAGATATCTGAAATGCATTTTGTGATATCTGAAACAGATTTCAGTGATGTGTTGTACATTTTGAGATATTTCAAGATATCTTGAAGTGCATTTCAGAAAGGTTTCTGTGCATTTTGAGACATCTCAAATACATTTTGAGATATCTTAATATACATCCACTGGCATTTTAAGATACCTCAAATACATTTTCAAATATCTTAAAGTACCTTGAAATATGTAGAAAGTTATCTGAAATACATTTTCAGATATCTCAAAGTAACTTCCCGGGCATTTCAAGCCATCTCAAATACCTTTTGAGATATCTCGTGTGGAACGTGGCCCGGACACAGACAGGCGGACAACGGTTTATCACCCAGCACACACATTTATTATGTACAATATTTACAAATTACTTGTGCACAAACCCAGTGCCTCCAGCACCGATCCCCCAAAGTCCAGGACTCTCTTCCCAGTGCCTTCCTTCCGGCCGCCTCCACTCCTCTCTCTCCAGACTCCCGTCCACTTCACCCGACTCCAGTCATCGAATGAAGGGAGGCGGCCCCTTTTATACAAGCCCGGATGGGCTCCAGCTGCTTCCCGGCACTCCTCCGCAGACACTCCCTGTGTGGCGGAAGTGCTGGCTGCGCACCCGGAAGCCCTCCGGATGTCCCCAGTCTTCTTCCCCCCACCACTTCCTGGTGTGGCGGAAGTGCTGAGGTCCAGGGCTCTTCAGGCACCGGGGCGCCCCCTGGCGGTGACCACGGGCCCCTACAGGGTTGAGCTTCCAAGCTCTGCACCCGTGGTCCCCAGTGCAACCAGGGCAGTCGCCCCCTCGTGGTCTGGAGGAGGCGCAAGTCCTCCTCCGGTCCTCCTGGGCGTCCCGGCTGGGTGCCAACCCCAGCCGTCCGCCATAGTACCCCACCACACGCTGAGACCCCTAGGGGCCAGCAGCCCGTCCCACGAGGGCAGGTCCTCCACGGCGGAAAGCCAACACGCTCCAGTCCAGGGCCCGGTCCTGCAGAACAAAAAACAGAACAAGGGGCAGAGACGTTGCCCTGATGCCGCCACTCGGCGCCTCTCTGCCTTGAATAGGGGCAACGCTCCCCCCTCTGACGACCTCGGACTCCCCTCCGAGACTTCCGTTCCCCCCAGTGCTGGGACATCAGACGGGACTGCACACGCCCCCGTCACCTTAGCCGGCTGTGAGGTTTCCCTCTGCGCCCGCAGAGGGTGGCCCTTCACTGGACATGCGCACCCAGCAGCACACCCCTTCCTATCGGAGAAACCGGCATTCTCCCCTCGATTCCTCCTTTTCCTCTTGGATGTTTTGATGGTCTGGGTCTGAGCATAGCAAACGCACAGATCCGATCCCGTCTGCGTTCCTACAGAGCAATGTGAGACTGCCGCGGGCTTGAGCACAGGGCGCTAGGACCCAGGGCACCCTCCTCACCTCGCGCACAGCCGCGTCCGTTGTCAGAGAACCGCCTACTCAATGCCAGTTATTGACATCACGGACAATTTCGGCAGGTTCTCCTTTATGCTGTACGGGGACGGCTGTACTCACCTTCCCCGCCGTACTACTCCGGCCAAAGGCTGCAGCGTCGCGCCGTTCCTCCGCAGCGTCTGTGATGACATGACCACCTTCCCCTCCAGCTTTTGCAACTCTGCACGGAGAGCACTCAGCACCTGCAACAAAGGCGACTCTACGGGCCGAAGGCACTCCTCTGGCACGCACAGAGCCACTGGCAAGGACAGGAAGACAGCCGACGGTGAGCTTACCTGTCCGTCAGCAACACATGTCGACTGCTTCCTGTGGGCCTTTCCCTCTGGCCCAATCGGGTCACTCTCTGGCATGTAAGACACACCATCTAATCGCGTGCCTGTCACAAGGAGGGACCTCCGGTCCACGGCCATCTTGTCTCCCCCTCTCCAGGTGCGGTGGCATGCCTCCTGGCAACCTCGCAGCTGCTGCGGCCTCTCGAGCTGCAGCGGCTCCGTCTCCTCCGCACAGCCGACGGCGCGTGGACCGGCATGCCACTGCCACGGACGCGGAACCAGGAAGTCCCTGCCTGAAACACAAAAGGTATGTCCGACCCCGAAGGGCCGACCGCCGTGGGGCAGGGCACTTACCTCCTGGATCCCGTCACTCTGAGGCGCCTGCCTCGGTGTGGCCTTCGTCATTGCAATGCTGGCCGGGCCGTCCTTTGCGACAGCATGTCTCACGTGGCCCGCTGCGCTCCGGCAATGCCCATTCTTGTTCCTCCGCACCCGGGGAACATGGCCTTTCTGCGGACCGGTGGCGGTCCGTGGGGAGAACCGCGTGTGTGTGGGTTCCGCTGCTGCGCCGGGCCGTCTACAGACTGATTTCTAAATGCAGGTCCCTGCCTTGAACCAGGCAGAGCATCCTGCCGACTACGCAACTGTGGAACGTGGCCCGGACACAGACAGGCGGACAATGGTTTATCACCCAACACACACATTTATTATGTACAATATTTACAAATTACTTGTGCACAAACCCAGTGCCTCCAGCACCGATCCCCCAAAGTCCAGGCCTCTCTTCCCAGTGCCTTCTTTCCGGCCGCCTCCACTCCTCTCTCTCCAGACTCCCGTCTACTTCCACCAGACTCCAGTCATCGAATGAAGGGAGGCGGCCCGTTTTATACAAGCCTGGATGGGTTCCAGCTGCTTCCCGACACTCCTCCGCGGACACTCCCCTGTGTGACGGAAGTGCCGGCAGGGCACCCGGAAGCCCTCTAGGTGTCCCCAGTCTTCTTCCCCCCAGCACTTCCTGGTGTGGCGGAAGTGCTGAGGTCCAGGGCTCTTCAGGCACCGGGGCGCCCCCTGGCGGTGGTCTGGAGGAGGCGCGATTCCTCCTCTGGTCCTCCTGGGCATCCCGGCTGGGTACCACCCCCAGCTGTCCGCCACACTCGAAATCACATTTTGTAAAATTTCTTATGCTTTCAATGGGACGTCCTGTGTATTTTAAGATATCTCAAAATGCACAGGAAGATATGAGATATTAAAATGTATTGGTGATATGTCAAAATTCACAGAAAGTTATTTTAATGCATTTCAGATATCTCCAAATTAATCTGAAATATCTTAAAATGTGCAGGAAGTTCTTTTAAGATATCTCATAATATAAATAAGATATTTTTAAAAAGCCTTTAAGATTTATTGAAATTCACTGTTGTTTGAGATATCTCTCATAATATAAATAAGATATTTTTAAAAAGCCTTTAAGATTTATTGAAATTCACTGTTGTTTGAGATATCTCAAATTCATGATATCTTAAAATGGGTCTTCACTAAAGTTCAGATACCTTAGAATGTATTTCATGATATCACAAATTGTACTTCAAGATATACAAAATATATTTTAAGAAATCTTTAAAAAGACACTAAATTGTTTCTCAAGAGCATTTTCAGATATCTACAATACAATTTAAAATATCAGAAATACATTTCAAGATATCTCAAATCAGCTTACCGTCTACTTTCAGATATCAGAATTACATTTCAAAAATATCCCAATATCCCTTCCCGCTCATTTCAATAGATCTCACATATATTTAAGATATTTTACAATAAACAGAAAGTCACACTGAAGGAACGGGCAGTTTTACAGGAAGAGATTTTGAGATATCAGGAAATGCATTTAAGATATCTTAAAATGGATGAATGGTCTATTTAAGATATCTTGAAATGCACATGCAGTTATTTTGAGATGTCTGAAAATGTATTTAAGATATGTTGAAATGCATTTGAGATATCTTGAAATGTACTGCAGATATCTTAAAATGTAAAGGAACTTATTAAATGAGTTTCAGATATCTTAAAAAATAAATTGCATTTTAAGATATCTGAAATTCATTTTGAGATATCCCACAATGTTCATTTGGCTGGCCATAGAGAGTATCTGCAACAAGCGAGGGTGTGATATGAACACCAATATTGAGCATTTAATAAATCATTTGTAATTCTGTTCCACATTAGCATTTCATTAAGTCAGCCTAAGCCCTAACTCAAACTGCCAAAATTGATATTTGTGTAATCTATAATTTTAGCAAACAGGCACAGTAGTTCTAAATGTTGTGCTGAAAAGAACAACCAAATGCATCTCAACACTGAACTGCAAGATCTACAGTAGGCCTCTATAGTCAAGTCAGGTCAGGTTAGGAAGCATGTACTAGTACAGCACATTGCAGCCCCCACTTCACGACGAATCTGCTTGGGATCCAGGTTGGTAACCCCCCAGGCAGACATGCAGTCTAGTGCCACCTTCTGGAAATGACTCCCTACCTGCTATAGCCAGGTGTTATGTGAGAGTCTCCTTGGCCTGGTCCAGCCACTCGGATCCTGCAAGACGGGTTACCCACTGGATATCACGCCACATGGCCCTAGTTCTATAACTGACATTCCCTCACAATGCAGGTAATGTGCCTAACTTGGGACTCGGTGAGCAACTGCTCATTCGAAACAAAGTCAAACCAGCGGTACCCAAGGATTCTCCAAAGAGACACAGTACCAAAGAAGTGTCCATGTCTTGCAATCATATAGCAAGACAGGAAACACCAGGACTCTGAAGACTTGGACCTTCATCCTTTTGCATTGATATCGGGAGAGCCACACACCCCCCTTAATCAGAGAAGGGTGCGTAGAAACCTAAATCAGGCATTTAGAATTCTCAAACACATCCACCCAATTCATCCTGCCCCATTCTTTCAGTGAAGTAGTTAATAATGTACCCAAATGTGTAAAATTTAAGAGAAAGTGCATTTTAAGATGGAACTCAGGAATCTACTCTTCACACAAAGGTGCATAGTAATATGGAACTTAAGAAATTTAATCAGTTGCAGGGAAACTTAACTTGAAAACTATGTGTTATTGAGGCCATTGGCGTTAGCTAACTAAACAAGTTTATCAAGTATATTTAATAATATTTGTCAATCTTTTTATGTTTCTCTCAGCAGTAATGTCTAAGGCCTTTTGCTATTCTGACATAAGTTAAAAAGTCAAGAAAAGTAAGAAAAAACAAATATTCCCTTGGGAAAAGGATGTGTTTTTATTCACACAAATGCAATATTAGAAAGGACAATTTTACTGCTATGAAACTAGCAACAATTTATGTGCTATAAATGAAATATTGCATCGCACATACGACTAGTAAGTCTACTACCAAAAAAGCATATTTAATATTATATTTATTTAACTAATTAACAATTTTCACTGAAGTAATGACTCTATTTTCTAAACTAATTTCTTCTCATATTATTTAACTCTGAAAAAAAAAGAATTGTGGTATATTTAATAGCATCATGGAACAAAAATAAAGTATCAAAAGTATGTAAAAACTTCTTTCATGCTTTCATTCTGGCTTTCAACACACACATGCCCAGTTTCAGACATGATGCAGCTATCTAAAGAAGCATTCCGAATGGCAAAGCATCAGGTGATGATGTACAGTGGGTATAGAAAATATTCTATATTCTATTCACCCTCTTCAAAATATTCCCATTTTTTTGCTTTACAGCCTTAAATGAAAACACACAAACCAATATTTTTTCCAGCTTTACTTACTCAATGCAAAATATATAACCTCCAAGTGAAAGATATCACAGCTACAGTTCAGAAAAAATCAAAAACAAGACATACTGAGATTAATAAAGGATCACCCCCCAATGTCAATATTTTATTGAACCAACTTTTGTTTTAATGATATCCTTGAGTCTGTTGGGATACTTCTCTATCAGCTTTGCACATCTAGATTGAGCAATATTTGCCCACTCTTCTTTACAGGACTGTTCAAGTTCGGTCAAATTCTTCAGATAGCAATGGTGGACTGCTATCTTCAAATCTTTCCACAGATTTTCAGTGGGATTTAGGTCTGGGCTATGACTTGGCCACACGAGGACATTCACTTTTTTCTCCTTCAGCCACTGTGTGTTCAATTTTACTGTGTGCTTCAGGTCGTTGTTGTGTTGAAAGGTGAACATTTTGCCCATCTTCAACTTTCTGGCAGAGTGTAGCAGGTTGTCCTCAAGTATTTGACAGAATTTTGCCCCATCCATTTTTCCTTCTACCCTAATGAGAGCCCCAGGACCTGCAGCAGAGAAATAACCCCACAAAAGGATGCTGCTCCATGCTTTACTGTAGGTATGGTGTGATGTGGATGGTGAACTGCATTGGGTTTCTGCCAGGTGTACCATTTGGTATTGAGGCCAAATAGTTCGATTTTGGTCTAATCTGACCATAAGACCTTTTTCAACTTGGCATCAGAATCTTCAAGGTGCATTCTGGCAAAGCTCAAACGAGCCTTAATATGGTCTTTCTTGAGAAGTGGCTTTTTCCTTGTGACCTTCTCGAACAAGCCACAATTGTGGAGCGCTTGTGAAATTGTTGTCAAAAGCACACAATGATCACTCTTTGCCATAAAATCCTGCAACCCCTTCAAAGTGGCCATTAACCTTTTGGTAGCCTCTCTTACCAGTTTCCTCCTTGCTCTTCCATCCAGTATGGAGGGACGGGCGGATTCAGGGAGGGTCCTAGTAGTACCAAACACTTGCCACTTCTTTATTATGGATTTTACTGTGGTGGTTGCACTACCAAGCAAGGGAAGGCTCCAGGAACAGCTGTATTTAACTAATCAAACTGATTGCAATTGATCACAGGTGGAAGCCAGTAACCATGGTCTGCAATGGAAATGGTGGTTACATACACCTGATTTTGTTTACAAATATTGTTTAGGAGGGGGTGATCCTTTATTAATCTCAGTATTTGTTTTTTATTTTTTAAAATTCTTCTGAACTGTAGCAGTGATATCTTTCGCTTGGATGTTATAAATTGCAATGAGTAAGTAAAGCTGGAAAAATATTGGTTTGTGTGTTTTCATTTAAGGCTGTAAAGCAAAAAAAAAATGGGAATATTTCAAAAAGGGTGATTCTTTTCTATACCCACTGTACATTCCATGAAGGGTACTTTTAAAAATAAAAACTGATTTATTATATTCTTCAGAACAAAGATGACAGTTCATAGTTATAAAACAAACAAAAATAATAAATATAAAAATTACTAGATGAAAAGTATTTGATCAAAAACGCCCATTGTTCTATTCTTTTATTAGGCCAGGCAAGAGAAGTCTTCATATAGTTGGCACATCTGACATAAAGTACCTTAAAGACAGATACATTTGAGTTAACTAATTATGTTTTTTTTTAGGAGAAGTCAGATTTAGACCGCTACTCCTACTGTCAAATATAAGGAAACAAACATATTATAAAGTCATTACTAGGAGTTTATCCAGAATACGTTCTATAACAAAAGGAAGAAAACACGGATGAAATTCAGCTGGAGATAAATTCTTCAAAAAAGCTTGAAAATATTTCTTCTCTTGATACATGCATACTAAAGCAAACTGCCAAGGTAGTCAAAGGCCTGCTTAAAATTAAACTTTCTACTAATGACAAGTATAAGCAGGATTCAATATAGTGAATAACTCAAATTGATACATGTAAAGAAAGTACAAAATAGGAAACATAGTACAACTGCTATATTCAAGCAGGTGTACATAAACATGGTAATAATCATCCAACAAGTGAAAATCATTCAAACATATAAATACAATAAAATAAAAGTGAAAAAATTACATTACAATAATGTAAAAAACAAAACCATATATATAATATACAAATATAAGTGGAAATGGCAACACATAAATAACTAGAAACGGGTAAACTGTGAGGACCCCTCATTTATCACACTGTCAGACATTGTTTTTTTGAACACAAAAGTCATATCAGGTCAAAATCTTCAAAACATTCCTCTTCACATCATTTCGTTGAAGCAAACCATTCAGTTTCAGTTCTAAAATATACAGTAATGCAGGTTGTAAAACAGCGGCTCCAACAGGGCGACTTTAACAATCGTCTTTTCCGATGGGAGGCTTACAGGATACACAAGTTATACTCCCAACACCAAATTTGTCTAAATGAAGCGCATAACTTTACCTCTTTTCTTTATCTAGCTTTGAATAACACAACTAAGTCCTATCTATTCTCTCACTTTAGCTTTTGTTAAATTTATTTAAAAGACTGTTTAGTTTAACCATTCTATCTCTGCTCTTTTCCTGCATAGCTTTATGTCCCTTTCCAATTATAAATCTATCCCAGTGAGAATCCTTTTTTGTGATACTGAACATTCATACAACAGGTATTTAGTTTTCATTGATTCTTTCTTGGGCGGCACAGTGGTGCAGTGGTATCTTCCCAGGTCCTCCCTACGTGGAGTTTGCATGTTCTCCCGGTGTCTGTGTGGGTTTCCTCCGGGTGCTCCGGTTTCCTCCCACAGTCCAAAGACATGCAGGTTAGGTGCATTGGCGATCCTAAAATTGTCCCTAGTGTGTGCTTGGTGTGCATGTGTGTGTGAGTGCCCTGCGGTGGGCTGGCGGCCTGCCTGGGGTTTGTTCCTGCCTTGCACCCTGTGCTGGCAGGGATTGGTTCCAGCAGACCCCCGTGACCCTGTGTCAGGATATAGCGGGTTGGATAATGGATGGATGAATAATTCTCTCTTTCAACTTTGTTTTTTCGCTGTACCATCCACTCTCTTATATTATTTTCTTAGATTTTTGAGAATATTGTGGATTTGTTGCTATTGCTCACTGGATTGTGTATTTGGACTTGTTTTGAGTTGGGGGCGGATGACTGAAGATAAGGCTGTGTCCTGGACAGAAAAGAAAAAAATGTGATCACATTGTGAAATGCAAAGACAGTTCAGAAAAGCTCAAACGCTGTTTTTTGCTGTTGACTACGGGCACTCTTAAATGTGTACCCTCTCTCAGATTATTTACCCACTCTAGTCCATTCCAACATGTTTAACATATTAAGGGAAAACCATACCCCTTGCAGTTCATGTGAATAGTCCAATGTGACACATAGGGCATTGGCACTTTAAGTACTGCTTTACATATACATTCACATCTGATGAGTTTAAAGGAAGACTACATGCAACTGGTGAAAAACATGGAGAAATACTGTACTTAAGTGAATGACATAAACACATTATAATCATAAACATCTAATACCTAATAGCAATGTATACTGCAATTTCACTTTATTCCTAATGAATTTAAAAGAATACTTTTTCCTATAAAAGTGTGTTTTGTTTCAACAAAAGCCTAGTCATTAGAAAAAGCAGGAAAAAATTCAAGAAATGATTTCATGCGGGAATGTTTTACTAATTGACAACTGTGTATAGCAAGATTAAGTGTAAGCAGCTCCAATGACCTAATATTATTATTACTACTTTTTACTTGACTGATGCCTTTATGCATTGTGATTTACAATATTTAAGATACAACCGATTACATTTTGTTTGCTTTTCCAATTGGAGCACAGGCAGGTGAAGTGACTTACTCATGGTCACACAGTGTCAGTAAGAGGATTTGAACCCACAGCCTCAGGGTTTGAAGTCCAAAGCCTTAGCCACTACAAAATGCTGTCTGGTAATAATAATAACCCTTGGTATAAAAAAACCCTACAAAAATTGTAGACATAAAAGCACTTAGTTACATAGTACTTCTGATACACTCAGTGAACTGACCACACTATATAATGGATGCCTAGTATCTTATGAAATTTCCTAGGTGAGGCCAAGTAACACATCTAGTACTGTATACACATTCTGCACATGCATCAACTTTTAGATAGATAGATAGATAGATACTTTATTAATCCCAAGGGGAAATTCACACCATCTTTTAACCAAATTTTAACACCATCCAACCCCCACCATCTTGCGGAGGTAAAAGATTTAATAAAAAAAATTTTTGTTATGTGTAGTTTTTATGGATGAAGTGATGGCTTCGAGGCTAGGAGACTGCACCGGCAATTGGAAGGTTGCCAGTTCAATTCCTGTAAATGCTATAAGTGATTCCACTCTGTTGGGCCCTTGAGCAAGGCTCTTAACCTGCGATTGCTCTGTCCTGAGTATGATATTAATCTGCATCCAGCCTTGCAGGCATGTCCTCCAACTTGCAAGGGAAAATTTGGGGGTTGCGTGGCAGGGTTGGCACACCAGCCACTGTAAAAAAAAAAAAAAAAACACCTCACACTGTTCCATTCCTTTTGAACTAGTGTGGTGCTGAGATGTCACCTGTTCTTAATTGTGATCCTGAGGTGGTTTGTTGTATGGGTGCGGCAACGCACTGTATCAGCGCATGCTCCCAACTTCCTGTAACAGAAACATGTAAATACCAAAAACATCAACATAAATGGAGTAGGAATGGTATGTCTAGTATCCAGTGCTGTACTGATGCAGATTTAGCATGCGTTCTTTATATAGAACTGTTTTAAAACAGTTATCAACAAAGCCCAATATTGTAATCAGGACAGCAGAAGTGAGTTTCTTTGCACAATTTTTATAACATTTTTTTCTGTTGCATGTGCATGAAAGGGTAGAATGTCAGTGCCTGACACACACGATAAATGCACCACTTTTGTTATTTTAGGCTACCAGAATGCAAGTCTTAGCGACTTCCACATTTTCCTGATATGAACATTGACAGTTGCTACATTGTGAACAGTGATTAAGGGACTAATGTGTTTTTGTTGTTCTACTGGATTGCGGTTATTTTGCCTTTTTGCCACATACATACTGCACGCTGCTGCATCATTACACAACTGAGGTCACCAGGCATATCATGGTTGTTTCGTCATATGGTGTTTTATTCATCAATTTCACTATCAGTGTCAACATCTGATGACTAATCCATATTATCATCACTATTGTTTGATTCAACTAACAGGTCAGTTTTGGTTCTGTTCTAAAACTGACTTTATAGCACCTCATTAACACATGGTTGAAGGGTCTGCCCCACTTATAAATATTAACTAGTTACCTCAGTGCGGATTTTTCACTGCATTATGTTATTTTATTCACTAGATGGCAGCAAAATACTGTCACAAGCATTATTCAGACTTAAAAATGTAAAGCAGATAATTAAATAAGACGCTGAGTCTGACTCTTGGTTTACCATAATTACAAAGAATTTCGAGTATTGGTAACTCTCAGGTTTAATGCCAAGGAGGTTAATGTTGTGTCATGGTCTCTCTCTGTTAGACCTACTGACAAACCAAATTTCACTCTTGGGACTATAAAACTGAATTGAATTAATTACATTAGTGGCAACACTGTAATAGGTCATATTTTTTACAATCTATCATATGCTAAATTAATTCTGACAAAAAAGTCTCCATCAAAGGCCAAGTCAGAATTTTTTTTTCCTATCTTTTTTTATTGTTGATATTATTGGCATTAACCTTCCTGCCACACCTTGACACTCTGCACATGAAACTGCTCATTCTTGTCTCCATGCTCTTTTCTTATTTGCTTCAGGTTAAAATTCATCAGATACATTTCGCTCCAACACAACATAACAATTTTCATATAGCTTTCAAAAACTTTACCCTTTAATACCTTAGAGACTCCTTAAAAAGTGAGAAGGAGGGACAGAATTTCTTCCACTGTCTTCTCACCCTTGTTACCACCACTGTGCTCACACCACCATCTACACTCAACATTATATGTAAATAGCAGAACCTCCCTATTTTTTCTAAAGAACTCCGTTGCTGACATCTAAATGTACACTTAATACATTATTCACTACTCCCATACAAATCAGCAAACAAAATCTACATTTGCATCTGCTGACTACTCTTCACACCACTACATCTATGTACTGGATTAAGTTACTTCCAACACCTTTAATGCACATACCACACAGACATGTAGACTTCTATGCCACCACCCATCACCTTGGTCATTCCTGGGATTTTCATTGGGGCCCTTTTCTTCATAATTAACTTCCACTTCAGTACTTTCTCTTTTAATACCACTTCAACTTTTGCCATCAATACAAGAACATACAGTACATGTTACACATTTCTCTAGTCACCACCTCCAACACTATTAAGGAAAGCAACAGACCCAGAGAAAATCTTTAATGCAGCTCCCACCTTTACCTCAGAATTTTTCTGTTGTCCTGACCAACTGTTTTCTCATGTGTCAACATCAACACAGACACTAACCATTCATTCCCAACTATCTTTCTCAATGCCCATCTCAGTAACTCTAATAGCACCATGTCACACACCTTATACAGGTCTACCAATCTATAATGCAGCATATTTATTTTCCCTTGCTTCCTTTCCTGCATTTGCCTGACAGCAAAGACTGCATCTGTGGTTTCTTCCCTAGGTAAACTTCATTTTGTAATAGCATTACTCCTAGCATCATCACAAGAAACATTACAGACTTTTATCAATTTTGGAGAAGCACAAAAAAAGATGAGAAAACCTCAAAATCTCTAAGAGTCAAAAGGTGAATATGTCCAAATTTGTAATAGTACTACTGACTGGGAAAAAAAAGGAAAAGATTAATAGTTTTGTCCAGATTTTAATCTAAAATAATACAAAATTAAATAAGCATATGCTGCATACATAAAATGACAAAATATTAGTATGTTGTCTATAGTCAAAACAGACAATTGTACAATCTGTTAAAATGCCAACATGTAAACGAAGATCTGTAACCAAACCATTCCAGAAAACAAAGATAAGCACTTAAAAAAGGCAGTATATGGACAGCTTAGTCACACCATTACAGCATTAAATGGAGATATAAAATAAGTATAATTTTATTGTTCACATTAAAGGTTTTATGCAGCATTTCAGACTTTCCTTGTAATTTTAACTTTCTGTGCAAAATAAAATCATTTCAACTTAATTCTGTTCATGGTTATGTTACATCAAACATGCAGCAACAACACAATATAGTATAAAAGATGCATCAAAAAGCATAAAAATGACACATGACAAAAATAGCAATAACTATTAAAACCACTTTGAAATAGTATTGTAATATAAAGTTTATAAAATATTAACACAGATACCTATACATATCAGTAATAAAAGATTTAAAGTACATGTATTACTTAATAGAAGTATTAAGTATAAACATACAATGTGTACAAAACATAACAAGTAACACCAAAGAACACAAAATACTTCCGATGCTCAAGGAACAGTAAATAAGCAGTGCAGACAAGTTTGACAATACAGTGGAATCCTAGGTATAGATAAAGTGATAAAGAAGACTATGTGAGTTAGCTACTCAGGTGTTTGAGTATGGTGGTATCATTATGGAATACAATGGTATTGCTGGTTGGATTGTAAAATAGCAATCAATCTGTTGATAGGATGTCTGTGTTCTGGGATGAGAGGCGAGTGTTTTCTTCTAGCCTCTCTTGTAAATAATATCTTGGATGAAGTGTGCTGTAGTCAGTCCATTTTAGATACTCTGGTGCTGGGCTCTGTCCTCAACTACTGTGCATTTGCCAAACCAGACTGTGACAAATCTAGTCATTTTGATCTTCATTCTTCATCTGTAATCATTGGTGAGAATCACCCAGAACAGACTTTTTTTAGTCTTCTCAAAAAGTAAAGATGCTTTAAGTTATTTTTATGATAAAAGTGATGTTGAAAGATCAAGAGAGAACTCCTCAGTGATGTGAACCCCTAAGAATTAAAAGTTATTCATACTTTGTACGAATCCTATTAATGTGAATAGGCATTTAACACACAAGTTATTCATTTTGCTAATATTAATGTGCAGTTATTGTATTCACATCATTCAGTAAAGAATTCAGTCTCTTCACTGTAGGCTCTCTCATCAGTGCTGGAAAAAAAAATCACTTCTGCTGTTCATTCTGCAACTTAGTAACAAGTTTAATCATGCTTATCTGTACAATCATGAACTAAATGAAGAGGAAAAAGTGATATTATTGTTCTTCACTTCAAAATCTGAAACAAGAAGGTTTTACTTGGCTATTTAAGAAAAACAGAAAGGAAAAACTGCTTCATTTTCACTTCATGAAAATGTTTTGTTCTGTCTGAAAACACAACAATGCAATTAACTAATTTAGTTGCTTTACTAAGCAACAATTTCATGTCTTCTTTTTCCAATTAAAATGTAGGCTGCTACACTTAAAACAATCTTGCTGTCCAAACTAAAATGGTGTCTGTTTTAATTTAAATGACAAAATAAAAGGTCTTTAGGGGCGCTAATGGCTAAAGAAACTTCAGCTCCCTGCAGTGACTCCGATTGGTCATCTGCTGAGGGTGCAGGGGCTGCTGGGGACAAGGAGGCCGGCACAACATTTAAATGGGGGCCAATTATACAGAGGAAAATGAAGTCTTTTGTGTTTCGTGTCTGGAGTTGCCCATTTATTTGCCTTCCCATTTTGCTACTTGTGGATTCTTGTTTTGTCCTGCATCGTCTCCTGTTTTGAGTGCATGGACCGTCTGGTGTCTTCCTGCTGCATGAGGACTGTCTGATGATTTGTTGTCGTCTGCGAAGAAAGGAGCAATTCTGATCCCATTCACATCATATCATCTCATCAGGAAATGCTGGTAGGATTATCTTTACATTCATACACCTCCATCATTTCATTTCATGAGTAGTCGTTTTCATGGACTTCATAGTGTGTGTTTTTTGTTAGTGGTTTGTTATTGTTGAATTCGTATTTATTGTATATCACTGTAAGGGGAACTGGGGAGGGATCACTGTAGTTGGCATATATTTCATTTATTATTGTTTAATCCATTCTTTAATTTATGTTTTATTAGTGGTTGCTTTTTTGTCTCTGTGAGGTTGTGTGTGTGAGTGGAGACAAGGCTTGGTGCTGGGATCTACGCTGAAAAAATAAAAAATCGTCACATTGACGCGCAAAAAGAGACCCGCACTGGCTTGTCTACTGTAATACTATTAGTAAAGAAGCACTGCAACTAAATTACCATAAAACTCAGAAAAGCAGGGGCACAAAAGGTCACATTTTGTGATCGGCCAATTTACAGATCAAGTCTTTTTTTATTGAAAAATCAGCCAATTTAGATTGGTGGTCGATTGATCGAAGCATTCCTATTGTCCACACTAATGACAGAAGTAGAATGTTTTGAAGCAAATACTTTCTCCACCATCTGCCGATTTCCAAAACTCAAGTCAATAAGACAGCCAAGTATAATAATAGTGCACCTCTAATTACGCTCTCCAACACAGGACCATAAATGGTGCAGTAAGCTGCATGACTGATCACAGCGAACCACTTGTGGTAGCTTACCTCTCACTGGTCCTAGAACCCTCTGGACACCCTTTTGTAGACTCAGACTAGATGTTGTTGAGCAAGAAGGTCTTCCAATGCCAAGACTGCAACCAAAAGTGAAGCTGGGCGAGCTTTTCAGTTGTGGGGAATTCTGTTGACTGCTGCTACTACCACTGGTGGTGCCATTACTATTACTTCTGGTTCTGTTTAGGGCATTTTCTGAGGCTGAGGTTGTAAGGCCACTATAAATAAGAACAATCTGGTTAGAAAGTCTTTTTATGGTAATCATAACTTTTCTGTACTTTAAAAGTAGGCATCCTCCAAGAAATATAAAAGATATTCTATTAAATGTCTCATGATAAATAGCAATAAACAGGGAAAATAAAAAAAAAAATAAAATTCAACTTAATTCTATAGTTACTAAGTAAATTAGGTGAATGAAATAAATAATCACTCTTTAAATGGGATTATAGACTCAGGTTGGAGGCATTCCATTTCAAATTATATTTACTAGTTTCATATCTAATCCTTGAATTTATATTTGTGTAAACTACATGTGTCATTTATTTAAAAGATGGTAAATCAAGCTTTGTCATTTTAAGCTGATTTTACTTCAGGAGTAATATCTTGGACAATAAAGAGACTTAAAAAAATTTAAGCAGGCCAGAGAAAACAGTCTTACACCACAATAGCCACCTGAAATATGGAGAGGGAGTTTTCACAGGCTGGCTGAATTTAAGAGTGGATTGTATGTGGCAGAACTATATTACTCAAAAATGCTCATTATTGAATGTTTAGTTTGTGTTAACAAATACAGTATTTCGATAATATCTTCTTGGTTTTAAATAACCCATAATCAAAATATGAGGGTTGTGCAAATTTTCTCTGTTTAATATTAGACGCCTATAATTTATTTAGTGGTTGGGTTAACTATCAGTGTACTATTTCCTATTGTTGTGCCACAGGTATTGTTTGGTTAAAGTCACGTCAAACAACAGGCTGTTACTGAATTTACTCTGTAGAGGAGGTAAAATACAGAATAAATACAGTAGTAAATACAGGATTCAGACCGATATAAGAAAGAGAGACATGCTCTTGATTCTAGCAGGCATAAGGCTGTTGAAGTTGACATAGATTATGTAGAAAAATATTGAAGCATAGGAAAAACGCCTATTATAATAGATTACTAACAATTAAAACAAATTCCAAAACTTACTACAGAACAATCACATTTTTGTACAGTAGATGTTCATTACCTGTGTTGTCATAGGTTTGTGCATTAAACATTTTGATTGTTAATAGTTTACTTTTGCAATGTAAATATTCAAACAAATAATATTCAAATCAACAATCTATAGAATTCTTTTTAAGAAACCTAAAAAGCATGTACTTTCACACAAAGCACAATTTTAATTGTCAACCTAACAAAGCTACATTTCAAGTGAGACAGAGAGACCCTAGTAAAGAATGTGACATCTCATGATTAGTTTCCTGCGATGTTCTACTTAGATGCCACTCCCTAAAGGTGACATCATACAAAAAGGCACCTGTTAACATGCATGAGCTTAGCAGAGTCCTGCTACAAAAAGCAGGATTTTATATAACAGCATCATTTGTGATGAACTTATGAATACTATACAAAAACTATTCTTCTCCTCTAAACAGCAACAGTAATTAGATTACTCAAGGAACTTATATGTAAGATCAGCTACCCATTTATCATAATGTTACATAACATTCTCAAAATGTAATTAATTCAGTTCAGGATGACCAGGAGCTGGAATCTGCCCTAACAGCATACACAGCAAGGTAGCAACAAATCTACCGGTCCATCTTGGAGCTTGCTCTTCCACATTCACACTAAAACTCATACAATGCTAAATTTTAACTGATAATTAACATAATATGTATGCCTTTGGAATATGAGACCAATGTTACATATCATAACATAACATTCTCAAATCTGCTCAATCAAATTTAAAGGTCAAATAGGTTTTGATTCATGTCAAGCTTCTAAATTTGATTCTTTATTTTAGTATTTTTTTAATGTTTGATTTTTTTTTTATTAATCTGACAAAATTATAGCAGAGTGTCTTACTTTGAGCAATATTATTTCAACAACTGAGTTATGATAAAAAGAGAGTTTTAACGGAAAACTAATCCCATGGCCTATACCGGCAAATTGCTGCAAATAATAAAAAGCTAAAAACAATAAAAAAAAAAAAACTCTGTGCTTACAATGAGCCTTTTGGAGGGGAAAGCTTACTTCCATTCTTCTTTGAATTGTTGGTTACACTTTTGCTGTTTCTCACATGCTTCAACATCCATGCTCGCAAATTGGTGAGACAGCTATGCTCAGACATTATGATCCGAGGCCAAGGGTTGCATTCAGCCATGTCTAATGCAGCAACAGCCAGAGCTTTGCCAACCTTACAAAACAGAATATGTTTTAGAGCAAATTGTTAAGATAAATTAAAAGTACAAAGTTAACTGGCAAAGTAGTCATACCTGCTAAAGAATGTGTTTGACTGTAGTAAGTCTTCTTAGTTAGCATTGCAGATAACATTGAAACACTATTATTTGGTAAAATAGGAGCAAGACACACAAAAAGCTGAAAACATTACTATTCAGTTAAGACTTTCAGAATCAGATTTTATTCTACTAATCCGAACAAAAAAGGTGTGTATGTTGTACAGTCCACTATTCTTTTCTAAGCTAAATATTTCTCCCTTAGAAGCCATATTTACTCAAAACAGAACTGTTTCGAAATGAAAAAAATGGAATACTGTATGAAAAATGTCAAGTTCTTCTCTTAATTAGTTTTAAAAAACATACAAAAATACTGATATCATCGACAATGTAAATTTACTTAGCAGTTTAATTAGCAAACTGAAAAAAATTAAAAGAATTGGCTAAAGATGCACAATTTTCAAACAATTAGGGTCTTATAATATTAAAATCACAAGGAAGCAAAGCCATTTATTCGTGGAAAACTCAGCTCACTCTAAGAGAGATTGTTACTTTACACATCATTTAAAAACATCTTACCGATGTTATCTGACACACAGATGTGTAGATTGGGAAAATAAATACGAAGCATAAAAAAAATTACATAGTAAAATCAGTTTCATAAAGTCTGTAGCCATGCCACATAAGTGTATTTCACAGTTAATAGTTTAATTTAACTTAGCTTTAGTCAAGTAATATATGTTCATCATTGTCGATTAAATGAGGTCTCCACAGCTAAGAGTTAACTAGTAAATGTGAGTTTGAATTTCACAAGGTTACCCAGGAAAAGAAGTCAGAAAGAAAGTAGAGAAGGAATTATTCCAGTGCCAAAGAAAACAAAAGGAAGAAAAATCAAACAGCAACATCACATAAGAGTTGCGTCAATGAAGGCATTTTGGCAGATAAGGGTAAATGGATGTTTCATTTAGATCAAAATATAGCTCAAATTCAATCATGAGTTAATAACTTTCAAAGGATTTGTCTGTTTGATTGCATATTCAAGTGGTATTGTTCTGTATGTTTATGTAAAACAGATTTGGGCGATCACGTTTTGTACTGTTTTAAGCATTAATGTTTTCCTTTATAGCAAGTTGGCTTTTTACTCCTAGACATATCATTAGTTTGTATGCTTTAGTTGCAAGATGAAGTGAAGGTTTCAAGTCATGGGTTAGGCTACCCTTTGAAACAATTTGTGTGTAGAATGCATTTTTTTGTTACTGAGAAAGGTTGTTACAAGATGGCAATGCAGATACAGTACTTAGATTCAGCAACACTGTGCTTGTATCTTCTTTTTCCACTGCATGGAGCTTCCTTGTCTCCAGAATTGACTAAGCTATTTTTTTTTTTTTTATAAGATTCATTCACAATATACATGGCTGAGGAATCCTCTAATTTATACATTCTTAGTGTTGATAAGTTACAACTTCTTTCATTCATTCCTTGTCACTTAAATTAATTAAATCTATTTTATGTGAAATGCAGTTTAAAGTTGAAACTGTTTCTGTCCACCTATAAATTATTTTTGTTTATTAAATCATTTTCTAATAATAGTTTTATTCTGTAAATGTAACAGGAAACAATTAACAATTACAAACAAAATAATAATAATAATAATAACAAAACTGACTAATTAAATGACAGGAATTTTGTCCAAAAATTTTACAAAAAGTCTAGGGTTTTGTGTATATTATATAACTGTTTAACTGTATTTATACATACCTGTTCAAATACTTCAATTGTATATTTTGGAGGAAATGCAGGAGGCGGTGGTGGACTTGATCTACCATTATCATGACAAGCTGGGGGAATTGTATTTACTGAGCGTCCTGTGTTATAATTGCACTCAAGAGTATAGCTGGTAAAAAACAAATGAATAAAATAATTTATTTATACTTTGAAATATATACATCATGATAATCTCTCTTTGGAGAATAGATAATTTCAGAGGTAGGGATCTACAGTGGGAAAACCACAAATTTGTGTCAATATGTAACACCAACACATTCTTTATTTGGTCATCTCTGAACATAACAAAATAATGATGCAACCAATACATGCAAAGAAAAGAAAGTAAACAATTTTCTTTTTAAATTATTTTATGTAAAAAGAAAAAAAAATCAATACTTCATATTACAATACCTGAAACATTTTTCTCTTGCTTGAAATTTACATAGTTCTACAGTATATACATAATACTATTATTTCAAAAAGTGTACAGTATCAATTTCAAATGTCAAAACATGTCAAATTGGACAAAAAAGTAAATTATAAAAACCTAAGTAAGATTAGTGTATGAAATATTGGTTGCCTAGAAATTAAACCTGTACAAAAGAAAAAAATAGTATACAGAGTAAATCAATTATCAACTAGCTTTCTCATCATAACAAATTTTTCTTTGGGTATCTTAGTAAAATTGTATTAATTCTATTCCTCTAAAATCTATTGGTCATTGACAGCCAAGAAGAAAATAATAATAATAAAAAAAAGCTATCAATCAATCTGAATGAAGATTTCTCTCTATTATAAAAAAAAAAAATCCTGGAAAGGAAAAGCAGGGCGACAATACGTGATCTTCTTGGAAGTACTCGGAAGACACTTAAAAGACCCGCGAGACGCAAACAATATCAAATAACACTCAGTCGTGTAAAGGCACGTAGCACACACAGATCCTGTGCTCTCAGCACATATAAAGTGTATAAGGACAATGCGTTCTAGATGAAACATCAATGAAAGAAGAAGAAAGAGCAGCGCGGAGGAAAGAGACCAAAAGCACTGGAGAGAAAAAAAAAAGCAGATAAGAGATTAAGAAAGCAGTGGAATTTGAAAGGCTCAAACAAACGATGGCGCGATACACGTGCAGAGAAAGGTAAAGAAAATTCGAAAGTATTGTAGCATCCCAGCCAGGTTGAAGCATTTTTTGTTTTAAGTGACTATTAGGTCTGATTGAGGGAGGGCGGAGTACAGCACGGAAGACTGATAGCAGGGCGATGTCACCTCCTTAGCATGCGTTCAGCTGCGCCCCCCCTCCCCATTATACGTCCCGAGAAAGGGATTTAACCACGCCCGGGGCCGGAAATAAAGAACAAGTATTGTGTTTACAATGTCACGCGAGACAAGGCAGTGAGACATCATTTAAAACAAGTCCACAGACATCTAACCTAGCAGATGTTAGATTACTGTTGGCGGACACGCATCATGTGCTCCCACCTCTTAAAACAACGACAAGAGACAAGCAAAACACGCAGCTCGCCAGCAGCAAAAAGCCTGCCGATGATCAGAATGCTTCTCCTTAGCGTGCGTTCAGACAAACTAACCTTTCCCCCTCCCTCCCCTTCACGACGCGTGTGACAGAGATGCGAAGTGGCAAAAGGACAGCTGCTGTACAGGCTTTGAAATGCTCGGGCAGCGAAACAAGCAGAACAGGCAGCTCGCCAACAGCAGAAAGATAGCAGATGAGCCGACAGCATCTCCTTAGCATGCGTTCAGCCACACCCCCTTCACAAACGTGAGCAGCGTTATACGCCCTGCAAGAAAGAGATGTAACCACACCTGGGGCAGGAAATAAAGTATTGTTTTTACAAAAGTTTTAAAATAAAAGTGAAAATAATGTATATGCAACAATTCCCATGAAACTAACAATTATTTTTAATTGTATATCCAGTAAACAAAACCTGGGGGTGGGCGAGCGAAGCAAGCAGGGGCCAGAGCCCACTAGTGTTTTATAAATTTAATAATTTTATGTACAGTCCCTGACAAAAGTCTTGTCGCTTGTGTACAAATTGACCTGAAGTGCCGCTAAAATATATTTCTAATCAAGATTTTGTTACAAGAAATGGGTCATTTTAATCCCATCAGCTTTTGTAATAATGTTTCAGTGCAAAACAAAACTGACAAAATGTATTCTAATATTCACAGCTTGGTAAAGCCCATTGAGTCAATTTTTGGCAAGACATAAGTGTTGTTGCCTTGTCATATTAGCTTCACCTGTGACTAATAATGGATCAATTAGGTCTCAGGTGTGTATAAAAAGAACCCCAGTACACTAGACCTTCACATCAGCTGCAACTAGACATCTGCAAACATGCCTAAGATTCACCCTGAGACTAAAGTGTTGATTATCAAGAGGCTGAAGACCAAATCCACTGCTGATGTGGCAAACACCTTCAATGTGTCTCAGCGTCAAGTTCAGAGGATTAAAAAAAAGATTTGAAGAGACTGGAGACGTTTTTGACAAGCCCAGGTCAGGAAGACCCCACAAGACAACTGCTCGAGAGGACCGTTTGTTAGCTCGAAAATCCAAGGCCAGCCCATTTTCCACTGTAGCAGAGCTCCATGAGACCTGGTCACCTGAAGTCCCTGTGTCAACCAGAACAGTTTGTCGGATTCTGTCTCAAAATGGCCTCCATGGTCGAATCAGTGCCCATAAGCCAGCACTAAACAAAAGACAACTGAAAAACCGTGTGGCATTTGCAAAGGCCCACAGCCTGCTAAAAGGATGGACGCTGGAAAAGTGGCAGAAGGTGGATTTTTCAGATGAATCTTCTGTTGAATTACACCACAGTCACCGCAAATATTGCAGGAGACCTACTGGAACCCGGATGGAGCCGAGATTTACCCAGAAAACAGTGAAGTTTGGTGGAGGCAAAATCATGGTCTGGGGTTACATCCGGTATGGGGGTATGCAAGGGATCTGCAGGGTGGAAGGCAACATCAATAGTCTAAAATACCAAGACATCTTAGCTACCTCTTATATTCCCAACTATAAAAAAGGCCAAATTCTGCAGCAGGATGGTGCTCCATCGCATACTTCCATCTCCACATCAAAGTTCCTTAAAGCGAAGAAGATCAAGATGCTCCAGGATTGGCCAGCCCAGTCACCAGACATGAACATCATTGAGCATATGTGGGGTAGGATGAAAGAGGAAGCAAAGAATATTGATGAACTCTGGGAGGCATGCAAGACTGTTTTCTTTGCTATTCCTGATGACTTGATCAATAAATTGTATGAATCCTTGCCAAACCGCATGGAGGCTGTCCTTCAAGCTCATGGAAGTCATACAAGATATTAAATTTGGATCTCACAGCACCACTACTTAATTTGCTGATTTTTGGATTTGCAGTAAAGTTGTTCATTTTCTGTATAGGCGACAAAACTTTTGTCTTGCCCAAATTTGACCTTTTTGTCTTGATTAAATGATAAATCTTTTTTCAGTGAAACTAATTTATTTCAGTGCATTAAACATCATTTGGGAGGGCTTTAGCTTTTCATATGAGCTATTTCTAACACCAGTTGTTTAATTAAAAGTCAGGTTAATAGCAGGAGTTTCTACAAAATAGAGAAGCGACAAGACTTTTGTCAGGGACTGTAGCTTTGGTGATGATTTTTAAACATCATTTTTCGAGACATATGTTGTAATCAACAAATATATCAATATTTTTTTGCAGTCTGAATTAATGTTTCTATTAGCTGTGCTTCTTTCTAATGACGGAATTGGGAAGCAATTGGAATGGCTATATTTATAAAGTTTCTCAAATTTATCTAACAAGTGAATGGTCATGTTGCCAAAAGATTAAACATTAATGTCATAGATTCCTTAAAAGAAAAAGGGTCAAACTGAACTACAGGGTGGTCCAGATCTAATTATGCAGAACTTATGACTTATGCGGGGACGATTCCAGTTGTGCGCGAAGATGATTCTTAACGTCGTCAGTTCGCACACTTCTGGATGGTCCAGGATTTTTCGGGTGATTTTCTATGTAATAAACTTAAGTTATAGCATGGTGAAAATTGCATAATTAGATCTGGACCACCCTATATATAAAATTAATTATATCAATAATCCAGGACAACAGATTTTTTTTCCCTCAAACTTTGTGGTTTGCAATTTTAATACTGTAATAATATGCAATGGTGAAATAAGAATTACTTTACCCCTAAATAAGATTTTTTTTCCTTAAGTTTGTCCACATTTCCCATTAGATCACATAGCAGAAAAATAAAATTGCTGAGGCAATATTTTGTATTTGTAAAATATTTTGAACAGTGTATAAAAAAATAGCTTTAAAGGGCTACATGTACTCCTAGAAGGGTATTTCAGCTTTCTTATTGACATTATTACAACTCTGTTTATTTTCATTTAAGCACGGATAGCAGCATAACAGAGCAATGCATATAAAGAAAGCACGGCAGTAACTGCATCAGGACCCAGGAAAAAAACACAGATCAATATATATGGGAACAGAGTAGTTGAATAACCTATGGAAATAACAGTGCTAAAAAACAACACATGCAAAATATACTAAAACATTTTTAAAGAGATTTAAAGTAGCATGCACTGCAGTTATTAATAGTATAGTCAAACATGAGCATGCATTTGTTTGTCAATGCAAGGTAAAGGTTCCCTACTTCTCCTATTTAGTTTTTACAAGGGTTGCAAATTGTGCTACTTTTAAAACGCTTCAAAGACCATATAATGTAATTGATTCAATACAGATGGATTACAACATACCTGTGAATTAACCCTATGGCTTTGTGAATAGCCACACGTCCACTTCCTTCCTTTGACTGCCCATCTCTTTTATCTTTGGCATACATGTTCTTTTCTGAAAAATTACAGCCTAAGAAATCAAAATGGGCTGAATTCATAGATATCAATTTTGGATAAAGTAGGTTTTCCACCTTTGTGAAAAATGAAAACAAAAAGATGATTTAATAAATGATGGTCTTATAATTATTTTTAATTGAAGTCTAACAAGAACATGAGCCCGAAAGGTCAGAAACTACCTAAAAAATGTACGTCAGGTCCCTTTCTCCTACAGTAACTTATGTGTTAAATGTGGAAAAACAAAATCACACTGAACAGGTATACATTTTAGCTCTTGTCAGTGGCTTTCTAAGATAACTTGAACCCATAAAGCACTGAGTTCTGTTCTCTTCTCAAACAGGCATACATCATCACTGAAACTTTATGTTGATGAAACAGAGTAAAGACCATAAACTGCACACGAAGACTGCTGTTTTGTGAAATTCACAGTCTTACTTTGCCTTCCATCTATTATTTATTGTCCAAAGTCAGTGACATAACAATATTACATTGCCCATCAATTTATGTTACATAATATACTAGCAAGCAATCTTGGCTTTTTTGACAGGTAATTTTTCTAAATATACTGTATAGTGAAATTACTTTTGTAGGTTCATTTCACTATATTGCTTGATAGCACCATTCAACTACCTTAAGGTGATTTGACCTTTTCCATAGACCCTATTGTTAAACTGCAAAATTAGGTATCATTGTTGTTAAATTTATATAAAAAATTATTCAATTAAGAAAATAATTTCCAGGGTCAAATTAATGCATCGCAACACAACTTGAACACAACTTCAACTTGAAAAATATCAAATGTATCCTTTAAGTGCTTATTCTGGGAGGGATATGCATAACAGGATGCAATAAACTGAGTAATTATCATGTGGTAGATGCAAGGTCTCAAGTATGCCTTTAGATAAATAAAAGAAATTTGGCCCGTTGTCAATGAAGATCAAGAAAATACTGTTAATTCAAAAAACATTTAATAACAGGAAAAAAAACCTCTAGGAAGAGCTACCCATAAATACAGAGATACTGTAAATGTAACCATAAAATAATCATCCAAGTAAACACCATCAAAACCACAGTTGGTGTAGGTAATTAATGAAAATAATCCAATAAAAATGATTATGTCAGTACTTCAGAAATATATTTTAGCAATTAGAACAAAACTGACCTTATCCACTCTCTTGCATAAATAGAACTAACAAAATGGTAAAATCATTCATAGTGTAGCAGCCAGCAGGCAACACCATTTATTAATGGGGTGGGGATGACTACCTGCTGTGTTTATTTGTGTAACGCAATACAAAAACCCACATCTCTCCTATCTTGGTACATTTTACACCATCAAAACGGCATGTGGCCATCAAAAAAAGTATCATATAAGGAACCTTACGTTCACAAACAATTAAGGTAATGTCAGAGATAACTTATAGATTTTTCAGTTTTTGTGGGAACATTAAAGATTTTATGAAGTATAAAAAGTATATTAATAAATGTATTTAATGCATTATAAAACAATTATAATAGCTTACAATAACAACATTATAATAACTTATAACAGCTTATCAATAAAAACACTGCATACAAATAAAATTTACAGAAAAACATACTGTTAAGATTGGCTTCTAATCTAGCATGGTCTTAATTTTTACCAATATTATTGAGTAATTAGTTATAGTGCCAAAACTTTGTTACATTTTTTCATACTACCAATCACATGTGAATAACCATATCTTACAAACACTACTATTTTCTTCCTTCAATATGTATTTTAATCAGACACTGCATAAAATGAAGACTTACAGATTATATAACAAAGGTATGCTTATTTTTCTGAATTGCCCTTTATTTATATCTCACTGTCAGCACTTGTGAGATTCTATGTATATTACCGGCTTAAAATATTAATGGCATTCTTCAATGGAAACAGTAACAACTACTCCATAATTATTATTAAACATTGCAAGAAAAAAAACCATTTTACAAAAATGCACATTTTCTGAAAAAGTACAGGTATTAAATATTTTACCCAATTCTAACGTGTTTAAACAAACATACCTAACAGTAAATTACTGTATATAATGTCAATTTTTGATTCAAAACATTTACTATCAAAAGTAAACAAACTTACCTGTTCATTTTCTTCAGGTAAGCTGTTCCCATACATAAAGCAACCCCTTTTTGATGCATGACCATGAAGATCAACATAATAAGCAATGCCACTCTCATGAGGAAGAATATGCTGAGGTGGGTTATCAGATCTGCCTTTCATTTCTTCATTTTCATCTTTTGTAATAGTATATGAAGTTACAATCTTATCATTTTTCAAAGTCTCTTCCTTTTTATTTAAGTTTTCAGATGTTAGCTGCCCACTATTTTCAGTCTGCATAGTTATTTCTTCATGATCAAAATCATGTATAGAAGTGAAACCTTCTTGTTCAATACAAAGTTCTTCATTTCTCAAATTTTTGCTTATTTCCATTTCAGATAACGTATCTGAAGGAAAATTACAATTTCTATTGGAATGATTCAAAGGTTTTGTGCTTAATAAATCTGAGCACATTGGGGATACAAAAGACTTCCAATCTGGTGAATCAGGACAAACACGATTATTTACATGGTGAAACAATATGACAGCCTTAGCTCCATAAATAGAGGGGTGAAGTTCAAATTCTGGATTGAGGTACTGACGATTTAAATTCACACCTCTGGAATCGGTTCTGTGGGCAAAACAAATTAATATTCAGCATTAAACATAATAATGCATAAAGACACCTGTCTCTGATGAAATGTTTGCAATGCAAGAAGAGGCCGCAATATATTTTTAGAAACTTTTCAACGACAAATTAAAATGTGAGTCCAATTTTTATTTCACTTCTATAGAGTCTTACTTCTGAGTTACCTCAGGTACCTTGATACATAATGAGTGAATGCATGCTTTGGTTTTTAGTTTATGCGGTCATTATTGTCACATGTACAGACTATAGTGAAATTCTTTCCTGCACATGGTTCTACAATTCACGTTTTGTCAATGATTTGCCATCTAGTGATCATTTTTGGAACTGCATGAGTAGTTGTCACAAGCATTATTTGGTCAAAAATGCATCCATTTATTTTCTGTACCCACTACCTCATGTTTAGTGTTGCAAGGAGAAATTACTTTATTTAGATTATGTTCAGTGGAATGCAAAAATATTCAATCCCCTTGAAAGTCATCATAATTTTCTGCAAGACAGAAGATTTTTAATGTGAACTCTTATGCTGTAACAGTACATTTCCAAAGTCAAAACAAACCATTTTCTGTAGATATTTAACTGAAGAAGAAAAACTCAAAAGTTAGTGTTTGTATAAGTATTCAAAGCCCTACACATTAATACTTTGTCCAGACTTTCAAGAGGATTGAATACTTTTGCATACCAATGTAAGTAATAGATTTAGATACATAATTTCTATTCATATATTCACTGACTGAAGGAAAGGCAAAGCCAGTCTTAAAGGCAATTGGTATATAGCAGGAACCAATCCTCAACAGACAGATGCACATACACCCATGACCTTGTATAGAACCAGTTTGGAGTTACCAATCAATGACCAATTTAATCAGCTATTGAAGTAGAAAAATACACACAGTTGTGCTATATGCTCAAAGATAGCTGTATTAAACAAAATTTTTACAACACATTGTAGCTAGAGCAGATCTCCCAAACACATTTTTTTTGCCCTCTATTTTAGTTTAAAAGCAGTTTGAATCAGAGTCCACTACAACTTCTGAGTAAATGTTTACCAGAATTTCAGTCAGATAGCTTAAATAATACAACCATGAAGCAGAGAATGTTGTAATGCAGACCCTCATGACAACTGTCATCAAGCTTTTGCAAACATATACAACTTAACTATCTGCTCAACATGGGAGACAAACTGCCTTTAAAAATAAACTGTACAAACATGCACAAAAAGAAAAAAGGAACAGTTCAGAAATATTAAAAATATTCATTAACTACAGTGCAGATTTATCTTGAGAATTTTATATATGATGACAAAAGAAATGTTGCATCCATAAAGTCATCCAATTTGCATGAAATCTGAGACATATTAGGTATGCATTAAAAATTATTCCAAAACAGTACTATATATGGAGGATGTTATAGTTAAGTTAAAATCAAATGGTTAGCAAAAACGCATAATTATGTATCATGGTATGAAGTCATAAAGATGGTGAATGCTGAATGAATGTGCTAATGAAGTACTCTGTACACTGCTGCTTCTGTGAATTTACATTTACATTTATTTGTTTGACAAACTGTAGATGGCAGCTGGGAATACCTGCTCTATGGAGACAGGGCTGTCTAGAAAAAGATATCAATATAATGGAAGATAACTCTTGTCTGATTTGGAATTGCTCCATTGGAAAATGATTCTTGGAATACCAGTCAAAAAAGGTCCAAAATGATTCAAGGATCTTTTTCAACATACTGTCACAAAGACAGACTACTACTAAACATTGCCCACATTTCATCCATATGCAAAGTTTTTGGTCACCAGTCCCAAAGGAGATGTGAGCCTCAGTACTGAAAAAGACTCAAAGAAAGCTCATGGTAGTTCAGGCTAAAGTCATATGTCTGTTGAAAAGCTGCCTGTGAAACGATTTACCAGAGTTCCTAGGACATTGCACATTTATACCCTTCAAAATTTTTTATTTTCTCCTGGTTTTCACTGTAAATAAAATAAAAGATAATGCTGTCTGTCAGTTTTACAGAGAAGTGAAGTAGGGCTTTTGAGGGGGGAAAAAAAAAATCAAAGTTTAATGTCAAATACCATTAGCAGCAGGATCCCTTGGTCTGCTTCCAGTTATTTTTTCCATTAAAAACACTACTTGTATGTGCATTACATAAAATATAAATGACATATATTTAAATACTTAACCATATAGTAGATAAGTAGTGATGAACTTTACAGCAATCCCCTTAACTGAGTTATGTTATAAAGATGGCTAAAAAATAACTCTCTAAAATACAGTGAATATATGTTTATCTAATTCCATCTCTTCCTACCTGTAATGACCTCTTACTACGCCATCAGGGTTTAACATTGGGATTAATTTAAAGACAAACATCCTCCTCAGCATTTGGGCCCGAGGGTCATCTTGTTTCAAAATAAAGTTTAAAAATCCATTGAACACAAAACTTGAAGGTGTTTCACCTGGATGTACTCGACTACTAAGAAAATAAACCTATGGGAGAAATGAGAAAAAAAATCATATTTGAAAAAACTGATATGAGAAGTGTTTAGCAAGTAAAAATTAGCACCATAATAATCAATAATCAGAAATGAACGTATATATAGAACTCCATTCTTAATTCTCTACATTGTGCCAATTTCAAAATTCTGCTGGTTATAAAACAGTCGACAGTTACAAAATGCCTTTACAGATATCATTCACGTCTATACTCTAGAGCGCACACTCTTAATCATTTTAAAATACATAGTAGGGTATGTTGTAATTTCAAGGGTAAATAATGTTACTGCAAAAATTAGACTACAGCTAATAGTTCCAAACTGGAATAGTCTACCAGCCATCCATTATTTATAGTTTCATAAGCAATAGTTGGTTTGAGAATAAAGCCTCACTAGCCAACCCGCGGCAGAGCATACGCCGCATAATTATGTATTGATGGGTGAACACCTCCTGAAAGACACAGTTGTCCAAATGGGTTTGGTTTTGAGGATACGACTGTAGGTGAATGAAAAGATGTAACTCTGGAGAGGGCAACATACAATACAGCGTTTTACACGCTGCATACAGCGATTCACATTCGCAACAAACTGTTTTACATGCTGCATACAGCGATTCACATCCGTGACAAATATGATTCTTCTTAGATGGTGCTGTCGCGTCCACCCACGCTCTCGAAGCATACACACTGCCTGGTCATGTGCCCGCTCGCAAGAGCAACCAACAGAGACCCGCCCACCAACTGTAAGACCATGGGACACCCCTCGCAAACTGTTCTACACACTGCATACAGCGATTCACATCTGCGACAAACTGTTTTACACACTGCATACAGCGATTTACATCCGCGACATGATTTTTCCTAGATGGTCCTGTCGCGTCCACCCTTGAACTCGAAGCATACACACTGCCTGGTCATGTGCCCGGTCGCATGCCGTGTCCACCCTCATTCTCGAAGCATACACACCGCCTGGCCATGTGCCCACTCGCAAGACAAACTCACGGAGAGCCGCCCACCAGCCGCCTGTGTGTATGCCTCTGTCTGTCTCTGGCGCTGCCTGTGTGTGTGCGCGGCTTTCTCTTGCGCTGCCTCTGTGTGAACCGGTCAGGCACAGAGAAGGTCAGCTGCTGAGAGAGCGTCTCGACTGTTGCAGGGCCCGCATTGGTGAAGCAGGTGAGACGGTAATGAAACAGAGGCACAGGGCTTACTGGTTTTTAAAGACTGCTTCCTTCATTGCGTTTTAACCTCAGTTTTAAAGGATTGTTTTAAGGATCCCATGGGATACCCCTCGCAAACTGTTTTACACGCTGCATATAGCGATTCACTTCCGTGAGAAACATGCCTCTATGAACAGTCAACGTGGCTCAGAGGTGCATGTGGACTCTATGACAGACGAACATAAATGACGCCAGTTTTTCCTGTGTCATCGCGTCCGAGTTGGTGGGCGTGGTTCTGCGAGTTGTCGTCGTATCCAATGGTCTTAGAGTTGGTGGCCGTGGCTCCTTCCTGCGTGCGCCATGGGCGTCTTACTTGTCGGCGGCTTAGTGAATCCACGCCCCTTCCGGCGTGCTTTCCATGGGTGTCTTGCCTTAGTGAATTATATATATAGATTGTAAATACTGAAAGTGTATTGATCATTCTGTTAGTGTAAGCAAGCAGATGAGTATGAATTTAACTAATATTAATAACATTATACAGTGGGAGAAAAAAGTAT
The DNA here is from genome assembly GCA_026402145.1 of Polypterus bichir lapradei. Taxonomy (NCBI): domain Eukaryota; kingdom Metazoa; phylum Chordata; class Cladistia; order Polypteriformes; family Polypteridae; genus Polypterus; species Polypterus bichir. The sequence goes on along the minus strand of JANRMT010027041.1, from coordinate 124,306,998 downwards.
TGAACGCATCAACATCAAGAGACATGAAATTCTTACCAGACATTGGCATTAACTCAGGAAAACAACAAAAAAAAAGCACAAAATTAATTACCTTATATTGAACACACTAAGAAAAAGCAGTACACCAATGCAAGGAACTAGCTGCAATCCGTAAGTAGTCAAAGAAATTCCACCTCCTTTCTGTGCAAATTGATATAAGAAGGGTTAGAACATAAAATGGGCTATAAAAAGGTATTTTGCTACAAAGCAAAGAGCTCTCCTAAGACCTTCTAAACCCGATTATTGTCAACCATATCAATGGAACTGGTTACAGATGTATTTAAAAATTTCTGAATCTTTCAATAAGCACCACTGGGGCCATTATCCTCAAGTGGATGAAGCATCACCCTACCATCAACCAGGCACACGCTGGAGCTCCTCGCAAGATTTCTGACCAGGGAGTCAGAAGAGTAGCACAAGAGCCAAGGACCATTCACAGACAGCTCCAGAAAGATATGGAGGCAGCAGCTACAATTGTTACAGAGAAAACGATAGGCAATGCACTCTACCAGCCTGGCCTATAAACGCGCTCATCCCACAATGCACTCCACATTACTGAAGAAAAGGCATGCTGAAGCTTGTTTAAAGTTTGCTACACAACATTTGCACAAGCCTATGAAATACTGAAATAATGTAGTCTGATCAGACGAGACCAAAATTCAGCTTTTTGGCTGTCATACTATACACCATGTTTGGAGGTGAAATGGCACTGCACATCACCAGAAAAACACTAAACCAACAGTGAAGTTTGGAGGTGGAAACATCATAGTGTGTTGCCGTTTCTCAACTCATGGTACTGACAGATTTCATGTAATTGAAGAAATGATAAATGTAACAAGAGATTCTTTAAATTAATCTGCTTCCATCCACCAGGATGATGAGGATGAGATATGGGTGGACTTTCCAGCAGGACAAACATCCAAAGCATACAGCATATGAAAGTCTCAGTTGGTTTCAGAGAAAGAAAATCAAGTTGTTAGAATGGTCCAGTCAATCACCCGACTTAAATCCAACTGAATATTTGTGGAAGGAACTAAAGATCAGGGTTCACAAGAGGGTCCCCTGGAATCTTCAAGAATTGAAGACCATCACTTAAGAAAAATGGGTCAAAATCACACTAGAGAACTGCAGGCAATTGGTTTCTTCATGCAGGAAGCATTTTAGAGCTGTCATTAAAAACAAAGGCTTTTCTACTAAGTATTACATTTGAGTGTTCAATACTTTTTTCCTTGTGTTATTCCACTGTATTACACATACCTTTATATATGGCCTTTCATGTTGTGAATTTGTTATATTTGTCTGGTGAGAATATCATGCGAGTACCCTCATTGGAAATATATTTGCTGAAAAAAATGTTGACACGTTCAATACTTATTTCCACCACTGTACATTAGTGAGAAATAAGTACAATGAAAATAAATAGAAGCAATACAGTGTTGAATAGTGAACTTGCTCTCTTTGTGTTTTGATGTTATTGTGCATTGCAAACAATCATGCAGGATTGTTTAATGCACACTAAGGAAACAATGCAGTGAAAAAGTGTCTGAAACATGAACTGACTGCACCTTCCCAGGTAATTCGATAGTGAAAATCAGCTTCTAAAAATCAGCTACTAGTTATCAGTTACAAAATGTCTTTGAAAACATTTATGAAGATGACACAGGCATCTGCTAAAAGATTTACAACAATCAAGAAATGTTGCATCAATAATATGCAAGATGGTATAAAAATAATGACATTTTTATGCTTAAATATTGAAATTTCAGTCTGTATTTTATTACCCAAACTCATTTCTTAAATTTTGACTTCACCTTACAGCACATGATGAATGGTCCTTTAGTCTTGTAGATTAAAATTTAAAAAGGGGAAAATCAAATGTAAATAAACTGATATATATTAAAAGGAAAAAGTATGAATATACTACTTTTACTTGAAAGGCAATCGTTCCACAGGCAAACAATAGAATTATCAGGTGTTAGAATCAAAGCACATTTTATACAAAGACATTTGAAAATGATCATTGGTACATTTAAATCATTTGCCTTACTCTTTTTCCAACAAACTGGTGTGGACGTGGGGTATAGTTATCAGGAAACAATTTTTCCAGCCTTGGTTCTCTCTCTTCCATCATTCCATGGCAAGAAGTAACAGTGATAAGATCAACATTATGTCCATCTAAAGAGTAGCACAACAGCTCCCGGTGGTAATAAATTGAATCTGGAGAACTTGAAAAACACTTGTTATTTAAAGATTAGCTCAAATTTAGAATTATAAAATCAAACATTTTACACGCAAGCAGTATCTACATATGATTGTTTATTAAAGGTCAAAAATGTGGATCAGTTGTTAAAAACATGTTTTATTATTTTTTCGATCATTAACCATAAACTTATCACAAAATATGAATCTGAAAGCAAATCCACTAATTCCTTTAAAACACAACATGCAATCAATAATAAAAATTAACGTTTTCTGCTTTGGAAAGCATATAAATTCTCTCTACAGTTCTTAAAACATCATGGTTGCGTTTCTATTTTAGACATATTTCTGACACTTGTAGATTTCTTAGGCATAGAACTTCTTGAGAGGTTTACTTACCTTGGCAGTGACATTCATGTCTCTGGTGGCTCTTCCTAAGAAGTCAGTAGATGGATTGGGAGAGCATGGAGTGAGGGGTCATGAGGTCAATGGAAAGGGGTGTCTAATGCTCCCAATATCTAAGCAACAGGACAAAGGTCCAAGTCTTTAGAGTCCAGGTGCTTCCTGTCTTGCTATATGTTTGCGAGACATGGATGCTATCCAGTAACCAGACGAAAACTGGGCTCCTTCAGCACTATGTCTCTTCGTAGAATCCTTGGGTACCACTGGTTTGACTTTGTGTCAAATGAACGGTTGCTCACGGAATCCCGAATGAGGCACATTACCAGCATTGTGAAGGGGCATCAGTTACGGCACTATGGCCATGTGGTATGATTTCCCTGAGGATGATCTGGGTCGCAGGATCCTCATTGTTGAGGACCTGAGTGGCTGGACCAGGCCAAGGGGACACCCACAGAACACCTGGCTGTGGGCAGATAGAGGGTCATTTCCCGAGAGTGGGACCAGACCGTGTTTCAGCTTGGGGGGTTGCCAACCAGGATCTCGAGCTGTTTTGTCGTGTGGTGGGTGTGGCAACATTCTGTCCCAGTGCATGCTCCCCAACCTGACCTGACATTTCTACATTGTTTCAGTATTTTTTTTAATTCACTGCACTTTATTACCAAAATGTTCACTATTAAAGATGTTAAAGACAATATATAACTTTGTCGGTATACCTGCTGGGGGTCAGTAGAGTTGAATCCGCAAACTTCTGATCCATCCGTAGCAACATGTCCTGACACTCAGTATATGAAAAAGGATAGCAGAAAGCAAAATATGTTGTAGCTCCTCTGGCCTCTACAAAACGATGAGTAAAGGACAAAATAAACTGGTTCTCAATTACCTGAAAAGAAAAAAAAAAAAAAAAGGAATGAATTAATCAACCAAAGTACGCCAAATTAACTGCTGCCAAGTATTTAATGAGATTATTGATAGGCCAAGAACTATAGTTGTCATTTTTGCTTCCTAAATGAACTTTCATTTTAAGTTGTTGAGTCAAATCAACAGATTTTAGAAAATGTTTCTGACTGACCATCTCTAATTTGGGCACAAAAGTTTGTTACATGTTAACATTTGGCTCATACCTGGTAATAAAAGTTGGAAATACTCATTTTTTTTTACTGAAAATGTGTTCAGTTCTGTCCATTTCGTTTAACATCAAATTTGGGTCAATCCACATAAAATCATCACAGGCCTCCCAACTGACCATCTCTGATATACATCATACTTGATGAAAATAGTGCTATTGTATCCAATAACTAGTGTGCAAACGTTTAGGCTTCCATGTTCATTCGTTTCTGATATAGAAACTTTCAAAAGTGGCCCTAATTTTACTGCAAAATCCATAAGGCATAACTTTTAAACTGTTAATGCCAAAAGCATGAAATTTTCTCAGATTGCTATTAAATTAGATTCCTTTAACATTTAATGTACAGTTGTGCTTGAAAGTTTGTGAACCTTTTAGAATTTTCTATTTCTGCATAAATATGACCTAAAACATCATCAGATTTTTACTCAAGTCCTAAAATTAGATAAAGAGAAACCAGTTAAACAAATGAGACAAAAATATTATACTTGGTCATTTATTTATTGAGAAAAATTATCGAATATTATATATTTGTGCATGGCAAAAGTATGTGAACCTCTAGGATTAGCAGTTAGTTTGAAGGTGAAATTAGAGTCAGGTGATTTCAATCAATGGGATGACAATCAGGTGTGAGTGGGCACCCTGTGTTATTTAAAGAACAGGGATCTATCAAAGTCTACTCTTTACAACACGTTTGTGGAAGTGTATCATGGCACGAACAAAGGAGATTTCTGAGGACCTCAGAAAAAGAGTTGCTGATGCTCATCAGGCTGGAAAAGGTTACAAAACCATCTCTAAAGAGTTTGGACTCCACCAATCCACAGTCAGATAAATTTTGTACAAATGGAGGAAATTCAAGACCATTGTTACCCACCCCAGGAGTGGTCGTCCAACAAAGTTCACTCCAAAAGCAAGGCGTGTAATAGTCGGTGAGGTCACAAAGGACCCCAGGGTAACTTCTAAGCAACTGAAGGTCTCTCTCACATTGGCTAATGTTCATGTTCATGAGTCCACCATCAAGAGAACACTGGCATGGCAGGGTTGCAAGGAGAAAGCCACTGTTCTGCAAAAAAAACATTGCTGCTCATCTGCAGTTTGCTAAAGATCATGTGGACAAACCCGAAGGTTATTGGAAGAATGTTTCTGGTTTAAATGAAAAGCGTTATGTTTGGAGAAAAGAAAACACTGCATTCCAGCATAAGAACTATATCCCATCTGTGAAACACAGTGGTGGTAGTATCATGGTCTGGGCCTATTTTGCTGTATCTGGGCCAGGACGGCTTGCCTTCATTGATGGAACAATGAATTCTGAATAATATCAGAGAATTCTAAAGGAAAATGTCAGGAAATCTGTCCATGAACTGAATCTCAAGAGAAGGTGGGTCATGCAGCAAGACAACGACCCTAAGCACACAAGTCATTCTACCAAAGAATGGTTAAAGAAGAATAAAGTTAATGTTTTCGAATGGCCAAGTCAAAGTCCTGACCCTAATCCAATCGAAATGTTATGGAAGGACCTGAAGTGAGCAGTTAACGTGAGGAAACCCACCAACATCCCAGAGTTGAAGCTGTTCTGAACGGAAGAATGGGCTAAAATTCCTCCAAGCCGGTATGCAGGAATGATCAAAAGTTACCGGAAATGTTTAGCTTCAGTTATTGCTGCAAAAGGGGGATCACACCAGATATTGAAAGCAAAGGTTCACATACTTTTGCCACTCACAAATATGTAATATTCAATCATTTTCCTCAATAAATAAATGACCAAGTATAATATTTTTGTCTCATTTGTTTAACTGGTTTCTCTTTATCTACTTTTAGGACTTGAGTGAAAATCTGTTGATGTTTTAGGTCATATTTATGCAGAAATATAGAAAATTCTAAAGGGTTCACAAACTTTCAAGCACAACTGTAGTTAATCCACAGTTGTGCATTTGCCAATTCATGGCTAGCTGAAAATTGTATTAAAAATATACCACTGGAAAACAGCAAGGTTTAATTAGTAAATGCACAAAATGACAAGTAATCTGTGAACACACAACATTTATGTTTTAATAACTGTCTTTAAGAAAGTTTATAGCTGTTGCTTCTACTGGCCAGTCAAATATGATTAGATAGATAGATAGATAGATAGATAGATAGATAGATAGATAGATAGATAGATAGATAGATAGATAGATACTTTATTAATCCCAAGGGGAAATTCACAAATTTAATTTCATAAATTTAATTTAATTTGTAACAAATTTAATTTGTTACAAATTCATTGTAACAAATTGCGGATAGCCAAGCCCTGTTACTCTGCTATATATGCCCACAGGGCTGATGTCAGTAGCTGCAAATGTTTCATATCCCAGCAGACATAAAGAATATTAATTAGTATATCCTTTTTCACAGCTGCATATACGGGATACCTGATATACATATAAAATGGTTTCATCATTAGCATTATTCCCAGTGGGAGAAATAAAAACATTGACGATTTAGATAAAAAGTACATACATGAATTGAGTGATATATTTTATATATCAAGTAGTATGTTTCTGTACTTTGCATTTCTCTGTGTAGTAAATCATGCCATGTTTGATACCTTAGTAAATATACAGTGTCCTCAATAATGTTTGGGACAAAGAAAAATTTTTCCTTTATTTTCCCTTCTGCTCCATAGTTAGGCCTATTTATTATAAATCAAACAATTCAGTAGTGTTTGAAGTGCACAATGTAGAATTTAATTTAAGGGTATTTGCATACATTTTGGTCACACCACATCAAGGAAATCAAGGAAAAATATGTCTTTGTCCAAAACATTACAGAGGGCACTGTAGTTTGGTTCAAGATGCCAACTTCATATTGATCTCCTGGTATTTTTATGTATAACAGTCTCCTGGGTTTACTCAGAATTGTAACTGCTGCAGTAACTCAGATACCCGCTCTATACAACTGTGGGTGTGCAGAAAAGCATCTAATGCACAAAATATGTAACCTTGACCAGCAGGTTACACTCCTCATTAAAACTGGAAAAATGTAGCTTGGTCCGATAGATCGTGAACTGGGCCCTTCGTCGCACAGCATTATGATTTTTTATAAGGGAAACAAAATTACAAAAGAAAACCCTTGGACATTGATTCGATAGGAACGGCCTACTCAGAATCACTGTCCGAATAGTAATTATGTGGTGGACAGGAGCATTTCTGCTTCTGTCCGTTCACAGTCCGTCTCGTTTTCACAATACTATCGTTTCCTCTCACGATGTCTTCTCAACCTTTCTCCAATCTTGCAGGTTGCTTTGTGGCAATCCAAAGAGTAAGGCAATATACATGGAGCAATGGTTATAAAAGGGGGACACATAGGTATCCAGGCTCTTTAAAGCATAAACAGGGATCACTTCACTGACATGTGAGCAAGCCACGGTACAACTGTGAGACATGCAGCACTCGCCGGCTATAACGTAACAATAAGAATTTCTGGAACGTGCTGTTACGTTGTCATTCATTTTACCCACTGTCTTTCTTTCATTCATATGTTACGTAGGCACGTACCTTTTATCTTCGGCAATGTCATTCTCTAACCAGGCCTCAGGAGCTAACCAGCATAACACTGTCCACCACCCCTTTCGTTATTCAAGCACATTGTTGACATCCGTGAGTAACAACAACGTACTAAACTGGAAGGTGGTCTACGCATGCGTGGAATTCGCGGACAAACAAAGATCAAGATCTAAATGAAGATCTCTTTAGTTAAACTAAACAAATTGTTGTGCTTTAAATTGAATGTCTGTGTTTTGAGGTGTGACTGGAGTACTACAGTCTTCAGTAGTATAAGCCTGGAGGAGATTCTTAATGCAATGCCTATGTTTTAGCTGTCTCTCTACTGCCATCTAGTGCTGCTTCTTCTAATTCATTCGCGGACAAACAAAGATCAAGATCCAAATGAAGATTATATATAGAGATTAATGTGGATAAAAAAAAGAACATAAAAAAAGAAGAAATGACATTTTACATGGAGTATGTAAATCTTGGAATAAGATTTGAACAAAGTGTTGATTACTGTATATAGTACAAAAAATGTGCAGCTGATCTGGCTGAGCTACTGTAAGTCAAGAGAGCCTTAGCTTATGGATAGCAACCACTTAAAATACAGTCAACGGTGGTGGGAGAAAGCATTGCTCTGATGAAAAAAAGATGTTTGTTTTTCACTTCACCCTAGCAGCTGAATTAGTCATAAACAAATCACAACAGGTATGCTCCAAAAACTTCAAGTGCATATATAGTCACTAGTCAGTATACAGATTGATAACATTGCGACAACTGTATATTAACTTGAAGGCTTTGTTGTTTAACATTTCTACAGCTGAGAGATTTATACTTGCTGAGGAAGCACCCAGTTTCCTTTTCCAAACCTCACCATCGTTTGATTTGTGCACCAGCTTGGGTCCTCTGACAAGAAGTATTAAATTATGAATAATACCATTTAGAAAAAAAAAGACAGTGATAAAAATATCCTGCAAAGCATACATGCTTTCCTTATTCAAATGAAATGACAATGTTTTCTTTCTTTAAAGATAATGTTTTATGTTAATTTTTTAATATCTGAGAAATATTATACAGGATCAGGCAAGAAATATTTGCACAATACACATTTATTTATCCACTGATTGATTAAACGCCTGTATTATTTGTCACTTGAGTATGCATCCTTGTTTTATATGTTTCTACAGCTGTATGCACCTGAATTTCTCATTAATAAAAAGTTCATCTAATCTAATCTATTAAATCCTTCATATACACAAGTAGACATGACCACTTTCAAATGTCTTTTCTGGCATGGCTTCTAACAGTAAACAACAATTGGTGCTCATCTCAGTCAAAGACTGGAATACTTCCCTACACTAGTATATCAGAGGTAATGTTATTTGAGTGTATGTTTTCTCATTTTCTCTTCTGTTGGAAAAGTGTTCTGTTTAAAATTATAGGCAATTCTGCTCTCAGCCATATCATATTCTTCGTAAGACATGTACTTTCTCCGTTTCTCAGTTATATTCACACAGATACTTTGCTCTAAATAGTGAATTTGTTCAAAAGCAGTAACAGTGGAAGTTCTCCAATTTTTTTTCCTATTTTCCTTTTTTTATTCTGTACATAAGTTGATGGTAAATATAATACTTTAGATGTACAGTATCAAGCAAAAATTAGATACATCAAGATATGCAGAAAAGATGTATTGAATACTACTAAGTAGACTACACATGGGCCATAAATGAAAAGCACACTGATTAGCACTGTTTCATCATTTGACCTTCTAAATCATCAAAGGTGTGCAAGTAAGATTGACTGGTAGTTACAATTTGACCCTACATTAGTGAATGTGGATGTGTGTATCAGCGCCTTCTCAAAGGACTGGTGACCTGTGCAAAGCTGGTTCCTGCCTTGCACCCAGTACTGGGACTTATTCAGAACTTAAGATATTAAATTAGGTAAAGCATGTTTGAGAATATACTGTACACACAGAATACATGTATTACATTAAACATTACTGGTTTATTATTACCTTTTCTATTAACAGTTCATTTTTGAACTATTGTGAATGATTGGAAAAAAAGTTTAATTTCAAATAATGGAGGTTTGTTGTTTTTTCCAATGAAATCAGTGCTTTATGAATGAATATGGGTGTTAGCATGTGAGGGTAAACATGTCCTGTGATGGACTAGAAATTTACTTTCTGCTTGATCCTCCTGGGATAGACTTTGCCCCCTTTGCAATCAATCCTATACTATGTCCAGACAAAAAAAAAAAGTGAATGGGAGAAAAAAAAAAAGTTGAAATACTACTGAAACCATTTGTAATTGATGTTGTTGCAACAATTAAATACACAACAACATTGTAAAAATGCCTCTTCTGAGCCTCACAATAGGTCTCATGGTAACCTGGGACAAAACATTGAAAAAAAATGCTTCTGTTTACAAAATACAGTATGCCCTTTTTTTAAGGCAATAATTTTATTGTATATTACTGTGACAAAATTGCTCTAAGCAACTTTAGGTGTTTTGTTTAGTATTGATTAACTTCCTTATTTACATTTAAACTCCACCTACGCTAGCAGCTGTGAGCAGATGAACAAACCAGTTATGTGGCAAACTAATGTATATTATGATAGTGATGAAGCAAGTTTGACTTAAAAAACACAAAATTATTTCTGACAGGCTCAGTTTTATACAGTACTAGCTGAAGCCTGCCGTAGCATACGGCGGTGTAAGAATAGGAACGGAAAACGATGAGAAAGAAATTCATTCTAACAAAGGCTTAGGAAACCACCGTCGCAGTATAACGAAAATAGCAAGGAGCGAAACCAATGCCAATGGTGGAGAGAGTACCTTCCTGTAGCAGCCTACAGAAAACATAAGACATATATAGATAGACGCCGCATTCACTGTGTTGCCCAGTCGACACGATAAGTCAGCGCATCCATCCTATTGCGAGTGCTAAAAGTGCCATTTAAACTAATACAGGTAGATGTGGAAACTGGGTTTTCTGATGAAAAAACAATAACGTTTTAAACAGTATCGTTTATATACAACAGATTTTGGTGAATCGTTTACATGCCATTATTTATATTCATTTATACACTAATAATGGCAATTATTAAATAATTCCTCCCGTATAAGTAACATTTCACGGACTGGTTTCTTCCTTCTCCGAAACATTTCTAGACTTCGTCCTGTTCTTACGCAACACAGTACTAAAGTATTGGTTAATGCTCGAGTCACCTCACGTATAGATTACTGTAATGCTATTCTACGAGTCACCTCACGTATAGATTACTGTAATGCTATTCTATCTGTGATCCCACAAAAACGTATCCATCGCTTACAATTTATTCAAAATTCTGCTGTCAGGATAATAACCTGCTGTTCTAAATCCACTGAACATACTACACCTATTCTCTCTCAACTTCACTGGCTCCCTGTTAACTACAGAATACAATACTAAATACCGCTCTTAACATTTAAAGCTCTCCACAACCTCATTCATCTCCTACAGACTGACACTCGTCTCGCTCACTCGGATTCTCATCTGCAGCTGTACTTTCTGTACCACACATCAAACTCTGTGCTATGGGAGCTCGAGCATCTCTCATAGCGCTCCTCAACTCGGGAATTCTCTTCTCTCTCATATATATCAGCTCAATTCAATAACACATTTCAAAACTACCCTCAAAACTTATCTTTTCAAACTGGCATACCAGTTGTGAATTTTGCACCGTTACTGCCAGTTATCTTTATTTGTTTGCTAATTATTGCTGTTTGATCGAGAGCGACGGTGGACGTGGAAGTAGGATTAGAGATGGCGGGCGGGGCTCCGTCATGCGTATCCCATGGTCTTAGAGTTGGTGGGCAGTGCTCTGTGAGTTGGCGGGCGTGGCTCTCTGTCTTGTGCTCACTGTCTTGCGTGCCCTTAGTGAATTATCTATACTAATAAAAGGCAAAGCCCTCACTGACTCACTCACTGACTGACTCACTGACTCACTCACTGACTCACTCATCACTAATTCTCCAACTTCCCTTGTAGGTAGAAGGCTGAAATTTGGCAGGCTCATTCCTTACAGCTTACTTACAAAAGTTAAGCAGGTTTCATTTCGAAATTCTACACGTAACGGTCATAACGGTCGATAACGGTCGACAACGTCCGCCATGTTGAACTTTCTTATTTATGGCCCCATCTTCACGAAATTTGGTAGGCGGCTTCCCTGCGCTAACCGAAACCGACGTACTTACTTATTTCGATTGTATGACGCCACTGTCGGCCGCCATATTGAACTTTCCAACGTCACCAATTTTCCAACTTCCCGTGTAGGTAGAAGAATGACCCCGTCTTCACGAAATTTGGTAGGTGGCTTCCCTGCGCTAACCAAAACCGATGTACGTACTTATTTTGGTGGTATGACGCCACTGTCGGCCGCCATATTGAATTTTACAAACGTCACAAACTCTCCAACTTCCCGTGTAGGTAGAAGGCTGAAATTTGGCATGCCCATTCCTTACAGCTTACTTACAAAAGTTAAGCAGGTTTCATTTCGAAATTCTACGCGTAATGGTCATAACGGTCAACGACGTCCGCCATATTGAACTTTCTTATTCATGGCCCCATCTTCACGAAATTTGGTAGGCGGCTTCCCTGCGCTAACCGAAACCAATATACATACTTATTTCGGTGGTATGACGCCACTGTCAGCCGCCATATTGAACTTTCCAACTTCACTAATTCTCCAACTTCCCGTGTAGGTAGAAGGCTGAAATTTGGTACTTATTTCGGTGGTATGATGCCACTGTCGGCCACCATATTAAACTTTTAACGGAAACCGATGTACGTACTTATTTCATTGGTATGACACCACTGTCGGCCGCCATATTGAACTTTCCAACGTCACTAATTCTCAAACTTCCCGTGCAGGTAGAAGGCTGAAATTTGGCAGGCTCATTCCTTACAGCTCACTTACAAAAGTTTAGCAGGTTTCATTTAGAAATTCTACGCGTAACGGTCATAACGGTCAACAACGTCCGGCATGTTGAACTTTCTTATTTACGGCCCCATCTTCACGAAATTTGGTAGGTGGCTTCCCTGAGCTAACCGAAACCAATGTACGTACTTATTTCGGTGGTATGACGCCACTGTCAGCCGCCATATTGAACTTTCCAACGTCACTAATTCTCCAACTTCCCGTGTAGGTAGAAGGCTGAAATTTGGCAGGCTA
>JANRMT010027041.1:124188814-124264490 GCA_026402145.1 Polypterus bichir lapradei | reverse complement strand
TTTTATCGGCACATTTACAGGACAAAGGAGGCTGGCGGAGAGGTGAGAGCGGTTTTAAGAAGCGATTTAAGGTGGGACGGATCTACGAGTTTTTTCGTAGGCTCTGGTAATTCTAGTGTTAAAGTCTGCAACATGCACTTTAATCAGGTCTGAATTGTTTAACTTAAAGGTTAAATCAAGGAAAACTGTGTCTTTGTCCCAAAAATTATGGACAGCACCGTACGTCAAGCTGATGGAATAAAATGTTTAGCTGCAAGGAAGTAAACATGTACTGGTTTTAAAAAGTGTAGACAAATTAAATTAATCTGAACATGTACACTGTATAATGAAAAAACAAAAGTTTGTTTATGACTATGTTATACCTCATATGTCGGTCGGTCCCGTATCCTCTCCCATCTTGGTTTTACAGGTAAAGTCTTTACAAAGGGTGCCATTCCTTGAGAGTACAGTTTGCTCTGTTTATTCATGTTCATTACATTAATTTTAATAAGTTTTCCTGGTGTCCCCCCACGGACACTGAAATAGAACCAGGACCTGCAAAAGCAGACAACAGAATTAATAAAAAGATTAAAGATTACCATACAGGAGAAATACAAATGTTACCTTATTCCTATGATAAAATACACACATTTTGTTGTCTTTTCAAAACCAAGTGAATAAATAATCACATCATAAATATAGAGAGAATATTTTTATGGTCCAAAATGAATGACAATATGGTGCGATTTTGCAAATGAAAAACGATTCCTTTAAATCTCCAGAAAATAAACAAATAACTCACATTTACATGTCACAAAAATGCTAAATTGTAAAAGATACTTACAGGGTATAAATAATAAATGCAATCAATCAGTAATCAGTTAATAAAAGTTTGCATTCTGGAAGCCATTTCAATTTTCTCATGGAACAGTTACGATTTCTTAAGAGACTTTAGTAATGTCATCAGTTTATTTACCGTACTATACTAAGTACTATGTGCAGAGTGGTGGATCTCATAAACGCCAGAAGCAACTCTACTCCATTGGGCCCTTGAGCAAGGCTCTTAACCTGCAATTGCTTTGTCCTGGGTATGACATTAATCTGCTTCCAGCCCTGCAAGCAGGTCTTCCAACTTACAGGGAAAACTCGGGGGTTGGTAGCAGGATTGGCATTCCAGCCACCATAAAAAAAAAAAACCTTCACACTGTTCCAGTGTGGTGCTGAGGTGTCACCTGCTGCACCTGGGTCCCAATCCAGGTGGTTCATCATGTGGTGGGTGTAGCAATGAGCTATCCGCACATGCTCCCAACCCTCTCTCCAAGTACTGTACAGAAAATATAGAAGATCTAAAATTCAATGGAAATCAAAATATAATTTTAAATTGCTTGTGTATATATTATACACACACAGTACATACATACATACATACATACATACACACAAAGACCCCCACAACACATTTCACACAATAAAATAAATGCACACCCTAATATATAAGAAACAGATTAAAATAATTACTAAATGGTTCAAATATCTTATTTAGAACAATATTTAACATTTTTTCTACAATAAGCAATAATTTTATAGTAATAATTACTTTTTGATTTTTAATATCTTCTTCATATTGTTGACAATTATCCTTCTGCATATACTTTTGTATACAAAACATGCACAAGACCTAAATGATTCTGAGAGGACCAAAACCATGATGCAGTTGCCGCAATCCGTACTATTCTTTAACCACTGTACACTAGGATTGTCCTTTTTACTGTTAAATACAAACCTATCATGGTTTTCTCAGATTTTTTTTTGACAATAAAGTAGATTTCTGGTGAAACTGGGCTTTTCCGGGTCAGAGGGCGAAGAGACTGACATATTAATGGAAACTTTTTTCCTTCCGTTTTTAATCACTCAGTCTGTGACATGCAGCTTTACAGTATATACAGATGTATCATAACATTCAAAGGTAATTGGGCAGCACTGGGAATAAGTCAGGAATTAGCTCTTGATTAAACAGATCACTCACACAAACACACAGGGCTGTGGAGTCAGTTGATAAATCCTTCAACTCCAACTCCTTAGTTTCCGGTACTTCTGATTCCGACTCCAACTCCAACTTAATATGCTAATGTATTTTCCATGTTGATTGAAGGAAGGCAACATACACGTCATTTAACCACAGAACTACTGGCTAGGAAGCCAACTCCCTACCGTACTGGCCAGTTTAAACAAAAGACAAGAACCCTTGAACACACATCAGGCCATTGCACACACCTACATCATTACACTTGTTTACACTCAAATGAACTTGTTAAACACATTACATCTCTCTATTATAAATAAAATCTTGGCAGGGAGACCAGGGTGTGAGATGTGATCTTCTTGGAAGACAATTTGATGTCCCACGAAAGACACTGTAACACAACGCGAGACAAGGCTGCGAGACAGGACAGCCGCTGTACAGGCTTTTAAATGATTGACGCGCAGCACGACAAGCAGAACATGCACCTCGGCAGCAGGAGAACAAAGCCAGCAGCTGATCTGTCCACATCTCCTTAGCATGCATTCAGCTAGACGCGAAGTGGCAGGAGCGTAGTGCGCCTCCGGGGAGGTGGAGCGAAGCAAACAAGACCTGATCATCTCAGAATCACAGAGAGTCACTTTGATGACACATGACACTAGACATTACAACCTTAGGAAGCAAAACCCGTGAGACGGTGACTTTGTATGTCACGCCCTACTTACAAACATTTTAAAACAAGTTCACGGACATCAACCTAGCAGTTGCTAGAATGCTTTTGGCAGACACACTTCATGTGCTCCCAGCTCTTAAGACAACGACAAGCAACAAGCAGAACACGCAGCTCTCCAGCAGCAGCAAGCCAGCTGATGATCTAAACGCATCTACTTAGCGTGCGTTCATACCCAACCCCAACCCCCAGCCCCCATCTCACAACACAATCGATGGAGACGCGAAGAGGCAAAAGGACAGCTGCTGTACAGGCTTTTAAATGATCGACACACAGTGCAACAAGCAGCTTGCCAGCAGCAAAATTTCAAAACTTTTTTTTCAAAACAACTCATCCGACCACATCTCCTTAGCGTTCGTTCAGCCCCCCCCATCACAACACGAGCAGCATGAGAGAGATTTAACCATGTCCGGGGCAGGAAATAAAGAGCAAATATTGTTTTTACAAAAGTTTTAAAGTCAAAGTGAAAATAATGCATATGTAACAATTCCCATGAAAATAATCTCTTTAAATTGTTTATCCGGTAAACCCAACCCGGGGGTGGGTGAGCGAAGCGAGCAGGGGGTGGAGCCCCCTAGTCTGCAATAAAATGAAAACACTTTTTGTAATGTACCATAATCCAGATTACAATATGTGAATGTCAGATTGCATAATAGCTCAGCTGATCGTCATACTAGTAGTAACACAACTATGCACTGGGCTTTATTCTTACATCTGAGAAGTACATAATTATGACTATTGTTTGTGAAATGGGACATTTGACCTTGCTGTATTTTCTTTACATTACAATTTAAACTTATTAGGAGTCGGAGTCAGTACATTTTTGTAGATTCGGACCCCGACTCCAGGTACCCAAAATTGTTTCAGACTCCGAATGATACATTCCAAATTGTAGCTAATTGTTAAGGGTTCTGTGTTCCTGGAATATCACCCTTACTTTTGTGCTTTTGTTTTCTCCTTTCATATGCAGAAGACCATAATCAGAATTCCACACGGTGCCAGAGTTGTAAATTAATTTTAAATTAGTGCCATGGATTTTAAAACTTCAAATAAAAAGTTTTAATAAACAAAAATATTTAGATTAAAAGACCAGGAGTTACTATGATAAATATATTTCAAAAACATCTAAATAGCAAAACAATTGTATTTACTTTTTTGAGAGCATTCACCACTGACAAATGCCTCAGTATCATAGAAACAATGACAACAAGAGAGAGCAAATTGTTATTACCTTGTTGAATTATGGCATTATCATGTACACTTTCAACAAGTCAGATTTTAATGGATAATTTAGCAAAGCCTAAGGCAGCTTACACGTTAGACAACTCTGAGGTAATGATACACCACTATTCAAAAAAACAATGGTTTACCTGCAAATTATAATCAACAGAAACTTTCACAAGAGATATTCTGCACTCTGCAATTGATGCATCAAGCAAACACAAAGATTCTGCAAATAAATGTTACAAAATTACTGGAAATTACCTACGGATATCTTAATCTACTGCCTACCTGGGAAACCCTCGTCATCAAAGCTTCATAGTAAAACTTTAACATTTTGCA
The DNA here is from genome assembly GCA_026402145.1 of Polypterus bichir lapradei. Lineage (NCBI taxonomy): Eukaryota > Metazoa > Chordata > Cladistia > Polypteriformes > Polypteridae > Polypterus > Polypterus bichir. The sequence continues at coordinate 124,260,198 of JANRMT010027041.1, read as the reverse complement.
ACAATGTAAGCATAACAATTCTAAAGGTAGAAGAAGAACTGAGAAATCATTAAGGGATTAAGGTAAATTAAAAAAAACAGAACAATCATTAGATCAATTTAAACATTGCCGGAAATATTCAGGGGCATATGGCAAAATACTCTCATTATAATTATTATTTTTATTATCAGTTTGTTGTGTCAAGAAACTTATTAAAACTGTTTCCAACAAATTTTGTTATCGATTAGTTCCTTAGTTACCCAATACGTATAACACTTTCTGAAATATGATGTAAATACTGTGTAGGGTTGAAGACCCTAAATAACATTATAAATTAAGCAATGTATAAATATTGTTTATATTTTGAAAATTAAAAAAAATAGAAAGGGTATTGACTATTTCTTTCTGCTACTGGTTAGACAAAATAAGTCTTTTTCACTGTTCTAAAATGTAAAATGTTATTTAAGTATATTTTGCAAAACCCTGATGGATTTCTTTGAATGGGGTCAAATTCTTTTCCTTACAAAATATATTTTAACAACAACAACAACATTTATTTATATAGCACATTTTCATACAAAAAAAATGTAGCTCAAAGTGCTTTACAAAATGAAGATTAGAAAAATAGAAGACACAATAAAAAATAAAAATAAGTCAACATTAATTAACATAGAATAAGTAAGGTCCAATGGCATCCATCCAGCATGATTCTGAAGCTGTGGAATATTAGGGCATAAATAACAGGATTCATTAAAATGATTAATTGTGAATCAATAATACATTACTACATACCTCATTCCTGTAGAGTCATGTAACTAAAAGACTGCTTACAAATTTTCTCTAATTGGTCCCTGTAATGTCAATACCACAGATTGTGTTGAATTTGGCAAAGAATATTACTTAGTACATAGCTATTTTTCTTTTTAGGATATATACAACTCATGCTGCCTTAGAAAAGGAAACAGTTTAATTAAGGTTGTCAACCATCCTGCATAGTCACTTTTCTTTTTTATCTGTTTTGGCAAAGGGTACAGGACCAATAGTATTCGCAAAAGTAGATTCAGAGATAATTTTTATCCAGCGGCCATAAGGTTAGTCAACAGCCAATCATGCAATCATATGCACACTTTTAAGATTGTAAATATTTCATATATGTACACTGAGCTGATTATTAGGAAAACATGTTCACCAGCTTATCCAAGAAATTAGCTAATCAGGCAAACATGCAGATATAGGTCAGGAGCTTCAGTCAATATTCACATCAAACAACAGAATGGAGGAACAAAAACTGTCTCTCAGTGATTTCGACAGCAGCATTATTTTGGTGCCAGACAGGCTGGTTCGAGTAGTTCTACAACAGTCTCTAGAGTTTACTCAGAGTGGTGTGAAAAACAAAAAACATATTAAGGGGTGCCAGTTCTATAGGCAGAAATGCCTTGTAGATTACTGAATCAATCATTCTTTACAACTTGGGTGAGCAGAAAACAACTCAGAATCTACATAATATTGAACCTTGAGGCAAATGGGTTATAACAGCAGAAGACCACATCAGATTTCACTACTGTCAGCCAAGAACACAAAGTTGACATTGCAGTGCTCCTTCCTCCTTGCAGAATCCAGCATGATTTAATACATATATTTCGTCAAACCAAGTGGATGGTTGGGAGTGAATTGCAATTTGAACGACTAAGTCTAACACTTACTTCCAGCACTAAAATTGAGGAAATGCTGACATTGTGTGTACAAGTAAGGAATCCAGCATGAACTGATATAAAAATACCAAAGTATTTTTTGTTTTCAAAATTTTGGAAAAATATTAATCTGAAAACTTGAGTTATCAAATTAAGGTTTATTTACAAATTTTAAAAACCTCACCCTAGCTACTTACAATGATGGCTTATGAGGCATCATTGCAACCAAAAAGAAGAACCTTAACGACATACCTAATCCATCTGCTTTGAAAAGGCTAAAGCTCCAATTTCAGAAAATATCTCATAAACCTTTCTAAAGTATGTTTATGACAAGAAAACAAAGATGGAAGAAATTATCTGTTATCACTTATTCTTGACACCATCTTTCCTGAGGGATGGATACTGTATATGCTTAGTCACTTCTCTCTCTTAATAGTGTTATGAAATTCTTACACTTTTTTAATTTTTTATTTTGTTCAATCATTCTTTCCCTAAGGATCCTTGCTCCCTAAACCATTTTGATTTCACTATCAAGTTTATTTAATAGTTTCATTTTCTTCTGAGGATTCCTTTTTTTTTTTTACTTTATTTTTGTTATACCACAATGCCATTCTTTTTTCTATGAGTGCAGCTATGTTGTTGATGGTTGCTAGGATACATATGTTCCATTGCCAGAAACACTTCCCTACAAGTTATGTAGCATGACGCCTTTAGGTGGAACACTATTTAAGCAACATGTTTTAGGGATCATCCACAACTGTGGATAAATATGCTCATCTGTTCTCTTTGCTTTTACTTTCACACAATATATATATTTTTTTTTTACTTCAGCTTTAATATTACTAATTGAGTGCTGTTTATCATTCTGATTTTTTACACACAATCTCTCTTCTAACTTAGGGCCCAACAAGAAACAGCATAAAGGGTTAATAAATGTCAGAAGACTTTGCAGGCATATCTGAAACCAGATAAAGGTCAAGTGAATAACAAAATGTACTGCAGGATGAATAAGAAATCGGCACATGTCGTGTAAAACAACCAGAATAGACGTTATATGCACAGAAATTCCAAGGGTGGTGGCTCAAATCAAAGGTATAAGAACAACCAAAATAAAATAACAGACTTTTATTTTATATAAGTCATCTGGGTGTAAACCAATGAACCAACCAGATTAAAATGTAAGCATTGATTGACACTGTATGTAAACTCAATAGTTTTATAAAAAGAACCTATATTCTTTGATCATTTTGATAATGGTGTAACAGACTGCTTTTGAAGAATGCTCCCTCTAAGGCATTTTGCCAAGGACAATTTAAAATATAACATGAACTGCTTATCTCCTGCCTGATAATTCATCTGTCCTGTTAGAGGATGTTTCTTCCATTAATAAGAAGATGTTAAACTTCTTCCACACAATATGATCAAAAATATTTTGCAAACATGTTTGTCTAGCAATTAGGATTACATTCTTTTTGGTCTTACTTTTCATGGTTTTCTATGGCTTTGTCCATTACTTCTCAACTACATTTTCATCTACTTTTAAATTTTCCTTTTCCCTTGTGGCAATCACTTAAACAGCCAAAAAAAAGACAAACCCATGGTTCAATTCAGAGGTACTGTATTAGAATATAACCAAGTAATGTTTAGTAGGACACTGCCTTTCGGCTGAAAATGCCCATGTCTGTAATGTGAAAATCACATCAAAGTACAGCTCCTTAGATCATTCCTGCTTTGATTGCTCTTTGGTAAGGAATTTCAGAAATAGGACACCTTGAAAGAAGTGAAAGAACTGGACAAATGGACTTTTTTAGAAATGGTTGGGTCTCAGAAATTTTATATTTTTGTGAAAATGATACAAATATGCACTTTACCATATGAGGGGCATCTGAAGACATGAATCAATACTTACTGTGAAACGAAAATATTTAGGTTAGTTTTAAAACTTTTGTTTGAACCAAAGACCACTACTGTAAACTGCTGGGGGAGAGACATTTATACATAGAAAATGTTTTACTTTAAAAATTACCTGGCAAAACTGATGTATGCCACAACTGTGAATAAATAACTGACTTCAAAAACACCAAACCTATCCTTGAGGGTAGAGTAAATTCTTAGGTGCTTCAGATAACATGTCTACCAACAGCCATGATCTTCAGACATTGCAAGGCAGTCCAAAGTCAAAAAAAAAAAGGCACACCTGTTCACTGTACTTATGGAGAGTTAGTACCATCAGCTTTCTATATAGGTTTTTGAAGAAAAGGCATAGTTTACAAGATATTAATAAATTTAACAAAATTATTTGAAGTATCTTCTCACCTGTTTCCATTTTCAAACTCAGTTTCAGCACAGTCGGGTTTATTCCAAACATTGAACTCATAATCTGGTGAAGAAATGACACCTCCAAAAACTCCAGATGATGTACTTGCATTAACACTAGTCTCGGCATCAGCTTCAGGGCGTTCAACCTTTTCCACTCTGGACAGGTTTCCAGAATCAAATTTAGAACTAAAAAGGAGGCCACCACAACGAATCTCCATTTTTAATATAGATCCATACAGCACTCCAAAATATGTTTCATTTTCTCATCATCACTTAAGGCAGCAGGAAAAATCTGACACCTGAAAAATGAACATGTAATTCTTAACTCTTTTACTCATATACCAGAAGAAAAAAATATTTTAATGACATTTAATACTGAATGATGCAATGCAGGGTATTCCTCCCTTTTTTGGAATTTTACCACTGAGCTTTCTCATTTTTTCCCCTTACCTTATTGTAGTTTTAAGAAAAATAAGATATCAATCATTACTCGAGGCATGTGGGGTTCCTAGTCCTTCTACCTTAAACATATATTCTCTAGACTACCTTTCCAATTCTTTGTCATTTTCTACAAAATCTCTTTCTACCATTTTTTTTGTCTTCTGCACTGCACAAAAGTCTCTTTCCATAATCATACAACCTTTCCATACTTCTCTTGCTTGGGATGCCACCTTCAGCAATATTAAGCATTTGCCTAGTAACCTTAATTAACAACACACCATACAAACTAAAATGTCTGGAGAGGCTTAAGCCAAACTCCTATAAACAATACAAGAAAAGACTTGATCCTGAACAACTATGCCATCTTTGCCCCTCGAGTGTTCCAAGAACTATCCTTGTTTTGGCACTGTTTCCACATCCTTTCATTCTGCACCTGATTGTTATTTTTGTCATCTTTTCTTTTATAGATACTCCACTGTCACCTGAGACAACTATTCTTTTAAATTAGCCTGCATTACTTTTCAAGTCAAACCACTGTATACACATCAGTCTTGGCTCTCTTGCAGAAAAGTTCATCCTTGCTTTTCAATGGAAACACCAGAGCCAGTCACAGCGGAAAAACTGCTCAACTTTCTTTTATAATCGGTTATTTCTGAGGCTCTCTGCCTTACAGATCAGCACAACACTAAATAAATCTATTGGGGAATGGACACTTTCCATTTAGACCCTTAAGTCATGGATGACTGTTATGCCATTATCTTCCTGAAATTGTTTTAATTCTGCTTCTTCCCCTAAAGTTCCACCAAATTCTTAACATGGCTCTGTTGGTGGATAGATATTCCCTTACCATGGTCACTCTTTAGTTACCAGTTGATCTTTACTTCTGACTAAGCATGAGATGAATAGTGTGTGTTTGGATAGAATGATAAGATGGACAGTTTATCTTTATGATTACTGGGGATCACTGTATGTCTTCTCAATATCCGTCCATCCATCCATTATTCAACTCGCTATATCCTACCTACAGGGTCACGGGGGTCTGCTGGAGCCAATCCCAGCCAACACAGGGCACAAGGCAGGAAACAAACCCCAGGCAGGGTGCCAGCCCACCTCAGGGCGCACACACCCACACTAGGGACAATTTAGAACCGCCAATGCACCTAACCTGTATGTCTTTGGACTGTGGGAGGAAACTGGAGTACCTGGAGGAAACCCACGGGGAGAACATGCAAACTCCACGCAGGAAGCGAACCTGGGTCTCCTAACTGCGAGGCAGCAGCGCTACCCACTGCGCCACCATGCCGCCCCTTCTCAATATCTCCAAGCTAAAAAAAAAAAATTTTGCTTAACTGGATTAGGCCCTGAGCGAATACTTTGTGGAAATACATTTTGCTTAAACAACTGCCATATTTCAATATAGTTAGGTCTAATAACACAACTCACTTAGATTTAGCAATGTCTTTTCAGTCATCCTTATAGAACTGATCAGACTTATGACACAAATGAAAAACTATAATGCTCAGAGAAAAACACTGGCAGATAGTGGGAGCATGCAAACTCTACAAAGACAATGTGAATTAAGATGACTCTAAACCTGCCCTGTTCTTGTTTCAAAAAGAGATCAGAAGTGTGTCACAAAGGACAACATATGAAGGATACTCTGCAGCTAACCCAACCCAAGAGGATCAAAGATGAGATAAGAAGACCACCTCTTTTGGTCACATGTAATTAACAGACTGAGCAACTGTTCCAAGCTCACAACACTGAATATAGGGAGCAAGAGTCCTCCTTTGCAACAGTTAAGACAAAATCGGATAATGTGGGACTAGAAGTAAAACAAATACTGCAATGTCTGAATTAAAAACAATAAAATAAAACATCTGATTTTGCCAAATATCCTATAGCAGTAATAATAGATAATGTTAATTATGATTCACCACTACACATGGATTCATAAGCAAGAATTGAAATTACAAACACCACTAATATCATTGCAACTAGTGCTTTACTCACAGAAGTTGGCACGTAGTCCTACCACAGCACAATGAATACCCTGAGTGAAAGCCATCTTAATATTTCGATCCTGCAATGAAAATAGATTTTTTTAGATCAGAATGTTTTACATTTTTAACTAATTCAAATGTGTAAAATAAGCAATTGTTTTTAGTGCATAATATATTATATACTGTAATTCAACATATCTGGTAACACCATGGCAAGTAAAAAACACAAACAGAAAGGTTCACATTAAACATGCAGTGCCCAGTAAAAAATATACCAAAATAAACAAAAATGAATAAGCACAACTGAAGTGTTGCTCATACTGCATGTGGCATTACACTTGTGTTCTTGCAATCTTCTTAAAACTTGCATTTACTTATTTGACTGACGTCTTTATCCAAGGCTACATACAAAATTTAAGACGAAACTGGTTACATTTCTTTTAGTTTTCTTAATGGAGCACAGGCACAACCTCAGGGCTTGAAATCTAAAGCCTTAACCACTACAGGACACTGCCTGCCTCCAAAATAGACTATTCTCTCTTAGCCAGGTATCATGGTTTTATCACTGCATTTTCAGTTTTTCTGAGATCACAGGAAGTTCATTTTAGACAGAAAACTACACATGGCAATTAATACATAAACAGTATAAATATTATTATTATGAACAACATGCAAATCGTATAGAGACGAAAAAAATATTCACTTTTTAAGGCGTGGATACAAAAAATAGTATTTTGAATAAGGTCAGAAGTTACAACGTGTCTGATCTCATATTGTACTTAGCTGACCAGCCAGAAACATAAATAAATTACCCTGACCTTACCTATGGCAGCTATTTCCCTCCCTACTTGCGACTGCACCTTTAGATTAGGACGTTTTAACTTGATTACAACGACAGAGAGCGAGAGGGAGGGACGGTAAGAGCAAATATACAGTCACAGTTTTGGAAGAGCAGCTTTAACTCGTGGATGAAAATTAAAACATGATCAAAAACCAAATAACTGTGTCGTGACCCAGTAAGTACACAACAGTAAAATCTGAGAACTGCTACCAAATGTCACCTTTGAGTCAACGAGCTTACTCATAACCATGAACAGGATTTCAGCCAAATATATGTTCGTCACAAATTATTAATGTATACTGAACAATAATTGTCGTTATAAATGATAATCGCTTACCAGAAAAAAACGCTGTCTTTAAGTTGATTTCATTCGCTAGTAATTTATTTCTCCATTTCTGAAAAGCCACAAATTCAAAGCGAGGTTACATTTTTGTTTTGCAATCACGTCGATACTCTTTGTGCACACATAAATGACTATAATCCCACCCACACTCAGACACCCAAGTGTATATTTGAAAGTTGAAACCCCCTTGTTTGGGTCGCCCCGTTTCCAGCTGCCCTGCCCCCTGAGCACATCGGCACGGCACTTTAAACCCAAACAAACCCTCCCAGCACCCGTCTCTGCGAGGAAACAGCAACGAGGTGTGTGATTGGTTGTAACTGAAGAACAGGCAGTCACCGATACAAGACGAAAGCATATTGGACAAGGAGAACAGCGACTGAAACTCTGGACGGAGATTTAACTGCTTATTTGCTGATATGTAGCGGCTTGTGGAGTGGAGGGGAGGATGGGGTTCCAAAATGTTCTTTTTGGCAGGTAAAGAGTAATGTGTGTAAACAGTTTCTGGCTTTATTCTTTGCCTAGGGAGTCGGGGTTGTGCGCTAAAGTTTACTGTGTATAATGTACCCCGTACAATCATGCTCTAGCAAAAAAAGTTTCTGTTGTCTTAAGACAGAGTACAATATACGGTCTAAGGACTTTAGACTTGTGTGTATCTTTATAGTTAACAGACAACAGTTAAAAAATACATTTTCAAATGCCAATGTTATTGTATCACACTGTACCTCGGAAGATATATATAGAAACGTTGAGCTAACAGATACATAATCAAGTATCTGTACAGACTGTATCGCAGGTAAAAAAAAAATAAAATAAAGATATACAGCACATACCGTTATAAATGAGGCATGCGGTATGCCCTAATAGCCAACACTGGCTGGGACGTTTATTAATTACTTTCTGAGAACATTCCACGTAAAAAGGCCACCAGGGCCTATTGCATTAAAATTTTTGAGTAGTGTAGATTCATGACAATATTATACAGACATGAATCTGGAAATTTGTGCATTGCTTCTTTGTCCAATGGGCCTTTCTCGGCTAATTCAGTTTGAGATTTGCATTGGTGACTTTAAAGCTGACTGGCCCAAAAACCTTGTAATCGATTACAGTAGTTCAAAAACTGGATAGATGGGCAGACAGCATACAGTTCTAAAAAGGAGCCATGGATTTCATTTATGGTCCCCTAATTAACAAGAACAGGAGTATGAAAGTGCTGTCCTTAATTGGTATCTTTTGCATTGGAGTATGGCAGCTATATGGTGATATAAGATATGCATAAAACTGATAAAATTCTGTACTGATATCATCATTAGGAGAACAAATATGGTAGATTTGATTATGGAAAACTATAAAAAAAAGTTCAAAGTTTGCAGATCCCAAAAGATTATTCATTTGCAGAAAGATAAGGAAAACTCATAAAGCTTGAGATTGGGGATAACTGAGATCCAAAAATCCATATAGGTGTGTTAGTTAAGACAAATTCCTGCCAAAGTGGAAAAATGAACACAACTTTAAGTGAATTGTTACCATTTCTTTCTTTGCTTGTGTGCAATTTACTAGAAAGAACCATTAGTTTGTCCACATAGTGCCAAATGAGAAGTGTAAAAAAAATCTGTGAGGTGAAGAGAGTATCTGACAGAGAAGGGGAGGGATGGGGAGCTTCAGGTTGTAGCTAAGGTGGTGGTAATGAAGGATAGGAGATCCTTCATTCTTCGATGGATGGTAGATGGACCAGTTTAATACTTAGTGGGGTTTTGTGTAGGATGTGGTGTTTTCTCCTTGGTGTTTGTAGCAGGTTTGAAAGTATTTGGTCATACATTAATTTGGCCCATTTTACAAATGAGAGTATTTATGTAATCACTCAGGTATGAGAGGTACAAGTGGTAAAATGCAAAAGATTTGTAACTGGAGTGTCAAAGTTGTGTATTAGTGCTACAGTGACAGACATATATACTGTATATATAAAATTATTACAAATATGCATAATTTTGGTGGCAAGTTTCTTCTGTTTTTGCAGGATTTTTGCCCTTTGCTCCAAATTATTTTCACTACTGGCCCCTTACCCGTTTTTCTAAGGGATTTCAGAATGGATCAATCCAAATGGTGCATAACATTTTTTTGCCTTTCTATCAACAAATTGGTAGTATATCCTTGTACTTTACTTTGAGAGGATCTTCAAATATGTATCACATTCCTTTTAGACGAAGTTATATATAGCATTAGCCATGTTACCCAGCTAGGCCATGGGCCTCATTTATAGTGCTGTTGGTTAATCAGGTATATCAGAATTACTATGTAACCAAGTCAGTACTTTTTTGAATACAATATTTGTATTTTATGTTTTAAACCATTTGATTTCATTGGATATCCTTACTCTTGAGTATGCTACAAAAAATTACACATGACTAAAACGTTACTATGTTGATTATTTCTTGCTTTTTCTAGTGACTGGTGCTGGGTTTTGTAGATGGTCAATGCAAAACGCAATTTCAGGATTTCTGACTTTCTCTGCCCAAAGAAATATAACTACCAAGCATTGTTCAAAAATGGTGCAATCCTGCTCATCCATGTTCATTTAACCTTGGCTTAAACTAGACTAATGGCAGAGGGCTGTGTTGTGAGTGTTAAAACTGCCCATAATCCATTGTGAAGATGTCGTATTGCGTCAGCTTTTATCTGTTGTGTTTGCCACCAAATTTGCAAATTGCATTTACTTATTGATTTACCCGGCTATTAAGTGGGTTAAAAGCATTCAAACATTTAGACATTAAGATGAAACTTTCTCCTTCCTGCCTGAATCCAGTTTAATACTATATATTTCAAACATCCAGCTTTTAGAGGATAGTCAGTCAATGAGAGGTTGACCAGTATTAAAGATGAAAACAAGGTTTATTTTGCTATCAAGGTAGTAACACATTCAAATAAAATCAAATGATTTTCTTGCCTCCCTACTGAAACTAAATAATCCCTCTAAACTTAAACCTCTGTTAACTGTCACTTACCATACCATTTCTTGTCATTTTTAATAGCTTCAATGAATTGTTTGCCTTTGATACAAGTTAAACTAACTGGCTGAACTACCATCATCTACAGCAGTAGAATCATTAACATTAGATTACTCCTTTTTAAAATAGGATGTTTGCTGGTTTTCAGACCATAGGAATTCTCTGGTATTTATTGATTTCCTGAAAATACTGATGAGGATTTGTAAATATAGCCATGACGAATTAGAATTATGTTTAAATTTAGGAAAAAAGTAAGTGAGCCAATACTAACCCAATTAAAAAAGCTTGCATTTAGTTTATCACATATTTCAGTGTTATGTTTGATGCAGATTATGCAACACATTGTTTTGGTTTGTAAAATGTGCTTTCTATAGCTAAGAAATATTGAAAAATAAAGCTGGCTTCCTTAAATTGTAGAATCTTGGCAAGGTAATCCATTCATTTGTAGAATTCATAATTCTAATGGCTAATTAATTGTCAGGTTGCTTGAATTGTTCACTCACTAGTCTAATGTTAATTCAAAACAGGACAACTGCAAATGAACATATGAACATGTAACTTTGTAAATCATTCCACTGGCATCTGGTGATGAGCAAAACAATTTACTTGAAACAAAATTCGCATTTAATCTCTGTGTTTTGTTTCACAAAACATTCCTGGAATCAATGCTGTTATGCTTCCTGAGTAATTCAAGCCTCGACACAAGAAATACAGTATGTTTAGTTACTGTCTGGAAGCATTTATATGCATTAATTTTGCATGTTTCTCCCTGTTATTTAGTATTTAAATAAAGGTGTCTAGTTAAAAAAATCACTGGACTAATTTCCTGTCATGGGTTGACATTTTGTTGAGATGCCAAATGTGTTTTAGAGGTATAATTCAAACATTACTTATTATAATGACAATCATCCATCCATCCATCCATTATCCGACCCGCTACATCCTAACTACAGGGTTCCGGGGTCTGCTGGAGCCGATCCCAGCCAACACAGGGCGCAAGGCAGGAAACAAACCCCGGGCAAGGTGCCAGCCCACTGCAGATGACAATCATGGTGTTTGAAATACTAAAAATGCTTCAGAGACAGAAAGGAAGCTTCCACAGCACTTGAAACACTTAAGTCCTCAACCTCTCATGCAGGAATTAGGTAAAATGAAGGCAATACTAAATGAATGAATGGCAATCTTTATTACTGTGCAACATTCAAGTTTAAATTTTGTCTTGATGTCTCATCTGTATAGATATCAACAGTAACACAACATACAATATCTGACAAAACATCCTATTATATTTAACAAAAGTAAAAGACAACACATTACACATTACACTGTACTTGCAGTGCACATAAGACTAAAGCCACAGCCTGTGTAGTTAGTGTTTTCCTGAGTACTTCTATCAGCCTTTATAAAACGAGTTAAATTTGGTTACATGAAACTCTAGAGAGAACACAGATGTCTCAAACTAGCTGAAAAAACAAAGTATCATCATTATTTTGGTAATAATTAAAAATAAATTATTACTCAGATTATACTGGCTTCTGTTATCTTGCATAACAGTAGTTTCTGGCCTTCAGTGTTCTCTGTTGTCTCATCAACTTATGACATTTTTGATTGGGCTGGTGAAGCATCACATAGATTATTTTAAATAGTTTATACTATTAATGATTATAGAACTGCAGAGCTTTTTTTAGTGTTTTTCTCTTAGTTCTGACTGTGAGCAATGTTGTATCCAGGGATTTAAATAATCCCACCCTACATGAAGTAACAACATTTATAATCAGTGTGTGGTTAGTAGACATGGTTGTTGGAGGGTTAGCTTCTTCTTAAGTCCACAGCCATGTCAATTACTTTTGCAATTGCCACAAGATGGTTATGGGTGTCACAACTGGCAATTTGATCCAACTCTAACTGGTATAACACATCTTGTCCCCACCTGAGGCTTCTGTTTTACAAAAGTGACCCTGTGATTACACCCAGGACACTTGACAAATAGCTGCCTGTTTTCTTCTGAAGGGGATTTCTCAAAAGGCCAACAATCCAGAGGTGCATTGCTCAGGTTCATAAGGAGTGATTTAATATGGAGCAATTCTGATATCATAGTGGAATTGAAATCTATGACCAGGATTACGGTGAGTAACCAATGAGTCTGAATGCTGCAAGATGATATCATTTTCTATAGATCTAATGAAGAATAATATACTTTTAAAATTCCATTATTGCAGAAAACATTGTAGACAGTCTGGAATCATTAAAACAGGTAATATTCTTAGTGGAATGAGATAATAATGGATATCTTAAAACTGGCAGAGATACTGACTTGAGAGAATGACTCATTAAAATATCTGTAAATTAAGCTATTAGCTCATCAGTGGGGTAATGGCAAGACACCATCTCTTCCAATTGCTTTTCAATGTTTCTCTCCCCCAAAGACCAAAAGTAGAGTGAATACAGAATTGAAAAGTTGTTTAACTGATTAGGCTGAGAAGGACCAATTGGGGAAATTTTAGTTTTGTTTTTTGTCAATAATGTTTTGTTGGCCTTTAGACCAAGACACAGTATTAATGGAAAAGCTCAACACAACATTTGAGAGAACAAAGTGCTACAATAATTATAAATGCTGAAACCAAAGAATAACATTAACTGCATAATATTTACCTAAGAGTGCTCAGAGAAGTGAGTGATCATAAGTACAAACTCTTTATTTATTTTTCAGAAATCACTCAATACTGAGATATCTGAATATCTAGGATATGGTAAAAAAAAAATAGGTGATTTGCTTAATCAAGCAATTACAAGCAATTTACCAGAAAAAACAATTGGGAAAAATTAAAAAAAAGATTGAGAATCAGTAGAACAGCATAATTGTTTCAGCAAATGCGCAGTATGGTTAAGACTGGGAACATTGTATTTCATTGGAAAAACCCAGGAATGTTGCATTTCAATATGCAGAACCAGCTGTTATAGAGGAATGCAATATATTTTGTACATCATAATAGATGGGGTTAAATCTTTAGATAAAATTTAATATTAAATAATCGCCACTTTATTGTGGTGGAGGGGTTTGTGTGTTCCAATGATCCTAGGAGCTCTGTTGTCCAGGGCTTTATGCCCCTGGTAGGGCCACCCAAGGCAAACTGGTCCTAGGTGAGGGATGAGACAAAGAGCGGTTCAGCAAACTTTCCATGATGAATGAAAACTTTGGACGGCGTTTTTCTTCACCCGGATGCGGGTCTCCGGGGCCCCCCTCTGGAGCCAGGCCTGGAGGTGGAGCTCGATGGCAAGCGCCTGGTGGCCGGGCCTGCACCTATGAGGCTCAGCCGAGCACAGCCCGAAGAGGCAACGTGGGTCCCCCTTTCAATGGGCTCACCACCTATGGTAGGGGCCAAGGAGGTTGGGTGCAGTGTGAGTTGAGTCATGGCCGAAGGCGGGAACCTTGGCGGTCCGATCCTCAGCTACAGAAGCTGGCTCTTGGGACGTGCAATGTCACCTCTCAGAAGGTGAAGGAGCCTGAACTAGTGCCCAAGGTCGAGAGGTTCCAGCTAGATATAGTCGGGCTCACCTTGACGCACAGCTTGGACTCTGGAACCAATCTCCTTGAGTGGGGCTGGACTCTCTACCACTCTGGAGTTGCCCCCAGTGAGAGGGGCCGAGCAGGTGTGGGCATACTTATTGCCCCCTGACTTGGAACCTGTTCATTGGTGTTTACCCCAGGGGACGAGAGGGTAACCTCCCACTGCCTTCAGGTTGGGGGGGGGGGGTTCTAACTGTTGTTTGCGCGTGTGCGCCGAACAACAGTTTGGAGTACCCATCCTTTTTTGTGTCCCTGGAGGGGGTGCTTGAGGGCATACCTTCTGGGGACTCCCTTATTCTGCTGGGAGACTTCAGTGCCCACGTGGGCAATGACAGTGAGACCTGGAAGGGTGTAATTGGGAGGAATGGCCCCCCCGATCTGAACCCTAGTGGTGTTTTGTTATAGGACTTTTGTGCTCGTCATGAATTGTCCATAACTAACACCATGTTCAAGCATAGGGGTGTTAATATGTGCACTTGGCACCAGGACACCCTAGCCCTCAGTTCGATGATTGACTTTGTCTTCGTGTCGTTGAACCTGCGGCCACATGACTTTGACACTCGGGTGAAGAGAAGGGGGGAGCTGTCAACTGATTACCACCTGGTGGTGAGTAGGCTTCGATGGTGGGGGAGGATGACGGTCAGGCCTGGTAGGCCCAAACATGTTGTGAGGGTCTGCTGGGAACGTCTGGCAGAGTCCCCTGTCCGGCAGAACTTCGACCACATCCTGAGGTAGGTGGGGGACTTTGAGTCTGAATGGGCCATGTTCCGTGCGTCTATTGTTGAGGCGGCTGACCAGAGCTGTGACATAAGGTGGTCAGTGGCTGTCGTGGCGGCAATCCCCGAACCCGTTGGTGACACCGGCGGTGAGGGATGCCGTCAATCTAAAGAAGGAGTCCAAAAGGACCCTTTTTGCTGAGGCAAAAACTCGGGCGTGAGAGGAGTTTGGGGAGGCCATGGAGAACGACTCTCGGACAGCTTCGAGGAGATTCTGGTCCATCATCCAGTGTCTCAGGAGGGGGAAGAAGTGCAGTGTCAACACTGTATATGGTGGGGATGGTGCGTTGCTGACCTTGACTCGGGACATTGTGGGTTGGTGGGGAGAATACTTCGAAGACCTCCTCAATCCCACTAACATGCCTTCCAAAGAGGAAGCAGAGCCTGGGGACTCGGAGGTGGGCTCCCCCAGGTCTGGGACTGAGGTCACCGAGGTGGTCCAAAAACTCCTTGGTGGCAGGGCCCTGGGGGTGGATGAGATACACCCGGAGTTCCTCAAGGCTCTGGATGTTGTAGGACTGTCTTGATTGACATGCCTCTGCAACACTGCATGGACATCAGGGACAGTACCTCTGGATTGGCAGACCAGGGTGGCAGTCCCCCTCTTTAAGAAGAGTGACCGAAGAGTGTGTTCCAACTACAGAGGGATCACACTCCTCAGCCTCCCTGGAAAAGTCTATTCAGGGGTCCTGGAGAGGAGGGTCCATCAGATAGTCAAACCACGGATTCAGGACGAACAGTGTGGTTTTCGTCCTGGTCGCGGAACAGTGGACCAGCTCTACACCCTTAGCCAGGTCCTGGAGGGTGCATGGGAGTTTGCCCAACCAGTCTAAATGTGTTTTGTGGACTTGGAAAAGGCGTTCGACCATGTCCCTCGGGGAGTTCTGTAGGGGGTACTCCGAGAGTATGGGGTACCGGACCCCCTGATAAGGGCAGTTCGGTCACTGTACGATCGGTGTCAGAGCTTGGTCCACCTTGCCGGCAGTAAATCAAACCTGTTTCCAGTGAGAGTTGGACTCCTCCAGGGCTGCCCTTTGTCACCGATTCTGTTCATAACTTTTATGGATACAATTTCTAGGCGCAGCCAGGGTGTTGAGTGGGTCTGGTTTAGTGGACTCAGGATTGGGCCACTGCTTTTTGCAGATGATGTCCTGCTTGCTTCATCAGGCCGTGATCTTCAACTCTCTCTGAATCGGTTCACAGCTGAGTGTGAAGCGGCTGGGATGGGAATCAGCACCTCCAAATCCGAGACCATGGTCCTCAGCTGGAAAAGGGTGGAGTGCCCTCTCACGGTTGGGAGCGAGATCCTGCCCCAAGTGGAGGAGTTCAAGTATCTCGGGGTCTTGTTTACAAGTGAGGGAAGAATGGAGCACGAGATCGACAGGTGGATCGGTGCGTTGTCCGTCCGCAGTGATGCGGGCTCTGCATTGGTCTGCCGTGGTGAAAAAGGAGCTGAGCCGTAAGGCAAAGCTCTCAATTTACCAGTCGATCTATGTTCCTACCCTCACCTATGGTCATGAGCTATGGGTAATGACCGAAAGAACGAGATCGCGAATACAAGCGGTCGAAATTAATTTCCTCCGCAGGGTGTCTGGGCTTTCCCTTAAAGATAGAGTGAGAAGCTCAGTCATCCGGGAGGGGCTCAGAGTAGAGCCGCAGCTCCTCCGCATCGAGAGGAGTCGGATGAGATGGCTCGGGCATCTGATCAGGATGCCTCCTGGACGTCTCCCTGGTGATGTGTTCCGGGCACGTCTAACCGGGAAGAGGCCCCGGGGAAGACCCAAGACACGCTGGAGGGACTATGTCTCTTGGCTGGCCTGGGAACACCTTAGGATTCCCCCGGAAGAGCTAGAAGTGGCCAGAGAGAGGGACGTCTGGGTATCTCTGCCTAAGCTGCTGCCCCCGCGACCCGATCTCGGATAAGGGGAAGAGGATGGATGGATAATGGAAACCAGAGTAAACCTGTAACACCTTTTATAAATTACTAATTAATATATTTAAGTAATAAAGTCATCTGAAACCTGTATTGCCTGTGTGAACAGGTAATTGCCCTTTACTTACTCACTCAAAGGGCTGACCAAATTGTCATTTCGACTCAGTTGACTGAACATAGCCAGACCTGATTGCAGCCAGCCCTGGTCTAATTCTAAACATCACCATGTATTGGCCTTTACTATGACAGTCAAGTAGTCACCACCAGGTTTCTAACATAGCACAATACCTTCTTCAAAGGAAAAAGTAGTTGAAATTTACCAATCAGGAAAGTGTTACAAAGCAATTTCTAAGGCTCTAGGACTTCACTGCACCACAGTTAAAGCCATTATCTCCACAAGAAAAACATCTGGCACAGTGGTGAATCTTCCCCGGAAAGACTGGCTTTACCAAATTCCTCCAAGGACACAGCAACAACTCACTCAGCAAGTTGCAGAGGATCCCAGAAAGTACATCTAAAAAACTGTTTCCGCTAAGGTCAATGTTTATGACTGTACAATACCAAACCAAGTAAAAATGGGATCATGCAAAAGTAGCAAACTGGAAACCTCTGCTATACAAGAGTTACATCAGTGCTTGTCTCACATTTACAATGAAAAACCTGGTTAAGTCTTTTGGAATAATGTTCTATGGACACACAGTCAAAAGTAAAACTCTTTGAACAACACATGAACCACTGTGTCTGGTGTAAAGTTAATGCAACGTTCCACAATAAGAACATCAAACCTACAATAAAATATGGGGATGGTAGTGTAATGGTGTGGGGATGCCTTGTTGCCACAGGACATTTAAGATTGTTATTCTTGAAGTAATCATAAATTTTGTACTCTACAAGAGTATTTTTAAGCAGAATATCTGGACATTTGTCCATGAGCTTCAGCTCAAGTGTAATTGGGTTATCCAAAAAAGAAAAATGACCAAACAATTGAATAGCTCAGAAGAAACAACATAAGAGTTTTACAGTGGCCTGACCTGATCCCAAGAGAGATGCTGTGAAAGCATCTGGAATAAGTAGTTCATGCTTGCAAATCTAATGTGTCTGATTTAAAGTAATTCTGTGAAGAAAAGTGGACTAATATTCCTCATGAGTGATGAGGAAACCTGATATCAAATAAAAGTAAGCATTTAGTTGTGATTTGTTACTACTATGGGTGCTGCAGCCGAGTATTGAAATTATGTGGCAGTTACTTGGGGGGTTGGTGGATAACTTTTTTCTTCAAATAAAGAAAGTAATAATTTTAAAACTCTGTTGTGGGGTTATTTAGTTTCCCTTTCTCAAATATTGCATTTTGTCTAAAAGATCTGAGACCATTTGTTGTGTAAAATATGCAGACTCAGTGTATATTAGGAAGGAATAGTTTTCCACAGCACTGTATTTATGTTTTTCTACTGACTGCTGACTGACAGCAGTAGTTGAAGTATGATGGGATCAGAAGATGGATCATGATTGTAATAACTATCCAAAGTTGTAATCAAATGGGAAGATATAAATAGATGCTATGATCAAGAAATGTAGCAAGAGAGTCAATAACTTGAATAGCCAAATTGGAAGATGTAAATTAAAATCAAAGAACAGAAAACAATTCATAACCAGAGAAAGAGATCTTAGCACTAACCACTGTTTATTTGTTCAAAGGCTGGGGACTTCACAGTTAGGAAGTGTATGATGCTGAGTTTTATACTGACGCATCACACACTCTTGATCGTCATTAAACAACAAACAATGGCATCGCCAATTAGGAGGGTGTATTTCAAAAATCGCTGACTGTTAAAACCCCCAGAACAATACTTCCATTATTTGTAGTAGCCAAGGAAAATGCTGAAAAATACAAAGTAAAGTCGAGATCATGAAGGGTTCTTTAGATTAAAAAAAACTTGATAGTATGAAGCCAAGAGACTGGATCTTGGATCAGAAAAGTGCTTTTTGGAATGGCTATGTTGAAATCATATTGTATATGACATATTGTTTAGTAACTACTTTCTCAGCTATAATTTCACATAAATTAGACATAGATTTATATATACCTCAATGCCCTAACACATGTGTAGCAGCCTTGCTACCTGTCTTGATTTTTAAGTAAGTAGTTTCACTTTTAATAACAAGGATGTTATCGGCAGATGGGTATTTAACAACTCATATGTTTTGAATCTGTACATACAAGATTATTTATTCAAAAGAGATTTTGGTAGGTTCATCTGATAGAGATTGCATATACAGGTTGGAGATGAACATGTATAACTTTGGTCAATGTGAAGCATTTGTTTCTGCACAGAAAAACTGGATTGCTCTCAGAGGTTCACCTTTTTAACTTGTCCACATGACTTCAATACCTGTGCTTAGCCGATCAGATCTTTGTCCATATTGATGTTCAGTGTTTTGATCTTGTAGGACAGACTGACATTATCTATTTTGCAAGGCTGGTACCCAAGTCCTGGCTTAGCAAGCCATTACTAGTTTCTTATTGTCAGCTACAAAGTCTCAGTCTGTGTGGTGGGGCCCCTCGCCAAAATGCAGATTTGCACCTGATAAAATGATCAATGCCAGATCTTTCAGCAGGGATGACTCCTAGAGGTATGAGCTGAATGCCCAAGTTCTAAATAAAGGATCATAAATCAAGGATAGGAAAGATTGATGGAGAGAAATTTCCACCAGTGTTCAAACAAGAAGATGGCCTTATGTTCACCCAAGAAGCCAATGACAATATGGGAGGTATTTTCTGCAAAGAAGGAAATGAAAATTAAAATCATAAAATGGAAAATGCAGTCTCTCCTTTTGCAGTTTAATTTTCAAATTCTACATGTATGAATGCTGCAAAACATAAAATTAAATAACATAATTTGCATCTTAATTTTCAGCCTGAACAGCAACGAAGCTACAAAAATAAAAAGTGCAAATAAGCACTGGCGCCACCCGTTGCTCATTGCATTTTCTTTTTCTCCCTTACATTTTCATTTTCAAGTTCTCAGCATGCAAATGCTGCAGGTCAATGGGCAGGGCTTTGCACCTCAACTTCCCGCAATTCTTTATCTTTTGACTATAGCTACTTGGATCAATAGAATACTTTTCACTTCGACTGTGTTTAAGTCATGTGATTTTGATCTTTTTCACCTCGGTACTGCGATCTTCACAGCAAAACCATCTGGCAAAATCTGAAGACCATGCATAATTGTAGTTCTGAAGTAATTAATGTGCTATTTAATTGCACTATTTAACATGACAAAATTAGCCTTTATTACATCATAATTTATATTTAACAGGACACTTTGTATTTTTGTTTTTTTGGTGTATTGTATAATAAATGTACCCCTCTTCAGTTTTCACCACCTCCTCCTCCATCCTATTCCCTTGTAGTTGATCGATGACTTGATCAGACTCTTTATTACAGCTTTTTAAAATAAGGTGATATGGTAGTGATTACTTTATTCATTATGAAGACCTTCTGTAATCCGCAATGTCTGCCCATTGACCCATGCTATTCGCATGTTGAGAACTTGAAAATGAAAATGCAGTAAACAGCAGGTAGCACCAGTGTCTATTTAATTTTTACTTTTCATTTTTGCATCTTCATTGCTGTTCAGTCTGAAAAAGAATTAGCAAATGCTGTTCTTTCATTTTATTTTTAATTTTTGCGGCATTTTAGTGTGTAGTCATTTCACTTTATTGTAAATATTTGCAGGATTCTTGCATGTAAAATTTGAAAATGAAATTGCATTTCAGGAAATACCTCCCCATAATAGCAAGACCTATAGTCCTTCCTTTAAAAACATCACCAACACTCTAACTGACTGCTCTTCATACTAGGCTACAACTCAATCTGGATATAACTTTGGCTGTCCATCGCCAGAACCCATAACTGATAGGCTATGGCTGCACCAGAGCTTGACTAGACTACAAGCTGGACTAGAAGGATGGAATACTGGTCTGCATCGGAGTTGGACAAGGTTACCATTAGTTCAATCTTGCAGGGAACAGCAAGTGCTCTAGCAAGAAACAGAGAGACTGTATGTAAAAACCAAGAAGTCGCCTAGTTAAAGATGGGAACTGACCCAGCAGGTGTAACTTTGATAGCAACCGAGGACACTGTGTGTGTAAAACCTTCAAAAAGAAACTACAGTATTACCTGTAACCAGAAGGTGCGAACAAAGGCAAAGATGTTGTCAAGTTCCTAAACAAAGAAAGAAAGCACACTGAAAAATTCTGCCATATGTCTGGAGAAAGCTGACCTGGAAAGGACCAAAGCATCGTTCATCTCAACCATAAGTACTACTTTCAAGTTCCAAGAACTGTTTGTTGTAATTTAATAGACTAGGGGGCTTTTCCCCCGCTTGCATCACTTGCCAACCCCCTGCCTGTGCGTCTCTGCCGCTCGCATATGTGGATTTCACTTTCACTAAACAACAAAGACTTTTATTTCTCGCAGATAGGCCTTTTCATTGGGGAGAAACACTACTTTTCCCTGATGGTAACATGAATTAGACAATCTACAAGTCTCCAACTTAAAGGTTAAAGCCAAACAATATCTACATACTTCTCTCATATCACCTATGTCCATATATTCAATCTCTTTTAGCATTTACTTTTTCGTCAATATCACATTGAATTTTGATTCCGTGTTTGAAATTACATTGTGACAACGCAACATATAACTGCCCGTGAGTGAATATCATTTCATTCTCTCTACACGAACTGTTTCTGACAATAGCATTCACACAAATTAGAAATGATTTAACCGTGTGCGTGGTTGTAAATGTTTTAGATGTGGGCAGAACTTTTCCAAATCTCTTTGCATAAAGTCTTTTTTTCACGGGCTTGAAATTTTCTCTTGTGAGATTTCACTTTCACCAAACAACAAATATTTTAATTATCGCAGATACGCCTCTTCATTGGGAATAAACACTACTTTTCCCTGATGGCAACACGAATTAGACAATCTACAAGTCTCTGACTTAAAGTTTAAATCCGAACAACATATTCAATCTCTTTTCGCTGTTCTGTTATTTCACTGGGTAATTATTTCTGTTTGTTTGCGCTAATGCGATCTTTACTATCATTTTTTTGAGACTTTCGAATTTTTGTTCTTCCATTATCTCTAACATGCTCTGCATGTATATCGCGCCAATGTCTTTGAATTCTTTACGACGTTCTACTTTGTCATCTACTCTTTGCCTTTTATTTCCGGCCACGGGTGTGGTTAAATTTCTTGGCACAAAGTCTCATCTCGTGAGATGTGAAAGTGTCTCTCTTAGAAAGTCATGTCTCATCTCTCTTCCCAAGATTTTTTTTATTATAATAGAGAGGTAGGACAAAGCCAGGCATTGTATTATGTTATTGGTGTCAATGTAAGTGTAAGTTAGGCTTATTAGGAGTTTGTCATCCTAAATCTAGTAAGAAAGTACAGAGCAGCATATTACACATGCATGCATTCACACACACATAGAGAACTCTTTGTGGTAGTGGTGGTAAGCTGGCATAAAGGCTAACTGTGAGCAAACGAATGCCGCAGCACAACCACAAGAAGTTTTAATAACTAGCTAAAGAACTTATCATTCTTACACAACTCAAACAATTCATAAGTTATGTGCCTTTTTCTATAGGAGAAAGTTAAACTAATCCCAAATAATTTAATGTTTTGTGGTGTTTGTTATTGTGTTTTGTTTATCTATATACACATACATTTGTATATCTCTCTCTCTTGCTTTCTATATATATTATGAAAATATATATAGAAAGCAAGAGAGAGAGATATACAAATGTATGTGTATATAGATAAACAAAACACAATAACAAACATTGTGATTTTTTTTTTCTGCTTTCATATTCTGTATCTTGCTCTGCATGTGTTTGGCCCCCTAGTTTTTTAACCTCTTTATGACATTTTACTTTGTTTTCTACTCTGTCTTTTATTTCTGACCTCACTTTATCGTGCTTTTTTTCAATGACACCCGGTCCATGGCGATTATTTTCCCTTTTTCGAGTAATAATTTCCATTTGTTTTTTTTATACTTTCTAATTTTCCTACTTTCATATCCTTTAACTTTCTCCACATGGGTATCGTGCCAACTTTTTTTTTTGAGACTTTCGAATTCCACTGCTTTCATAATCTCTAACCTGCTCTGCATGTGTATAGCGCCAACGTCCTGATAGGACGTGCTTTTTTTTCAGTTCCATTTGTTCCAGGCTGATAATTACTTTCCTTATTTTCTGAATTTGCACCTAGATTCTTTTTTTTTCTTTTTTGTCTCTCCAACTCTTTTGAGTCTCTTTTCTCCACGCTGCTTTCTTCTTTGCATAGTCGTCTACGTTTCATTTATAACGTATTGTCCTTATACGCTAGACACCAGGTAAAAGTCCAACAATACAAATTTTTATTAATCAATAGTGCAAAAAGCACCCACCTCTCCACAATACTCATTAAATTCACCAATAATCAATAATAATACAATCCTCCACTCCCAGACGCGTTGCCACCCTTCCACCCAGCTCAGCTCATCGTCTGAGAGTTCCCAAAGTCCTTTTACAGTAATCCCTCCTCGATCGCAGGGGTTGCGTTCCAGAACCTCCCGCGATAGGTGAAAATCCGCGAAGTAGAAACCATATGTTTGTATGGTTATTTTTATATATTTTAAGCCCTTATAAACTCTCCCACACTGTTTATAAATATTCCCCACACAGTTATACAGCATAAACCCTTTGTATTCTCTTAGATATTAGGTAAGATTCATTGAAATTATGTATGTAAACACACTACTTATATACAGTAAAACAAATATTATTTTAAAGATATCGAGCATCTCCGATATCACATATGTTACAGACATTACGATAGACAGGCCACCAGCAATAAATATGTACAATGCAAGAAAAATTGTATACAGTAAATGTGTGTACAGTGACACATACGTACATGTACTAAGTACTGTAAGTAGAAAATTAATTATGGTTACTCACCAACAATGACACGATGACTTGTCCGATATCAATGAGTTTAATTTTACTGCACAACGAAGGACAGCGTTACAGCCCTTCTAGAGGAGCCTCTTCAGGTGACTGTGTAGCACCGCCGTTGTTCTTCTTCCGGCAGTCTTCAATCCAAATCCCTAAAGCAGATTCTATCAGGACTACAGTACTGCCTTATTACATCCACTTACAACTCGTTTTGCGCCCTGGTTAAAATGACACTGCGGCCGTAGATCTTATATTCTTTTCCTCCTTTTTAAATAAAAAGAATCGTGGACTCATTGATGCCGTAATGGCGTCCTGCAGCAGTGTAGCTTTTCCCTTCCTTTACCATATCCAAAACTTTTACCTTTTTGGCAATTGTTAGCATCTTTAAGCTGTAGTAGGAGCAGATCATTTTGGAGCCATAACGAATGGCTTGACTACGCACAAAGATAAACACAAAAGAGCACAAAAGTTAACTCTTTACACAGCAAAACACATTGATGCTGAATGAGCGAGACAAGACTTCCTGGTTAATGCCATCGGAATCGAGTTCGGTGCTCTGTCGCTGAGCCAGTCAGCAGACAGGAACTTAACTGCATGCTCTGATTGGTTAGCTTCTCAGCCATCCGCCAATAGTGTCCCTTGTATGAAATCAACTGGGCAAACCAACTGAGGAAGCATGTACCGGAAGTAAAAAAACCCATTGTCCGCAGAACCCGCGAAGCAGCGAAAAATCTGCGTTATATATTTAGATATGCTTACATATAAAATCCGTGATAGAGTGAAGCCACGAAAGTCGAAGCATGAAATAGCGAGGGATTACTGTTTATTCCCTGACCCGGAAGTGTTTCCAATCCCCAGTCCATGATTCCTTATCACTTCCGGGTCAGATAAAAAGTCATTTTCTTCACCCCCGAAGCATGTCATTCCAATTGTCCACGTGACTTGGACATACTTCCGGGGCGTAAGGCAAATAATTGTTGTTCCTCCCTGCAGCGTCTACTAGCGGCCCCCATGGTATCCAGCAGGGCTGTGAATAAAGACTCCAATGTCCATGATGCCCTGCTGGCCTTCGGGGCATTTCCCTGCTACAGAGAGGGCTCCACCTGGCGGCATGGGGGTATTGGCCGGGATGAACAGCCGGCCTTATATCACATATGTCATCGCGAGACAGTCCTGGGTCAATCTCTTGGCACAAAGTCTCATGTTTAAGGTCCCCTGAAGATGCTCCGTGGTCATTTTCTTTACTCTCGCGGGTCTTTTAAGTGTCTTCCGTGATCTTAACATGAAGATCACATCTCGTCGCCCTGCTGTTTCTCTCCAGGATTTTTTTTTATAATAGAGAGACTAGTGTCTGGGTTACACTGTCAACTGCAACAGACAGTTCTTGGTTAGATGTCTGCTGTTCTTGCTAGATACACAGCTGACATTGGAAGGCTGACTTAGTGATTTATCATGCTCTACACTTTTCTTGGAGACTTTTATTTCTTGTTCTTTACTAGTTGGCTTGAACAGGATTTTACCACCCACACATTTTTCGGCTGAACCCCTTATTTATGTTTAGTGCATCTGTTCTCAGTCTCTCTTTAAATCACGTGTAAGAGATTTAGAACAAATACTCCCCTTGAATCTAAACTCTTTCTCTGTGTAGAACACCTTCTTTTGCAAAGTAGGTTTTTCACTATATATAATGGTATTGCGCAGTGATATATGCGGAATGCGGACTCTCTGTTAATTGAACTAGATTAGCCTTCATCAAATGGCCACTACCTGGTTATATTGTAGGTAATTGAGCATCCTCTTTAATAAAACCCCTGTGTGCGTCCAGGTGTCTGTGTGTGTGTGTCTTCTGGTGAAGTGCGCATGCGCAGGGCCGCACATGTTCAGTCTCTCCCTGTGCATTCCCTGTGCAGAGAGAGAGAGAGAGACACACACACACAGGCCCGCAAGACAGACACACACACACACACACACACACACGAGAGAGAGACACACACACAGGCACGCTCGTGCATTGTTGCAATGTTACTTTTCTTGGTTGTTTATTAAATTACGGATTTTTCAAATGTTCATTTTTTTCACTGTGCTTAAAACTCATTAAAAAAAGTGTTTTTTGCGAGCGGTTCGTAGCGCTGTAGCGCAGACTCTTTCAGTGTTAGTTTTCTCTGTTGTTCAAGGTTTTCTCAGTGTTATTCAGTGTTTTTACATTTAGTTTACTATTACGCTGTGCATTCTATGGTATAATTAACTCTATTTGTGCTTAAAAACTTAAAAAAATATATATTTACATACAGTTCATACGGTCTGGAATGGATTAATTGTATTTATATACAGTCCTATGGGGGAAATTACTTCGGTTCACGACCAAATTGGGTTTCGACCAGAGTTTTGGAATGAATTATGGTCGTGAACCGAGGTTCCACTGTATTACCGTCAGAGAAAATTGCAGGCATTTTACGGAAATACAAACCAGTATTACTGCGAGAGAAAATTAAAGGCACACAATACAGTGACGCATATTACAGCCACATACAAAGTCCCTTGCCATTTAATATAGACTGTTCCTACTAATGTTTATGCACTACTGTTCTGGGGCCGTTATTGTAACGGGCTTAATGTCTAGTGTTTTCAGATTAAGCAAGAGCTCAGTTTGTAGTCACAAGTTTAAGCTGACTATGCTTTTAATGACTTTTAGTGTGGCAAAAAGTCTATGGTGATGTCACCTCATTTTTCATTAATCTCTTCTCTTCTTAGTTCTTTTGGGTCCTTTTGGACCCTTAAATTCAATATAATTCAATGCTATATATTATGCCTGGTACTGAATAAAGATGTTTCTGCTAGCTAAATCCTCCCAAAATGCTTGTCTCCACATTGTTCTTGGCCTTCCACAACTATGTTTATGACCAGGTGAAACCCAGATGAGGCCCCTCATGGCAATGCATGTGCAACCTACTGCCATTGCAACTTTCAGTGATGTTTTGAACACACTGTTTTAGAACATTCAATCATTTCTTCATTTGTAGTGGGATCTTTCCAAGATATATGAAGGATTGTTCTTAGACACTATCTATGGAAAACCTCAAGACAGTTGGTTATACTTGTCTTTTTCCAAGTCTTGCTGGCATACAGGAGGGTAGGTAGAACAACTGTGGAATATAGATGCAGTTTGATTGAGATAGTGAGGCTACTGATTGCCCAGATTAGTCGAAGGCTTTCAAATATTGCAGACTCTTTACTGATCTTAATTTTCATATTTGTGTCATGAGGTTACCCAGATAAACTTAAACTGTCAATATCCTCTATTGGATTGTGATGTAGCTTGAGTTTAGCCAAATTTCTGTCCCCACTGTGATAGTTTTGGATTTTGCATCACTCTTTATTAGCCTGATGTTCTCTGTGCTTTTGTACAAAACATTTGCCATATGCTGTAATAATTCAGAACAGTGGCTCAGTAATGCAATATCATCTGCAAAGTCAAGGTTTGTCAAGTGTATCCATAACAGTAAGCTCCACATAATGCCAACTGTGGTGCCTATTATTGTCTTCATCATAATTAAACCCAGTAAAAGGAGAAACAGAAATAGGAGATATTGTAGGATACATTCCTGTCTGACACCTGTAACTACAGCAAAGAATTTTGTTCTGCCAGAACCAGTTCTAACACAACAGCGTAATACAGTACCCTTAAGATACTGAAGTACTTTTCTGGTATGGTGTACAATTTCAGTATTTGCTACAGTGAATCATGGTGAACACTGACAGAAGTCCTTTGGAATTCCATAAAGTTAATATGTGCCAAGATTTGAAAGCCATGCTTTGCTCTATGATGTTTCATAATATGAACATTTGGCCATTACATAATCGACCAGATCAAACACTGGCTTGCTCATCTCATAACACTTATCTATTTCAGATTTAAGCCGATTCAGTATGACTCCACAAAACACCTTACCCAGTACAGACAGTAACGTAATTCCTCTCCAATTGTTACAATTCCATAAATTGTCTTTTTTTCAATGAGGGGACAATCGTTCCTTTTTGCCATTCCCCCAGCACTGTTCTCTTTTCCCACACCAAGTTGAAAGGATAGTTGAGCTTGGCTGAAATGTCAAACACACCATGCTTCAGCAGTTTGGCTTTGTTCTGTTTGAGTTTAATTATAGCATTAGCTACCTCTTGGGTGGAGAAATTGTCCATCGTGGTACCTAGTTGATGAGCTTGGGCTTCTTGGTTAAAATCAAACAGTGCATTTGGTTTTGGCTGATTTAGTACTTCACTGAAAGGCCTCAGTTTTCATCACTTCTACTTTTAAATGGGATATTTCTTGAGTTCAAAACAAAGGATGAGGGGCTGACTGTTTTGTATAATGTTTTTGAGTTGTTTTGGTCTGAAATTATTTGGACATTCAACCTCTTCTCTTTACAACTACTTACTTTTACACTTTCTTCCTGCTGTTTGTACCAGACATTCTCATTGTGCCAGTGCACCATATTTGAATCAGATAGTCTGGTCTCCTTTATTCTTGTAAGATCTATGTTCATCAGTTAGTTTCCATGTGCCAGGTGTTATTCATCATTCCCTACATGTTTCTTGTCATCTGCCAAGTCTTCTGTGTGTTCCTTTATTGCCTGTACAAACATTTGCCACTGCTCCTCAATATCTGTTGAGTGCTGTGGAGCTGCAGTTGTGGAGGTTGTTTTGGTATTTATTGACTGTATCTGGGTCAGAATTATGCATTAAACTGAAGATGTTCACGAAAAACAACAGCTGAACACATGCTTATGCCATGGAAAAAACAAGTTTGATTAATACCAATTCAATAGATTTGAAAAGCAATCTGACTAAATATTGGGTAATTGTATAGCTACAGATCAGTTTAGCCATTTAATTTTGTGTCCTTCTGGAATACAGGTGGGGGAGAGGCAGCTGGCTTTCAGACTCTCTGTTCTGTCCGTTCTTTTAGCAAAAAAGTCCTTCTGTACCACTGAAAGGTCAACAAAATAGGGCAATGACTACTCTGCCCTACATCTTTAAGCTTTATTATGCATTTGTTTATAGAGTCATGATAGTGAAATCACACATGCTTATCTACATGCAGCACAGGTGAGGATACATTTGGAATAATCTGTGCAGTTTTGGTGTCCATATTAAGAACGACACAACGTTGGTAATGCACATTGCTCAATTCACTCATATTCACAAAACCATTTTTTTTCTCGTTCAAACTCCATTGCCTATTGGCAATACATTCAAACTAATTTTCTTTCACTTGCATTTTATTTTATTTTTTCTGTCCACTATTCTTCAGTCTTTAGATTCAGTAATAATATCAAAATCAATTACTTTTAACACAGTTATTCCTTTCAACATTTCTGTCTCCACAGTTTCCCAACACAAGTATTTTGACTGTCCAGTTTAGTTCTTACTTCAAATAAATAAGAATAAGAAATAAAAGAATAAGAATAAATAAGAATATTTTTTTCAAATAAGATTTTTTTTTCTTACTCCACCTTTTCATTTTCTTAATCCAGTTATTTTATTAAGATATTATTTGGTTTTATCTTTGCCTCTTACTAAAAACATTTCTACTGCAATCTTCTTCTGCTATTGTATCTTTGGCCATAAAGTTTCCTTGGTCACATTAACAACTTTACATTGTCTCTCAGCAATTTGCTCAATACTTTCACAATTTTGTTTTCGTTACATCACCATCTTTTTATTTATTTCCGACATCCAGAAATCTCCTTCCTTTTATTTTTAGCTCTTTTCTACACTTCATCCTCTTTTTCACACTCCCATAATATGAGGATTGCTGCCTGGCATTTCACTGCCTTGTTTCATTTATTGTAATATTTGCTAAACATTCTTAGCACAGGTAAAGAACAATGCAAAAGGCACAATCCTTGCCATTCTTCTCTCTGGCTGTTTCTATATCCAGTAAATGTATTATTTATTAATATGTACCGTAACTTATGTTTTTGTACAATACTCTAACCCATTGTATGCACCGTTCTGGAAATGTCATCCTTTCTAATATTTTCCATATATACCTGGGCAATTTTATCATACGCTTTCAATGTGTCTTGATTATTAAAGCAAGATCCCACATCCACCACCTTGCTTATCTTATCGAGTCTTCCAAATAGAATGTTATTAGCTACTTTCCCTCCTGAAACTGTGCCAGGTACTGTTGAATTACTTGTTTACTGACTAATCTCTTTCTGATTGCTGTAATGTTTGCTACTAATGTGTAGTCTTGACACAGCAGCGTCACAAGCCTTTATTTTTTAATTTCTCTACTTTGGTATTATTAATGAACCACTCAAGTTTAAAACAGCACTGTAATCCAACCGTCCAACTTAACTAAATTGTCTCCTATAAACTTTTAACAATACAAATTTGTTGGTACCCCTCCGCAAAAACAGAATTCCAGCTGCGTCAGGTTTGAAGGATGCCTTCTCCAGATTGCATGTTTCAGTTCTTCCCATAGATGAATTCAAATCAGGACTCACTGAAGGCCACTTCAAAATAGTGCCATGTTTTATTCTTAGCCATTCTTGGGTGCTTTTAACTGTGAGTTTTGGATCATAATCCTGTTGGAGGATCCATGACCTGCCATTGAGACTGAGCTTTCTGACACTGGGCAGTACGTTTTGCTCCAGAATATCTTGAGAGTCATGAGCTTTCATTGTTCTGTGCACAGATTCAAGGCACCCCGTGCCATATGCAGTAAAACAGCCCCAACCATAAATAAGTCTCCTCCATGTTTCATGGTAGGTATCGTGTTCTTTTCTTTCAAAGCTTTATTTTTTAACTGTGGACATAGAGTTGATGTGACTTGCCGTAAAAGTTCCAGTTTTGTCTCACTTGTCCAAAGGGCATTCTTCCAGAAGTATTGCGGATTGTCAATATGCATTTTAACAAATTCACATTTAGCTTTTTTATGTTTTCTTTCAACATTGGTGTCCTCCTGGGTCTTCTTCTATTCAATCCAATGTCACTCAAAAAGCAACAGATGGTGCTATTAGACACTGATGAACTTTGACCAGCTTGTATTTCTTTGGAAGTTTCTAGACTATTTTCACTATCCTTCTGCAACTGTTGTCACATTAACATCAAGCAGCTTGGAGATGGTCTTATAACCTTTCCCTTTAACATGCTGGTCTAACATTTTCATGCAGGTGTACATGGGACAATTTCTCTTCAGTTAAGCACTTTTGTAATGAGCTGTAAGGGTAACAACAACTTTGTCCATGTCTGTGAACCTCACTGGAAATCCATCACATCTTGGAGATATAGCTTTTATACATGTGCCCAAGGCCTTCTTAATTTCCTTAGCCTGCTGTCCACTCCTCAATAAATCTGCAGTTTTTCCTAAAATGTCAGTTTCTTTGCTTGCACTCTTCTTATACATTTCCTTAAAGGTATTTCTACATAAACTGGGCGTTATTTTTTTCTTTTCACTTTTTCTTAACCATCAACTACTCAATAACTTATTTTTCCATTTATATGAAAGAAGATTCTTGGAGAGTTTTACCCATCCTTGTAAACTGATCAAAATTTATACATTTTCAACCTACTTTACTGCCAACCTTCCTTTCCATTTTATAGTAATTCATTTCTTTCTCAATACTTATCACATCTTTGTCTTTTTCATATACTTTATGTAGTTTTGTTGTGATTCTTTCTTTTCCTCTATTTTGACTTTTTTGCATTTTTTTATAAAAGCTTAATGTTATTTAATTATCTTCTGCCATTCTACCTCCTCCCTTTGACCACAGCAGTCTTTTACCACCCCTATCTTTCATATTGTTGATTATATTCATTCCTTACTTTTCATACATCATAATCCCTATTCAAACAAGGACCTTTCCCACCAGCCTCTTGATATATTAAGTGCTGGGCTGTTGTATATAAATATTTATTCCAATTTTATTTAAAGGTCCCATTGTTTCTTTACTACTACACTAAGCTTTAACAGGTACACTCAAAGGGATTTGATTTGCTTCCTTCACTATTCTCCACTTGTCATTCATTCATTCCTATTAATTGACTATTCTGAATCACAATTTAAGTCTTGACCCAACTGCCACTATCTAGCAAGTGGTTCAACCTGTGGTATCTTCCTGCCTTTTCTCACATGCTTCTTCCACATTATCTTTCTCATCTGTGTCAGTTCGCTGTTCTCTCAGGAATATCTTTTAGTCTTCTTCAGCCAAGGAAAAGGGACAATTTTTTAAATACACTCACCTTATCCACACAAAAATTGTATTCAGTATCCATTCTTCCACACAGTATTTGGTGAATGGCTCAGTCCTCAGAAATTCTACATTTTTCCATCCAATAGTCACCTCATAATGCTCTTGATTAAACTTCCTATATTTGTTTGATTGACCAGCCAAAGAGTTAACCCTTGTACTTCTATGAGTTGAAAGTGCCTGATGTTACATTTTCCTGTGAATGGGTATCTCTTTTCAGTTCCATCACATATCTATACTTCCTGTTCATTACACCGTTCTCATACTCCACTTGTCAAATGTTTTTCACTTTCCACACACCCCAAAACCATAACCATTAAATATATTGGATACCCACCATACTTGTACGTTTAATACAGTTTGCCTCCTTCTTTACTGTTGAATTTAAGGCATTATTTAATTTTACAGTCCTAAAGTATTGGTACAACATTCTTCCTTTCATGGAACACCCATATACAGTATTATATTCATAGAGTATATTGCTTGTATTTTAAACTCGGCTTCAAAAGTAGTCTTACCTGAGAAGTAGAATAAAAAGTCATTATCTATGGGTATAAACCCAACCCAGCCACATGGGATGCACAAAACAGTGTTTCTTTGTGCCAGTCCCAAGCCTGGATAAATGGGGAGGGTTATGTCAGGAAGGGCATCCGGTGTAAAATTTTGCCAGATCAACATGCAGTCAACAAGAAAGATGTCCATATCGGATTGATTGAGCCCCGGGTTAACAACGACCGCCACCAGTACTGTTAGCCAACAGGGTACTGGTGGAAGTTGGGCTACTGTCGGAAGGAAGATGCACACAGGTAGATTATATCCAATGCAAAAGAGTCAATCTGAAGGAGATTAAAGACTGCAAAGTGGTGGCAGGGGAAAGTGTAGTTAGACAGCATAGAATGGTGGTCTGTAGGATGACATTGGAGATCAAGAAGAGGAGGAGAGTGGGGGCAGAGCCAAGGATCAAATGGTGGAAGTTGAAAAAGGAAGACTGCAAGGTTGAGTTCAGGGTGGAGGTAAGGCAGGCACTGGGTGGCAGTGAAGAGTTACTAGACAGCTGGGCAACTACAGCAGAAGTAGTAAGAGTGACAGCAAGAAGGGTGCTTGGAGTGATATCGGGACAGAGGAAGGAGGAAACGGAAACCTGGTGGTGGAATGGGGAAGTACAGGAGAGTATACAGAGGAAGGGGATGGCAAAGAAGAAGTGAGATAGTCAGGCAGATGCAGAAAGTAGACAAGAGTACAAGGAGATAAGGTGTAAGGTGAAGAGAGAGGTGGCGAAGGCTGAAGAAAAGGCATATGAGTTGTATGAGAAGTTAGAGGATAAGAAGGGAGAAAAGGACCAGTACTGATTGGCTAGACGGAGGGACCGAGCTGGGAAAGATATGCAGCAGGTTAGGGTGATAAAGGATAAAGATGGGACCATACTCACAAGCGAGGAGGGTGTGTTGAGAAGATGGAAAGAGTACTTTGAGAGGCTGATGAATGAAGAGAATGAGAGAGAAGGTCGGATGATGTGGAGATAGTGAATCAGGAAGTGCAAAGGATTAGCAAGGAGGAAGTAGGGGTAGCTATGAAGAGAATGAAGATTGGAAAGGCCGTTGGTCCAGATGACATAACTGCGGAAGCATTGAGATGTTTAGGAGAGATGGCAGTGGAGTTTTTAACCAGATTGCTTAATGGAATCTTGGAAAGTGAGAAGATGCCTGGGGAGTGGATAAGTGTACTGGTGCAAATTTGTATGAATAAAAAGGATGTGCAGAGCTATAGTTAACTACAGGGGGATAAAATTGATGAGCCATAGCATGGAGTTATGGTAAAGAGTAGTGGAAGCTAGGTTAAGAAGGGAGGTGATGATTAGTGAGCAGCAGTATGGTAAGAGAACCACAGATGTGATGTTTGCTCTGCAGGTGTTGATGGACAAGTATAGAGAAGACCAGAAGGAGTTCAATTGTGTCTTTGTGGACCTAGACAAAGCATATGACAGGGTGCCCCGAGAGGAGTTGTGGAATTGTATGAGGAAGTCGGGAGTGTCAGAGAAGTACGTACAGTTGTACAGGATATGTATGAGGGAAGTGTGACAGTGGTGAGGTCTGCAGTAGGAGTGAGAGATGCATTCAACATGGAGGTGGGATTACATCAGGGAACATTTCTGAATCCTTTCTTCTTTGCAATGGTGATGGACAGGTTGACAGATGAGATTAGACAAGAGTCCCCGTGGACTATGATGTTTGCTGATGACATTGATCTGTAGCGAGAGTAGGGAGCAGGTTGAGGAGACCCTGGGGAGGTGGAGACATGCTCTAGGGAAGAGAGGAATGAAGGTCAGTAGGAACAAGACAGAATACAAGTGTGTGAATGAGAGGGAGGTCAGTGGAATGGTGAGGATGCAGGGAGTTGAGTTGGTGAAGGTGGATGAGTTTAAATACTTAGGAACAACAGTACAGAGTAACAGGGATTGTGTAAGAGAGGTGAAAAAGAGAGTGCAGGCAGAGTGGAATGGGTGGAGAAGAGTGTCAGGAGTGATTTGTGACAGACAGATATCAGCAAGAGTGAAAGGGAAGGTCTACAGGACGGTAGTGAGACCAGCTATGTTATATGGGTTGTAAATGGTGGCACTGACCAGAAAGCAGGAGACTGAGCTGGAGGTGGCAGAGTTAAAGATGCTAAAATTTGCATTGGGTGTGACAAGGATGGACAGGATTAGAAATGAGTACATTAGAGGGTCTGCTCAGGTTGGACAGTTGGGAGACAAAGCCAGAGAGGCAAGATTTCATTTTTTTGGACATGCGCAGAGGAGAGATGCTGGGTATATTGGGAGAAGGATGTTAAAGATAGAGCTGCCAGGAAAGAGGAAAAGAGGAAGGCCTAAGAGGAGGTTTATGGATGTGGAAAAAAAGGACATGCAGGTGGTGGGTGTGACAGAGCAAGATGTAGAGGACAGCTATTGACACCAGTGACCATTCTATTTTATATTTTATTTTATATTAAATGCACAGTTATTAAGTGATGTTGGCCTTACAGGCACCGTGCTCGCTTGGTTTAGTTCTTATTTATCAAATCGATTCCAATATGTACAGAAATGTGCTGACAGTACTCCATCATTATACACAGAAGTTCAATATGGTGTCTCACAGGGCTCAGTACTGGGACCTTTACTGTTTTCACTTTACATGCTTCCACAGGGATCTATCATTAGGAAACATATTAATTTTCACTCGTATGTAGATGACACCCAGTTATATCTTTCATTTAGATCAAATGTAGTTTCTCCGATGTTGTCTTTAATTAGTTGTGTTAGTGAATTAAAGGAGTGGATGGATGAGAACTGCTCATTTAACTCAGTTGGAATCACCATTAATTTTACTGAATCAGCCCACAA
This sequence comes from Polypterus bichir lapradei, assembly GCA_026402145.1. Classification (NCBI taxonomy): domain Eukaryota; kingdom Metazoa; phylum Chordata; class Cladistia; order Polypteriformes; family Polypteridae; genus Polypterus; species Polypterus bichir. Next base: position 124,224,663 of record JANRMT010027041.1, on the reverse strand, counting down.
TCTAGGAATGATCTTTGACTCTAGCATGTCATTTAAAGCGCATATTACAAAGTTGTCCAAATCATGCTTCTTCCATCTTAAAAATGTTGGGAAATTGAGGTGCTTTCCAAATAAACAGGATTCTGAGAAATTAATTCATGCATTTATTTCTAGTAGGATTGACTACTGCAATGAGGTGTTTACTGGCTGTTCAAACTGTTCTTTATACAGCCTCCAGTTAATCCAAAATGCTGCTGCAAGAATAATTTCAAGAACGGGAAAATACGAACATATAACTCCAGTTCTTAAGTCCTATCACTGGCTCCCAGTTAAGTTTAGGGCAGATTTCAAAATCCTCCTTTTGACATATAAAGCCTTAAATGGCCAAGGTCCGGCTTACTTGTCTGAACTTATCATGACTTACAAACCAGAGCGCACATTAAGATCTCAGGATACTGGTGTGCTTATGATTCCAAGGATTAATAAAATAACAGTGGGAGGTCGAGCTTTTAGTTACAGGGCCCCTAAACTGTGGAATGGTCTGCCAGCTATTATAAGAGATGCCCCTTTGGTCTCAGCCTTTAAATCCCGGCTGAAGACTCACTACTTCAGTTTAGCATATCCTGACTAGAGCTGCTGATTAACTGTACAGACTGCATCTCTGTTGTTAGTCATTAGCACTAAAACATAAGTAACATGATAATTATAATTTGTTGCCATCCCTTACCTATTCTGTTTCTTTTCTCTGTACTCAAATGTGGCACTTGGTGCCACGGCCCACCTGCCAAGTTGTTTTGCCTGCCTAAGGTAAAGTCATCCCTGATGGAGGATCGCAGGCAGCGCTGACTCAGCTGTGGAATGGCCAAATGGGGGAGGCAGCTTGATGGCTGAGGTCTCCAGGACTCTAAACATATCCAAATCATATTATGTGATATAATCTGTTAAATTCTTCTCTGTACTTGTAAAATTTTTATTTTATACTGTATTGAGGATTTGTTCTGTTTTGTGTATTGTATTGTATTGACCCCCTTCTTTTTGACACCCACTGCACGTCCATCCTACCTGGAAAGGGGTCTCTCTTTGAACTGCCTTTCCCAAGGTTTCTTCCATTTTTTTCCCTACAAGGTTTTTTTTTTTTTTTTTTTTTGGGAGTTTTTCCTTGTCTTCTTAGAGAGTCAAGGCTGGGGGGCTGTCAAGAGGCCAGGCCTGTTAAAGCCTGTATGGAACAAGATGATCTGCTGTGGCGACCCCTAACAGGAGCAGGCGAATGAAGAAGAAGATCATCTATGGGTATAAACCCAAAAAATTTCTAAAACTGAGACATCCTGTCTGAACTTTGTGTTGTAATTCTAATGTCACTGCATTTCTTCTGACTCCTTTATTCACAGGAATTCATATTTAGTTGTACTATCATTTTCTGTTCTTAGGCCCCATCTGCAGTCCTTTTCTTCTTCATACACTATCAGCCTTTAAGAATTCCACTCTGCATTATCTTCTACATATTTTCTGTTGCCATTTTAGAAATTCATAATGATAATCCAGGTAACTGTCATGTACCTTGGGGGCTGATACCAAGCAGCAGACTAGACCAATCTACCCATCCCAGATGCCATGACTTGTTCTGTAACTCACCCCTCTCATTACTCCTGTGGAGGACTTTTCTTTATAACTGAACTTTGCCAAAAGCAATCATTGTGGGTAAGCATGTTAGGTTTAGTGGCTTCAGTGTAATGAAGTGGTATGACGGTATGTGTGCTACAAATCGTGAAATTGGCCCTACTGCCTCTGAATCTAGAACAGCAGTCCACTTACAATTCCTCCTATCCGATTACTTTTTCTGGGAAGGCTACAACATTCTTATTACAAACTGAACTCTACTGTTTACCTTATTAAATTATGGGAAGGAATCAAATGATTACACAATTAAAGTGCCCGATATTTAATATAATTCCTTTACCGTATATATATATATATATATATATGTGTGTGTGTGTAGAAATCCCAGCACAATTTCCAACCTCCATGATCCACCATTTTGAAATTATCTGTTCATGTACTCTGTTTTTACCGACTTAAATCCATAGTTGCAAAGGAAAAAGAGGTTTTCAGCACAGACCCATACAGATTAAAGATTCTAGGACAATCTCCAATTAGAGCCAGCTACAAAATGCTAACAGCTTCAAGCATCAGCATATTTCCACTCATTGATTCCATTTACTCATTTGTGCCTTCCATATAAAGGTGTAGACACAAATAAGATGGCAGGCAGATGGAAGCACCAATAAAGGAAAAAAATATTCTTTAGCAATCATTTAGCAGTAATGGCATACTAGGTTATTTCCCCTTGAGGTCAGACTCTAACTGGTCTTTTTTTTTATCCAGTTACCTGTGCTTAAATTCTGTCAGTATTGCTGTAAGTGCAACCAACCAATCAATGTGACCATATAATATAATTAATGCAACAGCACCAGTTTAAAAAAAAAAGTAAAATATACAACATTTTTAAAACATCTAATGTGACCACATGTTTGTTGCACCTAGATGGTTCCTGTCTTGCCACTGATGCTTCAGGGGTAGATTAGCTCTCCATTGCCTTTTTTGGAATATAAATTGGCCCTGGACCATGGTCCCGACAATGGACTAGCATCCTATCCATAGCCGATACGCCTGAATAAGTGGGTTAATTAATTGGGTAGATTAGGTAGGTATTGTTCTCAAAAGAAGATGTGCAAATAGGCAAACTACTAATGATTAATTTTCTGACATATGCACAGGACACCCTAAGGGTGGGCTAGTTGGCCAGGGTCTTCAGGACTATGACTGTGTATGACTTTAACTGTTGTAACTGATCATTGATCCCCACTGAGTTTTTGTTTTCCTTGCCTCTGTTGTCAACTACCCTTAGTTCAACAATGTTGTTAATGAACAGGTATTATTAGGCTTCATTCATGTTAATCAGTTTAAAAACTGCTTAGGTTTATCTATGAGTAAACAAATCTGTGTCTTTATATGTATGTATTACATAATTAGCAGCTAGAAGTGCTTGTAATTGCATTTTACCTGTTACCTTGTTATAGCACACTGAGCCTGCATTCAATGAAAACAGTTTTATACAAAATAAATTGAGTTGAATGCTTAGATAAAAACAGAACTTAAATCACTTAAACTTGGAGTAAACCCTTATAAATTATTTGCATGAGTAAAGTATAGCATTCAGTTAATAATTTATAGTTCAGCATTGTACTGTATAACACAATACGAAAATAAAACTCGTACAGTCTACTCCTATGCATCGGTTATCAGATATGCTGTTACAATTACACTTCTAAATCATAATGAAATGAAACATTACACACAGACTGATCTTCAAATTTTGGTGAAATAAAAGATAAACTACTCACCCCAGTTTGTCAATAGAACTACATGGTGTATGAGATAGATAAGGGTTTTTAGCACTTCTTGGATTGCTCCAATTTTTAAAGGGGTCCTCCAGCTTATCAATACATCATGTACTAATAACAGCATGTCTTCAAGGATAAGGGTTAGCTTTAGGTTGTCCTACTCCTGTGTTATTTAAAACTATATCCACAACCACCCCCTCCTTCTTAATGTGGTACAGTTCTTCTGCAAGTCAGTATTCTGAACAAGGCTTATTATATGGTACAGGCCAAACAGCATGGAAGACCGTATTTAACATTTTAGTTCTAAAATAACAAAAGTAAAAGTAGCAACTGACTACTGAAATGTTTAACATGTTGCCTAACAATATCATTTCTAAACTGGTGGATTCCCATTGTTTATTTTAAACCAAATGTTGGTGTGCCAATTTAATGATTTATGAGATATATTCAAAAAAAGATGTCGTCTGTCTACTTTTGGTCCCTGGAGTTATAGTGACAATTGCAAATAAGGTCAATTGCCAATTACATTAATAATGTAATCCAGTGTTTAGTATTTACAATATATTCACAGTATATTTAGGTTTCTGTGTCTTATTTGTGCTTTATCAGGATTACCTGCACATTTTATGAATATGCTCAATGAAATCGTACAGTCAAACGAAGCTAAAGCCTATTCCAGTAGCATCAGGAACCCAGTGACTGGGTGTCATACACTTGCATACATAGACAGAGGAATGGTTCCCCAGCTACGCAGAGCTCCAGCCAAACCAAGACTTGGGTTCCCCACTGGCCAGGGCGCTCACACTGGGGCTCAACTCTCTAAAGCCTCCCTGACTGCCACTGCCTTCCAAGGCGAGTCGTCCACTCTGCCAGTCACTCCAGCTCCTCCAAACTGCTCAGCTGGAGTGACCCCTTCATTCTGGCCCCCAAGTGTTGGCCTAACACTCCTCCTCAGGGGCTCTCCTACCAGCTGCATGCAACCTTCAGAGAGCCTGCCTGCTCACACTCGTGCTCTCTCTCTTCTTCTCCTTCTCCTTCAACCTCCGTCCTTCTCTTTTCAGATCTCTCCTCCGCACTCATGCTTCTTCTGTTTATAATGGGGATGTGGCACAGATGTGGCGATTAGCAGCTCCTGACAACAGTTACGGACATGGGCGATCCCACACCTATGCACTTCAGTGCAGAAACGCCCAAGCCCATATCGTGCCCGGAAACTGCTCCGGCCACACTACCACGCCCCCTCTTTAAGCCGAGAGTGTGGCGATTATTTATTTAAAAACTGGCCTTTCCTTCTGAGCCACAGACCTGCTATATCACAATGTAATCATAACTGCAAAGTTGACTCACTGACTCACACACACATTCATTAACAAAAACACTATTTCCCATTTAGTTAAGAAGCTGAAATTTGGCAGGGTGGAACATCTAGGACACTAGGGTTACTGTATATCAATGTTCAGGGGTAAAAAAAAACCTACAATGGAAAAAACTAAGTACCTCAAAATCTCAAAAACAGTTTGATTAAAATTTTGTGACGTTATAGAAAAAAGACTAATACTATAATGAGTGGGCTATTTTTTTTTTTTTTTAATTAGTGCAGACAGTCTGACAGTTAAACATTAGCAGCAGAACAGAACCACTTGCCAATAAAATGAATGGACGAGTGAATAGGAGGAGGTGTTTTGACAAGGGAAAAGAAACAGGATGATGAACAGTATGACCTCTTATGTGGAGGTAAGAAGTAGTTGTGTGGTGCGCTATCTACCTTGAGTGCAGGTGCCACAGAGGGAGAAAGAAATATAGGAGTTGAAATGAATCAAAGTTTTCATCCTTAATTAAATCTCTAATAAAATCAGGATCTGTAAGAGGCTCATCAGCATTGCTTTTCTTCCACTTTTTAGTATCTAAATACCAGGCTCCATATTTAATTTTTATATGATTTGGCTGGCTTAATGGTTTCTAAATAAAAAAAAAAACAAACACGTAATTAAATCCATAAATTCAGTATTGGCAAGATTGTTCTTTTTGGTTTGCAGGAACTACATAGATTTATATTAAAAGTGTCTCATATTGTATTGCTCTACATATGACATGACAACCAGCAATCAACAGCTACTATATTTTTAGACCAAGAAATCAGTTTGATTTAAAAAACATTTTCTTCCATGTGTAAAAATGATCCTCTTCACTAAGTTTTAAATGATAACATTCTCAATACAGCTTTATCTAATCCAAGGTCAAGGGATGCAGAGAATATGGTGTGCACATTCTTACAGCACTTGGCACAAGGCAAGAATTGGTTGATGCAGGTTTAAGAATGTTATATAATCTTCTTCTTCTTTTGGCTGCTCCCATTAGGGGTCACCACAGCGGATCATCTTCTTCCATATCTTTCTGTCCTCTGTATCTTGTTCTGTCACACCCATCACCTGCATGTCCTCTCTCACCACATCAATAAACCTTTTCTTTGGCCTTCCTCTTTTCCTCTTGCCTGGCAGCTCTATCCTTAGCATCCTTCTCCCAATATACCCAGCATCTCTCCTCTGCACATGTCCAAACCACACAATCTCGCCTCTCTGACTTTGTCTCCCAACCGTCCAACTTGACCTGACCCTCTAATGTACTCATTTCTAATCTTATCCATCCTTGTCACACCCAGTGCAAATCTTTAACTCTGCCACCTCCAGCTCTGTCTTCTGCTTTCTGGTCAGTGCCACCGTCTCCAACCCATATAACATAGCTGGTCTCACAACCGTCCTGTAGACCTTCCCTTTCACTCTTGCTGATACCTGTCTGTCACAAATTATTCATGACACTCTTCTCCACCCATTCCACCCTGCCTGCACTCTCTTTTCAACCTCTCTTCCACAATCCCCATTACTCTGTACTGTTGATCCCAAGTATTTAAACTCGTCCACCTTCACCAGCTCTACTCCCTGCATACTCACCATTCCACTGCCCTCCCTCTCATTTACACACATGTATTCTGTCTTGTTCATACTGACCTTCATTCCTCACCTCTGTAGAGCATATCTCCACCTCTCCAGGGTCTCCTCAACCTGCTCCCTACTCTCGCTACAGATCGCAATGTCATCAGCAAACATCATAGTCCACGGGGACTCCTGTCTAATCTCGCCTGTCAACCTGTCCATCACCATTGCAAATAAGAAAGGGCTCAGAGCCGATCCCTGATGTAATCCCATCTCCACTTTGAATGCATCCGTCACTCCTACCGCAGACCTCACCACGGTCACCTCTTGATGACATCATTTAAAATATATTTTGGATAATCTCAGTGAAAGTAAACATGTGCGATATTCAATTTTTAAAATTTGATTTACGCCTTGCTTCTCACAGATTGATGAGGGGAGTATCTTATTAGTGGCTAGGTTCCATTCTAGTTAAAATAATCTGTTTCCATTGTTGCTTTATATCATCATGATAGGAATTCTTTTAAATAAATCCTCTAGTTCAAAAGTCTGGAGATGCTCATCGTTGTTGCTAGATAACAGAGTTTCAGTCATAGGTCAACTTCGGTGTACATTTGAGAAACATGGGCAGATTTCTTAGCCATGTTTATAACTTTCAAACAGTAAAATAAATTGTTTGTTATTGGACAACTGTGTTAATACATAATTGTTCACAGAATGCTAACAAATTGCCAATGCATAGATCTGATACTAAGTGCCCTCTCCTCTTTAGGTCCTTGCATGATTGTCCATTTTATAGTTTTTAAAGAATGATCTGCTGACATGTAAGGAATATTTTGAAAATTTGAGGATATTCATCTAAACAATTTCAGTTCTCCCAGCTAATGTAAGATGAAGGGATTACCATCTTTAACATATTGCTTAATATTTTCCATCAGGTTACAAACATTTCATTGGTATAGGTTTTTAAATATGCAACTCCTAGATATCTGGACTGTTGTTAAATATTTAAAGGATACTGGCCCAGATGAAGCTGTCATGTTTACTGGGAATATCATTCTGTAGTTCAAATTAATCTTACAATGTAGTTCTATATAATTTCTTCAGTAAACTCAATACAGGCAGCAGTAACCTTTTGAACTATGTTAATAATTCAATATTTTAAAGTTTTACAAACTATACAACTTTTATCATAAAGCTTGTAGTTGTTTCGTGAATGCCCAGTATGCTAATGACATGATAGATAAAATAAAAAACTGAACAGCTGTCTATAAAATGGCCCAAATATATTTCAAAAATTATACAAAATAATATTTAATGGTATTAAGTGCACTTATGGGCGGCACAGTGGCGCAGTGGTCGCGCTGCTGCCTCACAGTTAGGAGACCCAGGTTCGCGTCCCGGGTCCTCCCTGCGTGGAGTTTGCATGTTCTCCGTGTCTGCGTGGGTTTTGTCCAGTTTCCTCCCACAGTCCAAAGACATGTAGTTTAGGTGGATTGGTGATCCTAAATTGTCCCTAGTGTGTGTGTGTGTGTGTGCCCTGCTGGTGCCCTGCCAGCTGTTTGTTTCCTGCCTTGTGCCCTGTGTAGGCTGGGATTGGCTCCAGCAGGCCCCCATGACCCTGTAGTTAGGATATAGCGGGTTGGATAATGGATGGATGGAAGTGCACTTATATGGTGATGGCTCACACTAGGCTACCATTGTGATAAACCTCTAACTGAAGCCTCATAGTTTGGCTACTGCATTCAATACTTAATACAAATAACTTCAGCTGGTCATGGTCATGGTCAGCTCACTAACGTTACATCCAGGGCTCATTCACTTGAAATGGTTAAGGCAGAGGAAGGTTATGACTTTTAACTGAAAAAACAATCAGCTTGGAATTGGGAAAGATTAAAGGGATGGTTTAAAGGCTCTGAAAAATGACTTGAAAATAAATGTAAACATACAGTATATCCTAAACTTATTTTCTCTTCAAGAATATTAAAAAATTATGTTTCCAAAAGTCAAACAAGTATGTGGAAACAAGTAAACCAAGATTGATTGATGGCACTAGTGCAGTTCAGAACAGACACACAATGCATGCGCTTAACAGCAAATGAGACCCAGTCCCCATTTTTGATTTATTATATCCTAAACCTGTCTCCCCCCAGGTATGGCATGGCTTGGAACAACGCTATGAAAACTCCCACGTAAAGGTGCGATATTTGTACCTTTGCCTAGGTCCAAAAATACCAGCATCTACACTGACTGCACATATAGTTCACAATATTATTTCGTTTCTATATGGTTCAATTTGCTATTCTTCACAGTACATACACCGAATACTGAAATACACTGCCCACTGAAACACTATCTGTTGTGTTAAAAAATAGTCATTTTGTCAGTGTGTTCTTTCACAGATCATGACAACACATGTAACGTAAGTTGATATTGTGTCTCATATACTGCATACAAACATTTGCTAACTTGACTATAACAAGTCTTTTGTCTTTTATGCTGTAAACTTCCTGCTGAGTTGTATCTAGGCATGAGTGTTACTGCACCACATTGTGGTGTGATATTGTACTGAAAATTTAATGACACATATTATTATTCTCCTAATATGGAAACATCTGGTCATTGGTATTTTAACCTTAAATGCATGTAATTGCATTCTCTGAACTGCTTAATCAAATTCCTGGCACACGGGTACTATTTCAGTTGCAGTGTATAACATAAGCATTTCAAAAATTGTATTCATTGCATCAGCTTTCTAAATGTGCAACCTGTAAATGGCGTACAGCTGACAAAAACACAAAAAGTAATGCTTAACTGAATGATATAAACAAATGAAAATGTTTAACATACGGTCACCGGCCACTTTGTTAGGTACACTTAGCTAGTACTGGGTTGGACCACCTTTTGCCTTAAGAACTGTTGTAATTTGTTATGGCATAGATTCAACGAGATGCTGGAAATATTCCTCAGGGATTTTGGTTCATATTGACATAACATCATGTAGTTGCTGCAGACTTGTCAGCTGCACAGCCATGAATCTCTACATCACAATGGTGATCTACTGGATTGAGATCTGGTGACTGTTGAGACCATTTGAGTACAGTGAACTTTGTCATGTTCAAGAAAACAATCTGAGATGGTCTGAGCTTTGTGAGATGGTACCTTATGCTGCTGGAAGTAGCCATCAGAAGATGAGTACACTGCAGTTATAAAGGGATGGACATGGTCAACAGCACTACTCACATAGGCTGTGGCATTTAAACAATATTAATTTGGTACTAAGGAGCCCAAACTGTGCCAAGAACATATCTCCCACCACATTACACCACCAACAACAACCTGAACTGTTGATACAAGCAAGATGGATCCATGCTTACAAGTTGTTGATGCCAAATTCTGACCCTACCATCCGAATGTTACAGGAGAAACTGAGACTTATCAGACCAGGCAATGTTTTTCCCATTTTCTGTTTTCCAATTTTGGTGCACCTGTGTGAATTGTAGCCTCAACTGACCATTCTCAGCTGACAGGAGTAGCACCATCTGTGGTCTCCTGCTGCTGTAACCCACCTGCTTCAAGGTTCAACATGTTGTGCATTCAGAGATGCTCTTCTCCCTGCCTCAGTTGTAACAAGTGGTTATTTGAGTTACTATTGTCTTTCTATCATCTTGAACTAGACTGGCCATTCTCTTCAGACTTCTGGCATCAAAAATTGCCACTCGCTGGATATTTTCCCTTTTTCTGACCAATCCTTGTAAACTCTAGAGATAGTTGTGTGTGAAAATCCCAGTAGATCATCAGTTTCTGAAATGCTAGTACCAGGCCATTTGACACCAACAGTCATGCCATGTTCAAAATCCCTTAAATAACCTTTCTTCCCCATTCTAATGCTTGGTTTGAACTTCAGCAGGTTGCCTTGACGATGTCTAAATGCATTTAGTTGCTGCCATGTGATTAGCAATTGAACAGGTATACCTAAAAAAGTGGTCAGTGACTGTATACAACTAATAATAATACATCCATTTTCTAAGCCTGCTTTATCCTGAGCAGGATTGTATGGAATAGATGGAATTCTATTTCAGTAAGAAGAGGGTGCCAGGAAGGTAGACCTAAATTCACAAAATTCCCATTATTCAGCTTATTACCTTTTTGAATACAAAAGAATACAAATTGCTACAAAATTGTGTTTGACATTGATTATCAAGAGAAGGCAAAGTCAATCACTAGGAATAGCAGGAATTGCTCTTCAGCACAAACATTTCATCCAAGGGCAATTGTATGTGTATTGCATTTGCAAGAACAAGGAGCTCCAGTGAACTAATAATATTAGACTCTGTATAAAAAAGCTACAAATATTGTATACAAAAACGTAGTTAGTTCCACGGTACTTCTGATACATCCAATTAACTGACAACATTGTAACCCATTGAGGCCCATTGTCTACGGAAATGTAACACAGCATAAGCCATATAATGGTATTATGTGGGGATGTTGCTGTGTGACTGCACACATATACAGTACCTACACAAGGAGCACAAAGGGATCTGGATTGCACAGTCCATATGGTATTTGTCAGCATCTGGTCATTTCCAGACACTGGGTGCCAACAGCTTCTAGAGCTATTACTCCTAATGGTGATGGTGCCAATCATAAGGTAGTTGCTTTTAGTGTATGCCAGGGATGTAGGCTGGAGTGAACCAGGGCATGGCTCCCCACCATTTTTAGGCCCATACCCAACCAAGAAATTACAAAAAGCCAAGATTTTCCTTGTAAGTGTGGATATACAGTAATTGCAAAAATTACTCCATCACCTTCCCTTTCTTCACAGGTCACGGGACTCTTTAAGTCCTGTGTTTCTTTGGTTTTTGCACTTAAACCAAACATTTTTGTTTCCTTCTACCAAAAAACTTGCCAGTGCTGTTACTGGCTCAGCAGTGTGGATGACCAACGTAAGCAATAATATGACCACCTTCTCATTAGTGTCCTCACTGTCACCAAAGGTTAAGGCCTCCTGCCTTTGGCCACTGATCTAATGCTACAGTATAAAGACACTGGAAATATCCAGGCATGGTGTTCTGTATGTGGACCTCAACTACTATTGTCTCATTTTGATGCCTTTATCCACAAGTGGAGGTAATTGGTGATTGACGTGATTTACTTGGGATGCAACCACTGAAAGCCAAATACTCTACAGTCTGTTCATGGTGTTTATTTTCAGAATCAGGGAAAAGGGAAATGTTGCTTCATTGCAGCAGTCCAAGACCCCTGATGCAGTTGCTAGGCAACCAGGCCTCCAGTGTCAAGGTTTCCATCAAGTATGTAGCTAGCTCAGCACTGCCACTGCTGCATGCATAGGGCAGGGAAATTGAGAGGCCCCCTGAAGGGATACTAGGGGCGAACCCACGGATACTATGAGCATACCACAGTTAGACCATTCAATAATCAGGGACTTCTGGCAGACACAGAAGCACCACCTCCATTGCGTCAAGGACTAGCAGGTGGTTAAGGGAGGTAACAGAGTGTCAGTCTTCTGCTGTGCACCGCCTGCACCAGTTTATACCTGGCAAGAGTTTTGGGTATGTCTTTGCCTTAAGTACCTTGCATATATTGACGCAAGGACTCCTTTTTTGTCTTTTTCATAAAGTTCTACAAACACTATCCACTTCCAGATACTTCTCCATGGGTAGTAGCTGGTTAAAGATTATATCCAGCCTGTCCCACACACCAGTGGGTGTGCACACAGTCTTGGCTCTGTTCACTCTAACAGCAGGGTGTTATTTGCTTGGTTTTCTCTTCTCAATTGTCTTAGTAACCATGCAGAAGACTTGACTGTCCAAGTGCTGCAGGAGAAGAATGGCAATAATCCCAATTCTCCAGATGGGACCCCACATCCATAAAAGAGGAGGAAGAGTAAAACATCAATTGAGAAGTTTAAAGAAGCTAGGAATGTCAAAACAGGTTGTTCTTCAAACTGGGAACTGTTCTCATTGTTAACTCTGTCTTAGTGGCATCCCAGTCTTACCTCATACTCTGAATTTCGGGACATTTATATTTCATCATTTGCACTTGGTAGCTGGACCTATGTCTGGAGTGGTGGTTCTGAGGCTAGGGATCTGCATTGGCAATCGGAAGGTTGCCGGTTCGAATCCCGTAAATGCCAATAGGGACTCTGCTCTGTTGGGCCCTTGAGCAAGGCCCTTAACCTGCAATTGCTGAGCACTTTGAGTAGTGAAAAAAACACTATATAAATGCAAAGAATTATTATTAGAGACTGTGTCTATTTTTTTTTGGTAAGCTCTGGACTCAGCAACTCCCCAAGTTACCAGCCCATGGTTAACAGTTTTATTGAGTTGCCTAACTACACCTATGTGACACAGCTCTATGAAGCTGAAATTGACACTCTTGGTGTAAGCAACTATGTAATACCCACCATGCCAACATTGACTAGTTATAGCATAATGGTAGAGGTTCAGGAGCAGACACCCTAGGGTCACCATGCAGAGCTTGAACCAATAGATACATGACCACCTTATCACCCTGCCTTTTTGGAGGTATGGAAATGGTACACCTCATTGTGTTTTCGGCATATGCTCATGCCTCTGATCTTCCCTCATCTTTAGCTGTGTGGTTGGACAAGGTAAAGGTAATGGGCCCACCCAAATGCCCAGCATCAGTTGCCTTGTTGAGCCTATTTGTATTTAGCTGAGCAGGATTAACCCTGAACATTTGATCATTAGTAAAGTTTTGATAAGAACAGGCCATTTAGCCTCACAAGTACTACTGTCTACCAGGCTATTTAGTTATCTTATTTCACATGTCTGTGTTTTCTGTGTGAAGAAAAAGTTCAAATACTTGTGTAAAATCTACACAATGACAAGTTGCACTCTGTGTCCTTGGATTCTTATGGAAGAATTAATTTGAAAGGAACAGCTGGGATCCACTGTACTAATTCCCTTCATTATTTTAAATACTTAAATAATACCTGATCTTAATCTCCATTTGCCTAAACTAAAAAAGTTCAACTCCTTTAATCTTTCCTCATAGCTCATACATTGCAGTCCTGGACTTGGCATAGTTGCTCTTTTCTGGTTTTTTTTTAGCACTGCTGTTTTTTGGAAAACAGTTGACTACAATTGCACACAGTACTCCAGGTGAGTCCTGACTAGTGAGTTATAAAGCTTAAGCATAACCAACCTGGACTTGTACTCTACTAGGCTACAAAATCTAACATTCTATTAGCCTTCGTAATATCATCTGTGCACATTGCTGATGTGGACTTGGCGTATTTTCAAGGTTTTACTATATACTGTATGTGTAATACATTTACATTTACTTCCATTAAACTTCATCTACCACAAATCTGACCAAGCCAATATTCAATCTGGGCCACTCTGTAATGATTCAGCCGATCCTACATTATCTGCCATTCCACAAAGTTTGGTATTATCTGCATAATTGACAAGGCTGTTTTTTATTTTCTTATTCAGATCCCTAAAGAACACCACATTTAACATCCACTAATTCTGACCTGTTATGCATGCAAAAGTATGTGGAAAACCCTCCAAATTATTGGTTTCAGGTGTTTCAGCCACACCCATTGTTAACAGCGGCATACAATCATGCACATAGCCATGCGTTCTCCATCACTGGCAGTAGAATGGGTCAAATTGAACTCAGTTACTTTAGATGTTGTGGCATTGTTATAGGATACCATCTTTGCCAAAGTCAGTATCTGAAATTCCTGCTCTGCTAGATCTGCCCTGGACAATGGTAAATACTATTTTTGCAAAGTGGATGTGTCCAGGAGCAACAACAATGCAGCCGCAAAGTGGTAGGCCACACAAATTCACAGAGCAGGGCTGCTTAGTGTTAAAGTGCATATTGTGTTAAACTCGCATATCCTCTGCTGTATCATTCACAGCAGAGTCCCAAACTATGGTAGCAACATCAGTGCAAGGATTGTGCATCAGGAAATTCATGAAATAGCTTTCCATTTCCGAGCAGCTGCACACAAGCCTAAGAACACTATGTGCAATGCCAGGCATCAGCTGGAGTGGTGTATAGCATACATACCAAGGTTATTATAGTTTTGCCTTTTTATATTAGTTTTTATTTCTATATTTTTTCTGGCCTTACTTGGAAATTCAGTTTAGTTTTAGTTTTCCTTCATTGTGTATTTTTAGTTTTAGTTTAGTTTTTATTTCACAAAGGTATTTCTATTTTATTTTTATATATATTAGTTTTAGTTTTAGTAGTTATGGCATGGAGCTCTTACGGAGTTACTTTTGTGCCACAATCAGATAGAACTGCACACTTAACAGATTTGGATATGAGTTTAATGTTAGTGGAAGCTTACTACACTGCCTAGTTTACTATCTGGTTTTGTTTTTGTCTAATAAAAAAAAACAATCAAAACTAGACACTGAATATGAACAATTTTACACAATTTTATAATTTTTAAAATATTTTCTCATGAAAATCACAAGGGCTTAGGAAGAACAGGACTCTTAGGCTTGAGTCAGTGTGCAGAACCCACCTAGCTGTATTGAGGGAAACAAAGAACAACAAGCATGTAGTGTCAAGGTTAGGGGTGGTGAGTCTTGAATAGCCCACTATAAGAACAGTAAACCCATAATGAGCAGAGCAGGAGCAGGTAATAAGAGTACGGACAGGCACAAAATGACAGAGACAGCATCTGAGATTAAGAACAATATATACATTAGCTAAAACTGTTTATCAGAGTGGGATTGCAAAACTTACAAGGGTTAACGACTAACGGCAAGAATATTCATTCAAAAACTAAAACTAAAAATATTTTAGTAAATTATTATTTTATTTCAGTTAGTCTTTCCAGCTACTTTAATAGTTTCGTTTAGTTTTAGTTTTTAATTTTGGCTTTGTTAATTATTTTATTTCAGTTTACGAAAATGTTTTTTTAATAATAGTTTCAGTTTTGATTTTAGTTTTAGTTAACTATAATAACCTTGATACATACCACCTTTGGTCTGTGGAGCACAGGGAATGTGTTCTCTGAAGTGATTAAACACCCTTCACTAGCTGGCAGTCCGATGGACAATAAGTTTGGTGAAGGAGGGATAATGGTCTGGGGCTGTTTTACAGGGTTTGGCCAGGCTTCTTGGTTCTAGTGGTGGGTACTGTTAATGCTACCTCCTGCAAAACATCAAATTCAGCAAAACCAAGGAAGTGGTCATTGACTTTCGCAATCCCAAAGAGCATCTAGGTTGGTCAATATTCAGGGAGTGGGTCAGAGTTGGTCCTCTCCTATACTCACTTGGGGGTCCACATTAGTGACAAGCTGGACTGGTCTTATAATACCTGGGAACTAAATAAGAAATGGCAATGAAGGCTCTTTTTTTTCTTAGGAGACAGTGTTTCTTTAGTGTAGGTAATTTGATATCCTTCTTCTACAACTCTGTGATGGCAAGTGTGATTTTTCTATGCTACAGTGTGCTTGTAAAGCTGACCATAAATGCAATGTTCTGGAAAAGACGAAAGGTAAAGTGGGATTTGGGGTATTTTACATAGCTAGAAAGTGAGGTGGGACCTTGGAATGTTTTGTATAGCCTGTCTGTTCACATCTTTGAGTAATATTTTTGATTCTCATGGGAACAGACCTTGACTTGGTGTTAATGATTTATTAACATTCCTCTGTTTTGAAAAAAACATTAAAAATGTTAGCAGCTCTGCTATTAGAAAGAAAGCCAGGTGTGTGTGTGTTTGTTTGGACCAGAAGACAGTGTTTGTTATCCGCCTCTTTTCCAAAAAAAGCATGTAGTACTAAATAGCTTTTCTGACACATTTATAAAGACCTCAGCTCAGTTGTAAAATTGGACAAAACAGAAAGCTCTCTGCTAAATATGGACCCTTAAATGGAATTTGCTGGACACTTGGAATAAGAGCTCTCTTTCTGGCAAGAAATCTTTGTTTTCATATTTAAGTTAAGGATATATGGTCTGTAACAAATGAAAGCAATTCATCTGGGACAGAATAAAGATTGCATGAATCCATACAGATTGTATAATTCTTTTTACTGCTTACATCTGCTGGTATTCGTTTTGATGCAGATAAATCTGATTTTTTTAAGTAAAAGCTTGAAGGTGGAAGTAAAGAAGATCTGTGAAGCAGAATACAATATGGGCAGTGAGACAGGTAAGAGGTTACAGGTAATAGCTGCATAGATGGTTTTGACATATCTTCTAATCTTCCATTAGGAAAAGAACCTAAGAAGTTAGTTGGTACCATTGGTGTTAGGTGGATCTGATAATATGATAAAACAGCCTCCCATCAAATTGTTGTTGCTTCAACTTGCCATTCCAACGTGAAAATTGTATCTGCCTAATTGTTGCTCCAACTGGGTGCTTCTCTCCCAGCTTATTCAGTCTATAACAAGCTCTCTGTGCTTTAATTCCTCTTTTGGTTGCTTTTTGAATCTTTATCTTTATATATAATACTCTACCATGGCTGTTCATTTGTCTGTTCAGGATTTTAAATCACCTGTAGCTCGTAAACCGTTTGGCCTATTCACCTGAAATTTGGTACACATATACTAAATGACGTCTACTGTCCGCTTTCGGGGTGATGATTGACCGCCAAGATTATTCCTCTTTTTATTTTTATTTTATTTTATTGTAGAATCAACTCTCAGCAGTGGCCAGCAGGGGGGCCGTGTGGCGCATGTGTACCGGCGCCGTTCTCATCCCTACCACCTTTTCATATCTTAAATTATTCTTGAGGCAGATTGAAGACTTAAGTGCCAGCTTAAGTGAAAAATTAAGGAAAACATACTGAGTAATTGCAACACAAACACCGATTTAACCAGTTTTAATGCAAAAAAATGCCGACAAAAGAAGAGAAGAAGTGGGCGCTAGGGTGAAGAAAAGAAGAGCTGCTCAGGAAGCAGCAACTGCATCAGCATCTGAGCAAATGAATGCTAAAGGTACAGAGAAAGAGTATGAAAACTATGAAGTCAAGTGTATTCCCCTTACTGGTCTCTCATAATAAAGCTCAGAGATCAGCGGAGCTTTCTGTCGTAACAGAATTCCAGCTCATCTGCCACAACCAAAAACCAGCTCATGGACACATGCAACCCGGGAAGTCCAAACCTTAACTCAGATTTTTCTTTTCTCTCCTATCTACATTCCCAACAGTTTTTATAAGTTCTTCTTGCAGTCAGCTGACATGCGTCCAGTGCTCCTTTAAACCAGGGAGTTAACTGCGTGTACTGACCTGTTAAGCAGATGACAGTGGTTCACACACGCATATACCTCCCGACTGCTGCACATTGCTTCCTATGCACAATAAAATGTATCTCCTTAGCCAGCAACGATAGAGTTCTTAAAACTTTACAATACAATTTATTTTTTGTATAGCCCAAAATCACACAAGAAGTGCCGCAATGGGCTTTAACAGGCCCTGCCTCTTGACAGCCCGCCAGCCTTGACTCTCTAAGAAGACAAGGAAAAACCCCAAAAAAAACCCAGTAGGGAAAAAAATGGAAGAAACCTTGGAAAAGGCAGTTCAAAGAGAGACCCCTTTCCAGGTAGTTTGGGCGTGCAGTGGGTGTCAAAAAGAAGGGGATCAATACAATACAATACACAGATCAGAACAAATCTTCAATACAGTATAAAAATAAAAATTTTACAAGTATGGAGCAGAATTTAACAGTAGATGATATCACATAATATGATTTGGATTTGTTTAGAGTTCTGGAGACCTCATCCATCAAGCTGCCTCCCCCATTTGGCCATTCCACGGCTGAAACAGCACTGGGCCAGCCAATCCAATGAAAGGACTCCTCTTTCCCATGATTCCTGCGATCCTCCATCAGGGATGACTTTACCATAGGCAGGCAAAACAACTTGGCAGGTGGGCTGTGGCACCAAGTGCCACATTTGAATACCTTGAAGAGAAACAGAATAGGTGAGGGTTAGTAACAGATTATAACTGTCATATTATATTTTAGTGTTAATGACTAACAACAGTGATGCAGTCTGTACAGTTAATCAGCAGCTCTAGTCAGGATATGCTAAACTGAAGTAGTGAGTCTTCAGCCGGGATTTAAAAGCTGAGACCGAAGGGACATCTCTTATAGTAACAGGCAGACCATTCCACAGGTTAGGGGCCCTGTGACTAAAAGCTTGTCCTCCCACTGTTATTTTATTAATTCTTGGCATCATAAGCAGACCAGCATCTTGAGATCTTAATGTGCGCTCTGGTTTGTAAGTCATGATAAGTTCAGACAAGTAAGCCAGACCTTGGCCATTTAATGCTTTATATGTTAACAGTAGGATTTTGAAATCTGCCCTAAACTTAACCGGGAGCCAGTGTAAGGATTTAAGAACTGGAGTTAGGTGTTTGTATTTTCTTGTTCTTGCAATAATTTTTGCAGCCGCATTTGGGATTAACTGGAGGCTGTATAAAGAACAGTTTGAACATCCAGTGAACACCGCATTGCAGTAGTCAGTCCTACAAGAAATAAATGCATGAATTAATTTCTCAGAATCCTGTTTATTTAGAAAGCGCCTTCATTTCCTAACATTTTTAAGATGGAAGAAACCACACTTCCCTATCTTGCCGCCTCCATACCCGTGGCAGCAATCAAGCACCTCCGGAAGAAATGGACGAGCGTTGGCCGACAGAGCTTCCCGAGGGCCCTTCGAGAAAAGATGCCCACAACACTATGCAAAATCCTCCCAAGATGTGTAACCCTGTGGCCGCTGAAATCGCCCGACACCGCTTCATGTGCACCTGAAAGGATCCAGGTACGTGCAGTTTTTCTAATCTTTATTTACAGTACTGAGGACAAATGGGGCACGGTTAATTATAGTCAGCAGATTATAGTGAGAAACTATAAACTGTCCTGCAAAAAGCTGTTGAGGGCAAATATGCCCCTACACTGTTGAGAAGGGAGTTGCATCTTCACACAGGACTATAGTGAAATGCAATCTCTCCATTCTAAACCCATGCTATTTGCTAATACCACTGTTCTTGCCATGTGATGTTTTGCTTAATAATTGCTTTCATTAATATACCAGAATGCATGGTAAGCTCACTAGTCTGCAGTTACTTGGATCAGCCTGATCACTCTTTTTATATAATGGGGTAATGTGCTAGCTTCTAATCCTTAGAATTTTCCTCAATGTGAAATGATGTCTGAAAAATACATGTCAGATATTTTATATATGTAACCTCCTTAAGCACATGAGCATGAATGTTATCTGGTCCTGATGATTTGCTAGATTTCAGTCTATTTAATATAAACAGCACTTCTTTCTCTTCATCACTTCCAACTTTTATAGGGGGTGATGTGCTTGATCATCCCCCTCCATACATCTCGGTCCTGTGCCTCCTCCCCAGTCAGACCTTTTCCTTCAAATCAAAAACCTGCAGCCACAGTGTGCCCCCAGGACCAAGTTTGGGAAGCACTGGTCTAGGTCAAATGAACATGGACGCTCCACTGCAGAATTGCACTATTGTTGAATAACGTGCTGTAGTGAGATTTCTATGAGCAGAGGGAGTGGAACCTGCTGAAATTTACAGAAGGCTTGGGCAGATCAGTAAGCTGTTTAGGTACCCATCTTGCACAAAGTTTACTGCACCGCAGATCACCATGCACCATGTCATGTGCCGATCCATAGCTGATATCCAAATGTGCAGCAACGATAGACAACATAATCTGTTGGTCTTTTCTGATGAAGGTGTTCACATGTCGATGTGCCTCGTGCTTCCAATGTCGATGGTCGACCACATCGAGCTTTGTCATTTACACCTGTCCGTCTTGCTTTAACCATTTCTACCAAATCATGAACTCTTCCTTGACTCATGGTGTTTTCACTTCTGTAAAAAGCCAACATCCTTCAGTGCATTTCAGCAGGTTTCATTCCCTCTATCCAAAGAACTTACTACGCGGCACGTTGTTCAGCACTGGTGCAATTCCGCAGTGGAGTGTCCATGTTCATTTGACCTTGATTTCAACTAGACTAATGGCAGAGCACTGCACTGTGCATGTTCAGACTCCCCATAAGCCATTGTATTGCATTTTTGTCTATCCATTGTGGTTACTGTATAATTTTCAAATTGTCTTCACTTTTTGACTTACCCTCATACTACTGTTCATCTCTCTATCTGAAGTTCTGCACGCAAACTTGGCCTGTCCTAAACTCTCTGCCCCAACACTCTTAAAGGATAACCTTGGTGTTTTTCAAGTTAATGTTTTTTCTTCACAATGTTTATATGTATTAATTTGCCACAGAAAATTGTATCCTATTTCTACTTTTGCAGTTTACAAAAGAGCTGTGGGTTTACCATAGTCCAAAGGGAAAACAAAAACCCTTAAAACTTACTAAATACGTTCATTTCATAGTGGGATAAGTTCTGATTTACAAAAACATGTCTTCCATGTTTATGAAGCATCCTTTTGATAATGAAAGGAAACTAAACACTATTATTTTATTAGATTCTCACTTCTTTTTTTTTCGAGGTAAGGATACGGTTCTTGCTTGTTTGTCTGCATTCAGCGACTGCTGTGGGTGAAGTTCTGACAACCCAACTCCAAACCCCCAGTAACATTACATTCTGTGTTGTTATCTTATGAAGCCTTTCTAGTGGGATGCATGTTCAGTGAGGAGCAAAGTGAAAAGCACATATAAGACTTTCCTTGTATACAAAGTAAAACTGAAGTGAGCACTGCATCGTATTTAATAAGTCTTAGATTTTTGAAAGAGCCAAGCCACATTTTCTGTGGAGTGTCTTGCATACGCATGAGCCACAAACAAATTGATTTTTTTTTTTTTTTAATGATGAGAGTCACTCTTGCTGGTGAAATGGTATTAAAAGATCTCTAAATAATGCTTTTGAGTTAGCAAATTCACTGACACTGATGTCAGTCAATCCGTAAATAGATAGGGAGAGCATGCAGACTTCATGTAGAAACTGGCACTGTGAGGCAGGAATGACAGCCAACTCTGCCTATGTTAAAACATCTATACTGAACTTAGCAAAGTTCAGTCTGATTAATCTTGTGTAAACTGGCGATACTAAAATGGTCCTAATGTGTGTGTTCACCCTGCAGCCCTGTCCAGGGATTGTTCCTGTGTTGCATCCAATGCTTGTTGGCATGGGCTCCAGCTGCCCTGCATTGCTGTCCTGAATAAGTAGGAAGATGGATGGATGGATGGATGGATGAATGGATAGCTATAGTATCTTTTCAGTTCTTGTCCCTTGATTATATGGTACATGCAGTGCTTGAAGTGTAAACATATAATTTCTGGTGCACTCTGTTTTTGTAGGCTGCTTGGTTAAATTCTTAATGCATTACAAATTTTACACAATTTTGTAATCGGGCAGCTAGGGGTGGTGCCCTTGGAGTCTTTTTGACTACACTGATGTACATATATTATTTTGAAAAGCCGGGTGGGTGAACCTTGGAGTTTTGGGTTCACTAATATACATGTATTGCTTTGAGAAGCTGGTTGTGGGGGTCATCAGAACGCAAGGTGCCAGTATGCAGCTATTTTACAGCAAGTGCTCCACTGCTGAAACAGAAGAATGCAGTTTTTGGCGTACTGGTGCGTACTGCCCTACTTCAGCCGCTGGCTATGGGCCTGCACAATACTCTCTATCACAGAGGCTCACAAGTGCATTAGCAATACAGCAGCAGCAGGCAGTGTCTTTGTGAAGTAAAAAAAAAAAAAGCTTCAGTATAGTGAAAGGATATAAGCAATCATAAGTGCGACAGTTTTCACTTATTACTATTTTCTGAGATGATTCCACACCCATGGCCTTGAAAGGTGTGGCAAAGGAGGAAGAACTTGGCATGGTGAGGGGCCTATTTTGTCCCCTTCTACATCTCATAACAATGGTTTGCTTTTTCTTTCTTAAAAGGTCACAAATATGCTGTTTTGCACTATGTGTGTAATCTCAAGATGAAGATCAATGCTCAGTAACATTTTTGGCTTGAAAAATGGACATATACAATAAGACATTTAGTCACACTGGGACTGCAGTACCTTTTAGCTCCATTATACAGCACAAGAGTGGGCTTCTTATTTTTTTTTTTTAATTTATAAAATAAGCTTCACTTCAGAACATAATTTCTTGTAGCAAACTAATATATATCATGAATACGAAGAAATAACTGACTTGAAAAATACCAAATCTATCCTTTAAAAATTAAGGTGCTGGAATATTTCTTCAGTGTGATGCCATAGGGGAACCCTTTTTGGTTCCCAGAACAACACTCTGCATGAAGGTTCCAGAAAGGACCCTTTATTTATTTAGATCTGTAGAAGGTACCATAAATACTGTAGGTATGAAAAGATGATAA
The DNA here is from genome assembly GCA_026402145.1 of Polypterus bichir lapradei. Classification (NCBI taxonomy): domain Eukaryota; kingdom Metazoa; phylum Chordata; class Cladistia; order Polypteriformes; family Polypteridae; genus Polypterus; species Polypterus bichir. The sequence goes on along the minus strand of JANRMT010027041.1, from coordinate 124,202,008 downwards.
CACATGTGTGAGATACCAGTAGGTTCCTGATTTTAAAAGGACTTTTGCTGCATACAATAACACAGGCAGAGTCAAGGCTTTCTTGATCAGTTAGTGCCCTGCTAGGTTGCTTATTATATATTAAGGATCTCTATTTTGTCCCCATTTTAGGAACCTTTTCAAAGCCCAAAGTACCAACTTTATATACAAAGAACCTTTCACAGAATGAAATTAGAATGAAGTGCCATTAAAGAACGATTATTTTTAAGAGAGCAATTCCCAGTTTAGACAAACCCAGACCCATCTATTCAAACATTTCCCTAATACATTGGTGCCCCTTCTGTTCAAATAAAATTAATCACAGTGGTACAGGTCCCTTCTGTACCTGAAGGTATCCCAATGTCTCATGTGTTAAACCTTCTAATCTCTTCATTCTTACTTGGACTGGTACATAGTATAGACAGAACTTCTGAAAAGACCACCCTGTCAGTCCCACACCTCAGCTTGGCACTTGTCTCAATTTAGCTAGCAGAAATGTTTGTTACTGGCAGAACCGTCACCGATGAGATGGTGAATCATTGAGCAGCAGTGATGAGAGACAACTTCTCAACCTGTGAAAATGTCCTCAACTTAACTTTTCCAAAGCAGTCAGCACACCTTGGTACATAAATGAGTGAAGAAAATGTGAGGAGTGGCTGCACACAGGTTCTTTGTGAATCATTCATACATAGATCACTCATGTCTCCCAGACCCTTTCTGTGTTCCTACGGACACTAGGGGAGGACAGGAGACACACGGTGTCGGGCTCTTAAATTCGCTGTGGACATGTTCAGTGAGTTGGTTCTGACCATGGAGCTGGCCTTGAGTATGCTAACTGGGTCCCAGGCCTTTGACCACACTAAATGGAGTTACCTGTCTGGTGCATCATACTGGGGGCCCTCTGGCAACTGCATCTTTCTATCTACTGGTGAAGGACCCAACCAGATGCTTCTTTACAAAGGCAAAAGCCACCACAGAATGCCTCCACACTGGTCCCCCTACCAGTATCCACTGCTCTTCCACCATCATTATCAATAGTTACTGCCATTCCTCCACCATTAGCTGCCTGATGGCAACAAAAAGGGAAGTCAGTTGAAATGGAAGCAATGGATCCTTGTTAATTAAAAGAAAAACGTCTGAACACCTTCTCTGCCAAGTCTATGGCCACCTCAAAATCATGCAATTTGGTTACATTTTGATAGGAAACCTGTGTGCCCCGGGACTGCTGGCAGGTCAGTGCAGGAATAGATTGAATGAAAGAAGTGACAGGAAGGAGACTCGAGCAGCTGACCTAATGTTCAGGATATCTGGCTGTGGCCGCTTCCACAGTGGTTTGTGTGTCTTTTGTTTTTCCTTCAACAAATATGCTTGCAAATAGCTGATTGTTTTCTTATTTTTCTTTTTTAATTAATGCAGAGAATTGTCAGTTTGTATATTTGGCATCTTATTTAACAATTGTCATGTAAACAGTTGCAGTGTGTATTGCAGTATAATTGTATTAAATATTTATTTTCCTGAATTTCCTTTATCATTATAAATTGCTCAAAAAAATTAAAGAAACACTTTGAAAACACATCAGATCTCAATGGGGAAAAAATCATGCTGGATATCTATTCTGATATGGACTGGGTAATCTGTTAGGAACGAAAGGATGCCACATCGTTTGATGGAAATGAAAATTATCAACCTACAGAGGGCTGAACTCAAAGACACCCCGAAAATCAAAGTGAAAAAATGATGCGGCAGGCTAGTCCATTTTGTCAAAATTTTATTGCAGCAACTCCAAATCGTACTCAGTAGTTTGGATGGACTCCACATGCTTGTATACATGCCTGACAACGTCATGGCATGCTCCTAATGAGACGATGGATGGTGTCCTGGGGGGATCTCCTCCCAGATTTGGACCAGAGTATCACTGAGCTCCTGGTGTGAGGTGCAACCTTGCGGCACCGGATGGACTGAAACATAATGTCCCTGAGGTGTTCTATTGGATTTAGGTCAGGCGAGCGTGGGGGCCAGTCAATGGTGTCAATTCATTCATCCTCCAGAAACTGCCTGCATACTCTCACTGCATGAGGCCGGGCATTGTCGTGCACCAGGAGGAACCCAGGACCCGCTGCACCAGCATAGGGTCTGACAATGGGTCCAAGGATTTCATCCCGATACCTAATGACAGTCAAGGTGCCGTTTCTAGCTTGTAGAGGTCTGTGCGTCCCTCCATGGATATGCCTACCCAGAACATCACTGACCCACCACCAAACCGGTCATGCTGAACGATTTTACAGGTAGCATAACGTTCTCCACAGCTTCTCCACACCCTTTCACGTCTGTCACATGTGCTCAGGGTGAACCTGCTCTCATCTGTGAAAAGCACAGCCAGTGGTGGACCTGCCAATTCTGGTATTCTGTGGCAAATGCCAATCGAGCTCCATATTGCCAGACAGTGAACACAGGACCCACTAGAGGACATCGGGCCCTCAGGCCACCCTCATGAAGTCTGCTTCTGATTGTTTGGTCAGAGACATTCACAGCAGGGGCCTGCTGGAGGTCATTTTATAGGGATCTGGCGGTGCTCATCCTGTTCCTCCTTGCCCTAAAGGAGCACATACCAGTCCTACTGATGGGTTAAGGACCTTCTACAGTCCTGTCTAGCACTCCTAGAGAAACTGCCTGTCTCCTGGAATCTCCTCCATGCCCTTGAGACTGTGCTGGGACACACAGAAAACCTTCAGGCAATGGCACGTATTGATGTGCCATCCTGGAGAACTTGGACTACCTGTGCAACCTCTGTAGGGTTCAGGTACTGCCTCATGCTACCAGTAGTGACAATGACCATAGCCAAAAACAAAACTAGTGAAAAAATAGTCAGAAAAGATGAGGAAGGAAAAAAGTCAGTGCCTTCCACCTGTTAAACCATTCCTATTTTGGGGGTCGTCGCATTGTTGCCCCTCTGGTGCACCTGTTGTTAATTTCATTAACACCGAAGCAGCTGAAACTGATTAACAACCCCCTCTGCTACTTAACTGACCAGATCAATACCCCAGAAGTTTCACTCTGATCAGATATACTCTCATTAAAAAGTGTTCCTTTAATTTTTATGAGCAGTATATTTCAGTCATTTGACTACCTATAACAAGGAGAAGCCAACTACTTAAGACAGTGTAGTGTGTGTTTTGGGTCTTGCTCACTTCTATGTTATTTAAGCAGTCCTTATCACTCATTCATTTTCCACACTCAGCCAGTTCGGGGCAGCGGGACACGGAGCCCATCCGGAGCAAGTCAGACATTAAAGCACACAAGTCAAATGTGTTGTTATTAAAGGTTTAAATATTTTCTAAAACTGCTCAATTAGAATTTAGAATAACCGTCACAGGCTTTGAAGCTGGCATTGGGCTTTCTCATAAAGTACGATCTTACATCACACTTTCTCTTTAATTACAATTGCTCTGTCTGATTTTAATCTTTGTATTTTAGCTTTGTTTATAACGTGTGTTTTATCCATTGTTCTGTGTCCTTGAGTGTTTCGAAAGGAGTCTACGAATAAATAAAATGTATTATTATTAAAACGATATTTCAGCTAAACATCTCTCTTTGATATTTAAGTTTTGTTCTTAAATACTGTGTGAATACAATAGTCCACTTTTAAAACCGAAATAACTTCTTAACGATTTATATGATCTACAGAGAGCTTGCAAGTACTGCGTGTCACTGCTTAGTGCTTTTAGCGCCACCCTGTGGTAATTCTCAACACTCCTCACATATATTTTTAATTTATGGAGGATCCCCGCTAGATGGCAGTTACGGACATTATCTACGCAAACATCTTGTTTTTTTTCTTCCGTAGCTATTCCAATGTTCATGTTCTTTTTTTCGGCTGCTCCCATTTGGAGTCGTCACCGCGGATGCTGTCGCTATTTTTTTAAAGCTGGGAAAAGAATAGTTTCTATACTGGACACACGTCTGTCCAAGACCGAAGTCTGGTCTCTCGCTAGCTTAAACTGAATTCAGGATATACGAGAATGTAATGTTGCATTATATGGTAATGTTGTATTACGTTATGCCATATATACATGCATTATTCGTATTTTACGCCACAATCACTGTTTAAAATTGCGTTTTAATTGCTTTCGAAGCACTTAATAACCCCACGGAAGGTAATGCTGGTGGACACGACTGCCGATTTATGAAGAGTTGAAAGGTATGTGCCCTAGATCATTGCATTGTTACGAGTGCCCATTTAGGTTGAACACATACAGTATTCTGGTAGGTCGTTTAGGCAACGTCTGTATAGTGTGCTGACGGTGTACAGCTATGGCTATTACCAGCTGACCTAGACTATATTGTACTATTTATGAGGCGCGCTCATGTATGTGTCGAAAACTACTTTTATATTGTTTTGCCCCGTTCATGTGATTTCACGCAGATAGTAGACTGCAGTCACCGACTTGTAACTTCCACAAGAGCACCCAACGAATTAGGAGCTCCGAAAAGCAAAGCTCTCCGAATTCTCCAAATTGTGCAATAACGTCTTAGTTGTACAGAATGTAATTTCTGTGGTCCAGCTATATTGGTAGCGAAGCGATAACATATTATACGTCTACTTTGACGTTTATTTTCAGACCAACTAACAAACTAACCTCGCGTTCCTCCGCAATTTACGTGAACTCACTGAAGTGGGAAAATGATATGGATGGACATTTCGGACAAGAATAAATATAAATAAATGAATGTGCAGTGTGACAGTAAAGAAGCTCAATGTGAGCTCAATAAATAAATCTGTCTCAAAATGTTGATTTTGTTATTCTGTCCGAAACATTCTTCCTTATGTCACAGATCCGCAAATACCGACAGCAAGTGAACTTTGCATTAATGAATTTGTACCGATTAACAGTTTAGTACACATTACAGCGCTAGAAAATATTATAAACTGGAGGATGCGGGCATCGATCCCGCTACCTCTCGCATGCTAAGCGAGCGCTCTACCATTTGAGCTAATCCCCCACCTATATTGCAATATTTCATCTATTGTAAATAATATTTAAGTTTAAATTCCAAACTGTATGTAATACAGTATTGACTGGTTAGTTTGATATGTACTGCTAGCCTGCACTCAAAGTTACGGCCTACTCAGTCCCAAGAGTTTAAAAGATGAATCAATATTTCTGATGAATTAATTTTAGCGCATGATGTATATATAAAAATAAAATTATTATTGCTGTTATTATTTGTGAAACAGTACAGAGCGGAACTGTAAAAAATGTCGAGGCAGTGTTTCCTTATATACGAGTTATCTTGTAATATACTTTCATATTTGCAGTTGCTTGAGGCACACCAGGCGCATGCCGTGAACAAACATGAAACAAAGTGGATTATTCTGGAAATTTCGTATATGAACTGGTAAAATAAATGAGGTGTTGTTAAACATTGTCAAATTGTCACGAGGGTCCAAATTTTTACAGCTTTGCAGTATTTTTAACATAAGTTAAATAGAATATAATCCTGTCATTACAAGAACAGGCTGGGCCAACAATATGCAAGAAAAGGAAAAGATTTAGAAGTCCTTCGAGCCGGAATCGAACCAGCGACCTAAGGATTCCCGCAGTTTACCTCTACAGTCCTCCGCTCTACCAGCTGAGCTATCGAAGGCTTCACATTACGGCTTTTTCCCGCAAGTCTCTTTACTTGAAATATGATTTTTTTTAAAATTATTATTATTGAAGATATGTTTATTTAAAATGTAGTTAATGGGATCTTGCAGTTTTCCCTACACTCCAATTCAAATAAAAAAACAAAGTATTACCATATTGATTAAAATGTCAGGTTTTATTCTCAAAATTGAACGTCTTAGCCCGACTGGCGTGGTCACCGCTGTAATACGACAACGTGACGGGATGCTATGGGGTGCCGTTTAAAAGACTGATACACTGAAATATTTGAATCTGACTCACTGCGCCCGAGTTTGCGCATGAACGTTCAGCACTGAGTATGACTACTGCCAAAAGGCAAGCGGCGCTCTTTAACCACGCCTATCTGTATACATACGTCAACCCCAACCAACTGTACTTTGGAGACGCCCACCTGGGCGTAACGGAGCCAAAAAACCACTTAACAGAACCCCACATACCAAATACAAATATATTTAACTTTTGAAAAAAGAAAAATATATATTGTGTATTTATTGGCAACATGAAGCAGGCAACAGACGGGCAAGCGCGATAACACTTAAAATCTGGATAAGTTAGCAGCTAATAGACAATGAAGAGGTCCGACATGGTTAAACAATAAAACACCTAAGCACTGCTAAAATCGGGCAGTAGGAGGTACAGGGTCGACACTCCCAACAGGCCATTGCCAAACTACTTAAGATAACATCTGTGCTTAAAGCATCGGTGGAAGATAGAGAGAAACGAAGAACATTCCGATACTGAACGTCAGGCGAGGAAGTATGGAAGAGTCTTCTGCTGATTGTCCTCCTCGCCCACCTCATTCAACTGCAGATGACCACCAGCTTATTTGTAACAATGTGCCGAATACCCGTCAGCCTGTGACCCATGTAGAACTAATGATATGTAGTATTTAAATAGAAGCAAATAATAACTTTTGGGTCTAAAATGTTTTATTATTACTTGTTAGTTCCACAGGAGGTTTCCCCCCCATTGGCCAGTCATAGCACGGGTTTCATTTAATGCGATCTCTGAATAGTTTGTTTGAATAGTAACTGACGTCGGCAAAGGGGCAGACAAGATTGAAACACAGGAGAACATCCATCTAGCGTAATTCTGGCGATGTTTAGCGAAAACCCGCGATGAATAGAAACGTATCATAAAAACTTACACTGCTGTCGTAACGAATGGTTTGCATCTAAAACCTCCATATTTGCTCATCATTCCTGCCTCCTGTCTTCTAGGTCGGTGGTTTAAATACCCAAAACACAGGCAGTGATAAATGTGCTCAAACCACCAACTCTGATCTTTCGTTTCTTGGTGTTCGCCCTTGCCACCGTGAGATTAGAAATTCACACCGAAAAGCTAAGAAGTACAGCAGCAGACAGTATCATTTAGTTTGTACCTGTCTGTACTGTAATTGTTTTACTCTTTTTTTTTTTTTTTTTGCATGCAGGGTACTCTCAGAACAGACTTACCAGATTGGATAAGTCATAAAGTTTATCTGAGCAGTCAAAAACATTGGGACATAGCCACTTTTAGCTATGTAAACGTACCTTTAAAAGTGCCCTTTTATGTCAATAACAGTATTCAAAAACATGAAATGTGTGAAAATGCTAAATATGGAAATGTTAAATCAGGGGTCCCGCTGTAAATGTTTTTTCAGGGACAGGACCCCCACCCTCTGTCCACAAATTCTGTCTTATGTCAGTGGTTCCGCCCAACATCTTCTGCATTCTTTAAAATGCTTGTACACATAAGCCTTTTCTTGATTTGTAGGGACATGTCCTGCTCCTTTTATCAGTTTGAAAATTTGCAGAGCTTAGTGTCTCTTTTCCATGTGACCGTGTGGGGGCTTGAGTAGTGAGGGGGCCAAAACTACATCCATTGATGGCGGCATCTGCCACGGTTTCTTTTGGCGGCGACACATCTACACGTTCACTAAATCAGAACAGTCAAGATTACTTAAACACATACATGTTCATAGTGAAACATTTAATTGATGGCAGTTAATGTTGTGTTCTGTTTACAATATATTTATATAATAATCATTTATAAATAAAAATTAATAAATGATAAAACTAATACATATTATTAATTATAATAATAATAAATACAAAATACATTTATAATAACGGGACTTGCAAGTTGCATCGGCCAGAGATACGCCACCAACATTAGCTGGCCATACATAGGAGCCACTTCAGAGTTAGCAGCAGGGGTGCCTATAAAAACAGCAAAGGCTCCGTTATGGCACTGAGCACCAGTGTTACAGTATTAATCAGTTTTGAACTGCTTTGTTTCCCTGTAATGTTTAAAATAACCTGCTGCATGATGTGCAAACATCAAGTAATTAATACTTCATAAAGTTTTACCTTTAAACCTGTTACAATGCTCTGCGCTTGTACTCAGTGATGAGTGCTATAAAAAAATGAATTGTTGAGTGCTTGTGTTTCAATCAGCTGTACATTTTTCATTTCTCAATTTGTTTTGTGATGCTCCTTTGATATGTCTGCATATTAAAAGCCAATTTTATAAATTCCTGTGCGATATTGTTTTAAAATCTTTTCTATGAATAGCTGGCAGAGATGGTTAACTGCTACCAAGAAACTTAAAGCTAGGTGGGACTTCTCTTCAGCATCGAGCACAGGATGATAATCTCATAGAGTAGTGCCAAGAAACTTGTGGCAACACTACTTAAATGGCCTACAAATCCCAGTAGCCCCAGTATTATTACACCACTGGGCAGCTTCAGAGTGGCATGGGAGTTGCTGGGAAGAAGGATGATTAGCTGCTATCTTTAAAAAGGAGCTGAAAGACACTGAAAGGAATTGCGATCATCTGTGGCTGTTTCTACACTTCACACTCTGTTGGGTTACAAATACGGCTCCGTGGCTAAAGGATCTGGGCTGGTATTTCAAAGGTGGCCGGTTTGAATCCCAGCACTGACAGAAGGAATGCTACTCTGTTTGTGCCCTTGGGCAAGACCCTTAACCTGCAATTGCTTCAGGGGTGCTGTACAAATAGCTGACCTGGCACTCTGACCCCAAAACACTCTGTGTGTCTCTGAAGAGTAAGTTGAAGTATACAAAAAATGACAAATTCCTAATACAAGAAATTGTATTTGGCAAATAATGGGTAAAAAAAATCACTAAAAATCACTTAAAAATTATAACCACCGCGGATTACAGTTCTTTCTGAAATTATGTGGCGTATCCTGTGCCTGCTTCTTCTTGTGATTTTATCTTGGTTGGACAAGTCTTTATCTGGCGAGCACTCCCAATCATGCCAAATCTCTGAAACAACAACTGGTACCTGGTAGTACAAAATATTACATTTCACTCTGATGGCTGTTTACTGGGTTTTCATTCTACTGTTCAGAAGAGGAAACTCACATGGAACAAACTGTGGCGCATGGAGTCAAATACAATGAGTTTTATCATCAAGGCCACATACGACCCTCTCCCACAAACTTAAATCTCTGGCTGAGAGTGGATCTTGCTTGTCCTTTGTGAACAGCTCCAGCAACCCTTGATCATCCCACCAGCCCAGATCCTTTAGCCACGGAGCACATCTTGGTCGGATGCAAGACCAGCCTAACACAAGGCACACACACCTAGTAATGCCATCGAGTGTTAAAGTGCTCTGTATCGAAACTTGAGTGCACGTGAGTAACCATCAGTGCCATACCTCTCAACAACCAGGCAGTGCACCAACAACTTCCATCCTGCATCCAGGAAGGGGAAAAAACAAAAATTAACCCCTCACCTCATGAATCAGGACAACTGAATGCAGCAAAGGACTGAGAAATGCACGTGGACCTAAGCCAGGGACTCATTTTCCCATCGGAGACTGCAACAAGCACCTTGCGACAGTACAGGGTGGGCCATTTATATGGATACACCTTAATAAAATGGGAATGGTTGGTGATATTAACTTCCTGTTTGTGGCACATTAGTATATGTGAGGGGGGAAACTTTTCAAGATGGGTGGTGACCATGGTGGCCATTTTGAAGTCGGCCATTTTGGATCCAACTTTTGTTTTTTCATTAGGAAGAGGGTCATGTGACACATCAAACGTATTGGGAATTTCACAAGAAAAACAATGGTGTGCTTGGTTCTAACGTAACTTTATTCTTTCATGAGTTATTTACAAGTTTCTGACCACTTATAAAATGTGTTCAATGTGCTGCCCATTGTGTTGGAGTGTCAATGCAACCCTCTTCTCCCACTCTTCACACACTGATAGCAACACCGCAGGAGAAATGCTAGCACAGGCTTCCAGTATCCGTAGTTTCAGGTGCTGCACATCTCGTATCTTCACAGCATAGACAATTGCCTTCAGATGACCCCAAAGATAAGTCTAAGGGGGTCAGATCAGGAGACCTTGGGGGCCATTCAACTGGCCCACGACGACCAATCCACTTTCCAGGAAACTGTTCATCTAGGAATGCTCGGACCTGACACCCATAATGTGGTGGTGCACCATCTTGCTGGAAAAACTCAGGGAACGTGCCAGCTTCAGTGCATAAAGAGGGAAACACATCATCATGTAGCAATTTCGCATATCCAGTGGCCTTGAGATTTCCATTGATGAAGAATGGCCCCACTATCTTTGTACCCCATATACCACACCATACCATCAATTTTTTTGTTCCAGCAGTCTTGGAGGGATCTATCCAATGTGGGTTAGTGTCAGACCAATAGCGGTGGTTTTGTTTGTTAACACAAACACAATGGGCAGCACATTTAACACATTTTATAAGTGGTCAGAAACTTGTAAATAACTCATGAAAGAATAAAGTTACGTTAAAACCAAGCACACCATTGTTTTTCTTGTGAAATTCCCAATAAGTCTGATGTGTCACATGACCCTCTTCCTATTGAAAAAACAAAAGTTGGATCCAAAATGGCCCACTTCAAAATGGCCACCATGGTCACCACCCATCTTGAAAAGTTTCCCCCCTCACATATACTAATGTGCCACAAACAGGAAGTTAATATCACCAACCATTCCCATTTTATTAAGGTGTATCCATATAAATGGCCCACCCTGTACATGGTCCTCTGGTTCAACTCCAGTAAACATGCCTACATCATTGATCTAACAGTCCTGTGAGAGGATGCAGTTGATGAGGCTCATGAACATAGGAAGCTGCGTTACTTCAACCTAGCAGAAGAAGCAGAGGACAGAGGGTGGAGTGTCAAGATACGTCCAGTTGAAGTTGAGTGCAGGGGCTTTTTAGCCAGTTCCACCGCAAAGTTCCACAGGGAAGTAGGCGTCAAAGGGCAAGCCCACAGAAAAGCAATCAAAGAAATGACTGTTGCTAAAAAGGAAAGATGCCACTTGGACTGCAAAGGTGACCGGCTGACCACAAGACGCACACCAAGGTCTGATCAGTCTGTGGTGGGCCTGTGTAGGGTGTCTTGTGATAAAAGGCAGAAACACCCAATAATGCAGAGGTGTACAACCGATGATGTGTCCACACTTTGGCAACGTTGCCTAGTGCCATCTCTAAACATCCCCCTTGGAAGACAATTGTGGTGCAGAAACAATTGCAATTGCAAACCTTTGTTTGAAATCTACCCAGCATCGTCACCTGCTCTTGCTGTACTGGACTGTCATAAGTGTTAGTTTTTTATCATGTAGTGCTTGACCACTACAAACTAGAATACAAGTGTGCCTTCCATATCCAAATGTGCATTAAACATTCTTGTACAGTATGTACCTTAATGTTAACATGACATAATGTTATAAATTCATTTGTATTGCATTGGAAGCTCTAGTATTCGTTAGGCTTTGCAATGACACACTTGCAGAATTCAACTAAATTCTGTTTATTCTTGTAAGGCGCCCTCACCGAGTGTAGGCTCAGAGCTCTGTGACAAGTTCACACATAAAATACAAATTCAAACATTTCAAATTAGTAACTACCTAAAGAGTACACATAAAGGAACAGACTTGTGTAAATAGACAAAAAAACAAAGGAGTTTGAAATTGCACAAATGGAGTCCAGCAATATCTGCTGTAGTGAGAATAATATTTAGCATATAAGTTAATAATTTTTTTTATTAGTAATCTCTAACCTATAAATATTTAAGCCACTCCATCTATCAGGTAAATATTAGTTGAAATTGCAAAGCTCAACTTTACTGAGGCATTAACAGGACAGCAGTTAATGTGGGGAGTTGGAGGTTTGCATCTGCCTTTGTGTCACTGGATTGGCAAGTGTGCTCCATTACAACTCCGAGGAGGGCATTCTGTGAGCCACCCCACCAGTAGGCCAAAAACTAGCCAGCTAGTCTGAGAAAAAATGGCACCAAGGTTAGCCTAGAGATGGAATAGGGTCGTGCTGAAACGACAGCTGGCAAGGAGTGAGCCGACTTATTCTGGGTTGTGGCTGATCCATATTGGTCGTTGAATCAGGAGGGTCACTCTGTACCACGAGATCCTGGCCTCAGTTTGGTCCCTCTGCCTCTCTTTCTCTTGCGTTTTCTCCATCTTGAGAAGACTAAATCTGTCTCGGTGGCCATAGTGGCCTCATAACCTGAAGACAGATGACCAGGAAGAGCTATGTGTGTGACTGCCAGTTTATGCGCAGCCTGAAACTACACAACTTGCACTCTCAGTTCCTATGGTTTACCAACACTCACATTTGTACACTGCTTAATATTTTGCATATAGTACTTACTAGCCGTCCCTTGCAGCTCCGCCCATGTAGTAGTGAAGCAGGACAAACTTTAAAAATCAATAAAAAAAATAAACAAATAATGTAGTAATTTGTATTGAGGAGAATTTATGTTGATAGCTTTTGCATCTGAGGGCATCTTGATATACAATTTTTTTTGGTTTTGCTATTGGGGGTGAGAATGTAGCTGTGATCTCTTTGCCAAAAATGTAAAAAGTTGGCAAGGTATCTCTAGCGAAGCGGAAGGTAGGTATGCTCCAATGTCACACGTTGCCACTGTATCTAATCGTGTTCAGCTCTGATGGAAGAGTGTCTCCCACGTGGTGAGAAGAGCATGTGGTCGTGATATCTCTACCAATGACCAGCTACCCTCTAAAACACACATAGCTGTGATCTCTCTCTCAGAAACATCAAGTGTCATTCTTTAACAATCTCTAGATGATAATATCTTCTGAACAAGCAGGTATCGCTAGCTAAGTGGAGGCAAGGTAAGCTCCAACATGGGGCAAGAGGTAAAAGCAACTCAAATGGAGGCTGGCGCGTGAGTGAGGAGGGCACCGCCCTGGTCCCTACCACTGAGATCCCACCACCCCCTGCCCTTAGCCCGCAGCCTGTTTCTCAGATTCAACCAAATAAATCAGTGCCACAACCAAACTATAATACTTAGAGTGATGAGAAAAGTCACAAAATCAACTGCAAATTATAGAAGAAAACCCGATCTAAATCCGTTAAGTAGTTCTCTCATGAAAAGCAGACAGATATACTGACAGACAGATGTTGGATTTTATATACATACTGTATATATATATATATATATATATATA
>JANRMT010027041.1:124169143-124188714 GCA_026402145.1 Polypterus bichir lapradei | reverse complement strand
ATATATATATATATATATATATATATATATATATATATATATATAGAGAGAGAGAGAGAGAGAGAGAGAGAGATAATATACAATGAATACAAGTGAACTCTTTTTCCTGCCTTTTTTTTTTAATTGCATTGGTTTGGACATGTGCAGAGGAGATATGCCGAGTATATTTTGAGAAGAATACTAAGGACAGAGCTGCCAGGCAAGGGGAAAAAGGCCTAAGAGAAGGTTGATGGATGTGGTGAGAGAGGACATATAGGTGATCGGTGTGACAGAACAAGATGCAGAGGACTGGAAGATATGGAACAAGATGATCTGCTGTAGTGACCCCTAATGGGAGCAGCCGAAAGACGAAGAAGAATTGTCTGGTGTATCAGAGATAAAAGGAAAGGGAAAAATGCCATATTACAGTGATCGACAGTGTAATAAGAGTATGGGATTTGGGACATTCTGTTAAGGTCTAAGCAGGGCCACCTTGGACCCCCACAAGACAAAAGATCTGTCTAAATTAATTGTTAAACTATGACCAGTCAACATGAGGGGAAAGGAAAAAAAATCAACCTCTGCTAATGTAAGTCATTAAACTAACATTACACAAATAGAAACTTTTTGGTACTAATTAATCTTTTTTTTATACATCCAAAATAAAAGAAATACAGCTTATACAACATGCTATTTATAATCATAGACATACCTGATGTGCTGGGTAACTGAAGAGATGGGACAGCACCTTCTATACTACACATCATCTGCTCGGTTCTGTCCACATCCACTGCAGAGAACCATTAAAGGCCTCATGGAGAATTCCTCTGTCCTCAGCAGTTCCACAGCTTCTCTTCCGTGGGATACCTGCGATGGAAGGCAAGGAGAATACACCACTGGCTGGCAGGTTACAGATAATATGTAAGCACACAGAGGACAACAATATGTAAGCAACGATACCAGGCCTTGAAAAGTAAAGTCAGTGGAGTCAGTGTAGAGCCGTGTGAGTGTGCATCTGCAAAGGTAAGAAAAGATCAAACATTAACTCCATGCTGAGAAGGAAATAATGTAAAAGAGACAAAAGATCAGCTGTTTAGCCTTCTTCGGGTGAAATGGAAAGAGCAGGTAAAAGATACAGAGAGGAGGAGGAAAAAATCCAGGGCTGGTGAATGAAGAAACAGGGAGAGTAAAACACTGCCATTAGAGAAGATGAAGGGAGAGATTAAAAGAGTTCATCAAAATATTAAATATTCAAACATTAAATTAAAAACAGCAATATGTGATTGCAGGCTATGAGCATAAGTAGGAGCCTTTAGCTTTTTAAGTTTTTAGGGTCTTTGAAGCCATGTGAAAGAACACAAAAAGAGAGATCAGTGTGGCTTGAAAATTAATTTTAGTTGATATACTTTATTAATAACTAAGGAGAAAACTGTCCTTTCGTAATGCTTAAAATATTATAGGTTTATAGGGAAGAGTGAAAGTCACCCTGGCAAGTGCTAATCCATATGCAAGACGTCGCCACGATCAGCGAGTGTAACTATCTATCTTGTTACAACTGCCCTTGTGCTCAGATGGCAGCAAGTTACACATTCCAGCTGTACTGGAGCGAAGTCTGCACATGCCCACACCAAACTGTACTAACCTTTCAGTTTCTTACCCGCCCTCCATTCAAGCTCTACAGTCGACAGACAAAAACAGATAAATTAGTCAAAGAAAAGGTTCAGTAGGTTTAAAATGAATACTGTACATACTCATGTATAGGTCGGGTCTTGAAACCTGAAAAATCGATCATAAAATCAGACCCCGACTTATACAGCCGTTCAAAAATGCGACACTTAATTTTTTAAATATTTTTGCCTCCTCCAATCTGGCATCAGTTTCTCAGACACATCGAGTTTTATTGCAGCAGCGCAGTAACCAATTTCTTTCACTACTTTGACATTTAATTTAAAACCAGCTTCATATTTTCTTCTGATCGAATGCTCCATTGTAGATAAGGGATGCTCTTATGATAAAAGTGCATGAAGGTGTGAGATACAAAAAACACAAATCAGCACAAACGATGCTTCAGAATAGTTCGGGTAATACCGTGGGGTCACGTAGGCACAATACAGAGAGAGAGGATAGGAGCACACGCTAATACATCGCATCGCTGCACCCACATAGAAAAAAGGCAGTGTGCTCGGTGGTTAATCTCTCAGATGGGCATTGGTACAAGCGATTATGATATCCTAATAGCGTGAGTTTTCCGCATTCAGCTTATATGACCGACATTATAAAATACCAGAAATTATACTGTAAAATCAAGTCCCGACTTATCGGTGGGAGAATTATCCGTGAGTATATATGATATATTGCAAGAGGATGAAATATAACACACAAATCTTGAATTCTCTGATCCTAATTCAAATATTTATTGTGATGGGGGAAAAAAAAAACCATCAAACAGACCAGACCTCCCTTGTCTTAACCATGAAACATGCTGTATATAAATTACAAAACAAAAACCAAACATCCATATACACACAAAGTCCAATGTGAAAACACGGTAACTGCAGAAACTGAGAAAGGGGCGGACGCTGGCAAAGTCTCAAATGATGAAATGACAGTTCCAAAATGTGAGACAAAATATTCTAAGCAGTGAGGCCAGATAGCAGTCCGACAGCCATAACAAAGTCTGCAACACCTAACTGCTGTGTGCAACTGGATGGAAGTGATGATCTGTTGTTCCTTTTGATGAAATAACAGCAGTGTTTGTTAGGATAAATCTCATTTGTTTTCGTTGCTTACTTTTCTCCCCTTCCTCTCTCTTAATCTATGCAACCTGAACTAATAAGAAGCCCAACCCTCCAAAAAGGTCAATTGCTGTGATTGGTGACGTGCTTACAGATGCAGAAGGTAAACTCTCTTCAGGTATATAAATATTTTATACATGTAATGGCGAATACACTTGACTTGAGCATTCATAGTTTTCATACTCTTTCTCTGTACGTTTAGCATTCGTTTGCTCAGAGGTTGATGCGCTTGCTGCTTCCTGAGTGGCTCTTCTTTTCTCCACCCTAGCGGCCTGCTTCTTCTCTTCTTCCGTCGGCATCTTTTTGCATTAAAACTGATTAAGTTTTGTTTGTGTTACAATTACTTAGTACGTTCTCCTTAATATTCCACTTAAGTCTTCAATCTGCATCAAGAATGATTTAAGATATGAAGAAGTAGGATAAGTGATGGCGAAGGTGGTAGGGATGAGAACAGTGCCCGTTTGCATGCGCTGCACAGCCGCCCTGCTGGCCACTGCCGAGAGTTCATTCTACAATAAAATAGGAATAACCTTGCAGGTCAATCATCACCGGATGATAGTAGACGTCACATTGTATATGTGTAACAAATTTCAGGTCAATAGGTCGCGAGCTACAGGTGATTTAAAATCCTGGACAGACAAACAGACAGCCACGATAGTGTATAATATAAGAAGACAAGAAAAAGGGCAGACAGACACAACATTTCTAAACATTGAACAAACCCAACTGACATTTTACACAGCCCCGCTACAACCTTACTTCAAAACGTCTTCTTAACCTCAAATATTACTTTTTATGTCCTCTGAGCAAACAATTCTTAAATAAATGTTTAATTGTGAATACATCTACACAAATCAAACTATTAAATATACAGTACTGCTATTTATTCCTACATTTTTAGTTTGACAGATTCTATAAGATCACTGAAAATAGAAAGTAGTCATTCAATTAAAACACACATGAAAGAGCTCAGTTTGTGAACAGACATCAGTTTCTGACTTGTCTTGGGGTTTCCTCTCACTTGGTGTCCATAGCCTGTGCTGTTTTAAAGCATTCTGTACAAGTCAGAAGTTGATGCTTTTATAAGCTTGACCACTCCAAGATGGCGTGTCAGTTGAACAGGATGTGCCATCTACAATTTATGTGCATATCTGTGGTAGTGTGTAACCTTTTCACTATATGTAAAGTAATTTATTCTAAGAGTAGTTCAAATAAATATGGTGATAGATTTCTCACTTCGTATGAACACTAATCTGGGACATCAGCCTGAATTACATCTCAGTTACTGTGGGGCGCTTGCACCCGTGTTCCATTTCACCATTGTCTCATTGGCATGTTCATCAGTCCTGCAAAGAGTAGAGCTAGTTTGAATGAGGCCCAATTTTAGTCCACCTGAGCCCAGTGTGGCACGTTCTCTGGGGAAAATACTGCTTTAGAAGGTCGCTTTTGTGAAAAATCTGGAAAATCCAGAGGAATAACATAAGAGTAAGAGAAGAGTACTGGGTATCAGGGATTACAGTCCACCATGTGCGAAGATGTGGTACCTCTGTGCGACATCACTCTGGGCTAACAAGTCTGAGAGGCGAGGCTATATGACACGTATGAAGAGGTCTGCTACTGACCCCAGGCTACTACAGACTGTACAAACGACACAATAAATCAACAAAATCAGGTCATTTATGTACTGTAAAGACACATGGCTAGAAAGGTTAGTGTTATTATGGGTGGTGCTAGAGTCGCTTATAGCCATTTGCCTCCAGTTCTTAATCATGGAAGGCTATGTTGAAGGGATCGTGCCACTATTATCTAAGCATCTGCAGACGGCCCGAGTGGCACTTTTTACAAATAGAGCAACTCTGTATGTGGAAGAAGACGTCATCAAGCTTGAGGCAGATAATCAATCCAAAGTGTGGGAAGCAAGCTCGGGTTCCTTCTGTGACTCTTTGAATCTGCTTGTTTGGGCAAGCTTTGATGAACTTGTTTTTAAGACCCATACGCTTTAAGCTTATAAATAAATTCATGTTTTTACAGATTTTGAAGCAAAAGGCATGTTAAGTGTAATATTGCTGTTTTGCCCCCAGGAGTGAAAGCGTAGGACGTGTCAGTGGAGCTAAAATTGAATGCCCACTTTTGTTGCTTGTTTTTTTATTTAAATAACTAAACTTGGCTTTCTCTTACCAGAATGATTTCTGTTTTCTGGCAACTTTCTGACTCAACATAGCACTCTGTATCGACTGCCATGGATGTTTTACCTGGCACCTAAACACCTACATTCATTTTCTTGACAAAATTTCAAAATTAAGATACATAAATACAGTCCATGTCTGTATTTTGGCAATGACGTAATACAAATCGAGGTGATGTTGATGGATCAGCTGCAGAGGACACATGGCAGATGTTAACTTTGATTTGCAAAATTAACACTGTGGAGTTGAAGCTCTTTCCAGGTTTTGTTCCCTTTCACCACTTGGGGGTTTCTCTGTGCAGCTCTGCTTGATCTTTGCTGAAAAGTACAACTTTCAGATTTCATACACAATGAGATTAACGATGGATGAGTTGGAAATCACTCACCAGCCCAGTTTTATTAAGAGACCAAGAAGGCAGAAGGAAAATCTCACACATGAAGATACTGAATCTAACTCAGGAACTTTACATAATGTGAATAGTCATCTGAGCCAGTCTACTGACAAGGTGCTATATAAATTACATTTTATTTAAGTTTTTTGTATTTTAAAAACCTGCACAGGGATTGTCTACCAAATTTGGATTAGAAAAAGAAACAGAAAATGTTACATATTTATTAGAGGACTGTACAAACAGTACAACAGTTTTCCTCTATAAAAATAAAGGCTTAAGCTTAAATGCTGAAGAAACATGTAAAGTTGGCTTTGTGTTTTACGGTTTTTGACAAACCTACACAACCTCCCAATATACTATCCAGTTATGAAAGGAAGGGCAGCAACAGCACAGCCGGCGGTATATTTGGTCTGGAACAAGAGCAAGATTAGACTTGTGCTTTATATTCTCTGTCATTATAAGCTCTCCTAAACTTTATAACTCCAGTTATAGTTAGCCAACCTAATGGTTTAATTTACAGATAAAAATGTTTTTATGGGAATGTGTAGAAACACAATTATGACAGATATGTCATGGGTCTGTTAGAAAATCCAAGTCACTGCAACTAGCCAAGCACCCGGCCTACATGGAAGTTCTATTATTCAAATGGCACAGGCTCGTCTGTGCACCTTCAAAGCAGTGGGTCCCTGTGATCTGAAAACAGTTACTTTCTCATTCCAATTAGCTGACCTGACAAAGATGGATGCTAAGATTTACATTGGGTGTGATGAGGATGACATGAGTACATTTGAGGGTCGGCTGAGGTTGGACGGTTCGGAGACAAAGTCAGAGAGGCGAGATTACGTTGGTTTGGACATGTGCAGAGGAGAGATGCTGAGTATATTGGGAGAAGGATGTTAAGGATAGAGCTGCTAGGAAAAATGAAGAGGAAGGCCTAAGAGAAGGTTGATGGATGTGGTGAGAGAGGACATGCAGGTGATGGGTGTAACAGAACAAGATGCTGAGGACAGAAAGATATGGAAGAAGATGATCCACTGTGGCAACCCCTAATGGAAGCAGCTGAAAGAAGAAAAAGAAGAATTGTCTGCCGTTTCAGAGATAAAAGGAAAGGGAGAAGTGCTGAATTGCAGTGATCGACAGTGTAATAAGAGTATGGGATTTGGGACATTTTGTTAAGGTCTACACAGGGTCACCTTGGACCCCCACAAGACAAAAGATCTGTCCAAATTAGCATGCAGATGACGGAAAGATATGGAAAAAGATAATCCGCTGTCGCGACCCCTAATGGCAGCAGCCAAAAGAAGAAGCTGACCTGACACAATGGAGATGGCCAACACCATTTGCAAAGAGTTCAATTTTTGAATTTGACTGCAAAAGACAGAGTCATATGAAGAAGTTTGGGAACCCCTCTGAGCCTGCATAATATTTACTTTCAACAAAAAAAGTGGTATGTCTTTCATTTCCTAGGAACATCTGAGGACTGGGGTGTTTTCCAAACACAGATTTTTAGTGAAGCAGTATTTAGTTGTATGAAATGAAATCAAATGTGAAAAACTGCAGTGCAAAAATGTGTGGCCCCTTGTAATTTTGCTGATTTGAATGCATGTAACTGCTCAATACTGATTACTTGCAACACCAAATTGGTTGGATTAGTTCGTTAAGCCTTGAACTTCATAGAAAGGTGTGTCCAATCAAGGGAAAAGGTATTTAAGGTGGTCAATCGCAAGTTGTGCTTCCCTTTGACTCTCCTCTGAAGAGTAACAGCATGGGATCCTCAAAGCACCTATCAAAAGATCTGAAAACAAAGATTGTTCAGTATCATGGTTTGGATGAAGGCTACAAAAATCTCTCTCAGATGTGTAAATTGTCAGTTTCCACAGTAAGGAATGTAATCAGGAAATGGAAGGCCACAGGCACAGTTGCTGTTAAACCTCAGGTCTGGCAGGCCAAGGAAAATACAGGAGCGGCATATGTGCAGGATTGTGAGAATGGTTACCGACAACCCACAGATCACCTCCAAAGACCTGCAAGAACATCTTGCTGCAGATGGTGTATTTATACATTGTTCTACAATTCAGCACAATTTGCACAAAGAACATCTGTATAGCAGGGTGATGAGAAAGAAGCCCTTTATGCACTCACGCCACAAACAGAGTTGCTTGTTGTATGCAAATGCTCATTTAGACAAGCTAAATTCATTTTGGAACAAAGTGCTTTGGACTGATGAGACAAAAATTGAGTTATTTGGTCATAACAAAAAGCGCTTTGCATGGCGAAAGAAAAACACCTGCTGCCTACTGTCAAATTTGGTGGAGGTTCCATCATGCTGTGGGGCTGTGTGTCTAGTTCAGGGACTGGGGCCCTTGTTAAAGTCGAGGGTCAGATGAATTCAACCCAATGTCAGCAAATTCTTCAGGATAATGTTCAAGCTTCAGTCACAAAGTTGAAGTTACGCAGGAGCTGGATATTCCAACAAGACAATGACCCAAAACATAGTTCGAAATCTACAAAGGTATTCATGCAGAGGGAGAAGTACAATGTTCTGGAATTGCCGTCACAGTCCCCTGACTTGAATATCATTGAAAATCTATGGGATGATTTGAAGCAAGCTGTCCATGCTCGGCAGCCATCCAATTTAACTGAACTGGAGAGATTTTGTATGGAAGAATGGTCAAAAACACCTCCATCCAGAATCCAGACACTCATCAAAGGCTATAGGAGGCGTCTAGATGCTGTTATACAGTATTTGCAAAAGGAGACTCAACTAAGTATTGATGTAATATCTCTGCTGGGGTGCCCAAATCTATGCACCTGTCTAATTTTGTTATGATGCATATTTTCTGTTAATCTAATAAACTTAATGTCACTGCTGAAATACTACTGTTTCCATAAGGCGTGTCATACAGTATATTAAAAGGAAGTTGCTACTTTGAAAGCTCAGCCAATGATAAGCAAAAATTCAAAGAATTAAGAGGGGTTCCCAAACTTTTTCATATGACTGTATGACACGATGATAGTAGAATTAAAATGAGAGGTTGTCACAGCACTAACAGCTTCTTATTAAGTCTCTGAATTTAACTTTCTGTAGCACTTGTCTGGTCATGGACTGTTATGACTCCCACATATTTTCCATAAGGTGTTCTTTCTATTATCAAAACTACCCACTAGTAGTCCAGTCATATGTAAAATAACATTATTCACATTACACTTCATGCATCAGCTCAAACACGAGATTTGTCCTGTGTTGATGCTCATGTATCTGTTAATCCACCTATTTTAGGTGTAGTCTGTATTAACCTCTCATGTTCTCCCCCAAACGATGGGCTGCATATTAATTAATACTAAAATTCATCTTTAAGTCAATGGGCCATTTCCATGTGCAGTAAAACTAAAGCTTCAAATCTCCGGAGAATGACTTGCGTTCATAAGGCTGAATGACAGAAATGACCACTACACTATTCAAGCACACAAGGGAAAAATTTTATTCCAAGTTAAAACAAAGCTAATGGAGGCTCTCTAGTTTACAGCCTATCTTTATGTTCAGATTTGTGTGGAATGCACAATCACATAACTCATATGTCATATGTCTATTTATTTATTTTAATAAAAACAAACACACATATGGACAGAATCAGGATCCAAGGCGGCAACACACATTTCTTTAAAATCTTCACACAAAGGAGATGTAGATCATTGAAATATCAGCCATACAAAGACAAAGAAAATGAGATCATCATGTGGGGCAATTCTGAGTTTGAGATTTTCTGAACATTTTCACCACGTATAGAGAAGGGGTTGATTGGGTTATGCTGTCAACTTTAAAATTCAAGGAGCAGCCTTCATTCAACAAATGTTGAAAATCACTGGATGGTTTCAATATACATTTTTTTAGTGTAAGTTAAATATTTACAATCTATATCTACCTTGGCAATCTGGTGATGGTTTGAAGCAGCAATACAACCAGTAATTCAAAATACAGTATATGTACACAGTAAGAGATTAAATAAAAAAATATGTGGTAAGGTGTTAAAAACAACTGTACTAAATGATCATTCAACCCAAATCCAGAATGAACCTCCTAAAAATGACAAACAAACTGGACAAGAGTTCAAACCTGAGCAAGACACTTTTTTTCAGATACACGCACTCTTGAGTTTTCAACATCCGAGTTCCACAATTGTTTTCGATATACCATTTGGATTTCTTCATATTGAACAATCAAAAAAGGGAACTTGCTATCACCTAGGGCTACAGATGAAAACTCAGACCGAGTTATTTTAAATTGCTGAAATAACTCCTGTGCAAATCCTGAATCCATTGTATGATGCATGCTGGAAAATAAGCAAAGACAAGTACAGATTGAGGTACCAACACACTTCAGTGGCCTACATATGGGAAATCTGGGCAAAAAGGCATCAAGCAACCCTGCATGAAAATGCACAACAGCGCTTGCTTTCAGCTTCCTAAATGTAATGTCCTTAATGTTCTTGTCCTTATTGCCACTTACAAAATATTTTGTTAGCTATCTTCAAGACAATACCGGAGTCTCAGAGAATGCAAGCGAAACAAGCCAGTGTAGCAATAGACCTCAGATCACTGAATTCAATGACATTTCTCTATACAGGAAAACAAGACATGAGTTCTGACCATCTGCAGTATCAGCCAAGGCAAACTGCTGAAAATAGCTGTCTCAGGGTCAACAGCATTTCTTGCCTTACCAAAAAAACTTCTACATTCCAAGTTTCAGTGCTACATTAATTTAGTTAAAACGTTTAAGAACAAGCTTCACAGTTTTCTATTTAGTCTTGTCCAAGTTAGTTTAAATAGCTCTTTTATTACATTATATACTACATAATCCTGCTTTCCCCCCTACTTTTTTTTAAATGATTTCTGTTATATAAATTCCCTAACTATATTGATTTGACTTCTTAGAAGTGGGTTTTTTTCTCTTTACTGACTTCTAAATCTACTTGACTGTGTTTAGTTTCATATACAGTAGTCTCAAAATAATAAAATGAGGCCATTAGTGAGGAATGATCAGTTCAACACCCAGCCAGAAAAGCTGGATAGTTGTAGTGCAATATTTTTTTAGTTTAGTTTTTTTTTTTTCCTTTACTGCCATTAGCAGATGGCAATAATGAATCACTCATGATACCTGCTTTGGCAATTGCTTAAAACAGAACACTGATTTTTGCATTGTCATATCATAATACTTTTAAAAAAGAAAATGAAAAAGAAAAAAACACCTGTAAGAACTGTAAAGTAGAAAAGTGGTCTTAGATTATAAAATATTATGTGGTCTCCTAGAATTTCAAAGGAATTAAAGCACTCGCTCCCCTTTTAAGAAAATTTCTCTGAATCTTTACAAAATGCAGCAGAGTTGGTATTGTCCTTTTTCAGTGTCTTAAGCACTTGAATGTCTGGAGATCAAGTCAAGTGCCCAGTTTTTCACAGCAATGCTTCTGTTCTGCAGGTAACTCCAGCTTGAATCAGTAAAGTTTATTAAATGATTCTGGACACACAGCCAGGAAACTTCTCCACTGCAGCAGAAAACAAAACAAAAACATTTACTGTAAACATATGAAGCACTTTTTGTTGATAAATATAACAACTATGCACAAATGGGCACACAGCTAATAACTGAGCAAGCTGTAGAGTCAAGGGGTGAAGTAAATAATTTGAGTTATCAATAGCTCACAAAATGTTCCCAAGAAAATTCTCTCTTCTATTTAAATGGTCTGAATATGGATAATTAGTTTAATGCAACTGTCAAGACCTGGGACTAAATCCTGCAATAATCATTATCTGGGTTGGATATCTGGGTTCTTATGCAGATCTCTTCTAGATTCTCTGGCTTCCTAATCGCATCCTCAGATATGCTGTATATGTCACTGGTGACTCTTGGCTTAGTTTAATTGTATGTGTTGACCTCCAAACAGTAAACAATTACACGTGAACCTTAATCCAAGTGTCTTCCATGTAAATTCTTTTTTCTGTTAGAATTCTTTTTAATGATCTATGAACCTAAACATGTAATCCTAAATTTCCAGACAAAAATGTTTTGTGATGATATTTTAAAGAGATAATATTTGTAAAATACATCATAAAATGAAGACACACAGCTTCTTTCCCTCCCTCTAAATATATTTTCTGCTGGTTTGAGGGCAAATCATGATTGGTTAATAAGGCACTCCCATAACAAAGTGAAAATCACTGAAGGCAGTACTCAGAACCTCTCACTTAAATGAAATTTGCACATACTGTACATGTCTCTGCACAGTCAATGCAATAAGATCAAGATTTATGGTTTCAAGTTAGAGGTACTTATTTGCATGAAAGAGGCCATTTTAAACAATTACAAATATCTAAAGTGTATTATAATAAAATAATCTGAAAAAGTAATACCATAAAATATGACCTAAAGTAAGCCTACTTTTGGTGAACCCTAAATACTTCACACTTACTTGCAGGACTTAACAAATGTCTGCCAGCTTTCATCCATCAAAGTTACAGCATATGTCATAAGTGGCCGAAGGTAGTTTTGGTGTATGAACAGAAGTAATACTTTCAAATATTCAATAAAGTTCACCACACATTCTGGAATGCTTTCACTGAGCTGAAATAAAACAGAAAATGTTGTACTTATACTAACTATATCCAGGAATAAAACAGAAACGACACCTTTTAAAAAAATGCAAATATTCACATATCTACTTGGATTACATTTCAATATACTCAGTTAAGAGTAATGGGGCTTAGTGATAATTTGGGTATGAAGACACACTCCCAACATGTGGGCTATTTGTTGTGTACACTGTATGAATTCAACTATAAAGTAACTGAAGGAAAGGTAGAGTGAGCCTTTACCAATTCTATTAATTTAGGAGCATTTTCTTTGATCCAAGCAATCTGTCCTGCACACGTTTCTGTGATGTATGCTGATGTAACAATCGTCTTCTCCCAAGCCATTTCTAGAATAGGCCCAAATGTTTTAACCATTTCTGAGTAGTAATAGGGAGCATTTGTTTCCAGCCAACTGCAAAAGAAAAAAAAATTACAGTATTATAAATGGCAACAACGACAAAAAGTGTTGTGCATGAAGGAAGTGGGTGGAATGTTTTAAATACATATTGACACAGTTTTGCAAAAAGAGAAGAATGCTGTATGATACATTCCAAATTTTCAATAAGTCAACTATGAAAAATCTGAAACTGTGTTCACAGATATATAAATAGCAAGCAAAAAAAATGCAATCAGCTAAGGCAAGTTCTGTTTTAGAATAACCTTGCACTTGAAGGCCTATGTTAAAAAGTGCCTAAAAAAGAAATTGTCCTGAATTAACTGAAAATGTCATACTACCAATTCCACATATTTTGTTGTTATTAAAAAAACATTTCTTAATTTCTCTTTAGATATAATACCCTCACAATCATCTACAAGAACTACCAGGCTCTAACTATTTAAGAAGCTGTCAAGTTAAGGTCAAGATGAGGATGACGTTGGAATGGAAAATAAAATGTAATATATCATTCTTTTTAAAACTATATTAAGAAATTGGGTATTCCAGATGCATAAGGTCTGCCTGGAAAAAATGTTATTAATTTATACAGTCAAATGTTTGTTTAGTTAAACTGTGATTCATTTATTTATTTTTACTTTAAGTGGTCAGACACAGAGCATTTTTCTCTTTAACACAGTGTTACAAAAACTAACCTCATTTGCCGCACCAGTATTTACACATATTCTACTGATTTACGGGCTCATGGTGGAATTCGTCTAATAGCCCACTACATATGTAGCACTACTACAGTTGGCCACAGACTGCCATTTTAGATAAAAACAGACATGATGAAAATACTTTGTGAAGAATTCATTGCAAACTGAAACTGGTATGCACTGATGCCATATCGATTCAAAGTGTTGGGTTTCAATCTTTGCCGAGTCATTGTCTGTGTGGAGTTTGTAAATTTTCCATATGTTTTTACTAAACTGAGGGTATATTGGCTCCTGCTTTCCATACAAGGCTACCGTGAAGGACTATTTACTTAATAAAAAAACAAAAAAAAAACCCACCACTAATAGGGTTTTATTGTAATTTCAATAAAAGAGGATGATGTGTGAGAGAATATCAACCTAAATATGAATTAAGGCCTTTCTAAAGATGTTCCATTTGCTGTGTAAATGTGATCCAAACAAGCTTTTGTGTGATTGGCAAATGGAAATCTCAATCTGCATAAGCTATATTACTGGTCAGAAACTGCAAAAGAAATTGACACAACAAGCAGCAACTATAGCTTACCCATTCCAGAAAAGAATGCATTTCCTTTACCTCATCAGTATATACTAAGTAAGAGTTACCAGAAAATGGAAGAGAACGCCACAAAAGTCCACTCTTAAGGTATTACAGGAAAAATAAACCCATAATCAATGGGATAACAGAAGTCAATGTTTATGCAAGTTACTGGTTGACCATAACACACAAAACTATCAATAATATAATGACAGCTATTCAACAGGACAGTTCTAATAAGATTCCAGAACAAAATTAATAATGAATGTCGAAGACTTAACAATATGAGAGCAAAGAAATTTTACTGTGAACGAGTCACATTAACTAAAATTTAAAATAAAAATGGAAAAAAAGAAAGAAAAACACTGACCTGTATCCTTTGTTTGAATAAACAGATATTTTATTGTATGCCTGTTGAGAAAAGGACATCATTCCAGACTGCTGAAGAACTTGTGCAACTGATGAACCTAGCAGAGGGAATAAAAAAGGCCACAATAGGTGAACTTCAGACTATGCATTTTATTCAATCACTTTTTAAAGGAAGGTTCATTTACTCATCCATCTAATCCTCAACACACTCAATAACCACCCACAATTCCATAACATTTATAAGTATATTAATGATGAATTAGAAAAGGTTCAACTTCAAAAATCCAAAATGTATACTTTAGAGGATATAGATTAGTATTTCAAGAATGAAAATTCAAATTGTTTCATAAAACTGCAGTTCACTGATGGCAAGGTCTGGTTTTGTAAGTAAAACAATCTCTTTAAAAATATATAAGTAGCGCTAACCATATCCAGGACTGCTGCATTTTTTTTCTTGGGTAGGTCTTAAATTTTATGCATTTGTTGATTTCAAAACTCTTAAAATAATAATGTTTGTCTTAAGTAGATCCTTCTTTGTACTTGTTCATTTCATTTGTTGCCAAATTAATTCATTTTTAATTTGCATCATGCTGCTTTTAGCCTGCAGTCCCTAGCTTATTTTCTACCACTTTTTAGAGTGGTTTTGTGTGAACAATTCTACTCTTTTCTAGGACACAAGTTACTTAATTTTGATGTACTCTTATTATTCTAACTTCCCAAGTCTTAAAAACAAAATGTATATGTAGTATTAATATTCATTCAAAGTAGTTTGTATGATTTCAGTATCGGCAAGTATCCAAAAAGATGGCAGAAAGGAAGAAAAGAGATCTGGTTTGGAACAAATACCTCAAAGGAGAGGCAAAGTAACTGGACATTTGGGAGCCAGTGTTGTGTTGATTGTAATGATAAAATAGAAGGACCTAGTTGTAAGATTCGCAGAAGACTGAGGCAAATCATTACAGAAGAAACACAGAAAAAGAGCATCATGTCCAAAAAAGTAGCATAAGAACTGCTGAAGGAAGCTAGCAGACCTGTCACTTATTAGGCAAGATAATAGTGCAAAATAAACTGTGAGAGATTTCTGAGGCTGTTAATAAAAATGTGTCTGTGTGTGAGTGTATTCATTTCGCAATGGACTGGCACCCTGTACAGGGATTGATCTTACCTTGCACCTGATACCTGATAAAAATGTGACAATACTATTTCTTTGCAGGTCTGAGCAACTTAAGGTATGGAGCAGACAGTGAGAAAAAATACAGGGTTATTTGAAACAATGACTAATGTCTTTGTAAATTTGATGTTTGGAAGGTTCCCACAAAAGGTAATTTGGTGGGCAAACAAATAGTTTGTGTGTGTGTGAAATGATACACAGATATAACAAAAAATATGAAGGTGAAAATCCTTGCATAAAGGAAAAGTGAACATTTCAAAACAGAGGCAAAACAGGGATAGTATGATATATGGGCTCTTGTATATGAATAATCTTTTGCTAATATTAAAAAGCAACATAAAAGATGACACACTAAGTTACAAGGGAAGCAAAATTCATGCAGGTGAATACACAAAAGACCAAAATGACAGCTGGAGACAGTAATTGGGCATGTGGCATTGAGGATGTGGGTGCTTGACCATGAGGCTCAGTACAA
Organism: Polypterus bichir lapradei; assembly: GCA_026402145.1. Classification (NCBI taxonomy): domain Eukaryota; kingdom Metazoa; phylum Chordata; class Cladistia; order Polypteriformes; family Polypteridae; genus Polypterus; species Polypterus bichir. The sequence continues at coordinate 124,173,058 of JANRMT010027041.1, read as the reverse complement.
AGGTGGCTCATAAAAGTTGTGGTTGAAAGAGAAGCTGTGACTTAAATTTACCTGTTGTAGGCCATTCTGACAAGGCATTTCTGAAGTCACGTTATCTTTCACAATGGAAGAATACATTAATTTAACCCAAAACTTGTGCTAAGTGGAATATAATTTGTAAAAAAAAAAAAAAAAAAAAAAAGCATATGCTGAGGTTTACAATGCAGGGTCAATCAGACACTGAAAGAAATGTGCAACAAAATCCATAAAACAAGAAATAATCAGGAAAATACACTCAAATATACAGGCATGAATTTAAATGGAAAAAGAGGGATTTTCAATTGAACTTTTTTACAAAAGGAAAAAGGCAAATTGATTATTACATCTACATGATCACATAAAAACAAAGGAAAACACACACCATTAAATGATCCTTGAGCTCTGATGTCATGTATTACAAAGCCAACAGCAAAAACCAGTCCTACTAGCAACAGGCGAGACCAGTTGAACCTCTGGCGTTTCATCTTTAGCTGTAAATTCTGTAGAGAAAAATCAATTTTCAGGAAGCTCGGCAAAAAAAAAAAAAGTTAACTTATATATCTAGATTTGTTTCACAAAAACGTTTTCACACTAAAATTTGATTAAACAAGTAAATGTCTTACAGTACACACTGCAGCACAGGCTTTCACATGGTCTGATTTAGTAGACAAGCTGATTTCTTCATTTGTAACTTGGAAAGACTGCACAGTTTCCTGGAGGGATTTGCGAACCTAATGAAAAAGAATGAAAATAATAAATTTACTGAATTAGTTTGGAATGTACTAAGAGATAACTAGGTTGTGAATATTCAACAAATCCTCAACTTTCACATGTTTTATGTACTTTTTCAGATCTCTTTACATGCCCACATAGTTCAAAAGATCACAATAGGAAGATTTGAATATAGGTCTGAAGATACACCTTGCATCCATTTAACAGTGTCCATGATGAGACAGGAGCTTAATAAAACATACAATTTACCTGTATACAACACACATTTAAATAAAATTATCTTGCACAAATTTAATTTGTACATTGTTATTTAAAAAAACAAAAGGAGACTGTAATCAGTTAAAAGAAAAAACATGCAATATGTGCCTACACAGAGAGACACTGTACAAATACAGTAAAATCAAGAAGAACTGAGAACTAAAAATACAAACTTTCAAGTTTTGATGTAAAGTATATTTATGCAGCTTGGATGTAAGTGTAAAATAAATAGAAGAAAACATTAGAAAAAAGGTTTGCAAGGTTTGACCCCACTTCCGTGCCATCTTGATGACCGCACCCTACTTTCTGCTGCCAAAATATAAATCCTCTGTATCGCCATTTATCACTTGTCTTTTGTTGTTTTACAGGTTACAGACTGGTTTCAATCATTTTTGACTACTCTGCCAACAATATATGGGGCCAATACCCAAACCTTTATTTTTATTTTTACTACTTATTTACAGGACATACATATCCACTTTACAGAAAATGTTCACTTGCAGTCAATTATACTTCTGATACATATTTTTTTGGGCTAACTAGCTAGCTGCTGTTACTAGATGCAACTCTATTAAAATGTGAAATCACAGAAAGTAACAAGCTGCAACATGCTTGACTGACAGCTTTAATCCATCCTTAGGAACAATATCAGATTCCGAAATAGTTCCTCTGAAGTAGCAGTGATATTAGCATAAAAGACAAAATCAAGATTAGCATTTCACTTAGTGAAGACACTTGTTTATGTTACTGACCAGATTTCATGGATGAGAAAATGCATGAGAAAATATATTTAAATCTTGATATGTTAATTTTAGCCATGCTTTGGTTGGGAGTTTGCAAAGTGGTCTGTTTCTAACAGCAAAATTAGCCAGAAAACCTAGGGCTCTCCACAGATACCAAATTCTTGAGCAGCTTAAAAAGAGATTGGAGGAAGAAATCTTTTCTTATCCATATATGTTAAACAACTTTAAAATATAACATACTGAAATATGGGTGAGAATTAAGGTCTCTATCCGTCTATGTTCTGGAAGGAAGAAAAACATGGTGTGGAGTAGGAGGTCTCAGCTCAAATTTACAAGCTGAAAACCTAACAAGTTGGGGTTTTGAAGTTATGATCACAAAACCATACTAAACCACACTGTGCAGAAAATATGTGAACACAATCATAGAATTCAAGTACATTAAAGCTTTTCCAAAACCCACAATATAAAGCAATAATGCAAAATAAACACAAAAAAAAATTACCTTTCCTGAAAGGCTTCCCCAAGAATTCAAGAGATGATTCAACAAAATGCTAAAAAGAAGGGTTTAAAAGAAATACTCAGAATTATTTTCTTTAAATATTTGTGAAAAAAAAGTTTACATTCAAACTATAATTGAGAACAAACTAGTTTAATAATTAATAAAAATATGATCACAAAACCCTTTAAAAAGATACAAAATGTGTTGCCTGAGAAAGTTTGAATATATCATCAGTTAAGAAATTATTGTCTGTGTTCAGTTCTGTTCCCTATAGCTTTTTAATTTACATTTTTACCTTGATTGTGAAAGATGCTTTGTGTATAACTGTCTCCAAACACTGAAGCATTGGGGATCAAAGGTCAAGCATTCAGTCAGGCTGCACATCAGCTGGGGAGAAAAAAAAAAAACAGATAAACAAATGTAAACTTATATTTAACTAACTAATCATACATACATCAAGAACCAGTAAAGAGATAAATTACAGGTTATCAACATTATGGAAACAACATTTAATACAAAAGATAAAAATCTAAAAAAAATCTGAATAGACATGGATTACAAGGAAGCTTTAGGGCCTATCCTTACTGGGTGTACTCTGGGTAACAAACCCAAGGGAAAATCAGAGAGAGAGAGAGAGAGAGAGAGAAATCACCAGATACTGGAAGAAAGCTTGCAATACAGTAATCCCTCGCTATATCGCGCTTCGACTTTCGCGGCTTCACTCTATCGCGGATTTTATATGAAAGCATAACTAAATATATAACGCGGATTTTTCGCTGCTTCGCGGGTTCTGCGGACAATGTATCTTTTTACTTCCTGTATATGCTTCCTCAGTTGGTTTGCCCAGTTGATTTCATACAAGGGACGCTATTGGCGGATGGCTGAGAAGCTAACCAATCAGAGCACGCAGTTAAGTTCTCCTGACTGAGAAGCTAACCAATCAGAGCACGCAGGAGCTATGCAGTGTTAACCAGGAAGTCTCATCTCGCTCATTCAGCATCAACGTGCTTCGCTGTGTAAAGAGTTGTGTTCTTTAGTGTTTATCTTTGTGCATAGTCAAGCCCTTCATTATGGCTCCAAAACAATCTGCTACTGCTTCAGGTGCCGTGCCCAAGCGCAAGAAGAAGATGTTAACGATTGCCGAAAAGGTAAACGTTTTGGATTTGTTGAAGGCTACGATTCTTTTTATTTAAAAAGTAGGAAAGGAATATAAGATCTACGGCTGCAGCGTCCTTTTAACCAGAGTGCAAAACGAGTTGTAAGTGGATGTAATAAGGCAGTAGTCTGGATGGAATCTGCTTTAGGGATTTGGATTGAAGACTGCCAGAAGAAGAACAACGGCAGTGCTACACAATCGCCTGAAGTGGCTCCTTTACAAGGGCTGTAACGCTCTCCTTTGTTGTGCAGTAAAATTAAACTCATTGTTATCGGACAAGTCATCGTGTCATTGTTGGTGAGTAACCATAATTAATTTTCTTCTTACAGTGCTTAGTACATGTATGTACGTTTAGTGTCACTGTACACACATTTACTGTATACTATTTTTCTTGCAATGTACGTATTTATTGCTGGTGACCTGTCTATCGTAATGGCTGTAACATATGTGATATCGGAGACACTCAATATCTTTAAAATAATATTTAGGTTTTACTGTATATAAACAGT
>JANRMT010027041.1:124130563-124158063 GCA_026402145.1 Polypterus bichir lapradei | reverse complement strand
ACAACCCGGAGAAACTGCAAAAACCTCTCCCAAATGAAGCCTTGTTTATCAGTGAGTCAGGTACCTAGGCTAAAAATATATATTGCTATTCGGAACACATGCATTTTACGTGTGTTCCGTGTCCACAAAGACCTGTGCAAGTGTAGGATGACAGAAATGTTGAACACATACTTAAAAGACAAACTTTTTCCATGTTTTAGTACTAACGACAAAATGTAGACATGAAGTGTATAATGTGTGAAGACTGAAGTCCAAATATCAAATAAGCACTTTCACAAAAGATACAAGTTTAACAGAACAAATGCGCTTTTTCTCCCAAGACTATAACCGAAGAAAAAGAAATCAGGTTAGTGTTGCTTGTTGTCTGACTACTCGGGTAGTATACTGGTTAGAGCTGCTGACTCCAATTCAGACGGTTCTGTGTTTGAGTCTTAACGTCTCCCAAAATAAATGTTTTGAGTAGTGAGCTGTTCTTATTGTTACTATCTATTCTAATAAAAGGCAAAGCCCTCACTGACTGACTGACTGACTCACTCACTCATCACTAATTCTCGAGCTTCCCGTGTAGGTAGAAAGCTGAAATTTGGCAGGCTCATTCCTTACAGCTTAATTACAAAAGTTAAGCAGGTTTCATTTCGAAATTCTACGCATAACGGTCATAACTGGAACCTACTTACATACATATATACGGCCATAGCCTGCAGCTCGGTCGCCGTGTGAGGCGGAGTTGCGTCCCCCATCATCACGCCTCCCACGTAATTGAGTGCCTGTCCATATAATGCCGTCCGTCAGCAGCAATCCAACAGACACGCTGCCGCTAAATATTCGTGGGTGAAGGACTGTGCTTATGCAAATGAAGATGAGATGGTCAGGGATAGAATATTGTTTGGCACAAACTCAGCAAAAGTGCGAGAGAAACTTTTAAGTGCCAGGTCTGATCTAACATTAAATAAAGCCGTGGACATCGCAAGATCGCACGAGATAGCACAAGCACAGCTGAGAACCTTCGATGCATGTACTCCGAGCGGCTCACGTGAACTGACTGTGAACGCAGTACGCAGAGAACAAGCAAGAGCTCCAAAGAGTGCTGAACAAAAAACGCATTACACAATTAAGAAGGCAGCAAAAGAATATGAAGCGAGTGACGCATACAAGCATATTCATAAGTGCAGCTACTGCGGAAACAAAGCACGGTGTAAACCTTAAGTTTAAATTAAGTTTATAGACACGCTGCCGCTGGCGTTTGTCATGCCTACAAAGAATACGATATTCGCAAGATACAAGTTTAATGAGAAGATGCAGGGTATAAACAAGACTTTTAATCACTTTGTAACGGAGTTAAAATTGCTGGTGAAGGACTGTGCTTATGCAAACGAGTAGGAAAGCAAGGTGTAAAGCTTAACTTTAAATTAAGTTCATAGACACGCTGCCGCTGGCGTTTCTCATGCCTAAGACGAATACGATATTCGCGAGATACAAGTTTAATGAGAGGACGCAGGGTATAAACAAGACTTTTGATCACTTTGTAACGGAGTTAAATTGCTGGTGAAGGACTGTGCTTATGCAAACGAAGATGAGATGGTCAGGGATAGAGTAGTGTTTGGCACAAACTTAGCAAAAGTGCGAGAGAAACTTTTAAGTGCCGGGTCTGAGCTAACATTAAATAAAGCCGTGGACATCGCAAGATCGCACGAGATAGCATAAGCACAGCTGAGAACCTTTGATGCATGTAGTCTGAGCGGCTCACGTAAACTGACTGTGAACGCAGTACGCAGACAACAGGCAAGATCTCCAAAGAGCGCTGAACAAAAAACGCATTATGCAATTGAGACGGCAGCAAAAGAATATGAAGCGAGTGACGCATACAAGCATATTCATAAGTGCAACTACTGCGGAAAGAAAGCACACAGTGGAAAAAGTCAATGTCCAGCTAAAGGAAGACAGTGTAAAAAATGTGGTAAATTGAACCACTTCGCTATAGTTTGTAGGACTGGGAAAGGTAAACCCGTGCATGCAGTGTGTGATGTCTCAGATAAAAAGGAAGACAAGCTGTTTATTGATGCAGTAAGAGAGGAACAACCCTCTGAGGCTGAACAAGCCTTTGAGGACATATCAATAGGAAAGCAAGGTGTAAAACTTAAGTTTAAATTAAGTTCATAGACACACTGCTGCTGGCGTTTGTCATGCCTAAGACGAATATGATATTTGCGAGATACAAGTTTAATGAGAAGATGCAGGGTATAAACGAGAGTTTTGATCACTTTGTAAAGGAGTTAAAATTGCTGGTGAAGGACTGTGCTTATGCAAACGAACAAGAAAGCAAGATGTAAAGCTGAAGTTTAAATTACATTCATAGACACGCTGCCGCTAAATATTCGCAGGCAAATCCATAACTTAATACCGGGAATGCCTGTTAAACATCTTAGATTCACGAGTACTGATTTGGGTAGTGATCACTTCGATGAATGAAACCTGCTTTCTTTACAACGGTTGACAACGAAGATGAGATGGTCAGGGATAGACTAGACAAACACGGAATGTAACTTCAACACAACACATCCTCCAAATACGAACCTGATTGAAACAAATAATGATAATCAAATCCTTGATGACAGCAACACTCATAACAGTCACAAAACAATTACATTGACAATCATGTTACGTTATTTTTAAAGTGTTTCCTTTTCTTTTTCATAACTTCTTTAACACACTACTTCTCCACTGCGAAGCGTGGGTATTTTGCTACTTATACAATAAAAGCATACATTTGATTTGAGTCTGTAATAGACGGTGTAAATGTATAGTACTTGTAAATGTTAGAGTTTTTTTTTTTTCAGTTTTATTCTCTCAGTCACGTTCACACTCGCCCTGATCTGACACGGCTGTTTTCAAATAAAGACGTGCTGTAACAGAGGTGAACTCAGATCGGAGAAAGAGAACAGAAGCCCTACCCGCAAGAAACGTCCACTCACATATTAGAACAACGCAGCTGCACCAGGCATAAAGGCGAAAGATGGTACCGTTTGGATACAGGACAAAGTCGGGCGTCATCCTGCCAATCACCTGTCCTTGAAAGAAACAGCACGGCTTACAGAGCTCACCAACGTATCGTGCAAACTCATGTTTGTGATTATGTTTTGTGATGGTCTTTACATAATACAAATATTATTTCATATTTGTATTTCAGGCTTCACACCTTATACATTTCATGTCTACATTTTTTCAATTATTACTAAAACATGAAAAACGTTTCTGTGTTAACTACGTTTTACATAGATTGTTGTTGACACGGAACACACATGAAATGTATGTATTCCAAATGATGTACTATTTTACCCTATAAAGCTCCAGCACTTCACTCAAAGATAAACACTGAGCACTGAGAAACTTCTTTGCAAAATGAACTGCAGCAGTGGACAGGGGGATGGGATACCAGGCTGTTTGCTGCTTATCGACACATTTACAGGACAAAAGACACTGATGGAGAGGTGAGAATGGATTTAAAGTGAGACAGATTTATGAGCTTTCTCGTAGGCTCTGGTAATTCTAGTGTTAAATTTAAAATGTAGCAGTTGACTTATATGCCAATTAAGTAAGTTGCTGAACCTTTGTTCCTTTTTCACCTCACAAAGAACACAAAATGATTTTGAAGTGATTTATACTTCAAAAGAATTATAAACAATTTCAAAATAAAACACTGCCAATTTCAGGTGTTTCTTGACCACAATAATTACTAAGAATTTAAAAATATTTAAGCATGTTAAAAAAAGGATACTATTTTTCACATTTGTGGCTCAATAAGTCTTTAAAGTTTTACTGTCCAAAATTAGATGCGTTAATGAGTTAAAGGAGTGAAAGGATGAGAACTATTTGTCTTTGAAGACAGATAAATCAGGATTGTTAATTACTGGAGGGAATGATGCTGATCACAGCAATATTTAACTAACTTTTAAATCACAATTAGTTTTATTGAATCAGCCCGCAATCTAGGTGTTATATTTGACACTAGCATGTCATTTAAAGCGCTCATTACAAAACTATCCAAAACATGTTTTTTCCATCATAAAAATGTTGGAAAATTAATATGTTTTCTAAATATGCAGACATTAATTCATGCATTTATTTCTAGTAGGATTTACTACCACAATGCAGTGAAATTGTTCTTTATATAGCTTTCAGTTAATTCAAAATGCTGCTGCAAGAAATATTACAAGATTAAGAAATTATGAACACATAACTCCAGTTCTTAAGTCTTTAAACTTTCTAAGTTACATTTAGGGGAGAATTCAAAATCCTCCTTTTAAAATATAAAAACCTTAAAAGGCCAATGCCCTGCTTACTTATATGAACTTACCATTACTTACAAACCAGATCACATATAAAGATCTCAAGATGCCTACTTATGATTCTTCTTTTTCTTTCGGCTGCTCCCGTTAGGGGTTGCCACAGTGGATCATCTTGAATTAATAAATTAACAGTGGGAGGCTGAGCTTTTAGTCACAGGGTCCCAAAACCATGAAATGGTCTGCCTTCTACTACAAGGGAAGCCCCTTCAGTCTCAGCATTTAAATCCAGGCTGACTATTTCAGTTTAGCATACCCTGAGTAGAGATGCTGACTAGCTGCGCATACTGTATCTCTGCTGTGAGTCATTAGTACCGAAATAGAAAAATTACACTATTTAGAAACTGTTACTAACCCTTCCTTACTCTGTTTCTCTTCTCAGTATTCTCATGTGGCACTTGGTACCACTGTGTTACTGCTGAGTGTTTTGCCTGCCTATGGAAAAGTCACCTCAGAAAAAGGAGCACTGGAATCATGACATAGAAGGGTCTTTTCATCAGACTGGCTAGCCCAGCACTGACTCAGCTATAGAATGGCCAGTAGAGGGGAGGCGGTTAGTTGGCAGAGTTCAGCAGAGCTCTGACTGTATCTGGCTTGTCCAACTCCTCTTCTACAACTTGGCTGAAGTTATACAATTGGTTGAAGGACAGATGTTGTCTTTCATTTATGTTAGTTTATACGTTGTTTTCGATATATTTGAACAAAGCTATATCTTCAGATGTGATAGTTCTGTATTTAGTGAGTGCATGGTACAATCTATTCTTGCATTACTGTATTGTATTCCTGAGGTGGCAATGACAGGTTTGCCATTTAGCTCTGTGAGGAAGTTTACTTGTGTATTGTATTTACCCCATTTTTTGACACCCATTGCATGCCCAACCTTCTTGGAACAGTCTCTCTCTCTGAATTACCTTTACCAAAATTTCAATTCCCCCTCAACTACAAAGGGATTTTTTTGGGCAGTTTTTTCCTGTTTTCTTCCTGAGGCAGAGGGGATGTCAAAAAACAGGGCCTGTTGAAGCCCACTGAGATCGTCTTTGTGTGATTTTGTGCTGTACAACAAATGAATTGATCCTGTTGGTTATATTCAATTTTTGTTTAGGGCAAATAATGCTTGAGCTGGAGTAATAAAAGTCTTTTCTGACATTGGGAGTGAGATGGGGCAGACACTTTACAGGGATGAGGCAGGGTGCCACTCCACTCCCGTTTGCTTCTCAGCCATTGAGGTGTATACACAGTTTATACTTCAATATTTTTTACTGAACTCTCTCATTATTATTACTGTTCTAAGAATTGTTCTTTGCTGGAAAATTACTTCTATTTCCACAAATCCTACAGAAGAATTAAATGCTAAATAATACCAGCAAATACATATCTTTCTGTTGTGATGAGGAGGTCACCAATGACAGATTGGCTTTTCATTTATTTTATGCGTATAACAAACATTTTTATTACTTTTCCAGGCAAAGCTAGGTAGAACAGCTAATATAATGAAAATTAATTACAGAGTATTACTTTTGATACGCTTCTCTTAATCTTACAAACTGCATCATATACAGACGTGTATACTGCAAACTAAAGTCACACCACCTTGCACTTCTGACCAAGCTCCTCGCAAGACAGCCATGTTTCATGGCACACACGTGCTTAAGCACTGCTTGTGAAGGATGGCTACAGGTCTGCACTGATCTCTGAACAAATTACTTCCTTTAAAGTGTACACCAATCAAAGCCTCCTTCCACCGGCCCCATCACACTCCTAGTGACTGCTGGGAACTAAAGTACACACTGTAACAATGCCACAGGTACATCCCAAAAACTGTCAACATTGCACTATAAAAATCCTAAAGTAACTGATGACTTTACTTTTCTGTTTTTAAGGAGCACAAGAAAAGTGTCCAAAACAACAAATATGAACTTGGAACAAGATATGGTTAGCCTCATGCTTTTATCATCCTGAACACTTTTAGTATCACACTATTTGAAACAGCTGTCACTGTCTTCATTATCATCTGGGAGATGATCCATGTATGCAAGGACTAGCACTTGCATGTAGCTTCAATTTATTTATTTCCAATTAAAGTTTCTATCCTCTTTTTCCAAATTATTCTGATTTAAACAATGTGCTTCTCTTCCTTGATGGATGGGCTAGTGCCACTCAATCATCAAGGCTTTATTCAAAGTATGAAACCTTCTTAGACATTTGCTTTCCTGAACTACACGTCAAAACCTTTCTAAACTCTACTTAAGGGTACTAAATGCCTTTAACACTATAGCATTGTAAATTTTTTGGCATCCACCATGATTTAGATTTTTACAATGATCTATGGAATTATTTTGAGAGTTGTGGATCTCGGGGCACCCTGTATTTTGCATATTGTTGAAACCATCAAAACAAACACTAGTAGCTTACAAAATCCTTTCAAGAAAATGATTTCAGAAAACCAGTCTTAGGAAATGTATAAATGGTGGCAAGATATTTCTGGTATTTCTAAAATGGTACCTTTGATCTGTAGATTCCAAGTTACTTTTCTCAAAGGAACTGAGGAAAATAAACTTCATTAGTCTTGTGAAAACTAAACAAATTTTAAAATGTGAAAACACAGTTAAAAATCAAAGGTTGTAGCAGTAATAAAACTATGCATGAGCAATAGTAAAGCATTATATAATTATACCGTTACAAATCCTTTTTCAGTATTTTTATAACACATACTTCTTTTAATTCAAAGTTTTTGATGACATAACAAAATATACCCTCTTATCAAATTGCTCATTTATTGTTTTTTCATGGTTTCTGCACATTCCAACAAGATTATAGAAACACGCCTACACTGATAAAATCTTAAATGTGCAGATCCACTAAAATGTGCATATATATTCTCCAGGCAGGCTTAAACAAGGCTCTAAGCTGAAAGGGTTTCTCTGTATTTAACAAAAGCAGGAAAAGGGTAAGTGGAAGAATGGTACAATGAGCCATATATTTTACAATGATTTTCACAGCTAAGTTCCAATATGATGTAATAATAATGCAATTCTGGAGTTACCTGGGTGAAAGAGCATTTCCAGGCATAAAAGCAAAGTCCAGAAGGGGGAAGAAGTCTTTTGGTCCTATAATTCCAAAGCCTTTTGTAAGATTGGGATGCATCCTAAGACACAAAAGATACATTACAAGAAAAACAAATGCAACTAAGTGAATCTTAATATTAAAATTATACATTTACAAGAACGAAATCTTGCATTTTTTGACCTTTCAGGTAGCAGTTTTAACAACTGGGAATGCTGCCTTTCTGCTGTATTACAATACTAGATATGATTATTTGAACATTTTTCTTAAAACAAAGTAGTATTAAAAAAAAGACAGTTTTAAAAATTGTTTCAATACAGGGTGAGCCAAAAATAAGTACCACATTTCAAACATTTAATTCTAGAAAAACAATACAAGATACAATAAATTTAATTACGACACAAGAAAGGGTATACAAAATAGATTTTTTTCACTGTGTTTTTAAAAAAGATGTCTTCAAGATGGTTGCCATCATTAGCGATACACTCTTTGAGATTTCTGAAGGCTCAAATGACTCGTTCAGCCATTTCAAGGGGAATAGCTGTGATTTCATTGCAAATAGTGTCCTTGAGGGCTTCAAGGTTTTGAGGTCGGTGTGTGTATACCTTTGACTTGAGATAGCTTTACAAGAAGAAATCAACATGAAGAAACATGAAGGCCACCCAACATCACTGCTCAGGGAGATCAGCTTCCCCGTAAACATCTCCTGCAAAACTTGCATGGATCTTCACGTCGTATGAGCTGTTGCTCCATCCTGTTGAAACCAGGCATCCACCATACCCATTTCTTCCAGTTGGGTCCACAAAAAGTTCTCTAGCATTCCAATTTAACATTCTGAAGTGATAGTGACTGCTGCTCCCCCCTCCTCAAAAAAGGCATCTCGATGAACGGTTTGCAGAATGTTCACACACAACTCTCTACGGCTCTCCCAGTCTCTTTCAGTGAGTTCCAGCACTATCATCATTTTGCACGGACGGAAATTAAGGTTCTCAGGCAACATCCTCCTCAAAGATGAAGCATGTTTGCGTGATGAACGTCTACGAGACTGCAAAATTGATGCCCTTACAGACTGGATGTTTTCAGGTGTTCGTACAGTTCGAGGATGGCTTGGAGATTTTCTGTTCAATGTTGTACTCGTCTGTCTAAATTTAGCCACCCACTGAAGAATTGTTTTCCCGATTTGGGATGTCACCATTAGGAGGAATGCTGAAGTGTGTTCAGAAGGCACGTTGCGAGTGATGATAAAGTTGTTATTTTTAAAGAACACTTCGACAAACAAAAGTACGAGTCGCACCAGACCAAGGCATTTTGCCGACCGAAAACTACAAGGGATTGCCCATCAAAGGACCCCCACCCCACTCGGCTACTTATAACTTGCACAATGACCTTCAGAAATGTGGTACTTCAATTTGGCTCACCCTGTATAAATTATCAAGTTCAGTTATAAATGTAAAAAAGTAAAAATTAAAAAAAGTCAGATGCTATGACTAAAGAGTTTATCTGTTGAATCAAAGAACAATGTATTTGTATTTAGATGAAAAGGAAAAATAAATTACTCACATTAAAAGTCTGTCCAAGTAAGCAATAGAATATGGAGAAAGCACTTTTGTTCCCAACACTGGAAGCATAATGCCTAGCCACACTGCATTAAAAAAGCAAATTAATCAAATTTTAATCACTATGAGTGCAAAATATCATAATTAAAAAAGGTTTTTGGTAATATGCACATTAGTCTGAATCGGCAAAGAACTTACAGAACCATTAAGTAAACATATGTGTTTAAACTTGATATAGTCAACTCTCTGCCTTACTCACTTTGACCTTTGTGAGGCAAAGGCGAAAACACTAGGAAACTGAAGGATTTTAAATGTCTCAAAGCCCTTTTTTTTTTTATTTTCACCCTGGAAAAAGTTCTATAGTGCCTTCAAGAGACCACCCAGTCTAGTTATTAACCCCTTGGAGTATTAAAATTCCAGATATCATTAGAATCAAAGACAGTTTGCCATATTCAACTGAGAAGAGAATAAATCTGTTTAAGAGACTACAGTGGAATAAGACACAACATTAGTGGTTGACCGAACACCCAATAGAAGTCACGATTTCTGAAATATTGCTAAACAGAAGTGCTGTATAGCAAGAAAGGGAGTATAAAAAAACACAGGTGGGTATAAATGGTAATGTTCATCTTGTGGTTTGCACAATTGAAAAATGTACAATTTTGTAAAAATTGTGAAATTACTGTGTCGTAGTGTAGTAATTAACTGCCTCGACACAACAGTAATTCTGTTAATTAAACAGAATCACAAAAAGAAACTACAGATTAGAAGTATTCTGTACCTACAGTATTTTATATATTTTTTTTTTTTTTACTAATTTGATTACCATTAAAATATTTATATACATTTTTGGCTGTGATGGCATTAACTTACTTTGAAAGTGAACCTTTTTTTTTTTTTTTTTTTAAAAGTTACACATACACTAGGGTTGACATCGATATTTCCACCATTTCATCTGTATTACATTTATTGCAAAAACATGTAAGGACATTCTGAGAAACTGACTTGGTTGTCAGTGTAAGTAAATGCAGTGTAAGACTAGCTTGGAACAAGAATGCACTAAGATTTAGATAAATTTTCCCCTTTTTTAAGATATCTAATCTATAGTTTTTTTTCAAATTTGCTCAAAGTCTCATTCCATCCCTTCCTAAAAATCTCTATAGTGATTTTATGTATTTAATATATTGCTGATGACTGACAACCCACTGTATACTATACATGCAACCATGATTTCCTTTTGAATGTTCATTTCTATTCAAGGTTAAAATGCAAAGTTGAAAGTTTAAATATTTAGATATTTACAACTTAATATATTATTTTGAGGTGTGGGTAAAGCCTTTGTATCACTAAAAGCTATTGGTGTACATGTTCATTTAACATCTTTTTTTCTTGATTTCAGCCTTTACATCATTAAAAACCACATTTAAATGTACTTTGCTGCATGTTATTCAAAGACTTATTTTAGCTGTAACTTTTAATTCCAGCATTCAGAAAATGTAAACTCTGGAGTATACATTATTTACAAGTTATTTAACCCATTAACACTGCAAATCTCTGCTTTCTAAGCACCAATATGTGCTAATTTTATATATTCTGGCTTTGCAAAAGCAGGTTTGGAAATACAGGACACTTCATGACCTCAGATCCTAGTGCACACTTCAATCCGGACATACACAGCAACCTAAGCATAATCTTTTGTGTTGATGATAGCGCCCAAGTGTTAATAAAAATAAAAAATGGCATACAGCATATTAAATAGAGACAAGATCTCTAAAGTGACTACAAATTACTTGCATATAAAGTGTTGATGGAATCTGAACACCCACCACATTAAGAAAAAACATTCGTAAAAGAACACAAAAACCATAAAAAGTTACATAAAGGACTATCAGGCTACAGAGACCCTTACATTTGTATTTTTGTGCATTGCTACAAAAAAAACACACATTAAATTAATTTATTATACATTAACAGTTCATGTTACCTTGTTTAGCATTAATTAAACCTACTTATGTTCCAATGTAAGCAGACTTTTATTGGTGTTAGTTAAGTGCAGCAGACATGCAAACCTATAATTTTGTTTAACTGGCCATACAGACATTCCACACTGGTTTATATGCTTGGACCACTGCATGCAACTATTTTTTTTTGTCATGAAATGGATTCAATAACTAAAACACAAAATGTTTGATGATAATTATGATAAAAATAACTGATTATAAGCCTAGTCTATCTAATTTTACAACCTATATAAATAACTAAATGAGTTATATGAAATGCCATAGTATTCATAAAATGGGTCAAAAACGCTGCCTATCTTAAACATGCTCAAAACAAGCAAAACATACAGAACCACTTTAATTTACTTGCAGTTTAAAAGCAAAGATCACAGCGTATCACTAAACTGCAGCTTACCTTTCAGACCTTCACTCAGATCTGTAAATCCTGCTTGTCCCAAAGCCCACATGATGGTAAGACATTTCGTCGGTTTGTTCAGATAGGTTCTCAAAAGATCTAGATACTGAAATATAAAACATAGGCGATGAAGTAAATTGCTGAATTAAAACAGAGACACTAAAAACTGTCAAGCATCTATAAATGGAGGTCCCTTCTGCTTGACAGGACACTAATAATCTATGATCGCTACAGTAGATATTTTTCAACCTTGCAACAGTGACCAATCATTCATTCATTCATTCATGATCACCATGTTGTCAGATGAAAGAACCCATGGTCTCTGATATACACACATACAAAAGTTCAACCGGACACACATTTAACTGGGACATGGTACAAGTAAAATTCAAGGCTAACATTAAAAGTTCCAGAGGGTTGGCTGAATCACGGCTATCAAACGGAAATGCCATTAACAGACCCTTGTATATTAACCCAGCAGGCTTAAAAAGAAGAACATCCACATAATTAAATAAGACTTTATGACCAACACACTCCAAACCTCACCTTATTAATCCACTGATTTTTAGCAAAATTGTATGCTTGACAATTGGTTAAAAATCAGAGTTTACTGAGCCAACTGTGAGAAATTATTTCAGTTGAGAATGTGTTTTGAGTCTCCCAGGAAATTCAATGGCAAATCATAGCTTGTCAATTTATAATCCTGAGTTTCCAGTATTGCCAGCATAATTCTGATTCAAAAACCCATAACAATTTACTCATATTTGTAAAATACCTTTTAGGTATAGATAAGCTTAAATATTTTAAGATTAAAGAAAATATGAAAGTCCAGTTTTTAACCAACTGAGAGGTAAGAATTCTTGTTTTTTTCTGAGTAACGATATTAAACATATAAAACCATATCATAGAAATTCAGTTTCACTAATACCTTATTAATTACAAATTAAAAACACTTTAGGAGAATATGAAAACTCCCCTTATTTAACTTCTAAGAAGAATTGTGACCTGTTAATTTTAAAATTTCAACTGAAGGCAGCTGGGTCTGAAAATATTAAAAATCAGAAAACTGGAAAATAAACACTTAGGCGCAATAAGGAGTTCACTTGATATTAACAATTACAATTTTACAATATTAACAAGCAGTGTTTTTAAAATTCACCAGAATATTCTTGCACTGAGCAAATTTAGCAAATTTGGCTTTAATGCATAAGTCAAGTTAGAATTTTGTGAAAATGTTTCAAAATTGACTTACACCGGGCAAGTTCAGAGTTGCTATTTTGGGCTTTTCCATCAGCAAGGCCTGAATACAAATCCTGTAGCCATACAGTGATTCTCCTAAACAAAATATAAGACGACAGAATACTCAACCTAAACATGTGGATTTAATAAATATTAGTGCCAACTTACTTTAGTAAGTAAACAGATTCTATAGGTAAATACAAACATACAAACAAAAAAAAACAGCAAAGCCTGAGTTAGAGCAAAGATGGGTCAGTAATATTGAGGACACTTGTGAATGATGACTAGTTGACTGCCATATTCCAAGTATCTAAACCAGTAGTGTGCAGCACTGTTCTTATCTAAATAACATGAGGAGACAAACTTTATTACTAAACATGTAACTTAAGGAAAAGAACTTTGTCAAGTGAGGCAGGGATAAAACCACCTGCAAATGTACATTACTAAGATAAGAAAGATGGTGGTGGATGTCTGGACTAGTTGCTACAGGTAAGTTTTAGCATAGCTCTCATGGCTGAAAGCTTGAAAACTTCGATAGACCCTAGCTGCGAAGCTCCAGAGCTCCTTTCCCCATTGAGGAGGTTGTTGCTTAATATTATATGTCACTGATAACACCTGGTTATACTATAGTTAAGATTAGGGTTGGGGAAGGATTATTAGACCAAAGCATGTAAACCATGTGATGAAAACATGCAATCCAATTGGCTGTCCAGCAGAGTTACTGAACCGCAGAGCTACGGAGGTCTGCAGATGGACCCACCTCAAAAACTTGCTTAGTATGTTATCAGTGCAGTGCAGAACACATAAAGGTCATACTAAATGGTGAGACAAAGTGATTAATCAGAGTACAAAGGCTTCAAACTGGAGCCTTCAGCTATTATAAGACAAAGAACAAAATATTTTTTGCTTCAACTTTGTAAACTGGTAGAAGCCTTTTAAAAAGCAATGTAAAAGACACTCGGAAATAATGCAGGAAATAAATTCTTTACCATTAGGCTTGTCATACTCTCGTAACATAGAGTAGATGCAATGATCAAAGAGCTCCTCTGCAGCATTTGGTGATTTTCCAAGGAGAGTCTTAATAATATTCTTAAGATCCTTACTTGCAAGGCAATAAGGATAGTCTGTAAAACAAGTAGAGCAAAGATTTTTTTTAATTATTCTGTTACTGTAGATACAAAGCTCTGCCATTTAATCAGATGCTAAATTATGGCAAGAACTGTAAGTGGTGTTGTACTTTGTTGTATCTGATGTTTGAATTACCTCATAAAAATAACTTGGTTTAAAGTTACTATTAATAGTTTAACTGCAGTTAAAGCAATGCTCTTAAAAAGTAAGTTATAAAATAATTCCTAAATGCACCTTCAATACAGAATCTAGTATGACAAATTCAGGAAACATATCAGTCTCTGACAAATACATATGCAGTGCATCCGGAAAGTATTCACAGCGCATCACTTTTTCCACATTTTGTTATGTTACAGCCTTATTCCAAAATGGATTGAATTCATTTTTTCCTCAGAATTCTACACACAACACCCCATAATGACAACGTGAAAAAAGTTTAAGATTTTTGCAAATTTATTAAAAATAAAAAAATTGAGAAAGCACAAGTACATAAGCATTCACAGCCTTTGCCATGAAGCTCAAAATTGAGCTCAGGTGCCTCCCATTTCCCCTGATCATCCTTGAGATGTTTCTGCAGCTTAATTGGAGTCCACCTGTGGTAAATTCAGTTGATTGGACATGATTTGGAAAGGCACACACCTGTCTATATAAGGTCCCACAGTTGACAGTTCATGTCAGAGCACAAACCAAGCATGAAGTCAAAGGAATTGTCTGTAGACCTCCGAGACAGGATTGTCTCGAGGCACAAATCTGGGGAAGGTTACAGAAAAATTTCTGCTGCTTTGAAGGTCTCAATGAGCACAGTGGCCTCCATCATCCGTAAGTGGAAGAAGTTCGAAACCTTACAAAAGGACCACCATCTCTGCAGCAATCCACCAATCAGGACTGTATGATAGAGTGGCCAGACGGAAGCCACTCCTTAGTAAAAGGCACATGGCAGCCTGCCTGGAGTTTGCCAAAAGGCACCTGAAGGACTCTCGGACCATGAAAAATAAAATTCTCTGGTCTGATGAGACAAAGATTGAACTCTTTGGTGTGAATGCCAGGCGTCACGTTTGGCGGAAACCAGGCACCGCTCATCACCAGGCCAATACCATCCCTACAGTGAAGCATGGTGGTGGCAGCATCATGCTGTGGGGATGTTTTTCAGCAGCAGGAACTGGGACACTAGTCAGGATAAAGGGAAAGATGACTGCAGCAATGTACAGAGACATCCTGGATGAAAGCTTGCTCCAGAGCGCTCTTGACCTCAGACTAGGGTGACGGTTCATCTTTCAGCAGGACAACGACCCTTAGCACACAGCCAAAATATCAAAGGAGTGGCTTCAGGACAACTCTGTGAATGTCCTTGAGTGGCCCAGACTTGAATCTGATTGAACATCTCTGGAGAGATCTTAAAATGGCTGTGCAACGACGCATCCCATCCAACCTGATGGAGCTTGAGAGGTGCTGCAAAGAGGAATCTGCAAAACTGGCCAAGGATACAGTAGGTGTGACAAGCTTGTGGGATCATATTCAAAAAGACTTGAGGCTGTAATTGCTGCCAAAGGTGCATCGACAAAGTATTGAGCAAATGCTGTGAATATAATAATTATTTTTAATAAATTTGCAAAAACCTCAAGTAAACTTTTTTCACGTCATTATGGGGTGTTGTGTGTAGAATTCTGAGGAAAAAAATGAATTTAATCCATTTTGGAATAAGGCTGTAACATAACAAAATGTGGAAAAAGTGATGCGCTATGAATACTTTCCAGATGCACTGTACATCTCCCCAATTTGTGCAGTAAACACACAAAAAGTATACATACATAAAAAGGAAACAGCACTACAAAAACTCAAATGGTTAATAGTGGAAAAGCCTGTTCATATGGTAGACCTGGTGAATTAAGCAATATTATTAGTTTCTACAGTACAGTACGAACAGTGTGGAAGATCAGCCCTGACACAAACTCAGAAGTCCAAAAAGCACAAACGTTTATTCTTCTTCTTTAGCACACACAGTGCACAAACCCATAATAATTGCTCAGTCCTTTACTTTCTTTTACTTGTGGCAGGCAGCCGGGTCCCATGCCCGGCCGGGACGCCCCTTCTGCATATGATCCGGGGGAGCATCCATGGGCTCCTCAGTACCTTCCCCAGGACGCTTGGTGGCAGCCTCCTTGGCAGACGATGGTGCCTCAGTTTCCCATAGGGCTCCATAGGAGATGGGAGTTCTCCACAGCCCTGTTGGGATCTGGGGTGGCCGCCAGGGGGTGCTGCATGGATCCTGGAGCCAGCCTGGACAACTATGCAGCCCCGCCCGGAAATGCAATCAGGAACAGGTGATCAAGCACTTGGAGCACTTCCTGGTGGGCTATAAAAAGGAACAGCAACCACCAGTGGAGGCCAGAATCGGGAGAAAGATGACGAGGTTGCCTGGGAGGAGTGGTTGTGATTTGTGTTGTGCTTAGTACTTGGGACTGTGTTGTGGCTGGGGGGTTCACGGGGAAGACGTGCCCTCCAGGTGAAGAAAGAAATAAAGTCTTTGTGTTTTTACACGTGCCTCTGTGTAAGTCTGTGCTGGGTTGGGCGCTATATAGCATCCAATTCACATACTCTTTTCTTCTTCTGCCGCCTCCACTCCTTGCCCGCAAGCTCCGTCCTCTGCCTCCCAACTCCGGCAACCCGAATGGAGTGCGGCAACCTCTTTTATACTGCACCCGGAAGTGTTCCAGGTGCTCCCTGATCAACTTCCATCAGCACTTCCGGGTGGGGAAGCCTCCACAGCTCAGGAACCTTTATCTGCAGCACTTCCACCACACCCGGAAGTGCTGCATGGGAATTCAGCTCCTCTTCTGGCAGCAATTCCGGGTGTGGTGGAAGTGCTGCAGATAAAGGTTCCTGAGCTGTGCAGGCTCCCCCTACCGGTTGCCACGGGCCCCAGCAGGGTTGAGCTTCTAAGCTCCAAGCCTGCAGCCCCAATGCAAACTAGGGGGGTTGCCCTCTCATGTCTCGGCAGAGGTACTGCTGTTGACATGTCCTCTCCCCCGATCCTCTTCTCAGGAGGGCATCCCGACACAGCAAGGACCCTGGCCGTCTGTCATAAGGGAAGTTAAATTTCATTAATACAGCAGCAGTTTGTAATATTAAGGAAAGATGTATACAAAAGCAGTAAGTTTTATAACATGCACTACTGACAAAATTTTCCACTGCATTTAAAAAGATGTGGCCTTAATTTAGGAGGACAGTTTCTGAAAACAT
Source organism: Polypterus bichir lapradei (assembly GCA_026402145.1). Taxonomy (NCBI): domain Eukaryota; kingdom Metazoa; phylum Chordata; class Cladistia; order Polypteriformes; family Polypteridae; genus Polypterus; species Polypterus bichir. Next base: position 124,141,079 of record JANRMT010027041.1, on the reverse strand, counting down.
GAAAAACTCCAAGTAATTTTTTGAGGTCATGCATTCTCACTCATCAAATCTATGCAGAAAGTAGGAGAAATATCAAAACATTATGACAATTAAAAACCCTTATTATAGGATTTCATTTCTGTGTTTCTTCATAGTTGCATATTTAACATTTTTCAAATTTATTGCTACACAATTCATTCTTCATTATAACCATTAAACAAACTACCTTGTACTTTTTAAATCCAAGAATAGTGCAGAAGAAAATTTTAATCAGATCAATGGCTGATTACATTATATTAATGAACAAATGTCCATTAAAAGAACAAGCAAATTAATTGTAGTTGACCTGAAGCACTGCTATTACGTGCACATGAACAGTACATAGATTGTACTTTTTTTAATTGATATTTTAATCATTTACCTGCCTCAAAAAAAATCACACTTTTCCAGTCAAATACAACATTTGTAAATATTTAACATCAGTGAATATTTTGAAGTACTGTACACACTAAAAGAATGCAGACAATGTAGTCATACTTGTTTGTAAAAATGCAGGTAGCCAGATTTTTTTTTCTTGACTAACATTTACTGACACAAACAGGGCAAATGAAATCTAATATTTAAATGTGACTGGTTTTAGATATGCCCAATAAAGAGCCAAGTAGGGTTGTCTAAAGTATAGAAACATTAATAAGTTTTTATGTTAACATTTTAAAATTACTTCAAAACTAATTTTTCATGGTATCAATTCTACAGCACCCATTACAAATGCACTTCTGGTTCGCATTGGGTTTTTGACAGTTGAGTCTCGTAGGCTATCAATCACCATGAATTAACTTGCTGTCCCGTGTCCACCCTCTCACAGGTGTTATTAAGATGACAACTTTAGTGGCACTGGAGCCTTCATCATTATGCTTAATTGACAAAGGGTGTAGCTGGATTAGTGTCTGGAAATTCTTTTGGATTTAAGGCAAATTGGACAGAAAACCACAAGATACATGCATGTTTGTATGCATGATTTTCTACCACACAACACCAACTAAAGTCAAACACATGAAGGACTGACACACAAGTCAACACAAAGAATTATGAGAAGTAGCTCGTATTTCTAAATTAGAAAAACATTAAGTATAAATAAACCTGTAAACCGTTATGTTGGAAATAGGGATGTGATGTTTATTTCTTCTACAAATTAAAGTATTCTTTGTAATCAAATAAATGTTTAATGCTTTAAGACAGGGGCCTGTAATTATTTTTACCTCGGGGACAGTTTTTTTCAGTGCCCCCATGTGTGCTGTAATGCATTATATTCTTTTATTATGAGAGATTCAATTATATGCAACACGACTCCTCCACAGCCAAGTGGAAGAGTACATTCACATGCTAATTTTTCTTGCAAAAAATTTGGAAGTTACTAGACATCATAGTTTATTTATATAAAAATGCAATGTGAACAGTTTGCCTTTATGAAAAGTCCAGATGTGTTAATGATCCATTTGTATGTTGCTTTTCTGACCTATTGCTTACAAAAGACTGCATTAATGTTTTTACTTGAATATTCATTTAAATTTTAAAATATTTTATGTATACTGTTTACAAAAGATTGAAACACAAATGTCATTAAATGTTAAGTGAATAAGTAATAATTCATGGTATTACCTCAGTAACAGTATTGGTTTTCACTAATGTTAAAAAAAAAAAAAAAAAAAAACTTGTCAGAATTTAAAATTGTTTACAGAACTTTACTGTTATCTACGAGGGATATCCAGAAAAAAAGGTTACAACAGCTGTTAAAAATCGAAAAATGAATATATTTCAACCAAATTTACAGTGTATGTTCCAAAATATGTGTTTATTTCTCAACATAATCACCATCAACTTCGATGCACTTCTTCAGCCTGGGCACCAGCTTTTTTATACCCTCGTCGAATACGCTCCGCTCCACCTCCAAAAGCCACTTCTCCACTGTCTCCTTCACCTCCTCATCGTTGGAAAAACGTTTCCCACCCAAGAATTCTTTCACAATTCTTCCACAAGCTGATGATGGATCTCGTCCGCGCATTCGCGACGCAAAGTGAGGAACTTGATGACCGAACGAATCTCACATCGGTGGTAGGTGGAGCAAACGGCCTCAGCAGAGGTTGACGAACTCGCTTGCTGTGATGACATTTCACAACTGACTGACGCGGTCCCGGGCTTATTTTGACCGTTAGGACCCCCCTACAAGCAGGTATGCCAACCTTCGAAAAAAAAAATTCCCTGCACCCTTCAGGGCACTTGTAACCTTTTTTTCTGGATATCCCTCGTATATACAGTACATATATATAAAACTCTTTTCGCATTTGAAACAGAAATTACGTATGACCACTGAACATATTATAATGCACTCGTGCATTCGCATTTGAAACGGAAATTACGTATGACCACAACAGTCAGGTTTCGTAGATAAAGTGAGACAGAAGCAGATCGAGAGAGAAGGCTCGCTGATCAACATATACGACAATCACAATTGACGGCCTCACAAACACCCAAACAACGTGCTGAACAGAATCGAATTCGACAGATGCAGTATTCACTGGCTACCACGTCACACAGGCGTCAGGGTCTGTATATGGAGGGATTCAATTATAACATTGAAAAAAATTATTGCCTACATCCAAAAGTTACAATAGGAGAAATGGACATCATGTGTGAGTACTGCCAAGCACAATGGGTTAAATTTGAACCACGTGGGATGTGTTGTTCAGACGGCAAGGTGAAATTAACACCTTTAACCCATCCACCTGAACCATTGTTGTCTCTCATTTCTGGCGCAAATCCACATTCAACTCATTCTTTACAGAACATTAGGAAATGCAATTCGTGTTTTCAGATGATGTTGTTTGGCACCACGGGTGCTACCGAGGAGTCTAGCTTTATGCCGACATTTAAAATACGGGGGCAAATCTATCATAGAATTGGGTCATTAATGCCGTTGCCTCATGAGAGCCATACAATTTTTCCCTTCCACTCAGGGAGCAAAGCCACTGGGTAATCTGCTAGTCTTTAATAAAAGATTGTACTACTTGAAATATTTGCATGTAAACGACTAAAATTTATATGTTTCCATCAATGCAAAGATTTAATACATACAGCATTAAAATTTAGTATTTTTTTGATTGAGGTGCATTACATACTACTGTATATTAGGCATCAACAATGGTACTTAATTTCAGTATTTTTCTTAATATATCATCAAAGTTTGACATTTTAGTACTGTGACAAGCCTACTTCAAGCAAACTAAGCTAAATGAATGGTGTCTGTTTTTTTTAGGTAAGTTGTAGTAACTAAACATATAATGATTTTGTGCTTTGAAAAACATTACCTGACGTGCAGATTTTTAATAAAGCACAGCATTAGGCAACAAACTTTAAACAGACTACACTACTGGAATAGCAAACTATAAGTAGTGGTCAAATTAAAAAGTCTATTATATACAGTATTAGCAACGTATTAAAAAAATAAATGATTAAACTTTATGAGGAAACAATTAAAACTTTTCTTCAGATCTGGCTGGCACTTACCACTGTCTTCCTCAATTAAATTAATACAATGAAGCACTGCAAACCTTCAAGATAGTTCGGTATCTCTTTGAGTAATTAGTTCATATTAAATATTTCCCCTCCTTTGATTTCTGTACATTAAAGGGAAAGATGGTATTTGATCTGAACACATTTTTAAGTTTTCTAGATGCATAGTGCATGAATTCTAATCAACCCTTAAAGTCGCCAAAATAACAAAAAGAGGACCCACTACTGAGTATAATCTTTGATGCCTTAAACTGACAAATCCACACTCTGGACAAAATGCCCTATTCATTCCTGCGCAAGCTACAAAAAAAACAAAAGGAAGCAAAATCTCACTTGATGTAAGCAAACTGATAGAACTGACCCAAACCACACAGTTAAAACCACCCAAGAAGGGTTAAGAACAAAACAAGGAAATATTCTGAAGTGGCCTTCTACGAGCCTTGTTTTGAAACCTATTAAACATCCATAGAAATAAATATTTAATCTGGAGAAGGCACCCTTCAAACCTGATACAGCTGGGGCAATTCGCTCAGGAAGCATGGGCCAAACTACTTGCTGACAAGAGCAGAAATCTGATTGAGAGCTATAGGAATCACTTGTTTGCAGTGAATACCTCTAAAGGTTGTGCAACAAAATATGAAGTGACTTTGTGAAAGTAATGTAGTAATTAAGAGCCCCCTAATCATTCTGGTTATTGAAGATTTTGAATAAAAGTAAAAATCCATCCATCATCTAAACCTGCTTTATCCTGAACAGGGTCACCGGGAATATGGAGCCCATTTCAACAAGCATAGAGTACAAGGCAAAAACAATCCCAGGGTAAACACATACATAACACTAGGGCCAATTTAGCATCAGCAATGCACCTAAACCTGCATGTCATTGGCTTGTGGAAGGAAACTGGAACACCGGGAGGAAATCAATGTGGACACGGGAAGGATATGCAAAAATCTTTGCAGGGAGGACCAAGAACATGAATCCTAGATTCCTTGTTGTGAGACAGCAATTATAGCACTGCAACACCCTGCCGCCCTTAAAAGGTAACATATTCTTTGCAATTAAAAGGGCTGTCTTATGAAACATCACTATATTAATATACTTTGAATTTATTTGAAAAAGGTCTTATTTGAATGTTAAAGCTGACATTTGATTGTAAAAGTATGGTTATTTGTTTTACCCGCTACACAAATCTGAAGCATTTTTCAGATCTGCTTTTGCATTTCACTTCTACACTCAGCCTTTTCATAACTGAATGGTTAAGCTTGTTATCTTCATTAGCAAAACTTAAAGCCAGGCTCCTTCACAAAGGAGTTTTTTTTTTTCCTTCTTGTCCCACTTGTTCTGCACTTTGATCTACAATTGTACTCAGAGCAGTTTTTCTAAACTGACCAAAAAGTATCATTATATACTCAGCAAAAAAAGAAACGCCCTCTGACTTTCAACTGTTTTTACTTTCAGTAGACTTAATGTGTAAATATTTGTATGAACACTAAAAGAGTCAACACCATAAGACATAAACTAAAAATGTTTCACAATGTGTCCCTGAATGAAGGGAGGCTCAAAATCAAAAGTACCAGTCAGTATCTGGTGTGGCCACCAGCTGCTTGAAGTACTGCAGTGCATCTCCTCCTCATGGACTGGACCAGATTTGTCAGTTCTTGCTGTGAGATGTTACCCCACTCTTCCACCAAGGCACCTGCAAGTTCCTGGACATTTCTGGGGGGAATGGCCCTAACCCTCACCCTGCGATCCAACAGGTCCCAGACGTGCTCAATGGGATTGAGATCTGGGCTCTTCGCTGGCCATGGCAGAACACTGACATTGCTGTCATGCAGAAACTCACGCACTTTTTGCCACTCCTGTCTGGTCCAGCGAAGGTGGGTTTGTGCCCATAGGCGGCGTTGTTGCTGGTGATGTCTGGTAAGGACCTGCCTTACAACAGGCCTGCAAGCCCTCAGTCCAGCCTCTCTCAGCCTATTGCAGACAGTCTGAGCACTGATGGAGGGATTGTGTGTTCCTGGTGTGACTCGGGCAGTTGTTGTGGCCATCCTGTACCTGTCACGCAGGTGTGATATTCGGATGTACCGATCCTGTGCAGGTGTTGTTACACGTGGTCTTCCACTGCGAGGATGATCAGCTGTCCTTCCTGTCTCCCTGTAGTGCTGTCTTAGGCGTCTCACAGTGTGGACATGGCAATTTATTGCCCTAGCCACATCAGCAGTCCTCATGCCTCCCTGCAGCATGCCTAATGCACGTTCACGCAGATGAGCAGGGACCCTGGGCATCTTTCTTTGGGTGTTTTTCACAGTCGGTAGACAAGTCTCTTTAGTGTCCTGCGTTTTTAGAACTGTGACCTTAAATGCCTACTTTCTGTAAGCTGTTAAGGTCTTAACGACCATTCCACAGGTGCATGTTAATTAATTGATTATGGTTAATTGAACATGCATGGAAAACATTGTTTAAACAATTTACAATGAAGATCTGTAAAGTTATTTGGATTTTTAAAACATTATTGTTGAAATACACAGTCCTGAAAAAGGGACGTTTCTTTTTTTGCTGAGTTTTACATCCGATTCTGTCCCATTCAAGGTTAAACCTGAAAACCCTGACTGTTTAATGTTAAAATCTTCTCATTAAAGAAAGTGGAAAATAACTGTTATAATTCTCTTTTTTTTATTGCAACACTTTAAAATCTCCATCTTAAAGAACCTCATCAATATGTAGTTCAAAATATTGTCTCTCATAATTAGTCTGTCTTACATGGCTAATGGTTTGGCCCATTGTGCCTAAAATGATGTGTAATTAGAAATATTGAGGCCACCTTTATGAAAATATTGCTGCATCACTAAAGGAGGAAAAAAAAAGTAGAAAGATTGTGCGAACCCTGACTTGATACTGTGACTATCCCATTTTTCTGGCCAAGTCGACAGGTGAAGTCTGGCTTTTTATTCTAACTACCACAATATAAACAGTAACCTGCTACAGCCCATTGGACACCAAAATAATAAAACAAGTTTGCCTTTAACTTGCCTACCTCTTTAGTGTTCTAGGTGTGGCTATTCTCACCCTGTTGTGGTCTTACTAACTGACCTGTATCTCACCTTGTCAGGACAATGAACCATAAAAGCAGCCACAAAAAGGAGCTTAAATCCTTGCAAGCCACATGTGTAAGTACTGCGCTTCACTACATTCTTCTTCCTCTTTTGGCTGCTCTTGTTAGGGGTTGCCACAGCAGATCATCATTTTACATATTTTCGTATATCTGTGCATCACTACATTACAACTGCTAAAATTTTACTTTATTTATTTATTACTCCTGATGTGTCTGCAAGTTTGCAAAGCATGAAGCACTTAAAACATTATCGCTTGGGTCCCGCTTGTAATATTCAGCTGGGGTCTTGCGCTACAAACATATTGTGATGTGTCTTGCTACTGCAAGGACAGTGGTGAGGAATGGGGAGCAGGGCTGGGGTGAGCCAAGGTAACAGTATTTTTTGTGAGACAACAAGGCACTTCTGTAGGAAGAGCTAAGGGAAAGGGAGTGAGGGAAAGTGCTTCCGTGTTAAGTTTATAATTATGGTAAACATACTAAGACTGAACTATTGTTGTTGTCCCCTTTAAGACATTGTACCTTCCTTGTGGGCATGCGCGGATGATGTTAGTTTTTTGGTTTTTGTATTACAGTTCTTTTTCAGTTTGTGTTTTTTGCATTTTTGAAAGTAAAGTATTTCACATTCAAACTGGTGTGCTTAATCAAGACTAACATTGGTAGGAGAAGATGGCTGGGAATTACAAAATACCTCCTGTTCTCGATGAAGAAAGATTGTATGAAAGCTGGAAAAATGAAGTTGTTGAAGACGAGTGATTGACTTTGGAAAAAAAAAAAAGCAAACGTTTGCTGTTGCACTCTTGCTTACAGGCAGAGCATGAGATACAGTGCTAGAAATACCGGCAGAAGACTAAAGATACAGTGATCCCTCGCTATATTGCACTTCGACTTTCGTGGCTTCACTCCATTGCGGATTTTAAATGTAAGCATATCTAAATATATATCACGGATTTTTCGCTGGTTCGCGGATTTCTGCGGATAATTGGTCTTTTAATTTATGGTACATGCTTCCTCAGTTTGTCTGCAGAGTTGATTTCATACAAGGGACACTATTGGCCGATGGCTGAGAAGCTACCCAATCAGAGCACGTATTACGTATTAAATAAAACTCCTCAATGATATATGATATGCTTCCCACGCGGTGCTTCGCACACTTAAATGCTCTAACAGCCCATATTGATTTTTGATTGTTTGCTTTTCTCTGTCTCTCTCACTCTCTCTGACATTCTCTGCTCCTGACGGAGGGGGTGTGAGCAGAGGGGCTGTTTGCACAGTGGCTGTTTGCTTAGAAGATATGGATGCTCCTCTAAAAAATGCTGAAAAGGCTACCTTCACATTGATCCCTTCATTGCGGACACTTTATAGCGGATACCAAGCTGTCGAGGTTTTAAATTTGGTGATGGACAGATTGTGCAGGCTACTAAAAGAATTAAAATTCCTGTCAAAATTGGACACACCAAATACAACATTGAAACAGAAGTGATCCCTGCAGATATTCATTTGCTCTTATGCAAAACATCTTTAAAGATAGCTGGATGGGTTGGATAATGGATAGATGGATGGAGCTGTGCTTGACATTGAAAATGACAAAGCAGTAATGTTTAAACAGCCAATTAAGCTTGAATTGACCACTTCTGGGCATTATTGTATATACATCCTAGATAAGGACAAGCATGTAGCATTTCATGAAAATGAAACTTTGACAGTCACAAAACATATGACAAAACAGCAGAAGCAAAAAAATGATGTTAAAGCTTCACAAGCAGTTTGGACATGCTTCAGTCAATAAACTACAGAAACTGTTGCATACTTCTGGTAATAAAGACACAAAATGCATATCTATTTTACAAAAATTGTAAACACTTGTGAAACATGCTGGAAGTACAGCAAGTCCAAGCCTAAACCAACTGTAGGCTTTCCTTTGGCCTCAAGGTATAATGAGACTGTTGCTATGGACCTACATGAAATTGAACCAAATGTGTGGTATTTCCACATAATTAATCATTTCACACATTTTAGTGCAGAAAGCATTGGATAAGTATTCATGGACCACCACAAAAATATATAGTGGCAATGGAGGATAATTTAACAATGAAGAAATGAGAGACATGGCCGAAAATTTTAATACAGAAATAAAGACACCACCAGCGTACAGCGTACCATGGAGTAATGGGCTTTTAGAAAGACATGACCAAACACTGACAGAAATCCTTTTGAAGGTTAAAAAAGGTAATGCATGTGACTGGCAAATTGCATTAGACTGGGCACTCATGGCAAAGAACACTATGCACAAAGTACATGGCTATAGTCCATATCAACTTGTGTTTGGGCAAAACCCAACTTTGCCTTCTATACTAATTGACAAGCCACCAGCTCGTGAAGGAACCACAATGAATGTTTGGGTTGGACAGCATATTACAGCTTTGAATGCAGCTCGTAAAGCATTTGGAGAAGCTGAATGTTCTGACAGGATATGCAGAGCTCTTCAAAAACAGCTGCACTCTATAGATGAGAAGTACAAGACTGGAGACAAAGTATGCTATAAATGAGTTGACTGTGCAGAATGGAAAGGTCCTGGAGTTGTCATTGGATAAGATGGTATGGTAGTTTTTATAAGACACAGAGGTATTTGTGTACGTGTACATCCCTCAAGATTAAGGAAGGTGGGTGTTCAAGAAACAGACAATTTCTCTACAGGTTTAAATTCCACAGAAAATGTCAAAGACAAGACAGAAAATTATCTGGATAACAAAGACAATGGAAAAGACATAGATAATCAAAACAGAGGATATCGATAGTGACACAGAAACTTTTAATAAGGAAATAGAGGATGTTCAGCGATCTTCAAGAAACTTGCAGTTTGCATTTAAACCAGGTCAAACTATTAAATACACTGACAGAGACAGTGGTTCCAGCATAAAGCGGAAATTCTTGGACGAGCCGGAAAAGTCAGAGGAAATTATGAAAATTGGTACAATTTGCGCCACACTGAGCCTGATGAGCTTACTAGGAGCACAACTAAAGGACAATATGCAGAGCAGTTTTCTCACTAATGAAGATGTGCTTGAGATCAAAGATGTGTCTTTTGATACAGCTAAACAAGAGGAACTCTGCAATTGGAAATACGACAAAGTTTTTGAAGAAACTCCAGATCTAGGACAAAAGTGTGTTTCAACGAGATGGGTATGCACCCTGAAAGAGACACCAGCAGGTATAATGCCTAAAGCTCACCTTGTGGCAAGAGGTTTTGAGGAATTTGGTATAATTGCTTATTATACCAAAAAATAATTGCTTATTTTTAATTTTAATATTTAAGCCTTACGTTTTGGCTAATTTGTGAGCCCTAATATCTATGTTAGCCAATATTCCCCATCTGAAATAATCTGGGATTGGAAATTTGAGATTATCCTCTGTCCATGTGTAGGTGTGAGTTTCATTTTCATTTTTGGACTCAGGGAATTACCCTCATATTGTATTTCTATTAAAAAAAGTTATATCTAATGTCTCATTTTTAAATGAAACATTTTTTGCAGTTTAGCAAGCGCTTTTTTTATACAGGTATTGTGAAGCTTGTGTCACAGCGTTGCACAACAGACATGAAGTTGGGTCCAGATTGTCAAAGAAAATACAGGTATTTGATTACTGTATAGAGAAGGCGGTTACAGTCTCAAGACTTCATTCAGAACAGGAGCTGTGGCGGGGGCGATCGGCTTTAGCTCCCATCTTCAGAACACCAGCAGCTCGGAATCACTGCTGTGGCAGACACAGTCTGAAGAACATACATACACATACAAACATACATACACACACACACACACACACACACACACACATACACACACACACATATATATATAT
>JANRMT010027041.1:124102277-124125563 GCA_026402145.1 Polypterus bichir lapradei | reverse complement strand
CACATTGAATGAGGAGGTGTGTCCAAACTTTTGGCCTGTACTGTATACTTTCATTTAAGAGTATGAAAAATCCCACTTCCCTTTTTGTACAAACCACTACGAATACCTTCCAAACTTCCAACAAGTCTGTGTGATGGTTAACTGACCAACATTGAATTACAATGATTTGATTAGGTATTTACTATTTAGTTGGGGCGCAATTTCATTACTCTTTACTACTGAATCACATACACTATATAGTGAAATATACATTATTTACAATGAAATGCATAGAATATACTATATACTTCTGAGATGCATACTCTATAAAGTAAAAGGCACACACTGTATACTTAACTTAACAGTGTTCCATGCAGGATATCATAATTTTTCACTTCTCTTATTATCAAGCATCAAAACTCCACTGTCATGAATCATTTGACACTTCTCATTTAGCACTCATTACTTTGAGATTGTCTCTTTTATATGTTGCCAGGTACAAGAACTTCAGGAGACACCTTTAGGGCTCTAATAATTATGGCTACTTCTACTTTTCCCAGAAAGTCCTGCCTGTTTCAAGAAACACAACTTATAAACCCACCTGCCACGGGAAGAGGTTGTTCATTGTTGAACCAGAAAGGGCAGGAGACGGAGCTACAACTTTGTGAAAGTACAACTGCTCACATGTGCTATCATTCAGCTGTGGCGATTGATATTTGACTTACTTTCTTGTTACTTGTTTGTTTTGTTTCACCTTCGATTAAACACCAGGGTCCACACAGATAAGGCTGGCTCAAAGGTACTCGGCACCCCTAGAGAGAGGTGGATGGGTGCTCCCCCTATTCACACATTAACAATGAAAAGTGTAGAGTACCCATGGAAATCAGAGAGTGTTCACAGTTGTATATGAAATCGAAGATCTAGTGGTGAAGGGGTTACAGTTCCATCTGGGAGATCTGTGTGTTCACATTCAATATATAATATTGTAGAGGGTGGGGAGGTTAGGTTCTTCTAAGAGAGCATTCACAATCGTACATATCAAAATATGAAATCCTATACCAGGGAGAGGGGATTTCTGGGGGTCACTTGGAATAGCTTTGGCACCTTCTAAGTCGTGTCATCCCTAGGCCTGTGCCTACTTGGCCTTTGCCTTGAGTTATCCCTGAATGCAGAGGTGCCCCAACTTTTCCTTTCAGGATGTGACAATGTATATATTTCATTGCAAACTTTTATATTTAGTTGACTATACTAGACTTTGATGTTCTTAGAAATTACTTAATTTGCCAGATACTGGAAAATAAGTAGCAGCTGTAAAACTGAGGAGGATGTGAGTTTTTTAAAGTAGCATTTTAGTATACAGTGTGCTGTTTAAAATTGTTTATCCTGAACAATGCTTCGTAAGCATTTCCCCAATCATGACCATCTTTGTGACATTCTTTTCTGTATCTATCTTAAGGTATTTTTTCTTGCTTATGCCTCCTGCCTGTCTTTTGCCTCCCACTTAACCTATATTTGTGTTTTAAGAATGCCCTTCTTTGTTTTTATCATTACATTTGTTTAATATTAAGTCATTTCTTTTAAACATTACTGTGTTAATTGCTTCAGCAGATATTTAGGATTTAGTAAAAAAAGCATAATGGATATGTGCTGTTTAGTCAAAAACCATAACAAAAAAATTGCAATTTTTCTTTTTTTAATGGAATGCTTTAATACAGATTGAATAAACTTGTAAACTTCACATTTTCATTATTATCAATTACACACTAAGCAACAGATGAAAAACTGAGGAGGTTGTGAATTTGTGTCTACTGTACTTTTTTGGTACAGTTTTTTGGAGAAGCATTTTTTGTGCATATGGGCACAAGAAAAAAAAATGTTCTCAAAATGGCTAAAACTTAAAAAGAATTAATTGCTTTGGGTACCTCTTGTGGCAAAAGCCAAATATGTTGGGAACATTTTAAAGGTATACCCTAAAAGGTGCAAAATTTTATATACTTTTTTACTTGTTCACAATTAATGCATGGGAAATTTATTTAAACTTCATTTTTTTATCAGTATTCATAAAATTTAATGTTTAAAAGTCTATACAGTTAATTATTGTACTTACAGCTTTGAAGGCTTCCTGTAAAGATTTGAATTTGCCAGATCTTTGTCCATTTTCATTGCTGTAAGGTTTCTTGTTCATTTTTCCTGCATTACGTTTCTTCTGCTGTTGCTCAAAAGAAGAAGCTGGAGGGACTTGTTCCTTATTCTGTTTCTTCCCAATCTTCTCAAATCTCTCAAATATTGTTTGGGATGTTTTCAAAGGAGCTGAAAAAATAATTAAGAAAAATTCAGATGTTAATCTCCCAAGTAAAAAAAAATATGAAATTTCACGAAAAGCATAGTGTACCTTTCCCAAATATTTCTATAAATACCCTACATTAATATGCAGGCCTCATCAAAACAGATTACCTTTCTAAGTTAGCTCTGTTATAGCAAATGTAGGACTAAATGCTTCTGTAAAACCATAGTGGGTCCTATGTTACCTTTATCTGTGACACAAACGCAAAACCATCCGAGTTGCTGAGGAAACACAATAAACACACTGAAAGTATGAGGCTGAAGCTAACAGCAGCCAAGAAAATTAGTGTGTAATATGATAACTGTTCGTTGCCTTTAAATCTTCAAAAATTTCTTTAGGGTATTAATCAGTTTGCATAGGACCAGAGAACACAAATTGGGAGCTTTAAGAAAACAATCATATTCAGTACCAGTAAAACTGATACTTATTCTAATCTACATAATAAAAGTGAGTCTTGAGCTATACCTAACAACTTTGAAAGTTGTAGTTAACTGGGATGAGATTAGATTAGTAGGATAAAAAAGAAAGTGAAAAAATGAAAAAGGTGTTAAACAGATTTGTGAATTTTGTGGCATTGTACAAGAGGCTAATGACCATAGGCCAAAAGTGCTGCATGTGATGTTTCATGTCAGGTTGTAGCAAGGCTACATAACTTGTCAGTCAGGTTGGCCTTCTGGACTGTCCGTCACTTTATAATGTGGCTGGGAGGATGTCTATAAATAGTGCTTCAGGCACTTTTGAGGACGACGCAGTGCTGGGAGGATCCTGCCCAGTAAATATTCCAGCTGCCTGTTACCAGCATCATGTTTCCATAACAACCAAGAGGGGAAAAGATGTTTCAGCGGGAAACTTTTTATTTTTAAGGGGAATGGTGGATCAAGGAAGGAGAGAAAAAAAGAAGGAAAAGGCTGAAGGCAAGGAGGCGACTATTTACGCTTTAAAGAATCGTCATGATCTGACTTCACCCAGAGACGTCTGCTATTTGTGGGTGACCACCCTGAAGAAATAAGGTGTAATGAATCCCCGAGAAGAGGCCAGGTTCTGGTGCTCTCCGGGTGCTCCCGTTTGGTGAGTCAGACTCGTGAGTGCGTTTCTTCATGATAGCCAGCGGAGAAGCCGTTTTCGCCAGAGGACTGTTGTGTTCTCTCATGCCTTATGGTAGGAACTGAACTGCAGGTTTCTTCTATGTATATATAGACTACGTGAAAACTTTCTTTCTGCTTTCTCTGAAAACAGTTTTTTATTTTTCTTTATTGTCTGTGTCAAACCGGGGGATAGAATTTGGCCACATGGGAGAGTGTCTGGGGAAGTGGGATCACAAATGAGTACTCAAGCACCAGGCAAGGAAATGCACTCAGCAATTTCAATATATTTATCAGTCCCACTTTTTTTTCTGATTTTGATTTTTTTTTCGGTTATTTAAGGACATGCATTGGGGACAAGAGGGGCTGAGGACCGAATATGGTAATGCTATTTTATCCTTCAAATATCGTCCACTTCCCTCTCGGGTGGTGAAGTGTAGGAATCGTGTTCCCGTATCGGGCGATTGCTACAAGGTTTTTCACATTTGGAGTTGGAAACAAAGTAGCACTAAAGTTGCCTGATGAATTGTGCAAGCTGCCCAAGCATCTACCTTTCTGAAAAAGATTTTTAAAAACATTTTTAAATTACCTGAAAGTACTGACCAGAAAGCAGGAGACAGAGCTGGAGATAGCAGAGTTAAAGATGCTAATATTTGCACTTGGTGTGACGAGGATGGATAGGATTAGAAATGAGTATATTAGAGGGTCAACTCAAGTTGGACGGTTAGGAGACAAAGTCAGAGAGGCGAGATTGCTTTGGTTTGGACATGTGCAGAGGAGTGGTGCTGAGTATATTGGGAGAAGGATGTTAAGGATAGAGCTGCCAGGCAAGAGGAAAAGAGTAAAACCGAAGAGGAGGTTGATGGATGTGGTGAGTGAAGACATGCAGGTGGTGGGTGTAACAGAACAAAATGCAGAGGACAGAAAGATATGGAAGATGATGATCTGCTGTGGCAACCCATAACGGGAGCAGCTGAAAGAGGAAAAAGAAGCAGCAGCAAACCGTGCATAACATTACTCCACATGCATTTAGCCAATAAATACCAGTGTAATTTCTACAGTGCTAATAATGATATGCCTTCCAAATAGACCTATAAAACAAATGACTGATGAATCTACCTTTATGAGGTCCCTTTCATCGCAAATTGTACCAATCGTCATCTCCTTAAAAATATAGAAATAATTTTATGAAAATTTCATTATAAGAGCATGAACGGTGTGGAAATCAAATTTGTTTCTACTTGTCCACGGACAAGTAAACTTAGAAAATCCACTTGTCCGCCAGTTAAATTCACTTGCCCATAAACAAATAACAAAAGTGAAAAATAGTTTATTTTTTCTGATCTCTTTTATTGATACCAAAACTGCCTTCCATTTTAAAACTGAAAAAAGTTCTTTCAGGGAGTAGTATTTTGCCACCTTGCTCTAGAACATTATAAAAAAGATTCTCTTATCATTTTAACTCACTAATAAACAATACCTTCATTATAGCTACACTAGTTCTTTTTTCATATATTACAGTACATAACAGAACACTGCCCTGATTCATCTTCTGCCATGTTCTTCAGCTTTTGTCTTGCAACATCTTCTCCCTCAAGAATCTTTACCATGTCAGACAGCATGGGCTGAATGCTGTTCATTTCTGCTTGAGCTGAACTGCATGGTTCCTGGACTGATGGTCCTGCAGAAGTGGATGCTGAGGACTTTTCAGGTTTTTTATGGGTGATGTGCCCGTTGCCAGGTGACAGCCAGAATTCCACAGCTGGTCGTGGGCCAAACTCTTCTAAAGAAGCAGTATTGAACAGCTTAGCATAACGCTCAACCTCCGAGCGTTCAGTTTTAGAAAACGCTTTTTCAATTGAACCAACTTTATTCTTACTTTTAGACTCATGTCTCTATCTGACGTACTAAACCCCCAGTTCCTATCTTTTTTCTTTCTGCACATAACCAATCACCACATGATAAACGTCTTTGTGAAATTAATACTAGTTATAAGCTTAGACCTCTGAATGGATGGCATAATTAAACATGTACAACGAAGATTTTTTTTTAAAGTTCTGAAAACTCTGAGGTCTAAGTTTATAACTAGTTTTAATTTCACAAAGACGTTTATCATGTGGTGATTGGTTATATGGAGAAAGACAAAGGAAGGATAGGAACTGGGGGTCTAGTAGGCAAGACAGACACAGCAAACATGTAATAAAGAAAGCCTGCTCAGAAAAACATCCATTGAATTCTGCGTTCATGTCTCTGACCACCAGATCACGAACCCAACATTTACACAATATTTCAGTTAAACCTGTGCGATACCCATTCAAATATCCAGTTTTTTGGAGCCTCGTCACACCTGCCATGAAGTTCTCTACACTGAACGTAGCCCTGAGGACCCCTTAATGCAAGATTGCAGCACTACAGCTACGCCACCGTGCCCCCCGCCACCCATGTGTAATACATGCTTTAATGCATTTCATCGTGAAAAAGATATCAAGTATTTATCTTAGTATTCTGAATGTTCATTGAGCAGGAATATCATGAAGTCAATGTGCGGCGATCGCTGCCGGCGCTTCCTCAGTGCAAGAGGAAGTCAGTTTAAGAAGCACGCAGAGATTAACAACTGGGTCGGGGAACACTTAATATAAAGCATTTAATGTGCTACATTAATTTATGACGGGGTTTGAGAAAATCTAGTAAATTAAACATTCATTTTAAGATGAAGTTTAGTTTGCGACATTCTACTGACAAAATAAACTACGAGAATAAAGTGGAAATGTCGAGAATAAAGTCAACATGTCGACTTTAATCTCGACATTTACATTTTTTTTTTCTTCACTGTGTCTTTATTTTTTCAGGGCCTGTTGTGCCAGTTTTAATCAAGAAATGATCCATTTCTCATCCGTGAGGCTACTTGTTTCAGTTTCAACAACACGCATATAGCGAGAACAACGTGTTTACCGCAGTGCATTATGGGTTACGCAGGTAATTCCGCAAGATGGTACATTTCCAAAGAAGTAAATATTACCGATGTTGTCGGGAAAAAATAATTGCGTCTAAGTAAAGATTTTTATAGATATTTCATAACATTTGGAAACCGTTAGAATGTTTTCTTCTTTATTTTTAATAAACTGACAGCGCGAAACCAACTTGTTTTATATGAAAAATTCTCTAATCAAAAACGATGTATAGACAGCTCATCAAAATTGATGTCACGCAATAAATTTCTTAACTCCTCAATATATCACAACCTACGTGAAATTGCAAATTTCAGGAAAGATAACTGCCTGACAAGCTTTGTTATGTGGTGAAAACATTTGCATTGTAAGTGAAATGACCGCATTTTTATGTAGAAACAATGAATTTTATCAATAGTATATAAAAGTTATCGATTATAATGAAAAATTATCAAATTACATCATATGAAAAAAATGACCGCATCTCCAAGCGTGTAAATAGTAGGGTAAAATACTTATGTAAGACCATAAGAGTGCTTCCCCTTTGAAAAATCAGCCGTCATTTTGTAAACAATATTGAAGACCAATTTGAGACATGAAGAACATGCCTAAGTAGACTGTTTCCAAACGAAGTAAATGTTTAAAATTTGAAAGTAGTGGTAAAAATGTGCCCTGCACAGCACATACAATTCTTTTTTCTCCTGAAAATTGCACTTGTCCGTGGACAACTGAAACCAGAAAAACACGCTTGTCCGACGGTCAATTTACCCGTGTCGGACGAGTCAGGCGTTGGATTTCCGCACCCCTGCAAATGGGTATAAACAAATTTAACTCCCCTTCAAACTACAGTAGACCCCCGCAAAGTTGTGGTTCAGAGTTCAAGGCCTCAGTCATTCGCGCATTTTTCCGTAGAACCTAACTAAGAATTGTTAGCGGAAATCGCAAATATCCTCCCCAGTTTTTATGGCTTTTTTCGTGGCAATACTGTACTGTAGAGTTAACAGGACGCAGCTGTAGAGAAAACCGGGATGGTGAAAGTAGCCAATAGAATTTGAAACTGCAACTCCCAGCAGTCCCTGCAGTGGCCCTGATTGGTCTTCTGCTCAGGGTGCTGGGGCTGTTGAGGCCAAAGGATGTCAGCGCAGCTTTTAAAAAGGGGGCCGGTGACCAAAAGCAAAAAAAAAAAAGTTTTTGTAATTTGTGTTTCAAGTTCCTGTCTGTCTGCATTCTGTTGGGTTAACTGTACTTATTTATTTTGTCCTGGATCGTTTCGTGCGTCTGGATTGTCTGCCTGTGTATGTAAGTGGATTCATGGCCATCCTGCAAAGAAAGGAGCGCTCCTGAACCCGTCCACCCATCTTCACCATTTCAGGAACTACTGGTAGGACTATCTGTACATTCCCATTCAATGTGCGGATCTCTGGACTATCTGTTTTCATCATTACATTTCATCAGTTGCCATTTTTCATGAACTTTTTCATGATTTACTGTGTGTGTTTTGTTTGTACTTTGTTGTATATAATATGTGATCAACGTATGGGGAATAGGGGTGGTATCGTTGTTTACTTATTTCATTTATTTTAATTACATTTTTTATTTGCTGTTTGATTACCGGTTTGCTTTGTTTTAGTCTCTGTTTGCGAGTGCACGCGTTGGGTCAAGGCTGGAATCTCCACCATAAAAATAAATAAATCACCATCTTCTCAGCGACGCTATGCTTACTTAAAAGCCTGAATCGTACATGTCCTTTTTGGCTGATTGCTTTGTTTCTCTCGCCTCCCCCAGACATTCTCTGCTTCTATGATGTTTGTCTATTGTTTAATCGTTAACTAACTGCATGCTGAGCACCTTTTACTTCTGAAAGAGACATGTTTGTTTGAAGTGTTTGAATAAAGCTCCTGTTTCTACAATCTCCCGTGTTTGTGTGCAATTCTGTGACCCAAGCTGCACTAAGACTAGCCTGCAAGCATCGGCAATTTCCTCTGTGTGCTTTCGTGCAGCCGGTTTAAGTGCAGTTGGTTCAGTGATTTACATCCATGGTGTCAGTTGCACTTTGTACATATTGTTCCAGTAGTTTTTTAAATAGATTTTACAGTTAATATAGCAGTGTGTAAAATGATCAGCGTTGCAGTAATCATGATGCTCTTTGCATGAAACAAAATGTGTTCCATTAAAATTTCACTTTTTCTTTGTTAATTGTGACATTTACTTAAAGTGCAGCAAAAAAGTATTTGACGTCTAGGAAAGCATTAAGCCCCAAGTATGTGGCAGTTTAACAGTTAAAGCCCCAAGATGCCGCTGAAATGAGCTACACCGTCTAAGGCTTCTGGCAATGAAAACGCGCTTGCATGAATTAACAGTACATATAGCGGCAGGATTGGCATTTTACATTCTAGCACTGCGGCAGACATAGCAGTACAGCATACAGGTTTATCTTTACACTCCTTATTTTTAGGTAATGTATTAAGCTGAGTTTGAAATTGAAGTGTTTTGGGGGCATATTTAGGATTTAAACTATGAAAATAGGCATTTTTTTAACCACATCCAAAATTCGTGGGTGCTCCAGGAACGTAATCCCCACAAATTCTGGGGGTGTAATGTATACCTTAAAATAAAGTAGACACTATGCAACTCATTGCAAATTTTTGCAGTGCATTTTCCCAGCCTCTAACATTATGCAACTCCAAACAGATATAATCTATCAGACTTTAAGAACAGTAGAACATCAGAACAATAGGCCATTCAGCCCAGTGCTGCTATGTCCTTTTTGTAGCCTGAAGAGCAAAACTGTACAAAGTAGTCCAGATGAGGCCACACCAGTGCATTGCAAAGCTTTAGCATAACCTCCTTGGACTTGTACTCTGCACATCATGCTATATAACCTAATGTTCTGTTAGCCTTCTTAATGGCTTCTGAACACTGTCTGGAAGTTGATAGCATAGAGTCCACTACAACTCCTAAATCCTTCTCATAAGGTGTACTCTTGATTTTCAGACCTCCCATTGTGCAGCTTGTTAATTACATTCCTGTCTATATCATTTACATATATTAAAAATTTCAGCAGCCCTAGCACTGACCCCAGTGCAACACCACTCTTAACATCAGCCAGTTCTGATAGGGCTCCTTGCACCATAACCCTCTGCTTCGTGTGTCTGAGCTACTTTTATACCCATCTACAAACATCACCCTGAACTCCCACTTTTTTTAGTTTGATGCCCAACCTCTCATGTGGCACCTTATCAAATGCCTTCTGAAAGACAACATGAATAATACCATATGCTCCACTCTGATCATACAATTTCGTTGCTTCCTCATAAAATTACAGCATGTTGGTAAAACATGACCTCCATCTTCTAAACCCCTGCTGACTGTTCTTTTCCTGTGATGTATGTTAAGCTTACTGGCCTAATCACCATTTTTATATAATGGAATAATATTTGCCATTTTCCAGTCCTTCAGAATTTCCCGTGTGCAGTGACTTTCTAAAAATGTGTCAAGGGGTTTATATTTGTACTCGGTAATCTCTTTAAGAACTCAAGGGTAAATATTATCAGATCCAGGAGATTTGTTTGAATTCAGCCTATTTAATCTGAGCAGTACTTCTCCCTCTACAATTTTCAAAACAAATCAGTACCTGTTTAGTAGTCCCATTTACTGCTGGAAGGTTATCTACTTCCTCACTTGTGAAGACCTCAGAAAAATGCTTATTTAGAGCATCCGCTATTTCACTGTCTATATTTTTTAATTCCCCTTTATTATTCCTGGTGCACTTCATCTCCTCTTTTACTACTAAAATACTGAAACTTTGGGATGTCTTTCACCTAATCTGCTATATTTCTCACCAACTGTATTTTGGCCTACCTAATATCCTTCTTAATGGTTGCCCTCATGTTCTCATATGACCTACGATTCACATTGGAGTTATTAGTCTTAACGTCTATTTTTTTCCTATGCAGCTTCTTTTTAAACTCTTTATTAACCCACTACAGTGTTTTTTTTTAATTTCCTATTAATTCCAAATTTAGGTATGTAACTGTACTGCATTACATGTAAAACATTTTTTAAATCTGTTGCACTTCTCAGCTATCTTCATACTTAAAAGATCATCCCAGACTATCCTCCTTAGACTTGGCCGCATTTCTCAAAATTTACCCTACCAAAGTTAACAGTTTTGGTCTTTGCACCTGCACTCTTACAAAACACTGAGAATTGTATTATGTTATAATCACTTGACCCTAGTGGCTCAATTACCTCTACATCCTCAATTCTATCCTGATTATTACAAAAAACTAAATCTAGACAGGCTTCACCCCACGGTGGTCCTTTAACATACTGTGTTCAAGAGCAGAGTAAAAACAGTACTGAATGCTTTAGGTTCTTTTAATCACTCATCAACATATCAATGTCTTTCACACATTTTCTAACATGTCTGATCGTTTTAGAGGGATCATGAAGAAACCGCACTGTAAAGTAATTCAGGTTTTCAGCTGTGTAACTTAAATAAAGCTCAATAAAAGAACTGAGGCAAGAGAAGTGTTTACTATAGTACTTCTAAACAGAAGCAACTTTGAAAATGTATACTATAACTAGCTGAATACCCGTGCTTCGCTACGGGATAGCAACAGGAAAAATGTGTTCTAAAATATACAGAGTGACAGTATATGTCCTGTAAAAGTCATAAGGCAAGATTTAGCACATAAACGAAACAAAATAGGTTACTTATTCTTTGAAATGGTTTACTCAAATATAAGCTGTTTTAAGTACAGAAGACTTAAACAGTGATGATCGTTTTGGACTAAAGCCCCAGTGATCCCATCACCACCCATGGTATTATTTAGTAAGTTTTAAGTGCTAAATTTATTTGTTAATAAAAATAGACGAAGGTGAATGTTATAATATTAATTATATTAAAAATAGATCTGAGGGATTTTTAATATCATAAAAAAATTACAAATCCTAAGCAATATATCAAACCTGAAAACAAAAATCAAAATCAAAAATAACATTGTCAATTATGTAGACTATAATAGATTAAGCCCAGGGATCTTACAACTGCCTCTGAAAAAAATTAATGGAGTAAACAGCCTATGTTTTAAGAACATACTTCGTTGTACACTACATTCTTAGCTTTCCCCTCAGGCTGGAGGATGACCAGGTTGTCAGGAGAGCTTACTCTAGAACAGGCCATATACAACTGGCTGTACTCTGTCCATAAATCCAAGCCAATCATTTTCAAACTTTGCCCCTGAGCTTTGTTTATGGTCATGGTGTAGCAGACTTTCGCCAGGAACTGCAGCCTTTTAAACTGAAAGGGGTAGTCTGACAGGATTAAGGGAATGTGGGGAATGAAGACTGTTTCTCCCTGTCCGACACCTGTAAATATTGTGGCTTCAATGACATGTATGTTTAGAGCCATCACCTGCAGCCTGGTACCACTGCACAACTTAGGAGGATTGAGGTTGTGCAAGAGCAATATGCAAGCGCGAACCTTGAGGCACAGGACATGGGGAGGCACTCCAGGTGGGTTGAGAGTGTGGAGGAACTCCAAAGGATAGTGCACCGTGTCCTCAATCTCCACCACAGAGTTCAATGATTTGTATCTAACCATCTTAGTTGGCAGCTTTCCCAACAGAGCATTGCTGATGTTCAATTTTTAAAACCGTTTCTTAGTGAGCACCTATGGGCCAAGGGTAACCTACATTCCAAATTTCAAGTCCAAAATCCTCATGGTTCGGGAGATTTCGTAATATTTCGTGATAAGTGGGTCAGTGATATTTGGCTTATAAATGTATAAAAGACACTGCAGATAAAAAAAAAAGTTTTTATTGTTTGTTAAAGGTATCATAATGGGGTGCAAAGTAACCAGAGCTTGAAGAAAAACCCTAGATTACTTTAGGGTTACAAAAATAACCATGCAATGCAACAAGACACTTCTGCTCACTACTCAAACCAAGTCTCACACTAAGGTGTAAAACAATGTCACTCCTGTTGTAATCCAGATGTAATGCAAGCTTTCTATTCAGTTTATGGGCAGATGCCTTACTACAAATAAGCTTAGAAAGCTAATTTTCAGATATACAGTAATCCCTCCTCGATCGCGGGTTTGTGTTCCAGACCCCCCCGCAATAGGTGAAAATCCGCGAAGTAGAAACCATATGTTTGTATGGTTATTTTTATATATTTTAAGCCCTTATAAACTCTCCCACACTGTTTATAAATATTCCCCGCAGAGTTATACAGCATAATCCCTTTGTATTCTCTTAGATATTAGGTAAGATTCATTGAAATTATGTATATAAACACACTGTTTATATACAGTAAAACCTAAATATTATTTTAAAGATATTGAGAGTCTCCAATATCACATATGTTACAGCCATTACGATAGACAGGCCACCAGCAATAAATACGTACAATGCAAGAAAAATAGTATACAGTAAATGTGTGTACAGTGACACTATACGTACGTACATGTACTAAGCACTGTAAGAAGAAAATTAATTATGGTTACTCACCAACAATGACACAATGACTTGTCCGATAACAATGAGTTTAATTTTACTGCACAACAAAAGAGAGCGTTACAGCCCTTGTAAAGGAGCCACTTCAGGCGATTGTGTAGGACTGCCGTTGTTCTTCTTCTGGCAGTCTTCAATCCAAATCGCTAAAGCAGATTCCATCCAGACTACTGCCTTATTACATCCACTTACAACTCGTTTTGCACCCTGGTTAAAAGGACACTGCGGCCGTAGATCTTATATTCCTTTCCTACTTTTTAAATAAAAAGAATTGTAGCCTTCAACAAATCCAAAACATTTACCTTTTCGGCAATCGTTAACATCTTCTTCTTGCGCTTGGGCACGGCCCCTGAAGCAGTAGCAGATTGTTTTGGAGCCATAATGAAGGGCTTGACTATGCACAAAGATAAACACAAAAGAGCACAACTCTTTACACAGCGAAACACGTTGATGCTGAATGAGCGAGACAAGACTTCCTGGTTAACACTGCATTCAGCACGCAGGAACTCAACTGCGTGCTCTGATTGGTTAGTTTCTCAGTCAGGAGAACTTAACTGTGTGCTCTGATTGGTTAGCTTCTCAGCCATCCGCCAATAGCGTCCCTTGTATGAAATCAACTGGGCAAACCAACTGAGGAAGCATGTACAGGAAGTAAAAAGACACATTGTCCGCAGAACCCGCGAAGCAGCGAAAAATACGCGTTATATATTTAGTTATGCTTTCATATAAAATCCGCAATAGAGTGAAGCCGCGAAAGTCGAAGTGCGATATAGCGAGGGATTACTGTAATACATTATTAGAGAATGTTTATAACCATGTAATAGTCACAAACATTACCAGGTAGACCTATTTATCTGTAAACCTTGTCAAAAATAACAGAATACTGAAGGAAGCCCAAAGAAGACCGAGAGAAAGAAAAAAATAAAATAAAAATAAAGATGGGCTTGGTTCCTGCCAGCATTTGAAACCTGATTTTGTCAGAGGTTCACCTGAAAATGTCCACTGAAGGCAAAAACTCAAAATGCTATATTAGTTACTTTATACAAACATGCATTAATGACATGATAGTGAAGCAAACTTACTGCACTTTAAATTACAAAACTCAGGAAACGAGAGCAGTTGTGCTTCAAAGTTTGTGAACCCTTTAGAATTTTCTATATTTCTGCATAAATATGACCTAAAACATCATCAGATTTTCACTCAAGTCCTAAAAGTAGATAAAGAGAAGCCAGTTAAACAAATGAGACGAAAATATTATACTTGGTCATTTATTTATTGAGGAAAATGATCGAATATTACATATTTGTGAGTGACAAAAGTATGTGAACCTTTGCTTTCAGTATCTGGTGTGACCCACCCTCTGCAGCAATAACTGCAACTAAACGTTTCCGGTAACTTTTGATCATGCCTGCTTGGAGGAATTTTTGCCCATTCCTCCGTACAGAACAAATTTCAACTCTGGGATGTTGGTGGGTTTCCTCACATTAACTGCTCGCTTCAGGTCCTTCCACAACATTTCGATTGGATTAAGGTCAGGACTTTGACTTGGCCATTCCAAAACATTAACTTTATTCTTCTTTAACCATTCTTTGGTAGAACGACTTGTGTGCTTAGGGTCATTGTCCTACTGCATGACCCACCTTCTCTTAAGATTCAGTTCATGGACAGATGTCCTGACATTTTCCTTTAGAATTCTCTGATGTAATTCAGAATTCATTGTTCCATCAATGAAGGCAAGTTGTACTGGCCCAGATGCAGCAAAACAGGCCTAAACCATGATATTACCACCACCATTTTTCACAGATGGGATAAGGTTTTTATGCTGGAATGCAGTGTTTTCCTTTCTCCAAACATAACGCTTTTCATTTAAACCAAAAAGTTCTATTTTGGTCTCATCTGTCCACAAACCATTCTTCCAATAGCCTTCTGGTTTGTCCACATAATCTTTAGCAAACTGCAGACGAGTAGCAGTTTTTTTTGGAGAGCAGTGGCTTTCTCCTTGCAACCTTGCCATGCACACCATTGTTGTTCAGTGTTCTCCTGATGGTGGACTCATGAACATGAACATTAGACAATGTGAAAGAGGCCTTCAGTTGCTTAGAAGTAACCCTGGAGTCCTTTGTGACTTCGTCGACTATTACACGCCTTGCTCTTGGAGTGATCTTTGTTGGTCGACCACTCCTGGAGAGGGTAACAATGGTCTTGAATTTCCTCCATTTGTACACAATCTGTCTGACTGTGGATTGGTGGAGTCCAAACTCTTTAGAGATGGTTTTCTAACCTTTTCCAGCCTGATGAGCATCAACTACTCTTTTTCTGAGGTCCTCAGAAATCTCCTCTGTTCGTGCCAGAGGGGACTGGGCAGTCTAATGGTCTGGAATCCCTACAGATTTTATTTTTTTCTCCAGCCGTCTGGAGTTTTTTTTTGTTTTTTCTGTCCACCCTGGCCATTGGACCGTACTCTTATTCTATGTTAATTAATGTTGACTTATTTTATTTTCTTACTGTGTCTTTTATTTTTTTATTCTTCATTATGTAAAGCACTTTGAGCTACTTTTTGTATGAAAATGTGCTATATAAATAAATGTTGTTGTTGTTGTGCCATGATACACTTCCACAAATGTGTTGTGAAGAGCAGACTTTGATAGATCCCTGTTCTTTAAATAACACAGGGTGCCCACTCACACCTGATTGTCATCCCATTGATTGAAAACACCTGACTCTAATTTCACCTTCAAACTAACTGCTAATCCTAGAGGTTCACATACTTTTGCCACTTAAATATGTAATATTCGATCATTTTCCACAATAAATAAATGACCAAGTATAATATTTTTGTCTCATTTGTTTAACTGGTTTCTCTTTATCTACTTTTAGGACTTGAGTGAACATATGACGATGTTTTAGGTCATATTTATGCAAAAATATAGAAAATTCTAAAGGGATCACAAACTTTCAAGCACAACTGTATATACAATATGCCAACCATAAAGTGTCATATAGTTTTTGATTACATAGCACCTTACACAGTTGGAAAAGGCATAATGAAAACACAAAACCTATCAATAACTAAAGACTGATCCTTCAGAAGATGGGCTGTTTTGCTGAGAGATGGCTCAGTGTCACTCACCCTCCACGCAGTTGTACTCCTTAAAACTACGCACCCGCGAGGTGCACTTAAGATGTTGAAAGTAAGCAGCTTCTACTGTTCAGCTAAAGGTCTAGTTGTCTACCTGGGTGCTTAAGGCAGAGCTTATTCATTCTGCCACAAATACTGCCAGCTAAATTTAGTGACAACTATGCACAAAATCAGAAAAATGGTAGAAAATGGTGGCAAAAGTCAGTGCTGTGCAGTGTTTTTCCTTCCCATTAATTATAGCTTTTACATAATTATTTGACTTAAATCTAGTTTCCTTCATTGGTAAGTAAAAAATGAAAGTTTCCAGATAAAAATTAAGAAATTTAATTAAAAAATAATTTGCTAGGTATATGCACATACTAATATCTGTGGAATTTCTTTAAGTTAAGACCCACCTCTACTAAATTGTTAAAAGTTAGTTTTATCTATATTATATAATTCTTTTCGCATTTGAAACGGAAATTACGTATGACCACAGAACATATTATAATACAGAATCTGATCACTTCGTTTGTGGATGCCATTTTTATGTTGTCTTTACAAATTATTATTCGTGTGAGAGTTATTTTACTGATATTGAAAAGAAGTTAACACAAACACGCCGATCTATCCCATAGAAGTGCGCCCCGCGTCGCCCTCTCCCAGCCCTCCTCTCTGGACTGCAGCGCTCAGCCGTCCGCCATAAGGCACGTTCTGACAGAGATGTTTTATTTATTCATCTGCATGACTGTTGCGGAAACTACCACATTATAACTTTTTTTTTTTTTTAATTGACAGTACTTGATAGTAGAAGAGATGAGGAAAACAGCTTTGCGTCTTTCTACTTTTTAACTGCGCCGAGCTGTAAACAATGTGAAGACTACACTGCCTTCAGCGGCGAGGGGTTGCGAGAACAAATTGGACACTTGGAGGCGTGGAATGTCGGGCTGCTCCGCTGGGTCGAGAGCTTCGCAATTTCGGGCGGCGTCCTCTCTTCTTGCACTGTTTGTGACACTTCGAGTGCCTTGTCGGCTCCTGGGAGAGTGGAAATCTTTGTGAATGAGTGTGATCGGCACCATTGAAGCAAAAGTCTCTTTGGCAAATGCCAAAACTCGGCAAATACATATTTACCATGTTTGGGAAAAAATAAATTTGATTTGAAAAATATCAAACATATCCTTTAATACTCACATATGACAGCAATGCCTCATTTTCAGCAGCCATTTCTATAATGTCCTAGTGTTGAGCTCAGTTTGCTTATTACCCTTAGTCATTTTAAACAGTAATAGGGCATAACAGAAACCTTTGTAATTGCATTAGCACTCCTGAAAGCTGTTAATCTGTACACAAGGTTGCAAGGTAGTGTCATTCCTAAAGTTCAGTTCTGGATTCAAAATTGGCCATAAAGAAACAGCTTTCTCAAGAAACATGCCAGTCACACGTTTTTGGTTTTTTTTTTGGAGAAGGGAGGTTATTCCATGTGGCAGATTGTATAAAATTAACTTTCTTAACTTTCTTGGCAAAGTATTATATTAATGTCTTGAGAGAAAAGGGAAAACTGGATCTAACCAGAATAGAAAAAGAAGGGAATGGCCCAGATATAGAAC
Source organism: Polypterus bichir lapradei (assembly GCA_026402145.1). Lineage (NCBI taxonomy): Eukaryota > Metazoa > Chordata > Cladistia > Polypteriformes > Polypteridae > Polypterus > Polypterus bichir. Next base: position 124,107,967 of record JANRMT010027041.1, on the reverse strand, counting down.
TGAATAAGTGGATAAATACATCAAAGTCCAGAGTCCAAAGGGCCATATCTGAAACTAGCAAATAAAAAGAGAAGGTTAAAATGGGCAAAGGAACATATACATACAAAAAATGACTGGAAAAGCATATTATGGTCAGCATCCTGGAATAATTTCTTCACTGTTAAAGAGAATACTGGAATTTGTTGTATACAAGGAAGACACCAACTAAGGACCTGTAAGGCGTTAGTTTCTCAAAATACAGACTCGGATGTCCTTATCCTCTTGTGCAGCTGCGTACTTTAGTCTTCCACTGATTTTTCCATTCTGGTTAGATACAGTTTAGTCTTTTTTCTCAAGACAGTAATAGGCACCTTTGTATAAAATGTTCTTGGCAAGCTGTTAAATAGAATAACCTTGGCTTGGCAAAAAATAGCATTTTTCTTGAGAAAGCAGTTTCATTTTGGTCATTTTTGATCAAAGAATTGAACTTCAGGAATGTCAGTACCTTGCACCTCAAGTAAACAGATTAACAGTGCCTCTCTAATAGCCAATCAACATTATAGGTGATTAAGGATCAGCTAAGGGAGTTGACCATTAGGAAACTGAAGGAACGGTTGCTGAAAATGGGGGTTTGATGTCATATGTGAATAATAAATTAAAATTTATCACTCATTTTTAAACGGTAATAGCCATTATAAACACTAGTGATGTCTTGATTGCATCTTTAAATAAATGTAATGGTATCTTAATAAAAACATTAATTTCTATCAAAAATATGAACATTTCTGGGTGAGCCCAATATTCTGACTGGTAGTGTATATTTTATTCCTTACACTTTCAAAAACTGACTAAACTAAATTATATTCAGTTTGCCTATGGAAACCTAGTACTGAATAGTAGATTAACTTGGAAACAAAACATTCCATACAATTTCAAAAAAACTATTGGTAACAGGATGAATGAATGAACTATCAGTAGTAATGTCCATTATGGATGCTGCATTAACTGAAAGTGTAAAACAGTATGTAGTAATATTGTTGCACAGACATCCAAAATACTTTTCTAAAACTGTCCTCACTTTTTAAAGAAGGCATTTCACTGTGAGAAACTACAAGTATGTCTCTTAAATAGTTGCTCTCTATAGAACTGGATTCACACTTGCTCCTGTTGTTCTTTTTTAAAAGCAGCCCAAAGAACTGCTCTGCAAACATACGGAAGAAGCACTGTACAGTTCTGTTTAATGTAACATTCTGAATGTTGGTACCATGAGAAAGTAAAATGTACACACTTAACAGTATTTTAGATACACTTGGGAATTGCCTAACTTTAGAAATTGTGTCAAATAAATTGCAACCTTAATGAAAATTGTTATAGATATACAGGAGGATATTTAAACCAAAATTGATCAGGCAGATATTTGAATTTTGGAGAAAATAAAGGTACTGGTATATAATTAAATTTTAAAAAGCCTGAGAATTGAAACAAAAATGACTGTATGACCTAATTTTTGCTAAACTGTAGGTCTACACTACAAAAATGCTTATGCAAAAACTACTTTAAATGGGAGATGTTTTGCTTTCATTTAGCAAAGAAATCTGCCAATGGGGTAAGTAAAATTTTCTTAAGATTTCTAAAATATTCTATATTGTTAATACAAATGTTTTGATAAAACAATAATCCTTACAATAAGGAAAACTAGATTTAAAATCATGAAAGAAATACTTTTCACTTGCTTAGATTTTTTTTTTTTTTGCAATACAGTATATGGCTTTCTTTGCTATTTAATATTGTATAAACAGTTTTTGCCCCAATTGTGATTTCTATTTAAACTAGTGGCCAGTAAAGCGTATTTCTTGATAATCCGATTTTTCTTATTTGGCAACTTTTACTCAGTTTCATCTTTTTGCGTTAAAAGAAACTATGCTAATGAAAGGCACAGAAGTAAAAACGTGCACTAATGACACCTGGGGACTCTAAAAAAAGTGAACAACAGGTAAATAAAAAAAATGACTTTTGAGTTGAGGGTTATTATCTTGTGTAAGATAATAAGTCAAAGGTTTAATTTTTGGATATATATATATATATATATATATATATATATATATATATATATATACACACACATATATATATACACACACACACACATATAAGACCTGATAAAATATCTTCAGGCACCCTTCTCCAAGTTAAAATTAGAGTTTTAAAGAACTACATCAGGTCAACAAACAAAACAATAAATGACTACATAAAACTAGGGGTTACTTTAACCTAAGGGCTCAGAGCAATGTACCATTTTAACCTCTGGGACCCGTTACAATGGGGTTAAGGTGAGGATAAAGGAAAAGGCAAAACAAGCTACAAAAATCAAAAAACATGATACATACAGGAAAGGGAACCCTTAACCTCAGGACCTTTGGTAATAAGTCTATTTTAGCCTCAGGGCCCTATTACAATGGGGTTAATATATATGAGTTATGGACTTAAATTGAGAAGCGCAAGTTACAATTCCCAATCAGTGGCCCCAAAATATGCCACTTGACACGCGTTGCGATCGTTTTCATTATCACGGGACAACAAAACGGATAATCATCTCACTGTAAACTGGGGCTGTTCGTGAAAGACGCTATATACAAAAAGACAACGCCAAAGGTCCGCATCCTTCTTCAACAGTTGCGGGTGAGGAAACGCTTACGAATGGAGGGGGGTGGGTAATGGGGGGCATTTCATTTTCACTGATAGCGCGTAGTCTTCTGTGCCTTCACATCAGAACAGCTCCTGATGATATCACATTTCCTTCATATCCACGTATAGGGCTAAACATTATTATTCTTGCAAAATTGCATCTCGTGGAAAAAAAATCCGAGCTAAACGCTTCCTTCAGCTGTGCTTAGGCACAACAGTTGCCCAAGCTGGCATTTCGTGTCAGCAGGAGTCTTAACTTAAACCACACAAACGTCAGCGAGCAAAGTGAAAGCAGGAGGCACGCAGCAGTTCATTCACACAGACGGATTCAAAACGTCCACTTACACGAAGGGTACAGCTTGGGCATATTCGCCTCAGTCAGAGCTTTCCGTCCTCCGTCTCCTTTCTTAACATTTTGCATTTTCCCTGCCATTCCAGCTTTCTTGTTCTTTTTCACCATTTCCCATTTGCCAAAAGAACCGTTGTTTATCGACGAATCCATCGCAAACGATAACCGATATATGGTCAAAGATTTAATAAAAAAATAATAAAAAAAAAAAAGGTAGAGTCTCTTGCACTTCTCTTCCTGACAAAACAGACGTGTTTCGAATCGCCGTCTACTTCACTATGCCACGTTTCCTTTCTCACAGTGACGTAACAAAGCGTATTTTTTTAAAAGGAGAAAAAAACCTCGAATCTAATTGCGCGTGTAAAAAATATGAGTGCGCGTGCGCTTCATTCTACACATGCGCACTTTTTTGAGAGGCGTGAAACAAAAATTTCAAAAATTTGGGATGGTCGATATATAATTATTACTCGCGTGTTTGATAGGGTTTCTCTTTTTACCTGAGTACTGTATTCTGTTTTGCCACCCACCTCCCAAGTATGTATTTAGATTAACTGTTAATTTAAACGATGTCGTTCAACGACCCAAGTTCTTACAGTGCCTCTGATTCCTTACACTGTTACGGCACATTTTTGTGTTCATCAAATACACATTTGGCTTCCATGTAACCCACACTTTTCTGTAATTGAATACATGCACAGTGCGAGCAGACATCACGTATGTTAGGTGAACCTCCGAGAGCGAGAGTGCAGCACTAAATTAGCTGTTAGGAAGTACTCCTAAAATCTATATTTGTCACATATCATACAGGTGTCTAACTTCTCACATTGGCACTCAATGCAGACGCCACACTTTCTACATTTCTGCGCAATAATCTTTACTAACCGTCGGTTAGTAACCGAATGTGAGTGCAGTGCGTGTATTCACGGGTCACCGCCCTCCTATTCAAATCAGAGGCGGAATCTGACCAATCAGATGTCCCGAGATTGTAACGTTCCGGCTCGCGGCCGAAATAACTTGCTTTTATTGCAAGTCATTCTTGCATTGAATCCTTTTTTTAAACGCAGTTCAAAATCATGATGTTGCCAGGTCATCATCACTTTCTAAACTGATAGAAAACAATAACAATAATCTCAGGTTTCTATCTGATTCTATTTCTAAATTAATTAACAATCCTGAAACAATTAATCCAGTGGCTTCGACTGGGCTTAGTGATGTTCCTATTATCTTTTTTTTATGAGATGGTAATACCATCTAGGATAAGGCCGATCTCCAGCTCTGTGCTTAATAAATCTGTGCTTTGCTTTTTATCCTCTGAGGTATTGGCAAATGAGACTGCTGTAGAGTGCAACCAGCAATTACAATCCTTTGCCCACACTGTATATCCTGAATTTGATTAATTGGTTACCACATTTAGTTCAACTACTTGCCTGCTTCATCCTTATTCCTACTAAATTCATTAAAAATCTTGTACCTACTATTGGTGAGTCTCTTTTAAGCACTGTAAATTCATTATTAAATCGTGTGAATTTACATGAATGTTTTAAAGTGGCCATTATTAAGCCTCACCTAATGAAACTAAAACTTGCCCATAGTGAATTGTTAAATTATAGACCCATTTCAAATTTTCCTTTTATCTCTAAAATCTTAGAGAAAGTAGTACCTAAACAGTTATGTATATTTTTGCAAAAAGTAAAGTGTGAAGTTTTTAAATCAGGTTTTAGATAGTACCAATATACAGAAACTGCTTTAGTCAAGTACTTAGTGAACATGGCTACTCTTCTCTGCATTTGAGCAGGTTTGAAAAGCTTCCTGGTAAAAGTTGTCAGGCACTCTCCTGGTTTAGATCCTATGTAAGTGATCGTTATCAGTTTGTACATGCATTGAGTACTCTGAGGTAACCAGGATAAAATACAGTATGTGGTCCATCAGGATTCAGTGCTTTGTCTGTTGCGTTTTTGTTTTTTTGTTTTTTTTGTGTATGTTGGGGAGGCCACAGGTTGTGAGGCTCAAGGACTGTTTCTGATAGGGAAGTGAACAACACTGGAGCAGTGCAAGAAACAGTCCTCTTTCCTTTTCTCTTTATTATGTATGCCCCAGACTGTAACTGTAACACTAAGTCATGTCATTTGCAGAACTTCTCTGAATTTTCTGCACTTATGGGATGTATTGATAAAGGGGGATGAAACAGAGTATTGGAGTCAGGTGGATAACTTTGTTTTCTTGGTGCAGAAATTATTGTCTGCTACTTAACATCAGCAAAAATAAGGAATGGGTTATTGTCTATCGCTGTATCAAAGAGATCCTGTGTTTAGCCAGTATTTAGGAAGTAATTGTAGAGAGAGTGCATTCCAACAATGTTGCACATCCTCTCTCTGAAACACTAACACTGAGTATGAATGAATCATTCAGCAGAAGAGTGTCAAGAAACGTTAATGGGGCTACTAAATACCAACAGCAATATACAGTACCTGTATAATGCCTCACTGTGACTGTGACTGCTAAGTCAGAAGTTTTCTTTCTTTGAAGGCATTCTGATGTGAGTATATTCAATATTAACTTAATGTGCTTCTGTAAACAGCCAAATATTCCCCTTGCGACAGATAGATAGATAGATAGATAGATAGATAGATAGATAGATAGATAGATAGATAGATAGATAGATAGATAGATAGATAGA
>JANRMT010027041.1:124083636-124102267 GCA_026402145.1 Polypterus bichir lapradei | reverse complement strand
AGATAGATAGATAGATAGATAGATAGATAGATAGATAGATAGATAGAGTTATATATCTCTCTCTATCTATCTCTTTCTCTATCTATCACTTCAGTTGCTGTGGGTCTAAAGCTGCTGATAAAAAGTTTATCTGAAAGTCATCTGAGACTTAGGTATCTGTTAAAGGTGCAATCTTTCATTGTTACCCATATTAAGAATATTTCTATAGTATAATTCATTCACTTGAGAAATACTGCAAAACTATTATGTATGTTATTCCATGATGCTGAAAAACGTATTCATGCGTTTACTACTTCTTGATTGGATTTGTGTAATACCTTGTTATGTAGCTTCACTTTAGTCTCACACAGTAGCTAAAGTTAGTTCAGAATGCTTACAAGAATCAAGAAATACAGATATATTACTCCAGGTTTTGTCATTTTTACATTGGCCTCCGGTAAAATTCCATACTGATTATATGGTATTGCTTCTCACTTATAAAGCTTTGCATGGTTTTGGACTTCAGTATTTGAGTGATATTTTAATTCCATACAATCCCTCCTGGCTGCTCCAATTACAAGGAGCAGGATATCTTGTAGCCCCACGAATATAAAAAGCCACAGCCAACAAAAAAGTATTTGCTTATAAAACTCCTTCCTATTTATGGAATATGTCTCCTACGTAGGTACAAGATTCAGGCACTATTTCTGTGATCTACAGTAGGCTAAAAACATACTTGTTTTCTCAGGCCTATAACTTCTTCTTCATCTTTTTCCACTTCTATGTGCTTCATCGACCTTCTCCAAACAGCTCGGTCCTGCACCTCCTTGCCAATCAAGCCCTTTTCCTTCAGATCTTCTTTAACTTTATCTATCCACCTCCAATTTGGCCTCCCTCATTTTCTCTTCCCATTTACTTCCAATCCCATCACTCTTTTGCCCACATATTGCTTATTCTCATCACTTGGCCATACCACATTAACCTGCTTTCTTGAACTTTCTTTGATACATTTACCACTTTTGTCGTATACCTTACTGTCTCATTTCCTATTCTGTCTTTTTTGTATTTTTGTTTGTAATTTGTCATTTCTGGTCTTACCACTGTCTTAAAAACCTTACCTTTAATCTTTGCCTTAATTCCTCAATCACACAATACTCCTGTTCCATCCACACTGCACTATATGGGTTATCTCTGCATCTAGTTTTCCATCTCGGGCTACCACTTATCCTAGATATTTAAAAGTATCCACTCTTTTCAATAGGTCTCCCTGCAGGCTAACTTCTGAATCATGATCATCGTTAAACCTCACATATTCTGTCTTGTTCTTATTCATCTTCAACCCGTTATCTTCCAAAGCCCTTCTCCATTCTTCCTACTTCCTCTCCACTTCATCTTTTCAGGTACTACACAACACAATGTCATCAGCAAAAAGTATGCATCAGTGGGATTGGTCTTTTATCCTATGACTCAACACATCCATATCCAGCACAAAGAGGGAAGGACTTAAAGAAGGTCCATGGTGCAGACCTACTCTAACTGTGATCTTGTCTGTTACTCCAACACTACTTTCAATTCATATCCTGGACAATCATCACATACTTCTCTGGTACTCCTTTCTCTCTCATGCACCTCATAAGCCTTCTCCAAATCAATAAATACCATATGCAATCCTTTCTGGTTCTCTTGATGCTTCTCCATCCATGGTTTCAATGCAAAGACTGCTTAAGTTGCTCCTCCAATATAGTGGTCTCTTCCCTAAGCCTCCTCTCTATAGTCCATTCCCAAATTTTCATTGTGTGACATCAGCTTTATCCCTCTATACTTTACATAATCCTAAATGAATCCACTGTTCCTCCACTCTTGTGGTATTCTCTTCTGTTCATAGATCTTCTGCATTAGATCCCACAACACATCTACTCTCTCTTCTACCAAACTCTTCCACACCTCTGCTAATATTTCATCTGGTCCTGTTGCCTTTCTAGTTTTCATTCTTTTCAGCGTCTCCTTTACTTCCTCCCTCTTTATTCTTGGTAGAAGCTCTTCATTTAGTGTTCCTTCCCCAAATACTACTCTTGGGTTTTCTTCATTCAACAGATTTTCAAAGTATCTCTTCTATCTATTCTTGATCCAATTACACTCATTTAAGACAACACCTTGCTCATCTTTCATCTGCTTTATCTGACTAAAATCCTTTCCAGCCTTGTTCCTGGTCTTTGCTCTTCTATAAATCATTCTCTCACCCACTTGTCACCAATATTTCATACACCTGCTCTAATGATTGTGCCTTGGCTTTTGTCACTGTCCTGTTTGTTTATCTGCCTATACCTTTCACTATCTTTCTCCTTCACTGATTGGTGCAGTTTCTTCTTGGATTCCTTCTTTGCCTTTATCACATCCTGACCTCTCTGTTCCACCACCATGTCTCTTTGTCCCCAGGTGGACTCCTTCCTGTCATCGTACCTAACACCTCTTCACCTATTCTTAATTCAACTTTGCTATTATTCTGGGTTGCCTCCAGCTGAACAGTAAGGGAGAACAGTGCAATGCCTTTATTTTCAGAATCAGAGTGTTCAAAGTGCAGTGCTGTCTTCTTGAATAAATAAACCATAAACCATAATAATAATAGTTAAATGTTAAATTGCAAATGAATAAATAATCCCAGAAAATAAATAATAAAATATAGAAGCTTAAAATCTAAAGTTAAAATAGAAGTCAGGTTCAGTCCATAAAAACCATCAAGAGTATCAATGTGTTCATCTAAAATCATGTCCCTGCTGCTCACCCATGAAGCCTGCTCAACAGCAGGAGACGCTGTTCAACTAGCACAGTTGTCCTTTTAACTGGCTTGTACCCCTGTCATTATCCCTCAGCATTCAGTGGGGATCTCATGAGGACTGATCCGTTCTCCCAAAACCAATCCTTGGCATTCTGCAGAAATGTCTTGGAGTGGTTCATCACTCCTGTTACTCTGGGTGCTCACAGGAGTTACCTTACCCCGTGAGCGCCATCCTCTTACTCCACCCAGGGTATCATCCTTGTCCAATTGCCTCTTCAAAGCAGCACCTGCTCTGCTACGATCCTGACCCCTTTTCTTATAGTTTCCTTTCGATTTAACCTCTGGTCTTTCATTTCTCTTTCATTCTTTCTTGATCTCCTACTTGCCTGCTTAGATTCCTTTTTGCACTATTGTGGATGCCTGTGTCCTGATTACATCCACAGAGTGTAAATTCGTTTGCATGTAAATACGTGGCTGGCCAATTTCCCCTTTTAACAACTTGGAAACACACAGCTATGCTACCAGGCATGCACACATACTCACCAAACTTGAGTGCACTGCTTTTCTTTTTATACTGCGTACTGCCATGGGCCCCTAAAAGCACTTTACTACAGTTAGACCTTTTTTGGAATTTAAAGCTCAGAAATATATAAAACTGCTTTGTAAAAATAGTCATTGTAAAATGCACTATATAATTAAAATGTAATTGATATGAATGATTAACTGCTTTTCTTCTGCAGACCAAGTAACAAATCAACAGCAAAAATCTGATTGGAAACTCCTGTGAGCACACTGAAGTGGGGCAGTTAGTACAAACCACAAAAACAGGAATCAAAAACAAGGATGCAATACTGAAGCTGTTGATCCCTCTTCAGCTTTGGCTTAAGTACTGCTGGGGCTAGTACCTCAGCTGCCTAATTAGGTGGCCCCACCTCCTTAGGAGGCAGGGAGATAACTAAAACATTTATAGAAAAATTACAAAATAACACAATATCAATAAAAGTCATAATAAACTGTCATGAACTGAGGAATACTTATTAATGAAATCCAAATGAGGCCTTCTCAAGGTAAGTGGGGAGCAGGCCTTCAGAATGGGAAACTGGCCAATATAGTTAAATGTCCCAAAAACAATATCAAATACCCTCACAAGAGGAAGGATCTGCCTGTGGTAAAATGTATTTATGGTCTGTGACAGCGCCTGAGTTTTTCAAAACAGTGCACTCAGGCTTCTGGTGGACATAGGTGCATGGGGGAATTGGTGGAGCTCGGTTCAGCCGATTTTCTCATTAGTGCTGTGGGGCCCTTAATTAGGCCCCTGCACCCATTGAAGTATAAAAGAAGCCTGAGTAGGACAGTGAGCAAGAAAGAAAATAAAGGAAGAGAAACTGAGGGAGAGGAAGAGAGAGAGAGAACAGGACTGGGGAATTGGACCAGTGCGACAGTGAGAAGGCTTTGCAGTCAACAAAGCCCCATGGGGGAGCAAGGGGAATGGCGTTTCCAAGGGAGATCAACAATGCTGAGTAGATAGGGTACGGGAGATGGGCTCATAGGGATCCTGCAGACACCAATGAGGGCAGGTGAAAGACGAAACCAGGCCCAGTGTTGGTCCCAAAAGACATCAAACGATGGTGGTCATGATGAGAGAGGCATAAGATGGTTGACTGCAATTGTCGAGCTGAGTGTACAGTACCTGTGAGGGTGAGCTGGGAGTGACAATGAATGGAGCACTTGGGCTGTGATGAATGGTGATGATCCTGTATGTGGTTTTATTCCTGTTTTTAATGTTTTTTGGAAGGATTAGGTATCAATAGATTTTATCTTCTTCATAAACATTTATTGACTTTTGATTATTCAATAAAAAGAAGCACTGCAATTTGATTTGGACACTTTGCTTGAAAATATAAAGCACAAGTCACTCTTTTTACACAACGTCTTATTGTAATGTGTCCTTGTTCTCCCTAGTCTTCTTCAGTCTAAGGCTATCGATGGGATCAAGGAGGAATGTCAGCTGCAGACACCCAGGTATCACACTGTCAATCTTTAATTTAGATCAAAAAATGCAAATGAAGACTCTTTATAAATATAAGATTTACTTTGCAAAAATGGTGTAAAACAAAGGAAGCCCTGAGGAGCACAATAGGTAGCAAAAATGTCTGAATACTGAATCCAAAAGTAAAAAAAGAAACAATGTTTTTGATGATGAGTGAGGGAGTGAGTCGGTTGGTCAGTCAGTCAGTCAAATTCTATATATAGATGTGACTAGTTTTGAAAATAAATTTAGAGCACTTGATGCTCTAAATGCAAATGTTCACGACTCGTAATAGTTGAACAACTGGCTTCAACCGCTGACAAAAAAGGAGCTACTAAATCTGAATGCAAAGTGCTTGGAGATAGACTAACTGTGCTAGAAGACAGATAAACAAAAAATAATACTGTATCAGAATTGAAGATCTCCCTGAAAACCGTGAAAGCCCAAACGCAATGAAATTCACCGCTGAAATATTCTCTCAAATGACTGGAGAGGATTTCAAATCAGACATCAGGATATTAGTAGTTTACCTCATACGTGGATCGAATGCCTCAAAACCTAGAGGCCTCATTGTTTCAATGAATTACAATCTAAAATATATATTTACATGTGTGCATATACATATTTACATATATATTTACATATATGTGCATGTGTGTATGTGTCTGTGCATACGTTATATATATATACAGTACAGGCCAAAAGTTTGGACACACCTCCTCATTCAATGTGTTTTCTTTATTTTCATGACCATTTACAGCACTCCATCACTCTCCTTCTTGGTCAAATAGCCCTTACACAGCCTGGAGGTGTGTTTGGGGTCATTGTCCTGTTGAAAAATAAATGATCGTCCAACTAACCTGACTTCTGCACAACACAACTGTTGGTCCCAACCCCATTGATAAAGCAAGAAATTCCACTAAATAACCCTGATAAGGCACACCTGTGAAGTGAAAACCATTTCAGGTGACTACCTGTTGAAGCTCATCGAGAGAATGCCAAGAGTGTGCAAAGCAGTAATCAGAGCAAAGGGTGGCTATTTTGAAGAAAGTAGAATATAAAACATGTTTTCAGTTATTTCACCTTTTTTTGTTAAGTACATAACTCCACATGTGTTCATTCATAGTTTTGATGCCTTTAGTCATGAAAATAAAGAAAACACATTAAATGAGGAGGTGTGTCCAAACTTTTGGCCTGTACTGTATATGTATACATTTTTTTTCCCAAAACGGGTCTGTTTAACATCACACACATGGTTTATTGTATTAGGATTGAACTATCATACGTTATCTGCATCTCCATCGGTACTGTATAACATACCCTGGGTTTATTCTTTCGAGCCTGTTCAAGATTATATTCTAGGCTTATAGTGTTTGGACTGTATTACCAATAGATATCTCTACTCAATTCCTTCTACACCACTGCTTGGGGGCTTGTTTTGTTCTGGACGTGCTCTGTCTCTAGGCACATCAGAGGACTGGGACTTTGAGATGTGTGGTCTAGCCTCACTTGGGGAGGCAAAATTGGGTGGCAGGGGGTCTGGGGAAGGAGAGAAAGAGAGCAAGCTATTTCTGATCTATCCTTTTCATTCCCACAATTGTAAGTGCCAACACAGCAATAGGCTTGATAGCCATAACTTCTGGCAGTATTGGAAATTAAGGTTAAAGTTATCATATGCAATAATGTAAAACCTTAATTTTAGATTATAAAATTATAACAAAAGTTCAGAAGCAATGTCTCCATGACCAAACAGTGAACTTTGTGAGCTGGAATTTCAAATGTCTTAATCACAAACTAAAGAGGAAGAAAGTATTCTCTCACCTAACAGGTCTAAATGCCAAGATAGTATTTTTACTGGAGATTCACTTAATCAGCAAGCATCAGTTTCGGCTGCAAAGAGACTGGACTGGCCAAATATTCCACTCCAGCTATACAAAGAAAACTAGAGGCGTGGCAGTCTTAATTCATAGAACAATTTCATTTGCAGTATCAGATGTAGTATCTGATCCTGAAAGATGATATGTGATGGTGATGGGTAATTTATTTAATTGTAAAGTGATTTTGATAAATATCTACTCACCCAATGATGGATGATAGAGACTTTATCCAAAATGTATTAGCATCGATTCCTAACTTGAACATTTACAAAATTTTAATGGCCGGAGACTTTGTGTTTTAAATCCAGACCTGGACAGGTCTTAACCTACAGGGTTGACAACTAACCGTGGGCGTGGTTGTAAATGTTTGAGAGGAGGGCGGGACTTGTCAAAATCTCTTGGCAAAAAGTCTCATCTCATGGGACCTGAAATTATCTGTCGCGGGATATGAAATTATCTCAGAGAAAGTCTAGTCCCAAGATTTCCTTTTATAATAGAGAGACAATTTCTTGCCTGTGATAAAATCTTGCAAATATAACGCTGTTGTTATCTCTGACCATGCCCCTCTGATCATGGAGCTCACATCACTATGCTCCACTGTGGTATAGCAGGTCCACAGCGCTCTCAGCAAGGGCCAGTTTTTAAACAAATAATTACTGCGCTCGCGGCTTAGTGAAGGGGTGTGGTGGCCGTAGCAAGCCACAGGGCGATCTGCGGTGTGGACGTTTCTCACCTGTTGCACAGGTGAGGGACTGCCCACATCCGTGATTGTTCCTGTGGCTAATGTGCTGCAGCTGCTATGACCCCCCTCTCAGTGTATATAAAAAAAGAAGCGAGAGTTGGTTTAAAAGGGGAGATCAAAACGGAAAAAGAAAGGACGGACGGAGTGTGCAGCAGGAAGCGAGCAAGCGAGCGAGCGCTCGTAGGCAGCTGAGCAGACAGCTTGGGTGTTAGGCCAACACCCAGGGCATAGTAGTTGTTGTCGCTCCCGTAGAATTTGTTGCAGGAAGTACGGGAGTGACTGGGAGACGGGTGACTCTGCATGGGGCCGCGGATGGCAGCAGGAGTCAGGATTTGGGATGTGGTGTCCTCCACGTGAGAGCCTTGGCCGTGAGAAGAATTCCCAAGTCGCTGTCAGGTGGAGCAGACCGGAGCCAAGGATCGGAAAGGCGACTGACAGTAGCAGGAGGAGTAGGCAGAAGGTCAGCTGCATTGAGAGCGTCTCTCCTGTTGCAAAGCCCAATCGGGAGAAGCAGGTGAGACGCTAACGCTAACACAGAAGAAGCACCGGGCTTGACATTGGTTTTTAAAAGACTGCTTCCTGATGAACGTTTTAACCTCATTGTTTTAAGAAGATTTTCTATTTATTGATTTTAACCTCCATGTTTTCTTTTACTGGATTATTTATTGAACTTTTAAAAGCACTGCACTATTTAATTGAACACTTTGTTTTGATTGTTTTGTAATAAAAGCACTTTTGCACTTTTTGAACCATCCCCTTGCTATGTTGTTGCCTCCACTGTCTAGCTCTTCGGTGACATTACTGGCGGTGTTGGGTTCAATGGCTCCCGAACAGCGATGGGAGCATGGAGCAGAACCCGCATCGTCACACCCACATACTCATCTCGCAGCTGGCATCTTAACCCCCTGTTATTAGCTGATGAGAACTGTACAGAATTTATATCCAAGCAAATTAATTTTTTCTTAGAGACAAATGCATCCTCAGAGGTTTCTGCAGGAATACTCCGGGAAACTCTGATCGCATTTTTAAAAGGACAGATTATCTCTTATCTCTCCCACAAAAATAAATTGGAAACCAAGAAGGCCTCAGAGTTAATCAGTGAAAGTACCAGAATAGATCAAGAACATGCCTGGTCTCCAAATGAGGCACTTTTTAGTAAAAGACAGTCTTTGCAATAGAACTCAAAACCTTTTGACAACAAAAGAAACAGAACAACTCATTTGTAAATTGCAAAATCATTACTATGAACACGGAGAGAAAGCTAATAAGTTCTTAGCTCAACAAATCCACAAGCAGAAAGTTCACAATGCAATATCCATAATCAACAACACAGACAGAGATAGAATCATTGGCCATAAAAATATAATGCACACATTTAGTGACTACTTTAAATCCTTGTATTCTACTCAGTTTAAAGAATACAAGACATAATATAATCGTGTTTTTTGATACAGTACGGATACCACAGCTAGATATTCTCAATGCAGAGGAACTGGATAAACCTCTGACACTATCAGAAATAATAAGACACTATAAAGTCACTTCAGAGTGGGAAAGCACCAGGTCCTGATGGCTATCCTGCTGAATTTCATAAGAAAATTTCAATCAAGTTAGCTCCCCTTTTATTAGCATCTTTTATAGAAGCCAAAGAAAATAAAGTTCTACCTCAAACTTTATTTATAGATTAAAGGTTCAAAGGAAGGGGCTCAGTTCATGTTGGTTGACAAATGGCCAGCTTGGGTAAGTCACATGCCACATTATTATTTGGAAGCCAATTTCTTTTTAGACCCAAAACACCTCTTGTACAGTCTTGGTCAAGCATGTAGGACTTGGTAATGTTTAGTGTTTTAAGAAGCATATACACACACACACACTTATATGTCTAAACAAAACCGTTCAGTTCACAAAATGTGTTATGCCACAGCCCTTGTGATGCATACCTCAAAACACCACATTTCAGCATAAACAGTTTAACACAAACAGCACTGTGATCGGACTGAAAAATCTGGAAAGGTGTGCACAGACTTGGCACCTAAGGAAGCATAGCTCACCAAAACACAATGCCTCCCTCTAGCAATTTTTGTTTGACCTCTTAGTATCTCATACAGTAAGTTACTCCTGGCGGCAAGTCACAAGAGGCTAATGGAACCTTGCTTTGCCTGAATTTCACCCAGTCTTACCTCAAACTGTTTCATACCCTATCCAGTGTAAATGTGAGTACCCAAGATATGGGAGTTATACAGAAATGCTGAGGTACATGACTGATTTTCAAAAACAAGAATAGGCCCTCCAACTGCCAGAGACACTTCAGGAGTCACATGACTGAGGAGGACCTGTCTCTGCTTTGTTACTTGGGATGGCAGGAGCCAAAACCTGGACAGCATGTCTGTTTACTATAAGGCCCACTGAGGCACAGAGCCACACTAGGTCATTTAGAATCCCAAGTTAAGTTGAGTCTTGTCTATTTAGTGAGGTCAGAGAAAAACCTGAAAGAGTACCTGGGGATAGATACTGTATGTGGAGAATGTGCTATGTCCGTACAGACCATTACCATGTTGAGGCTTGGAGCAAGGACTCCGGAGGGGCATGGCTAACCCCTGTTCCAATACATTTATTTAATTATCAGTCCACCCATCCATTTTCAAAGAATTTATTTAGGCCAGTGTTGAAAGAGGACAATAGCCCAATCTGGCAGCGCTGAGTGCTAGGCAGGAAGCAGCCCTAACCATGACAAAAGCCCATTGTAATTATTGCAAACTATATCAAAATTAAGTCATACATTTGTTCTTGCAGGTTTCCCCTAAAGACTGTGTGGTGAGGGCCTGGGGGTGGTACTAAGCCGGGACGCCAAAGGGGACCGGAGGAGGGCTTGCGCCTCCTCCAGACAATGACAGGGCGGACACCCTGGTTGCTTTGGGGACCACGGGTTGGGAGCTTTGAAGCTCAACCCTGTAGGGGTCCGTGGTCAACGCCAGGGGGCGCCCCAATGCCTTGAAGACCCTGGACCTCAGCACTTCTGCCACACCCGGAAGTGCTGGGGGGAAGAAGAGTAGGGACACCCAGAGTGCTTCCGGGGATGCAGCCGGCACTTCCCCCACACTGGGCGTGTCGGTGGAAGATTGCCGGGAAACACCTGGAGCACATCCGGGTGATTATAAAAGGGGCCGCCTCCCTTCATTTAGGGCTGGAGTCGGGTGAGGAGAGGACTAAGCAGGAGAAGAAAGTGGAGGCGGTCTGAAGGCGAAAAGGCAGTGTGAGAAAGGCCTGGACTTTGGGGGAAGTGGGTTGTGTGCACTTTAATAACTTTAAATATTAGTGGTAATAAACGTGTGGTGGTGATTTACAACATGTCTTCCTGTCTGTGTCCGGGGCTTAGTCCACACCTGTTTATCTCCATAAGTGCAAAAAACTGTCTTTAGCACAACTATCAACTCCAGAGTACCCTGGCATGCCCTACCACCCTGAACAAAAAAACACCCATAATATATCAAAACTACCAATTTACAAAAAGTTGAAATCTAAGCAATTAACATAGTCCTCAGTGTTAACATTTGCAGTGACCACCTATTGGAATGAATTTTGTAATGCATGTAGTAATAAAATGCATTGCTTTTGTCATTCTAACAGATGGAACATCATAAACAGCAGTCCATTGTTATTATTACAAAATAAATCAACATAAAGGTGCAGTGCCATGGATTTTACATGTTATATTTTATTTTATTTTTTGCTCACACAAACAAAAATTGATTTAATCTCACAAGGACAGTTAATAAATTGCATCTCTCTATTATAAAAAAAAATCTTGGGTAGGCAGACTAGGGAGACGAGACATGATGTTCTCGGAAGACAATTTGAAGTCCCGAGAGAGACACTTTAACTTGCTCCCAGCTCTTAAAACAACGACAAACGACAAGCAAAATACACAGCTCGCCAGCAGTAGAAAGTCAGCAGATGATCTGACCGCTTCTCCTTGCATGCGTTCAGCCAACCTAACTCCCCTCTTCACAACGTGAGCGGCAGAGACACGAAGTGGCAAAAAGGACAGCGGCTGTATAGGCTTTAAAAGGATCGACAGGCAGCACGACAGCAGCAGCAGCAACAGAAAGACAGCAGCAGAACGAACGGCATGTGCTCCCAGCTCTTAAAACAACGACAAGCAAAACATGCAGCTCACCAGCAGCAGAAAGCCAGCAGATGATCCCACTGCTTCTCCTTAGCGTGTGTTCAGCCACCCTATAACCCCCCCCCCCCCTTTACAATGCGAGCGGCTGAGACACAAAGTGGCAAAAGGACAGCTGCTGTACAGGCTTTGAAATGATCAATGCGCAATGCGACAAACAGAATATGCAGCTCGCCAGCAGCAGAAAGACAGCAGATGACCCGACGGCATTTCCTTAGTGTACATTCAGCCACACCCCCTTCACAACGCGAGCAGCGTTATACGTCCTGCGAGAAAGAGATGTGACCACGCCCAGGGCTGGAAATAAAGGACAAGTATTGTTTTTACAAAAGTTTTAAAGTAAAAGTGAAAATAATGCATATGTAACAATTCCCATGAAAATAACAATCTCTTTAAATTGTATATCCGGCAAACCAAACACAGGGGTGGGCAAGCGAATCGAGCAGGGGGCAGAACCCCCTAGTCACTTTAAAGGAAATATTTTGCTCATATGAACAGGACAAATTTAACACTTATGGAGGCAGGACATCAAAGCATCCTGTTTTCCTGAATTGTACCAGTATAAATCGCAGTAACATCTTTGTATTTGGGACAGAAAATCCAGGAGATGCTTCAAGTGGTATAGATTACTTTATCACCTGTGAAGAAATGGGCACCTAGGACTAAACTAGTTTACAGTTTGGGAAAGGAAGACAGCTCTATCCAGTTACTTTACAACCTCATAATGGATGGGCACCTAGGACTAAGAATTACAGTACTACATTGGTTTACAGCCTGGGAAAGGAAGACATGACATGTGGAATCTTATGATACATTTGCCTCATCTGAAAGGTAATGTCAGAAGAAGAAGAAGAAACAGCAAAGACAGAGCAACACCAGAAGAGTGCAAGAGATGTGCAACCATACTCATCTGATTGTCAACTAAAGCAATTCATGACTATCGACTGCTAAATCAATGCCAGCCTGGAACATTCATCTTTGAAATTTTTAACTTTTCGTAAGCTTTTTCTAAAGATTATATATATCGAGACTTTGCTAGACATATTTTCTTTTATGCTTTTCTCTACAGGTATTATTGTTCTTTAATAAAAACCACATTTCCTTTAACTTTATATGCTTTGTCTTCATATCTAGAGTGATTGAAGTAATAAGGTAAATATTTAGAGCACCTGAAGCACTAAAGAAGTGCCATATGATATGAACTGCGAGGTTTATTGGGCTGAGGATGAACAGCTCTGTCCAGTAATGAAAAGTTGATAAATGGCCTATGGCCAAGGATGTTGAACATTTTTGTGTTTGAATATATAAATATACTATGGGACTCTGACCCCTGCTCACTTTGCTCGCCCACCCCAGTGTTTGGTTTACCGGATATACAATTTAAAGATATTCTTATTTTCATTTGAATTGTTACATATGTATTATTTTCACTTTTACTTTAAAACTTTTGTAAAAACAATACTTGTCCTTTTGCCACTTTGTGACTCTGCCGCTCGCGTTGTAAGGGGGGGGGGGGGGTTTTAGGGTAGCTGAACGCACGCCAAGGAGAAGCGGTGGGATCATTTGCTGGCTTTCTGCTGCTGGTGAGCTGCATGTTTTGCTTGTTGTTGTTTTAAGAGCTGGGAGCACATGATGCGTGTCTGCCAAAAGCAATCTAACAACTGCTAGGTTAGATGTCCGTGAACTTGTTTTAAATGATGGCTCACTGCTTTGTCTTGCGTGACATTGTAAAAACAATACTTGTCCTTTATTTCTGGCCCTGGGCGTGGTTAAATCTCTTTCTCGCAGAACGTATAACACTGCTCGCGTTGTGGGGGGGGGCGGGGGGGGAGGTGGGTGGTGTAGATGCACACTAAGAAGATGCCGTTCGTTCTGCTGCTGTCTTTCTGTTGCTGCTGCTGCTGTTGTGCTGCCCGTCGATCATTTTAAAGCCTGTACAGCCGCTGCCTTTTTGCCACTTTGTGTCTCTGCCGCTCGCGTTGTGAAGAGGGGGATTAGGGTGGCTGAACACACGCAAGGAGAAGCGGTCGGATCATCTGCTGGCTTTCTACTGCTGGCGAGCTGCGTGTTTTGCTTGTCGCTTGTCGTTGTTTTAAGAGATGGGATCAAGTTAAAGTGTCTCTCGTGGGACTTCAAATTGTCTTCCGAGAAGATCACTTCTTGTCTCCCTAGTCTGCCTCCCCAAGATTTTTTTTTATAATAGAGAGAGATATTCTTGGAGGAATATTTAAGTCTGAGATATATCTAAGACATTGTATGTTGTTCATACCAAAATAAGTAAGTCTCCAGAATGCTAGAGAGTGGTACGTCATTCATACGATACTTATGTGGAACAAGTACTAGAGAGTGGTGTATAAATCATTCATACCTTACTTTTGTGGTTAGGATCTATGTTCATGTTTGTGTGTATTAATGACAAATGCAATGCATTTTATTGCTAAAAATGTTTGTGGTGTGCCATCTATTGGAATGACAGAGACATAGCAACCTGATGAACACACAAGCAGACACACAGATCCTTCCATTAAGGTGGATATTTTATGCTGAAAAATATCAGTCTCCCTCATTCTTATTATTAGTTAAGGTGGAAACAACCGAAAAATCAAGAATTCCCAACATATTTTTTATTTTTCTCTAAATACGTATTTTTCCGTCTTCCTATTTGTTCAAAATAACCAAGAATGTATATTTAGAAGGTTAGAAAGGTCCCCTTCTATTGCCCAGAAGAGAAAAAGTTGCTGTTTAAGTGATTTTTACATAACAATTCATGGTTAGCTTGATCCATCTATTGTCCTGACCAGGTAACATGTAAGCAAAGATAAAAGAACAGACCATCTTCTTTGATTGAATAAAGAAAAATGAAGTGAGCCTCAGTGGTCTTGAAAATTCAAAGGCACAGAACCATGAGGTACTAGCTGAGGAGCTTCTCTCTTCCTCTCTTCTACTGTATTTGGGTGCAACATGTCTTAAAATATCCATTTCCTACACTATCATTTGGATCATTTTTCCCCAAGAACATGGGGTCAATAGTCTCTGATGAACTTGTGGAGAGGTTTCTACCAGGACTTCTACAAAGTACAAGAATTTCTATGAAATAATCTGAAACACAAATCAGGAAGGAGTAACTGGTCATTATCAAATAAAAAAACTGAAAAACAATTTTTGTCCCAAAAAATCTGATGATGTGATCTAAAGATGTGATGTTTGGATAAAAAGATGGGATAAATGGGATTAAAAAATAGACAGGTGAATTACCATTCATCTTGTTCATTTCATCATAAGAGACATAATGAGGTGGTACAGTAGGTTCAAATCATCAGAACAAACATAAGAAATTTGACAAACATGAGGAGACAATTCAGTCCATCAAATCCTGCACCTCATTGCTGTTTGTGTGGCTTTCATTCCACGTCCTAAAGCTGCATGTGTTAAGCCAGAAAGAATGGTAGCCAAGCAGCCCTGTGCTCTGTATGGTACACAGCACAGAGAACTGCAGTGGACGAGAGGCCATGCATCACAAACATTTGTAGCCATTGGTAAAATTCAGGCCTTTCTGTCCACCCAGGGAAGCACAATTTACCCCTGTAGCCAGTCACTAAATAGTGGTGGCAAAAAGTTCAGAATTCCTGCTCTGGAGCATTTAAAGTGAATCTGGAAATTGTCACAGCCTACTGATTCACCCCTCAGTGGAGAACACCAACTGCTTGATATTCTTATTTTATGAACCACGTGAGTGCCACTGCAGTACAGAACAACAAACCCCCTGTTGTGCTAATTTTGTCAGCATCATTAAAACTGGAATTAGAAGAACGGCATTCAGGGAGAATGGCTCATGATCACGATATTCAGTCTTATTTTAAAGAGTGTGAAATATTTTACATTTAGACACTCAAAGCTGAACTGTGACTTCTGTGCTTGTAATTTTATTATCTCTTTGAGGCCCAAGGAATGCAGAGCAGTATGGTGGTAGGTACTGCTGGCCTGGACCTCTAGGTTTAGATCCCAACTTTTGCACATTCTGAGTAGAACTTGCTCTCACTGTCTTGGGATCTTTTTTGCACAGAGTTCACTGACTTTCCTCCACAAGTCAGGTTAATTTACTACTCTGAATTGACTGTATAAGTGAAATGATATATAAAATGCAAAGCTGACTGATTTACTCACTTATGAAAAAAAAAAAAATATATATATATATTTCCCCTGTGGTGGGCTGGCACCCTGCCCGGGGTTTGTTTCCTGCCTTGTGCCCTGTTATTGGCTGGGATTGGCTCCAGCAGAACCCCGTGGCCCTGTAAGGATATAGCAGGTTGGATAATGGATGGATATATATTTCCCATTTAGTTAATAAGCTGAAATTTGGCTTGATGCTAAGAAAGGACAGTTATTTATACAGTATACATTAATATTTATGGGTAAGCCCCCAAAAGAAAAGCTACATACCTCAAAAATCTCAGAAGTGCCTTGACAGATTTGATTGAAATTTGGTGACGTTATAGAAAAAAAACTAGCCTATGCGGACTTAGAAGGGAGGGGGCCCTGGGCTTGAACTATTGTTTGGGACTCTTCATCTGAGGGTACCTGGGAAAAACTAGTAAGTAATGTCAAAGCTTAGGAGTCACCAAATCTTGAACAGGCCTTACTCAAGGACAGCACTGTCATGAACTGCAGGAGTCCCGAAAACACAGGTGCCAAAACACTTTCCAAAGTTGTCCACTACAGGGGGGGGACACCTTCCAATACCCTGATTAGAAACCCAAAGGGCTGAGAAAAATCTTTATAAAAGCATAAAAGGTTTATTTTAGCAAAAGGATGTGAAAGCCCCAAAGCTCCAAAGGGCAAAAGGTGATGCCAGAAAAGACAAGGTAATACCCAGAGTCCCAAAACAGAATTCAGAATTGTGGTCAAAAACAAGCAGAGGTTCAAAAAAAAAAAAAAAAATCAACAAACACAGTTCCAAAACAAAATGCATGAAGCGTAGTGAAAGACAGATCACAGGCTCGCACATACTGGAAAGCAAGCAAAAGGCACAGTAACACAAGAAAACACTCCACTCCCTAGCTACATTTAATGAACCGCAAGGAACCATGGAAGGTCCTCCCATAAATAGGGTGGTGATTGACACGTGGCCCCGCCCCTTGGGGGAGCCACCAACAATGCACATGGAACATAACAAAATAACAAAAGCCATTCCCCTTTATAAACCCAAGTAAAAAACATATAATTGTCATTCCCCAGAGTCCCTATTAGGCTTTAGCAGGAACTTGGGTTAATGAAGTATTCAGACCGAGAGTTAGCGGGACAATAAGGGAGGCAGACACAGCTGATGTAACAACTAAAAAGGAGTATTTATTGAAGAAAAAAAATCCATAGAGAAATTATAAAAAAGGCACACCAACACTGCAATGATGAATTAAGATGAAAAGCAAAAGAATGTTTAAAAACAAAAACTGCATTCAGTACATGACACGTACCAAAACACAAATTTTCCAAAATCAAAAAAATAAAAATAAAATCAAGGATCAACCCCCTTCTTAATAAGCTCTGCAGAGCCATCTTTTCTGTAAAAAAAAAAATACTTAGCCTGCTTTCTCTCCCTATCCAAGAACTCGAGGTTGAAGCTGACTTACCCTAGCAAATCAGAATACCTGTCTATTCCCTCCCGATACATGACCCTACAGCTCTCATATTGAACTTCTCCTGGGGCCTCATGTATAAACGGTGCGTACGCACAGAAATGCTGTGTAAGAATGTTTCCACGTTCAAATCGCGATGTATAAAACCTAAACTTGGCGTAAAGCCACGCACATTTCCATGGTACCTCATACCCTGTCGTACGCAAATTCTCCGTTCAGTTTTGCAGACTGGCGGCACCCAGCGTCAAAGCAATGCTACTGTTCCTGTGTGGTTATCCTTTCTTTTCCTGATGCGGCTTTATAAATACACTGAAATTAACCGCATATTGTTTATTAGTTTAATGCATCTGATTGTAATTAACCAGTAACAATATTATGGTCCACAGAATGGTCAAACTATTCTAAATACCATAGCTGCTTTAGTGTTGTTACTTTCACTGCACTTTCTTTTTCTTCTTTCAGCTGCTCCCATTAGGGGTTGCCACAGCGGATCATCTTTTTTCATATTACTCTCACTGCACCACTCGAAGAAGCTGATCGGAAAGAGGATTATCGGTATATAGCATCAAGCACATGCTGCCTCAGCCATGCATCCTATTTGAACTGCTTCTCGTATGACAAGTGCTTCAGACCTTTCCTGTATGGACCACACGGTTCAGAAAGAATTGTTAGTGCTTATTAGTACAGTTACCTCACTGTAAACTTGCAGTACAGTTATAATATTGCACAACCTGAGCCACTTTATAAAGCATGTATTTACAAATGATGACGATATCATTTTTAAGATGGAAAAAATCTATATCTATATATATCTATATCTATATCTATATATATATATATATATATATATATAGCAAAATAACCGCGCTTGGCAGCAGAGAAGTAGTGTGTTAAAGAAGGAAAGAGAAACAAAAGGAAACATTTTGAAAATAACGTAACATGATTGTCAATGTAATTGTTTTGTCACTGTTATGAGTGTCGCTGTGATATATATATATATAGCAAAATAACTGCACTTCGCAGCGATGTCGTGTGTTACAGAAGTTATTAAAAAGAAAAGGAAACATTTGAAAAATAATGTAACATGATTGTGAAAGTAATTGTTTTGTGTATTTGGCGGCAGCGTCACAAAGTTGTTTTCATCTAGCTGCATTAGAAAATGTACCACGACATCTGACACGCCTCCTTTTTACTGTTTTCTCACAGCTTGGATTGCTGCCGTCATAATGGTTTTGAGTCTATATATATATATATCTTCATATCTATATAAATATATACATATGTATATACATTAGATATCTACATATACACATATATATCTATCTACATCATACATACACACACACACATACATACACACACACAAATTATATATATGTGTGTGTATATATATATATATATATATATATATA
>JANRMT010027041.1:124060942-124078636 GCA_026402145.1 Polypterus bichir lapradei | reverse complement strand
ATGAGCACCTGCAGTCCATCCTGAGAATCTCCACAACACAGAACCTCACACCAAACATAAACGAACTTGTTGCCAAAAAAAGATACTAGGCGTCCAGCTCTAAAATGACATATGAGCAAAGACAACTGAATGATTTGATTTGTTATTGCTGAAAGGAACACATTTTATTTATATTTCCAGGTTTTGTTATGCAGCATGTTCATATTTGAATTTGTATAATTTTGACAGGATATATTTTTATGGAGAGCAAAATCTTTTGGGATATTTAAAATCTAAGTTTATTTTTTATATAAAATTACATAAGAGTAAAGAAATTTGAATGTTTGTTCTTTTAACGTTTACTTTATTTCTAACTTGTATAATTTAGACAGGATATATTTTTATGGAGAGCAAAATATTATAAGTTGTTTAAGGTTTGAGTTGATTTATTCAGGAATAATATTCCTGTCTGTTTTTACCATTCCTACCAAAGATATTTCTGTCGACTAAATAAAAATTCCTTCTATTTAAAATTTAAATAGAACTTGAACAAATACGATAGTTCATAATATCCACGCAGACTTGCACGTAACAGCGGGAGTTATCCGTTTTAACAAGCAGCGTCTTGCACTGATACGAAATAGCTGTGTGTGTATATATGTAGATATGTATGTATATGTATATATATGTTTATATATGTGTGTGTGTATGTATATATATATGTGTATTTGTGTGTATGTATGTATGTGTGTATGTATATGTATGTGTATATATGTAGATATATATATATGTATGTATATATGTGTGTGTGTATATATATGTGTATATGTATAGATATGTATATATATGTTTATGTGTGTGTGTGTAAATATATATATATATATATATATATATATATATATGACAGCAACACTCATCACTCACAACAGTGACAAAACAATTACATTGACAATCATGTTACGTTATTTTCAAAATGTTTCCTTTTCTTTTTCATTGCTTCTTTAACACACTACTTCTCCGCTGCGAAGCGCGGGTATTTTGCTAGTGACTAATAAGCAGTGGCAGCTGTGCATTTTTTTTTTTGGGGGGGGGGGGGACAAACTGAAGCAGCACTTATCTGTTATACAGTACTATTCACAGCTGTCTATCTGGTCATTCCACATGCTTTCCTGGTCCTCGTCATAATGTCAATGCATGTCTTGGCCTATCTAGACCCATAGGACAAAACCAGGCTAAAATATATTATACCCTTTCCACCATGCTGCCTAATCAGATTTCCCATTTTGCCATCTTTCCCATTTCTACTGTGCTCCAAAACTTCAGTTTTTCTGATTTTGAGTATCAAGTCTTGCATCCAAGATTATCATTTACCACACTCATAGAGTCATTCCATACCCTAATTTTATTCTTCACTTGCTGCCAGTCTGCCCAGTCCTGTGCAAATTTTACAGGCTTACCTTACCTGGGCACAAATTCACATTGTAAGATCCTCAGACCACCACTTCTTAAAACATAACTCATTCGCCAACATGTCTTGCACTACGCCCACAGGACAAGACCGACCTAAATCTTATTCTCTCTTTACAATAGGATACCTACATTTCCTTGAACATACATTTTGCCCTCCTTTCCTTCTGGCTGAAAGATTTCTCAATTACTTTCTGCCTAAATTGAATCATTTCACTAAGCCTGTCTAAAAACATATCCTCATACTATTGTCTAGATTAGTGTTTCCCAGCCTTTTTTCTGTAGTGACACACTTTTTGTAACCAAAATCATCCCAAGGCACACCACTATTTTACTTACAAATTATATCTCATACATGTCCTCAACTGTCCGAAGGGGTGGGATTGTCAGAGAAGCCAGTAAAAAAGCAGCTCTGAGATTACCGTTTGCAGACATGGCACTTTGTGGTCACTTTGTCCCTTTGCACACCCCTCTCTGGCTCAGAGGTAACTCGTGTGCCCACTATCCACCAGCTCTGTGAGGCTTGCTGGTGGCCAAAGACCCCGGGCAGGTAGATTCTAGCAGCCAGGAGACACATCTGAAGTGCTGTAACATAGTGATCGTGGAGCTGCTTTTATGCCAGCTTCTCCAGGTAGACCTATTCTCCTAAGACAGGTCTCGACCACCTTCGGAGCGTGTCCCTCTCAGGTTTAGACTAAAGTTAGCTGCACTATTATTTCCACAGTGTGCCATGGCAGACTGACTGTGGCTGCTTTCATGCCGCTAACATTTTTCAGAAAGATGTTTTAGGTCTCGTACCTCTCTTGTTGTCCACAACACTTTGGCACAGACACTTTGAAACATATAAAAGGAAAAGCAAAAAAAAAAAGGCATTACTTACACCACATCTAGTTAATCAACACTGTTTGTCATAACAAGGGTGAGAAAAGGCCTGTGTGTAAGCTTGGCTTCCTTTTTTATCCAAGTGAACTATTTGTGAAGGGTTATATTATTAAAGAAATAGCAGAATTTTCTTTGATTTCTGAAGTTGCACTTGAAGTTGCCATCTTCGTAAGGTTGTACTTGATCATCTGTAGTTACATTAATGGTGGGTGCGAACTGTGAACCACTGATGTGAACATGAAGTACTGCATCGATTACATTAGATTAAAAAAAAAGCCTAAAACAATACTAATTTGCTGCCAATAAATGAGTGAATATCTGGGGTGCGTCCCTGAAAATTCTGAAGACAACAAATTAAAGGGCAGCCTAAGGTCACCTGTTTGCTAAAAGATCGAGGACTTGCACTCTCATTTGTCTGGCACCCTTCACTAAGGAAATATGGGTACTCCCACTGAAATTAAACAAGTACAGAACCAATTTTTCATGGATGTTGATATGAGCTGACACCAGGCACGTTGTGCAAATAAACACATTTATTTCATGATTATTTCGCATTACTTAGAGTTTTCAAAATATCTGGAGCAGGCGGCACCCCAGTGCCCTACATTACAAACCACCACTGCTAATGACAAATGGATAATTTTGCAGAGGGTACATGTGTTACAAATTTGAGAAATTATTGAAAATTAAACACGTAGATACAATTGTGTTACACATAAATGTTACAACATTTGGCTATGCAACTGGGAACATACAGTAATTTACACATAATGTGGTGATTTTTATTGTGACTTTATTCTTAATACTGTATTACCATTTTATTACTGAAACCCTGTAAATTTGTTTATACATTAAATAAAACTTTAATGAAAATGAGGCAGAAGGATAAGAGTTCAACTTGACTAGTTCAGACCTACCAGCTCTCCACTGCAGTACAGATAGGGTTGTTACCCTGGCTCAAGCTTGTGGAACATATTTTTATGGAATGATGCCCTTATTTCTGATGGTAGTTTAATGGAAAATATGAGTTAAATGGGAACCACAATGCAGTCCAACTTCATGTTATAGATATAAGGATTTAAGTGAACCAACCAAAGCCTGGATATGAAGTGCAGTATGTTTGAATTTTACTAAGTCTCCTGCTTGGGTATTGGGGGACCATCTTCTTGACAGCTAGTTGTTGAGGACTTCCAACCTTCTCTGTTATTGAAGCCCAATAGTGTTATATATGGAGTTAATGAATGAGGGTAAGAGTCTTCCACTAAACGGGCTTCCTCCAGCTTCAAGTAATCTACCAGAAATTGATACTTGAAACATTCAAGCACGTCTTCTGAGAGATTACATAAGGCCAGTTTTAATATAACAACCTGACTTGCAATGCTGTGGAAGAAATCTGTTAACAATCGTTTTTGGTCCACTACATTGTATCTCTTGCAGCTCGAGTTGGCATTGGTACACAACTCTGTGGATGTACTGACACTGAAGAATTAGAAAGTATTACCTACTCTTTGTCTTGAAGAATGGCAAGAGTGAAAATTGCTGTCTCCTGAAAATGATGCTTATGAGATCATTTTGGAGGAATAGAGAGGGTGTACTATTATGTTCTTCAATATATTAGACTTATTTCTTCATTGTATTAATCTGTTCATTACGAGGATGGTCAAGAAGTCACCATGACATTGAGACTGGTGTAGCTAGTGGTAGTGGTTCAGGTACTGGTTGTGAGAAGGTGTGGACATATTGGCGTATTGGATGAACTCTGCTGACTTGAATGTTGAAGTGATAGAGGACTGTCTGTTAGCCTCAGTGACCTCACCTCCTTATGGGTCTCTCTCAGTAGTTATATTTACTTGTACATTACTTGATGTGTCTGTCACAATTGCTGGTTCTCTTTTTGAAGTTCATATCAGAACCTCCTTGGTAGGTAATTAGTGCCCCTTAATTGGGTAAGGATGTGTCTTTATTCAAATTTACTCATCTTATCAACTGTTGTATAGAAGGGCTCTTCTTGTGAATTGGTGATTCATTGGTTGTTGACTCAAGAGGGGTCTGACTAGCATAAGGATTTCCATGATGTGATAGATAGATACAAAATTCTCATCCTGATTCTTCAGTTTCATCCCCCTTATCAATACACCCCCATAAGTGCAGAATCACTGAGGACTTCTGTGAGTGACATGACCTGGTATTATATTTATAGCTTGAGATACACATAGTGAAGAAAAAAGGAGACAGGACTGTTCTTTGTGGTGCTCCAGTGTTGCTCACATCTGTATCAGAAACAGAGTCCTTGAGTCACACAAACTGCAGTCTGCCCGACAGTCAGTCCATTGTCCAGGACATCATAGACTCATCCACTTGCATATCTCTGAATTTATCCATTAACATGGATGGCTAGATGGTACTGGAGAAATCAAAAATCATAATCTTCACAGTGCTGACAGCTTTTTCCATGTGGGAGTAAGCCTTGTGGAGCAGACAGATAGTTGTATCTTCCACTCCAATCTTTGTCCAATAGTCAGACTGTTGTCTACCACAAGACTGATGTAGTCCAGCACCAGTCTCTCAAAGGTCTTCATGATGTGAGACATAAGTGCCACTGGTCTGTAGTCATTAGGTGAAGAGACGCCTGCCTTCTTTGGAAAAGGAACCATGCTGGATGTTTTCCACTGCAGTGGCACTTTCTGGAGCCTTAGGGATAGACTGAGCTGTTGACAGGGGACACCACAAGGTTGGTCAGCACAAGCCTTAAGAAACTGAGCACTGACTCCATCTAGTCCTGCAGCTTTTCCTGTGTGTAGCTTCCTTAGTTATTGCCTAATTACGTCTTCAATTACGGGCAGTCCACACTGAACGGTCAGTGGTGGACTTTGTCACCAGCTGTTCCAGTTGACGTGGTAGGAGAGGTTCATGTGGTGGAGATGGTGTGGGGAACTGATCTTTGTAAGAAGGTGGCAGTGGGAGGGAAAACCTATTTAAAAATTTTATTCTGAGCGAGTTTGTGTTCTATTTTAGCTTTTGAGCTGTCATGTCACCGATGTGTCATCTCAGCAATTCCCTCCATATTGGTTGGCCTAGTCTCTATTCAATGGTGTATATTCTGTGCTGTGGACAACTCTTAACTAAGTAACAAAGTTCATGGTCTTCTAGGTAGGCTAGCTGACGTATGGCCCGCTATGGGTGAATTGAATCACTGTTTGTTTGGAACTGGAACATATGGACCACTGTCTCAAAGGACCACAAAGAGAAAAAACAACTTAACAGTTTTGACGTGTTGTACAAGAATGGATGTCATTCACAGCAGTATGTTAATTAAAAAACATGGGAAGATAGAATCCTGTTCAAAAATTAAATATGTTAGAAACCTTAGAACATCAGAAGATGTTTGACAAGAACAGGCCATTCAGCCCAACAAAGCTCACTAATCCTATCAACCTAATGTAAACCCTGTGAGATTACCCTTAGCTTCTCCCAATTGTGTGCAGTGACTAAAAATATGCACCAAGGGTGTATTTGCAAATTTAGTGCATTCGCTATTTACCCTCATATTCTCATACACCCTAAGATTCACATTGGAGTAATCAGTCTTATACACCTTATACAGCAGTTTTTCCTTTTCAATTTCTTTTCTAAATACTTAGTAACACACTGTTAAGTTTTTTTTAAATTTCCTACTTATTCCAAATTTAGGTATTTATATGTCTTGCACTATACATAAATTATTTTAAACCTGTTCAAATGCTCCTGAAATGTCTCCACGCTTCACAGATTATTCCAGGCAATTCTCCTTAGATTTTGTCACATCTGCTCAAAATTTGCCCTACCAAAGTTAAACTCAACAGTTTTATTCTTTGCATCTGCACTCTTCCAAAACACTGAGAACTATATTATATTATGTGGTTCACACATCTACACTCTCCATTCTGTCCTGATTATTACAAAATACTAAATCTATACAGGTTTCACCCTGCATTGTTGCTTTAACATACTGTGTTAAAAAACTGTTACTGATTATTTCTAAAGACACCTGCTCTCATGCAGTTAATATTTGGGTATTTAAAGTCACCCTTGACCATAATATCCCCCTGTAAACTTTTCCTTTTAATATTACTAAAAAGATGTGTGTTGAAATTACTGTCTGCATTTGGGTCTATAACACACTCCTAAAATGAGGCCTCTTTTCTTAATACATTCCAGACAAATCTAGATGTCCTAAGATAGGGCTCATCATCCAACTGAAAAAGACATGCATTTAAACTCTGTTCGACATATCCAGCAACTCCTCTCCTTAACTTTTCTGTCTAGCCTTAACTGAAAAATGTGTACCAATCTGTTATACCCATCACCATCTCTGCAATTTGGTCAGGTTTCTGTTATTGCTATAATATCAGAATTATGATTAGCTACATACAAATCCAACTCACTTGTTTTATTTTTTTATACAACTAGCATTCAAACATGGTATTTTTAATTTGCTACTTATTTTAGTTTGAGCTTGAAGTAAAGTGAATTTAGGGGTTGAAGGCACTGCAGACCCCTAGAGTGTAGGTGCTTGAGAGAAAAGCATTGTGGCTGCTGAGATTCTTGATGTGAGAATTTGATAATTGCATTTAATATGCTCACAAGCATTTAATGCAGCTGTCCATCTTTAGGGAGAGGTGGGTTGTTTGATGCATTTGCACTAATGGGATAAAAGGGGTCTGAGTGAGAAGGAAAGGGTGAAGGCATGTGCACAGGATTGGGTGGTCGGAGCAATACCATGGAGTACTGGCAGTTCAGTCAGGCAAGCCCTGTAGGGGAGCATGGGGAATGGTGCTCCAAGGGTAGATCTACCATGCTGAACAGTAAAGCATGGGAGATTGTGGACTCCAAGGGATGTTGCAGACAATGACAATGGGGTAAGAAAGACAGAGCTGGGCTCATTGATGGTTAGGACAGGAACCAAGTGAAGGTTGACTAAAGTTGTCGGGAGTCCCAACCTTATTGAGTAGACTCGTAAGGGTGACACTAGTGATGCAGCAATGGGGCTGTAATGCATGAAGATGATCCTGTATGTGTTTTTTTTCTTGTTTTAACTATTTATGAAATTATTATTTATTGATTGGTTTTATCTTTGTTACATCACTGTTTTTATTGGATTATTTATTTATGAAGAATGCATTGTACTGTTTGCACATTGTGACTGGAATAAAAAGCACCTGTTATAAAGGTTGACTGCATTTGATGGTGTTTTGGCTCCCGCTGAGCCTACCAGGACATTGTGTGAGTTGGGGAGGAGAAACGCAGATGGGCAATGAGGCTCAAGAGTCAGAGAAACACCCAATTTTATCCTTCTGGTATTAACCCTTTTGGGATTATTTATTTAAGGATTGATGTTTATTGAAGATGCACTTGATTTATTGAACCATTTATTTATAGATGGAGGAACTTACACTGCTCTTTATTTCATTTGGACACTTGATTGTTTAAATAAATAAAAACAAACACATTTAAATAAAATGCACTTTGGTTTTAACCTCTCTTGCTGTTATGAGTCCTCATTGTATTAGTCCATTTTGGTACAGCTATCAATGTCCTGGTTCAGGAAATGGTAATGCCAGCTGCAGGCAATCCAGCCATCACAGGGCTAGAATTTAAGTTACTATGTAAATTTTTTTGAATTTCTCAGTAAGGACTCACAGTTTCTCTTAACTGTTCATCAGTACAATGGTGGTTATTTACTTTTTGACTTGACTGCTTCTGCAACTGCTTTCTCCTCTCTCCACTGTTCCCTGCAAATGTTACAGGTTTGAATACAAATACCTTTTCCAAATACTAGGCCACTTCTGATCCTATACAAACAAACAAAAAAAAACTTCTTAAAGGGAATAAAGCAGTAAATATTCCCTCACAGCTCTTTAATGGCAACCAAAAAAACAAAGTTTTTAGTAGCAAAAGTTGAATTTAAATCATTCTGTCTCACAGAGAAGTAGTAACACAGTACACACAGCCTTTTTCCACTTCATATTCCAAGGATGACATCAGCACGTCAATGCATCAGAGTCAGTTGTAGCTCCAACCACCAAACTTAATCCAAAACACAATTACAATCGATGTCTTCTGTACTAGGCAATTAAAAAGATAGTTATACATTTGATTATACTTGCATATATGTACATGTGGTCTACAATAAATAAATTATTAGTTTAATTATACATTTTAAAGAGATATAAATAATTTTGTAAATCTTTAAGCATTACTAGTCAATCAGTTGTGATAACAAAAAGTTACTAGATGACACTACGTTTACAAATAGCACTACTAAGTAGTGATTTATACAGTGGCTTGCAAAAGTATTCGCCCCCCCTTGAACTTTTCCACATTTTGTCACATTACAGCCACAAACATGAATCAATTTCATTGGAATTCCACGTGAAAGACCAATACAAAGTGGTGTACACTTGAGAAGTGGAACGAAAATCATACATAATTCCAAACATTTTTTACAAATAAATAACTGCAAAGTGGGGTGTGCGTAATTATTCAGCCCCCTTTGGTCTGAGTGCAGTCAGTTGCCCATAGACATTGCCTGATGAGTGCTAATGACTAAATAGAGTGCACCTGTGTGTAATCTAATGTCAGTACAAATACAGCTGCTCTGTGACGGCCTCAGAGGTTGTCTAAGAGAATATTGGGAGCAACAACACCATGAAGTCCAAAGAACACAGCAGACAGGTCAGGGATAAAGTTATTGAGAAATTTAAAGCAGGCTTAGGCTACAAAAAGATTTCCAAAGCCTTGAACATCCCACGGAGCACTGTTCAAGCGATCATTCAGAAATGGAAGGAGTATGGCACAACTGTAAACCTACCAAGACAAGGCCGTCCACCTAAACTCACAGGCCGAACAAGGAGAGCGCTGATCAGAAATGCAGCCAAGAGGCCCATGGTGACTCTGGACGAGCTGCAGAGATCTACAGCTCAGGTGGGGAAATCTGTCCATAGGACAACTATTAGTCGTGCACTGCACAAAGTTGGCCTTTATGGAAAAGTGGCAAGAAGAAAGCCATTGTTAACAGAAAACCATAAGAAGTCCCATTTGCAGTTTGCCACAAGTCATGTGGGGGACACAGCAAACATGTGGAAGAAGGTGCTCTGGTCAGATGAGACCAAAATGGAACTTTTTGGCCAAAATGCAAAACGCTATGTGTGGCGGAAAACTAACACTGCACATCACTCTGAACACACCATCCCCACTGTCAAATATGGTGGTGGCAGCATCATGCTCTGGGGGTGCTTCTCTTCAGCAGGGACAGGGAAGCTGGTCAGAGTTGATGGGAAGATGGATGGAGCCAAATACAGGGCAATCTTGGAAGAAAACCTCTTGGAGTCTGCAAAAGACTTGAGACTGGGGCGGAGGTTCACCTTCCAGCAGGACAATGACCCTAAACATAAAGCCAGGGCAGCAATGGAATGGTTTAAAACAAAACATATCCATGTGTTAGAATGGCCCAGTCAAAGTCCAGATCTAAATCCAATTGAGAATCTGTGGCAAGATCTGAAAACTGCTGTTCACAAACGCTGTCCATCTAATCTGACTGAGCTGGAGCTGTTTTGCAAAGAAGAATGGGCAAGGATTTCAGTGTCTAGATGTGCAAAGCTGGTACAGACATACCCTAAAAGACTGGCAGCTGTAATTGCAGCAAAAGGTGGTTCTACAAAGTATTGACTCAGGGGGCTGAATAATTACGCACACCCCACTTTTCAGTTATTTATTTGTAAAAAATGTTTGGAATCATGTATGATTTTCGTTCCACTTCTCAAGTGTACACCACTTTGTATTGGTCTTTCACGTGGAATTCCAATGAAATTGATTCATGTTTGTGGCTGTAATGTGACAAAATGTGGAAAAGTTCAAGGGGGCCGAATACTTTTGCAAGCCACTGTATGGTTAATGAATATGCAAATATAACAATATAAATGTTAGTAATAAATTAAATATCCTTAGTTTAATGTACCTTACGAGATTTGTACAAGCAATTAACGTTACCTGAAATGTAGTAATTTTACTACATTTACTTATTCATGATTTAATTAACTTTAAGAGAAAGATGAATACCTAAGTGGTACTAAAGTAAACTCATATTCAAATAATTTACATAACAAACTAGAACATATGAACTGAACTCACATTGCTATATTTGACACATACTAT
This sequence comes from Polypterus bichir lapradei, assembly GCA_026402145.1. Taxonomy (NCBI): domain Eukaryota; kingdom Metazoa; phylum Chordata; class Cladistia; order Polypteriformes; family Polypteridae; genus Polypterus; species Polypterus bichir. The sequence goes on along the minus strand of JANRMT010027041.1, from coordinate 124,068,115 downwards.
TCATAAAACACATTAAAAATTTTAATATGACAAAAAAATGCAAACTTATTTGATGAACAGACATGAAATGCAAGCACTCTTTTTGTCTTCTTTACTGGTACATCCTCCTGTCTTTCAGACACTCCCAGCTATATAAAAGGATATAAAATTGCTGGCTTTTGATTGATGATTCTTGCTTTGATTACCTGGTTATGACCACTGCTTTGATCATAAGGTACTGATACTGGTTTACTGCTTGCTGGATATGTCCATTTCAGGGTCCTGCCTTTTTGGCAAAACCTATTTTTACACTTTGGTTGTATGCTGCATTTTTGTATTCAATTCTTTGATTTTCTTTAAATTAAAATTTAGAAAATTTTAAGGAACTTTTGTTTTCTCTAGACTTTATGTTTTTCCTCCTCTCCTTTTTTGTTATTATGGACATTTCATTAGTTTTTGAACTTTAAAAGCCTTAGCGTCATTTTTGGGGTCTTATGGGTTTGGGTCAAGGTAATCTGTTTGTGACGCCTTTCAAGTGGGTTCAGGCTAGATATAAGGGCTGGTTTGGCCCTCAGAGATCTGCAACCATGTGATATTGTCCTTTTCTGGGGCAGATATCAAAACACCCATTAATTGCAAAATTTACCTTTTAATATTGAAACATTTTAGAAATTTTATATAGTTACCATTCAAACATTAAATGGACACACATTTGATTTTAATTGATATGTTTCATGGTCATGTTAACTAAATGCTAAAAATCGGCAGGGAATAAAAAACCTTCTAGTAACAAGCTGAAAAACAAATGTGAAACTTCTAGAAATAAATTAAAATATATACTGTAAGTCTTCTGTAAAAGTATGGAGTCACACTTATTTTCATTAACAGATTGGCTGATACTAATAGTAGATAGATAAGCTTGTATCTTCTAAATTACACTTATAACAGAAGAAAGCATAAATGATGACAATAATTAAGAAAAAGAAACATATCGAATATGTCATTGACAAGTCATTAGGAGACTTTGTATTTAATTAGGTGTACTATAACACTAATTCAATTTAATTTATTGGAAGCATGCAAAATCTAATGTATAATATACAGAGAAATAAATTAATTTAGAGACAAATCAACTGAAAAATCCAAAGCAGATTTCTGACTTTCATGTTTGTCTTGTTAGCCTCATTCAAATAAAGATAATCAACTTTACAATGCCATTTTATGTCCGGCCTGGAAACTAATGAAAAGATGACTGTTAAAAGACAACAGAATGGAGTCAATCAACCCTGGAAGGAATGTTACAACATAACAGCCTAGGTGCATTTTTCACACAAGTTTATTTAATTAACAAAACTTAAAACAGATGCAAGTCTTACACACCATTGTTATGGTCACAGTATTTAAATCAGACAGGCAATGTGAATGCAAGAGGGCATGACAAAGGCAAATTTCTATGTCGGTTTTTAATTAAGAACATTGACAGAACTTTAGTGGTGGTAACCCATGTTAGACCCTTTATTTAATGATTAAGACTCTCCTAATTCTTTTCTAGTTAATTCATTCTCAAAGAGTTTGCTGCTAAAATTAAAGGTGTACAACACTAAAAAAATCTAATTGAAACAGTAAATCACAAAAAACAGCAGCTAAAAATATTCACATTCTCAATCAATATAAAGCATTTAGCAGATGGCATTTGTGCAAAGAGATTTGTTAAATCCTAAAAGTAAAAATAAAAATCGTTTCATATTTTAGGGAAAAAAGCACATTTAAATCTTAATCAATGTTAAATGAGACGTGCTTATAAATGTTTAAGCAGTTACTATTGAACACCCTTAATTTTAGACACTTTAAATTTATGCCTGCCTTTTGACTACAGGGCAACTCTTAACATTCATTTAAACTTGTCACTAATCATCTGCTCACATGCTGAGATATGTATTGATGGAAGGCTTGCAGAATGCAAAACATCAAATCTCTTTCATTAGGATTAAAAAAACACTTCTCTTTCAAAATAAAAAAATAAAAATAAAAAGCTTCATGCCTTGTTCAAAACACAAATGTACTTTTAAAATAACTTGCATTGTATTTTTTCTTAACTGTTTTTAAGCTCAATCTTTTTCTCAAATGATTGCTGTTAAACAATATGCAAAGTGCAATAAAGTCACTATGAAAAAAAATATACAAATTAAATATCTTTTCTTAATATAATACAGTCTGTCAGTTGAGTGTAATGAAATGTGCCAGAAGCTGTAAGAATTACCATATAAAAGGGAGCATGGTGTAATTTCGGTCTGAAAACATTCAGCAGCTGGTACTGTTGAATTTCAATGAAAACAACACATACCCCTGTTAGCAGTCAGATTAAAAATCACATTTCATTTTCAGGATTTTCCATTTTGTTTCAAATATGTACAATTTTGCTCAATATTGTGTCCAGCATACTGCATTTTGTTACTGTATATTTTTACACCATGCTGAGATGCCTAGGATTTGTTGCAGTGAGTATTACATGTCTGGAAAAAAGGCTGCATAAATGAAAATAAAGGATTTCTAGCAAACAGCCTGGGATACCTGGAGCAAGAGAGAAAGAGAGAAAGAAAGAGAAAGAAAGAAAGAAAGAAAGAAAGAAAGAAAGAAAGAAAGAAAGAAGATTGCATTAGGTTTAATATTCATCTTGGTCTTCATGGTGCTTTTCATCAACATCCTCATCATCTGGAGCAGCAAACCCTTCCTAAAATGTGAAAAAAAACACAGCAGCATCAGTATTTTGACAGAAAAATAAAGAATGTTACATTTGCTCTGTAGGTTTCCTTTAGATTTTACATTATTTTAGGGGTCATTTCTGAAAGACCCAGGTGTATGTTTCTGATTATTCTGGGTTTTGCTGAAGAGTTCATTATGTTTGTAGTATTTTCTTTACTAATTTCATCAATATTTAATTGTGTGTGAGATATATGGCTTGAGTGAAAGAATGGAAAGAGGAGCACAGAAGCCCAGTTGAAATCATCCTGTCCTAGGCAATGGAGGTCATTCTTGCATCCTTTGATCCATTTTAAAAACTCTTTGTGACTTTAACCTCTTTCATATACAACAAAAACTTCATAGGGCCAGTGCTCTAAATCCTAACCCTATCACCAGGTTTATATTACCAGTATTATCATGTTATTCATGGCAATACAGACATACCACAGAGGACAGAAGCTGACATCAGTTGTATCTTTCTGAAAATAGTTGCATCAAAAGAAACAACATTTTCTGTTTATTTGAGAACAGTATTCTGGTATAGTGGTTAGGTTCAGTCACCAGATTCAGTTCCTGGATGGGCATGTGCTTGTCTGGCAGCTGAATGTTCTCTTCTTGTACATATACTGTTTCTTTAGGTACTTTGGTATCCTTCCACATCCCAAAGATGTACACAATAAGTAGACTGACAAATCTAAATTGTTCCTGTATGAGTAAGTAAGTCCTATAATGGACTAGTGCCCCAACCTTGTTTGTCACTGTGCCCAATAACAGGGCAGACTTGTCTCCAAGCTACACTGTAAGGTAACAGGCAGGATCTGGAAACTGACAAGACAGATTTATGGAACTATGAAAACTTAAACCACAAATTGGATTATTTTGTACATTGATAAAAAAATGAAACAAGTAAGAGGTTAGAAAAACTACTAATTACCATACTTTTGAATCACTAACCATCATGTTTTTTGTTACTGTGTAAAAACCAACCTCACAATCTTTTAAATTAGAAAACAAAGAAGCATAGAAAAAAATAGATAATATGGTTGTAGCTTTATTAGTCTGCACAGACTGAGAGTATTTAAGCAAAAGGTGTTAATGTTTCTGCGACTTTCATGCATCAATGAGGTGGCGAAAAGACAAGTTTTATATTTTTTAATATATTTTATGTACTAAATACATTGTTTTTATTTTAAAATCTTTTATGTATCTGCAGATTTATATATGTTGTGGTTCACCTAACTAAAGAACCTGTATACTGTACATACATTTGTGAAAAGACCATAAATAAATTTGTTACATTACAACACTTATTAAACCTCTCAACTGAAAAATGTCAATTAGGGTATTTTTGACAGTGGGCTAAAAATGACAATTTGTATTACACCGTCTGGATATAAAAATATACTCTGAATCTAATTTGGTATATCATAGTACAACCTGCATAGCTTACTGGTCACGTAGTATCTGCACTGCATTATTCTAGGTGCATATTTAAATTTAAGCGATGATAATGATGATACATTTACACACAAATAAAAGTAATCTGTAGATAAACAATTTTCTTCTGATCTTGGAATCAAACAAGATTTTCTTTTTGCATATTTTACAAATTATCTGCATTTGCAAAGGCAGAGTACATATGATAATTATTATCGAAGTTAGCCAATATAAATAAATAATTATTCAAATAAATACAAAGGGTATAAAGCAGAGGAAAAAGCATGCTGCCAGTTCATACATACAGCTTCACATCTTCTGACAGAAAGGAACCTAAACACATCTGTGTCAATTTATTCACAAATTGTTCACTCATATCACTTCAAAAAATGTCAATTCTCTAAGCTTCAGTGCTGAAATATGTATCTGCACTTATTTATGTATTTATATTTTATACACTTAACCCTTACCTGCTCTACAATTGATAAAGAGAAAATTAAAAATTGATCTCTTTGATAAAAGAGCCAACAACAGACAGAAATATTGAGCAAATATGGCTTATTTACTTTACTAAGTGAAATATATTGTAAACACTGATTTAATGTCATTTGTTATTACTACTGTAATAATCATGTTGCACAGTAAACTTTATTGATATGTGAACAATATAAAATGTGAACAAACAAAATTAATCCACTTAAGAATATTCTCTTCGATTACATGTAAAACTGGATTCAAATTCATACAATTAAATATTCCTTCCAACAAAATAATTAAAACAATTTTTATTTATGAGAAACATGATGATACAATAGGTAAGCTTGTAATCTCATTTATCCAGCATCCTGTGTTTCCTATTTAAAGTTGTACATTTTCTATTTTTCTGCATGGGATTTCCTGCAGGTAATCTTTTTTTTTTCAAACTGACCCTATGCGAATGAAAGTCTGGGTGTGTGTGTGCAAATTGGCTATGAGACTGTCCATTGAATAGGACTGAACTGCAATCTGGAATTGAATTTAGTGGGTTTGAGAATGTTATGTTGTTATGTAAATCCCATTTATTCTTAAAACCGGGAAAAAAGAAATCAGCATTTATATAGATAAAGAATAAAAATAAAAAAGAGGAAATGAAAATTGTGTATAATACATCTAAAAATGGATTTCATAGTGCTTTACGGTACTAGTTTATCCAGTGAATTCCTTTTTTGAGAATGTCACATTGTGTTGAATAATGTTTTACAATTATTATACTTACGAAAAATGTGTATGAGTTATATACAGGTAAAATTCCATTACAACGAACTCCCAGGGACCTAAAAAATATTTTGTTATAACGAATATTTCGTTGAAATGAGATTCTGTAATTGTTACTATAGTGCTTTCTTTAACTTGTGCCGAGGTGTTTGCAGTCATTTCAATAGCTTCTTTTGTGTTAATTTTAATCTCCTCCTGCCTACAAGTTATGTTGATGAGAATTTTTCTCAGCATTTCCTTGTGATAATACACTTTCCCGAAGCGCAACTTCAGCGTCTGTGGAAGATTGTTTGTCTGTTGCCGGGGCAGGGCAAAAGCAGGCTCATCGTGCTGCAGTGAAGTGACACAGAAGCAAATCATAAAAGATCGGGGTCGCGCTGTAAGTCCCTGACTTGTACCCCAAAACATGAGGCTGAGTCTCAGTACTTTAGGAAAACCAACTTTATTCAGCTTGAAACAGGAATGGCACACTTATTTATTGTAGCGTGATCTGCCATTCAGACACAGCAGTCAGGCTGCATCACCGATCGATATCTTTTCTGTTTGCTTTGGCGGAGAGACGCAGCATAGCTGAGAGACGCAGAATATCTTTGAGCCAGCTGTTGCCCTGGCAAGAGATAAACAGTCTTCCATAGACGTGGAGATCGGATTTCGCAACACTCTTCGACGTGTTGTCCAGGTAGGGGAGGCTCCAAGAGAGTTTACAAACCTCACATTTTCTTGAATGAGTGCTGCATTAATAGGAATGTTTCTTGAACGAGCATCTCTGAACCACATAAAAACTGCTTTTTCAACATCTTCAAATGCAGCACTTCACATACGTTTGCAACCCAAGATTTTTTTCTTTTTTTGCCCAGTCTTATAAGAAAGTTGACAGCGTCGATGGCGAAATTCCGAATTCACTGGCAACATCTTTTTTTTTTTTTGCCGCAATCAAGAGCTGCAAAAATGTAACGTTTTTTTCTTATATGAACTGTTATTGTTTTTTCGTGTCTGACGTTTCTATAGGAGGTTGACAATGTGTTAAATTCCAATGGATGTTTTTTAAATGTTGGCGAGCAATAAGCAAAAGGTATCACTGAAAACTAAAAATTACAATGTTTCTGTTTGGGGATCATTGTGCACAACTGAGCTGTGGCCACAGAACTAGCTGCTCTCTGGATGATTCATTCAGGCATTCCAAGGTCTTTTGGGCATTTCGTTATAATGAAAGTATCTGCTGAATGTACTTCATACTAACGAGATTTCTATAGACTCGCGTCATATGGGGAAAGTGTCAGGACCATAAAAATACTCCGTTGTAATGAAAATTTCATTGTAAAGATATTCGTTATAATGGAATTTTACCTGTACATTAAAAACAAATCAACCTTATTGAGAAATGCATGCCTATCAGCCTCCAGCTCAAATATAGCCTGCTTGTTTTATAGTACAACTAGCAGAATACCCGCGCTTCGCAGCGGAGAAGTAGTGTGTTAAAGAAGGTATGAAAAAGAAAAGGAAAAATTTAAAAAATAATGTAACATGATTGTTAATGTAATTGTTTTGTCATTGATATGAGTGTTGTTCTCATATCTATATTATATATATATACTAGCAGAATACCCACGCTTCGCAGCGGAGAAGTAGTGTGTTGAAGAAGGTATGAAAAAGAAAAGGAAAAATTTAAAAAATAACGTAACATGATTGTTAATGTAATTGTTTTGTCATTGATATGAGTGTTGTTCCCATATCTATATATATCTCTATATCTATATCTAT
>JANRMT010027041.1:124024543-124045942 GCA_026402145.1 Polypterus bichir lapradei | reverse complement strand
TGAATGGGAGGGGAGATGATGACGTGACTCCCCCACCCACCTTAACTACCAATCCCCCCACAAAGACAGTCTCTCGGAATTTGCATAAGCACAGCCCTTCAACAACAATTTTAACTCAGTTACAAAGTGATCAAAACTCTTGTTTATATCTTGCGTCCTCTCATTAAACTTGTATCCCGCATTAGCCGTGGGCATGACAAACGCCAGCGGCAGCCTGTCTATAAACTTAATTTAAACTTTAAGTTTACACCGTGCTTTGTTTCCGAAGTAGCTGCACTCATGAATATGGTTGTATGTGTCACTCGCTCGCTTCTTATTGTTTCGCTGCCTTCTCAATTGTATAATGCATGTTTTCTTCAGCGCTTTTTGGAGCTCTTCTTTGTTTTCTACGTACTGCATTGACAGTCAGTTCACGTGATTACGTGGGAGGCGTGATGATGTCACACGAAACTCCGCCCCCCCACGGCCATCGAGCTCAACTTCATTACAGTATATGGAGAATAATTGCTTCCAGTTATGACCATTACACGTAGAATTTCGAAATGAAACCTGCCCAACTTTTGCAAGTAAGCTGTAAGGAATGAGCCTGCCAAATTTCAGCCTTCCACCTACACGGGAAGTTGGAGAATTAGTGATGAGTGAGTCAGTGAGGGCTTTGCCTTTTATCAGTATAGATAAAAGTGCACTTGTTTTGTTATACCTTTTGTGAAAGTGTTTATTTGATATTTGGACTTCAGTCTTCATACACTTCACATCAGCATATCGTCATATAACATAAAAAAAGTTTCTGTTTTAGTTAAGTGTTTAACATTTGGTGCCTCACATTTCCTGTCATCCCACATTTACCCAGATCATTGTAGACAAGGAAGACACATGAAATGCATGTATTCCAAATAACAATATATTTTTTACCCTATATAATTCCAGACACCTCACACCAAGATAAAGAGACTTGAGCTGGGAGAACTTCAGCTGTGTCGGTGGGGGAATGGGATGGCAGGTTGTTTGCCGTTTGTGTTGATTGACATATTTGCAAAACAAAGATGCCGATGAAGAGGTACGAAGGAATTTAAGGTGGCCTTAAAAATTCTGTCACTTTTAATTTTGAAAAATTTGAGAATAATTCATCAATTTAATTTTAAAATACACATGCTGGATTTCTGCCACATTTTGTGTCTTAATATATAGGCAGTCCCCAGGTTATGTACGAGATAGGGACTGAAGGTTTGTTCTTAAGTTGAATTTGTATGTAAGTCGGAACAGGTAAATTTTAACAAATGCTATTGTTGACTGTCTGTAACCAGGTGCTCTGCCAGTGAATGATGGAGTTTCACCTCTCTCTGACCTTTTTATTATTTCTACTTTATTTTCAATGGTGATGGTTTTTCTCTTATCACCAGCACTTGCATCAGAATTGTGTTTCAGAGACATTGTTGAAGGGTGAAGAAAAAAGGTTAAGTTGAGCTCTTCTGCACAGTACTGTACATGCTATTACAGCAGGGAGGCACCCTTCGTGGGCACGTCAGGTGTACTGAACGACAGACAACTTCCTGCTATGTACGTAACAGTACAAGCAGGCTTGCTATTGAGAATGAATGGAGCAGCAAGGGGCAGTTCACCACCAGCCCACCTCACAGTTACCTCCACTTGCATACAGTATGCTGCCTGCAGTGTCAGCCCACCGAGAGCGAACAGGGTGCGGCCAAAGGCGGGTAGTGAATCGCCCACCACTGTCCCATTCAACAGGCAGCCACCCAAGGCACACTACAATGCTGCACCCCACTGCCCCATTCACCCTTAATGGCCTCCGTTCAGCCACAACCGGGTCACCGCTTACAGTATCACCAGCCGCCCACCAAGAATGAACGGGGCAGCTGTTCGAGGGACACTGTAAGGCTGCGAGCAGTGAAACTCCCCCCTCTGCTCCATCCAGCCTCCGTTCAGTCAGGAGCAGTAGCTGCAGCGGCATGGTGGGTGGGCAGCGAACTGCCCCCCTCCGTCCCATCAAGCTACCGTCCTGCACACGAGTGCTTGCCGCGCACCCAGCCACCCACTAAGAATGAATGGGGTGCGGCTCCCAATGCCCCATTCATCAACTGGAACCGACTGAGGAACACTACACTGTGCGAGCAGTGAAACTGTCCCCCCCCAGCCTCCGTCCAGCCACCGCTTGCAGCGTCCCCAGGCTGGAGATGAGAGCGGCAGTTACTGAGGAGCCTGTGTCGTATCCCCCAGACAGATGAGGGAGCAGCTGCGGCCCTGTTCATAAGTCATATGTCCGTAATTCAGGGACTACCCGTATTTAAGGATCTACTTCCAATCAGGCTTTTTAATACATCTCTCTGAATGCAGAGGACAGTGGCTTAAATGCTTCTTTTTTTTGGAACATTACCTACTAATTTGATTCTTGATTGAACCATTTGAAAACAGCTCTCTTAATAAAAAAAATTAGAAAAGCAGCACTACATAAATATTGTATAACAGGAAGTTAAAAAACCTTTAATGAATTATAGCTATCCTTACCTTGTATTGCACAAACATCTCAAAATATTTTGTAAAATTAAAGTATCTGACAAGATCATGAGTTTGTCAGTTACATGAAACCTTGCATTATTTTTTAAATTGTTAAATTTAACCATGCCTGGCAACATTTTCTTTTTAATTTATTTAAATTTACAAATTGTACTTAACTGTACACATATAGAATTATCATTTAAAAATTGTCACTAGTCTAATAAGGTATATTTCTATTGACCTAACTGGGCAAGTAAAATTTTAGCTTTACTTCAGATCACCATACAAATCACAATATCTATTGGTAAAAGATTATTCTTAATGAATAAATGGTGAATTCTGTACAATACAATGATAAAAATGTTCCATTTCATTTACTGAACTGAAATAAAAATCTTTCTAAAACAGAAAAATTAACTTTGCAGTTATATTTTCATGCAATTATCTGTACCTGCAAATAAAAGTAATAAAAAAAATCAGTTTCCTGGTTATGTTAGCAATTCACATTTATAGAATATATTATTAGAGATATTATCATCTATATGATAAATCTTGTTTTGAGCTATTCAAACCTACAGTAATTCAAATGAAAGCATCATAATATGAAACACGGAGAGATATAGGCCTTATTTGTCACTTCAGATAGCAAAAGTCCTCTTACCCTCCCATCGACTCTACCTGTTGGTTGAGTTCCATGATCTGTGCATCTGAATCACCCCCACCATTCTTGGCAACATGTGGATTTTTTCGCATTACCGTAGACATTGTGTTGGACGTTCTTTGGGGTGCAGGCATGTTCTTAGGTGCAGTTGGAGATGTCCTTGTTGGCACTAATGGGAGAATATACTGAATTAAATCAATATATGCAAAAGGTTTCACATTCATTGAAGTCAAAAGGGATCTAAAATTACAGGAATGTGCATCCATACTGCTTGATAATAGTGTGTTACCATACTGCCCACTACAGAGCAGGTCTATTACTTTCTTGAACTGGCGTGTGCAGAACTGTACAATTTTGTCTTGATTGTACTTTGGCATAACTCTGTTAAAACAACTTTTATCTATTGTAACACAACAAAGTAATCATGCTGAAAACACTTCCCAACTAACTGGAGGGAAACAAATCACCCCCTGCATGTTTGCAAAGCTGCAAATAATGTTCACTCAAAAGTTAAGGTGTAGAAAATTCCTTAACATTTTTAAAAAATAAAACTTTGCTTTGTACTTTAAGTTTTAAAGTGTTTTAATTTTTTATTACTCACACTGCAAAATCAAATAACTACTGTAAGTCACTTTCACTGTTGCAAATGCTACTAACAATAACTGTATAGGATCAGTATATAAAAAAAATTAAACTGCTTCAGAAATAATGTGAACAAATGAACTTGAGGCTATCTACAAATACACAGAGAGAGTAAAGCTACTTTTCCACTGAAGGTGTCTCCTTTAAATATTTATCTGAAAGGGCCTGAATATAGCTTACATATTTTATTTCTTTTTTAATATCAGTTCAGTTAACACTGAATTTTTGCAGTAAAGGCAAAATGGAAAATTAAACTGTATCTAGTATAAGATGTTATGAACAGGATCAAGAACAAAGGAGTTCATGAAAAAGAGAAAACACATATAGGTGGATGAAGATTCCACGACACATTCATTTTATTGGGACTGGCAACCACGGGGATGTACAATATAAGAATAATTAAGTTTCACAAACAAGAGTAAGTCATTCAGTCCATCAAGCATTTTCAATTAGCTAACAGGTAAGTTGTTCCAATAATTCATTCAGGTATATTTTGAAAATCAAAATTCAAATACCATACAAGACTTTGCAGTTTGCTCCAGGTTTGTTTAAAGAAGTGCTCCCTAATTTCAATCTTTAATGTGCTCTCTTGTAATTATAACCTTTGTTCTAGTGTAATCAATTCATTCTTTAATTGAAAGAATGTTGCTACATCTACAGTACTTTATCAATAGCTCTAAGAATTTTGAAGAATTAACGTTCCACGCAGCCTTGCCTGCTCAAGATTAAAGAGGTTTCATTTCTTTAAGCTGTCAAAGTAGGGCATGCCCTTTAGTCTAGATGCTGTACATGGTTACTGTTTTAACATTGTTTTGTCTTTTTCTGCAGTATGGTGACCAGACCTGCACATAGTACCCCGTATACTGCCTTATTAACACAATACACAGTCTTATCAATACTTTCATTTACACTCAACAGGTTTTACAATACAACCGATAATTTACCTTTTTAATTACTTAAATTTCTTAGACATTGAGAATGTTTTGTTGATGGTGATTGCAAATAGCAGTGGTGACAAGGGGCATTATTGTCTATTGCCACGTTCTATTTTGAAGTAGTCTGAAATAATGCTGTTAGTACAAACTGAAGATTCTGGACTGATATACAGTAGTTTGATCCATGTATATATATTCGGGCTAAACCCAAATTTATGCAAAGTGGTGAATAGGTAATCCCATTCAACCATATCAAATGTTTTTTCTACAGCCAAAGATAATAAGATCTCCAGAGTGTTAGACTTTATGGGTGAATATAATACATTAAATAGGCATCGAAGATTAGAAGCCAAATGTCTACCTTTAATAAATCCAGTTTGGTCTTGTGATAGTAATGAAGGAAGAACTTTCTCAATCCTTCTAGGTAGGACTTTGGAGAGTATCTTAACATCATCATTCAGAAGTGAGATTGGTCTGTATGATGCACATTGTAAAAGTCCTTATTTTTCTTAGGAGAGAACGGTACTTAATGCTTGGCGGAAAGTCTGTGGTAGAATTTTATTGTCTCTGGCTTCTATAAATGTTCCTCATAAAAGGGGAGATAAATTAGTTGAACATTTTTTTTTTATAAAATTCAGCAGGGTAGCCATCAGTACCTTTCCCACTCTGAAATGAGGTTATAGCGTCTAGTAATTCTGATAGTGTCAGAGGTTTAATCCAGTTCTTCTGCCCTGGGAGAATGCAGCTGTGGTATCCATAATGTATGAAAAAACACATTAGATTGAGCCACTAGCAATTCACTTTCGAAATACATCGGAGATAAAGGGGATTTTCAGAGAAGGACTTGAACAGGAAATATCACTATATGCAGATGATATGGTACTGTACATATCAGACCCACAAAATTCTGTGCCTGTAGCCCTAAATATACCAGCAGAATTTCATAAAGATATCTGGACTCAAAATTAATTTCAACCAAAGTATGCTTTTCCAGTGAATTCTCTAGCAAACAACATTAGATTGGACAACTTCCCTTTTATCATTGAAGATCAGTTTAAATATCTAGGGGGTAAACATCACAAGTAAATATAAAGCTCTTTTTCAACAAAATTTTGCTGTTTGTATGGACAAAATTAAACAACATGTACATAGATGGTTTACCCTCCATCTTATTTTAGCAGGGAGAATTAACACTATAAGATGAATATTCTCCCTAAGCTTCTGTTTCTATTTCAAAACATCCCCATATACATTAACAAATCATTTTTTGAGAAATCAGATTCATAACCTGATTTTTTTTTTAAATTTGAATGACCTAAATCAGATTAATGTTTAGAAAACATATGGGATCAAATCATTTAGAGATTTGTATATAAATAATGTCTTTGCATCCTATTACACTCCAAATTTAGTTTCCCATCGACATCATTTTTCCACTATCTCCAAATTAGAAACTTTGCTACACAAAATCTGCCCAATGTTCCTCACCTCCCATCTATTTCTATTCCAGAACAGATATTGATCAGTCTTGAAGACACAGACAACATTTCTATAATATATAAAACCATGTTAAAGTCCCTTACTTTTAAAGATTCCAGAGTAGTGGGAAAAGGATCTCTTACTCAAAAAGGACTGGTAGACAGCCATGTACAGAATTAATTCTAGCTCCATATGCGCAAAGCATTCAATTATTTAACTTAAAATTTTTTATTGAGCACATCTATCTATCGCTTAAAATTGCCCAAAATGTTTCCAGGGCAAGATCCAACCTGTGAACGTTGCAATTGAGCTCCAGCTTCACTAAGCCACATGTTTTGTGTGTGTACCAAATTAACATCATTCTGGACAACATTTTTAAATGCCTAGCAGGCAGCCTATGTGTCACAATCAATCCCAATCCATTATTAGCTGTGTTTGGTATACTCCCAGATAAGCTTAATGTGGAGAAGGACAAACAAACTGTAATTGCCTTTACTTCACCATTAGCATGTCAACGTATCTTGCTGAACTGGAATAATCCTAACCCATTTCTTTTAAATCAGTGGGTAACTGATATTATACACAATTTGACATTGGAAAATGTCAAATTCTCACTTAAAGGATCTGTTCAAAATTTTTTAAAACCTGGCAGGATCAAATCAGTAGCATTTTACAATAAGAATTTTTATTGGGGAGGATGACTCTTTTCTCTCTTTACTGATTTCAAAAGTTTTACTTTGGTTGTTAACCTTCCTCTCCTTCTTATGAGTGGGGGCTGAACTGAAGTTAGTTTTGTTAAGTTTGACTTGATTGTATGGAATGTTACATGCTTGTAATAAATTAAAAAAAAATTAAAAAAAAAAAAAAAAACACCTACGCTGTTGCACTGTGCAATATTCATAATCCCTCATAATACAGTATAAGAAAGTTTCATGAAGAAAAAAAAAAAGAAAATGTTTTGTCAACATTAACCTCTAAATTCTGCTGGTAACCTTGCGCATATAATTAATGTCCCTTTTACTTGTGTGTAACACTAAATTTAACTGCATTTTCCAAGTGTGTGTCCCCAGTTCTGAATATTGTTCATTACTTTTTTTACTGTATCCTCAGTATCGGTTATCCCTCCAATTTTACTGCTAAGTAAAACAGCAATTAACAAATGAAATGAGACAAAGCATTATTACCCTAATCAGAAGACAACTTCCTGAGGGTCACCAGCTTGTGTCATAGGTGCCTCACAGCACAACAGTTTCAAGAACAGTTCAAGCACAGCTTAACAGTGTTCATAAAAAAATAAGTCTCAGTTTCTACTGTGAAGAGGAGACTTTGTGCAGTCTGCAGTTGTCCACAGCCAGTAGGCTTGACGGGGTGAGTGGTAGTAAGAAAGCTATTCCTGAAAGGACAAAACAGGGCCTTGAAATACTGGCTTTGCACTACTGCAGACTGGACGAAAAAGTCAAAGCAGAACTGCAGTAGTCATTGACACAGTGTTTAAGTGTGATCATGTCAAATGTCTCTAAGATACTCAGGTGATATTTGTTTGTAGACTGTATATGCATATAAAACATGCCCCTTATCTAATTTATTGCATGTTCAGAAAAATTTCAGTGTACTGCCATGCCAACGGGACTCCACCAATTATGCTGCTCTATATCAAATTCCTCCCACGCAAAAAAAAAAAAAAAGAACTGGTGTACTTTATAGATTTTGGTGTGCTGAATCCATTTCTGAAATTGTAATTTCTCTACTACAAACCATTTCCACAAGATATTGGCTTCAGTAATAATGTTTTGATAAACTTTTTTTTTTTTTTTTAAAAGTAAGTTACATGTATTTATAGCACAAGTATTTTTCATGCTCAAAATACAACTGAAGTATATTTTTGAGCTGAAAAATGGCAATCTTTGTTTTTAATGTCAGCTGTGGTGGAAACAACCCAAAGTCAAGTATCTGATACACATCTTTTCTTCTTATCCCGTCAAAACAGCCAGGAACTTATATTTAGAAGATGATAAAAATGCCCCCTTTTATTGTTGTCCTGAAGTGAGAAAATTGTTGTTTATATAATTTTTACAAAAATATGCAAGGCCAGGTTGATCCATCTGTTGTCTTGTCCATGTAACAAGTGAGCTAATGGTAAAAGAATATACACCTTTTCTTTATTCAAGAAAAAAGGCATGTGTCACAGCTTTCTGAGGAATACAAAGGCAGAAAAAAACAGTGAGGAACTAGTCGAGGAGCTTCTCTCTTCCTACCTAGCACTTGGGAGTAATATATTTTTAAAAATCTATTTCCTACATTCTCATTTGGATTTTTGTCATGAGAACATGGGCAAAATGAACACTGGGAGAGGATTCACCAGAACATTGTTCAAATTGAGATACGTTATAGTGAAAAGTGGAGTCAATTTAAGTTAGCAAATATCTGTTAAGCATTTTCTTCTGAACTGCTACATATTTAGCAGGAACAGAATGGTTTATAAAAATGCTTTTTGTATAGATTCTAACTTCAATAAGTGGCAGATGGGTTTAAAAGAACTGTTTCTTGTGTGTTTATTTTTGGGTAGTGGTCCATCCTCCTCTGTTTGTGCCATTTTGGAAGGATTTTTTTCACTATGCCAGTGACTGCATACTCAAAATAGCAGTACAATCAGCAGTAACTGACTGAGATTCTGATATGTACAAGAATGATCCCTATGACAGAATTACTTTCTCTCTAGGTTCTCTTCCAGTCTTACATGCAGTGCCCCTGGCATCGGGAGCTGCATCCTCATTCTTGAAAAGAAGAAGGATGAAAATGAAAAAATAATTGAAAATTATCAAGTAATTGTTTACAGTACATACTGAATCAAAATGTATAATTCATGGAGATTATGAAATTAACACTAGAATTACCAAAGCTTACGAAAAAAACTTGTAAATCTGGCCCACCTTAAATCTGCTTGCACCTCTCCGTCAGTGTCTTTTGTCTTGTAAATGTGTCGATAAGCCCAAGCAGCAAGCAGCCTACTATCCCATCCTCCCACCACCGCAGAAAGTGCAAAAACCTCTCCCAACTGAAGCCTTGTTTATCAGGGTGTCAGGTACCTAGAGCTGTATAGGCTAAAAAATATATTGTTATTTGGAACAGATGCATTTCAAGTGTGTTCTACAAAGATCTAAGTAAGTGTATGATGATAGGAAATGCAAGAAATGTTGAACACATACCTAAAAGACAAACTTTCATGTTTTAGTACTAAAGACAAAATTTTGACATGAAGTGTATAATGTGTGAATACTAAAGTCCAAATATCAAATAAGCAATTTAAGAAAAGGTACAAAAAAAAAACAGAACAAGTGCGCTTTTATTCAAGACTATAACCAAAGAAAAAGAAATCAGGTTAGAGTGGCTGGCTTGTTGTTGTGACTTCTCTGGTAGTACAGCGGTAAGAACTGCTGACTCCTATTCAAAAGGTCACCGGTTTGAGCCTCCGCACTTCTCAAAATAGTCGTTTTGAGTAGTAAGCTGCTCTTATTGTTACTATTATACTATAAAAACAAACATTTGATTTGAGTCTGTAACAGCCAGTGAAAATGTGTGGTACTTGTAAAGGTTAGCCTTTTTTTTTTTTGGTTTTACTCTCTCAGTTGTGCTCACGCTCACCGATCTGACACTGTTAATTTTCAAATAAAGATGTGCTATAACAGAAGTGAACTCGGATGAGGACGAGGGATGTACACTGGAGAAAGAGAAAAGAAGCACCCCCACTCCTCACAACAAAAGTCCACTCACATATAAAGAACAATGCAGCTGCAACAAGCATAAAGGCAAAAGATGGCACCGTTTGGATGCAGCAAGAGGTCAGGCATCATCCTGCCAGTCAGTCTTCCCCACACCTGTCCTCCAACAAAGCAGCATGGCTTACAGAGCTTGCCGATGTATTGTGCAAAGTCCTGTTTCTAATTATGTTTTGTGATGGTCTTTACATAACAAACACGTACATGTAACTTATGTAAAAGCCAGATCAAATGTTATTTACCTTGATTTATAGCACCTGTCTAATTAGACTGCTAGGGCTACATAATTAGCTTTAATGATGAAAAAATATTTTTTGTACAAGATATACATATTTATAATTTCACAAAGAAATTATGTTTTTAGGTAACCTCCTTAGCGAATATAAATGCATTTCATACCCAAACTGGTGCAGATGGTAAATCAAAGCTTATGAGTACATCAATGTCAAAAAATGACATTACTTGGATGTTTGTGCCCTGTGATGGGGTGCACCCCATACAAAGTTAGTTCCTGTCTTAATTTGTGCTTGATGCTGCTGTAATGATCTGTGGCTAGTTCCTGTCTTAATTTGTACTTGATGCTGCTGTAATGATCTGTGGCTCTTTGGAGTCATTTAAATCATTTATGTAGGTTCAAGAAATGGGTGGGAGGAAAATTAGAGCATTCAGGACCAGTTATAATGTCACAAACATAATTTTGCAAAACTCATTCTCCAAATACAGTGTTGTGTGTGTCCTCAGTGCACTTCATATTTGCATACTTGTCAGCACTTCAGTTATCCAGCTCTAGTCTGATCATTACAATATTTCTCATAAATCAAGGCTTTTCAAAGTACTGCATCACAAACAGTTGTTATAAATAAAGTTTCATATCATTTAACACTAGAATTACAGAGCCTACGAAAAAACTCATAGATCCGTCTCACCTTAAATCGCTTCTTAAAACCATTCTCACCTCTCCGCCAGCGTCTTTTGTTCATCTAAATGTGCTGATAAACACAAGATGCAAGCAGCCGGCTATTCCATCCTCCCATCGACTTAGAACGTGCACGAACTTCTACCAGCTCATGCCTTGATTGATTATCTGGGAGTGAAGTGGAGTTTTAGAGTGGAAATAATAGATCATTATTTGGAACGCACTCATTTCATGTGTGTTCCGTTTCTACAGTAACCGGTGTAAACACATTGTTAAAACAGAAACTTTTTCATATTCTAGTAATAAATGTTACAAAATGTAGACATGAAGTTTATAATGTGTGAAGCCTGAAGTCCAAAGATCAAATAAACACTTTCACAAAAGGTTCAAGAATGTCCGGTAAGATTTTGTCACTCAGAGCGCAGCAGACTTGCCGTACCTCAGAGACCAGAGTTCGATTCCCCGCTGGCAAGAAATTTTTTTTTTTTTTTTAACCTTCTCCGTTCTGCCTGCCTTAACTCCCTGTCTATCTATATAGTAATAACAGTAATTTTATTATTATATAGCAGCTTCCCTGTCTGCCTATGACATAGTGCCTTTCCTTCCTATCTATCTATATATCTATCCCCTTAGCTGTTTTTTATATATCTATTATACAGTGCTCTATGGGGTGCCAAACAGGCAATTACAATGATTTTCGGAATATATAAAGTCATTCCTGAATATATAAAGTCAAAACTTAAATATATAAAGTAATTCCTGAATATATAAAGTCGGCGTCAGAATATATAAAGTCATTACTGAATATATAAAGTCAGAGTTATAATATATAAAGTCATTACCGAATATATAAAATTTCCGTGCTTATCATTTCACTCATACTAGTGAAAGGTAAACTTTGACAGAAGCCACTCAGAGTCGATCAGGCTTGTGAGGTTCGTCCAAAAATGCGCCCATACAAAAAGAATAAATAAAGTGTTTAAAATGCTTGGTACATACATCATTTTGAATGAATTAACAGAACAGTGGGTTTTTTAAAAATATTTTTCTGAAGATGTTTTTGTTAACTTAGTTCAAGAGTTTCCAAAGTGGTCTATATCGACCCCCTGGGGTCGATTTAAACTTTCTAGGGGTCGATAGTTTCAATAAAAAAATTTGGGGGTTGACGACAGCAAAAATAGACCCCCTTACTACTGCTATTTGTTTGTTACTTCAAAATATCTATGATTCCAATAGGTACCTAATTAAGAAGTAAAATAATTTAAAAAAACACTTTTTTGATAAAAACACATTACATACCAAAGTTGCAAACAAAAAGGTAAAATGTGTGATTAAAAGAGTCACATGTAAGAATGCATGAAAATACATGTAGCATAAACATGTCTGTGCATTGTCTTATCAAATGTATCAAAGCAAGTGCGGACATGAAAAACCGTTGCATGTCCGCACTTGCTCGCAGTGGGACGAGACGACCGATATTTGATATTAGCAGAATCTATCAGTCTTGTACGGTCATGCTTTCATAAAACACTATAAATTGGTTTGTTTGATGAGACATGTACTTATTTGTGATTTGAACTGTGAATATAATTATTTATTGAGGAGCAGTACTACGAAAAAGAAAATCAGAAGACACAGTTTATTTATTCGAGTTTGAACAAAAATCTTCTGTTACAAGTAAGTACATACTTTATTGTTTTCTTTTTATCACAGGGGCTGTTGAAATTGTTTGTTAATAAAAGTTTTTATTTCTTCAGATAATAATATGACTGAACCAAAAAAGAAATGCAGACAGTACAGCTTGGACTATTTATACTTATTTTGAATTTACTTATTGATTTCATAAATGTCAAAAATGTAAAAAAAACTCTGCTTGTATTTCTTTGCTTTAATTTTCTTTAGTGCAGGTTTCGATATTAAATGTTGCATAAGATAATTCCATATTCCGTAGTCCTTTTATCTTTTTCAATCATTAATTACAAGTGATTAAAATGAAAAGTTTGATATCTAGTGAAATATTTAATATTGAGTACTGTACAAATGTATTAATTTGAGTAAGTAAAGTAAATGACTGGGGGGTCGACGGTTTTAAAAGTTTATGGTAAAGGGGTCTGCGGCCGAAAAAAGTTTGGAAACTCTCGACTTAGTTCATTATGTTGTAGTAGGAACTCATTGAGTTTACTAAAAATGTGCTTGAGTCGTTTCAATCAATATCAATATAATCTGACTTTAAATTTATATATTCAGGAATGAGGTTATACTGTATATTCCGATGCTGACTTTATATATTCTGACACTGACTTTATATAATCAGGCTTTGACTTTACATATTCAGGAGTGACTTTATATATTCTAACTCTGACTTTATATATTCAGGAATGACTTTATATATTCTGATGACGACTTTATACATTCAGGAATTACTTTATATATTGAAGTTTTGACTTTATATATTCAGGAATGACTTTATATATTCCGAAAATAATTGTAATTGCCTGTTTGGCACCCCATAGGGCGCTGTATAATAGTTGGGATCGTGAACGCGGCTGAGAGAATAACAGAATAAAAAAAAAAGCTAACCTTTACAAGTATCATAAATTACACCAGCTGTTACAGACTGGAATCAAATGTATGTTTTTATTTTAAAATAGTAAGAATACGTGCAGCTCACTTTTCAAAACGGACTCATCTGGAATTGAACCCGTAAAGTTCAGACTACCAGTCAAGAGCTGATACCATTGCGCCACCACAGCGCTCTTAGCAAGTGCATGTCAATATCGCATTCTAATGCGGGTTGTTTTTCTGTAGTTATATTTTTGAATAAAAGCACACTTCTTCTATTATATTTGTACTTTTTGTGAAACTGTTTCTTTGATATTTGGACTTCAGGCTTCACACATTATAAAGTTCATGTCTACATTGTGTCAATTATGACTAAAACATGAAAAACGTTTCTTTTTTAACGATGTGTGTACATAGATCTATGTAGACACGGAACACACATGAAATGCAAGTGCTCCAAATAACGATATAGTATTTATAAAGGTGTCATTTTGCTTGACTTATCACTCTATACAACTCCAAGCAACTGACATGCAGGTAAACAGACTTGAACTAAGAAAACTGTGCGCCGGTGGGAGATGTGATAGTAGGCTGCTTGCTGTTTGCTGCTTAGCCACAAATTTAGAAGACAAAAGACGTGACGGGGAGGTGTGAAGCGTTTTAAGGTGGGACGGATCTACGAGCTTTTTCGTAGGCTCTGGTAATTCTAGTGTTAATATCCATTACATTTCTTGCATATTGCTATAGCACAATGTTTCCCAAACTTTTCAAGGTTTCACACACTGTTTTTAATTCCATGGACCCTCTGTATATGCCTTGTTCATACTAGTACCAATAATTGGCATTCAGTATATTGACTTTACATGTTAACAAAAACATGGTTCTTTTAATTTATTCTAAACTACGTTTAGTTTATTTATTTACCATTAATGGGATGTATGGGCTGCCCATTTAACAGTCTTAAACTGTTCTCAATAGAAAAATTCTATGACTGCACTATGATTTGATTTTAGCACAGCAAGTGCAGAAAAAACACTCCCACAGAGGTATTTGGTTGGGAATGGCAGTGGGAACTTAATGTTTGAATGCTCTGGATATTCAAATGTAAATGAAACCAAAAGTCTGCCAGCGGTTTGTGTTGAAGAAGTTTTTATGTCTCCATTAATGGCAATCTCTATCAAGTTCTAAGTGGGAGATAAAGAATGGGAGTGCTGGTGCAACAATTAAAAGGATTGCATATCCAACCATCTGCACTGTAAATTCTAGAAAAGTACTCTAATAACTTCATGGCCAGATGTGTGAGATGCTCTTTGATACCTTGTTGGACACAGTTTGCCAGGTCAAGTTGATTTGCAGAAAAAAAAATGTCTAAAAGGAACACAAAACCTGCATATTGCTCTCAACTAGACATTAAGACCAAAACACAAGTTTTTTAGTCATTCCCTTGATTTTATCATGCATATTAAATATACTGCTGGTTAAACCCTAGAGGCCAATATTTTAATTATTTAACTGAGAAAAAAATGTCAGAAAGGTAACCTAATCGTATGAGCAAATTGCTGTCATGTATATAGTCTGAAAGGAGGAACGGATAATCATAAGGAAGCAATTTAACCTCATCTCATAACTCCAAAAATTACTCAACACTTTACCCTTTACCTTGCGATAGCCAACACACTTCAGTGTGAAGTAGCAAGCTTGTATATATCACTTTGCATTTGGTTTCACAAAGATAAAAATATTCTCAAATTTAATGGTCTTGCTTTAATAAAATTAACAATCTCGAAACCACTGTCCAACACTTCTTTTAGACTGGCTGGCATGTGTTTTGTAGCAAGAGCCTTCCTATATATGTTACAGGGTCCAAGTGGCATCAGGAGCAACTGCCTGAATATGAGTCACTACAACACTATGACTTCCAGTCATTCATTTGGTACCATCAGTATAAATGCCAACACATTTGGCCCAGATAAGTCCATGCACACTGAAAAAAGTGTCAAGCTCATCAAAAACATCTTCTCTTGTCATTTAAGTTAGGCATAGCTGGCAAAATAAAAATTATCCTCTTTAATTGTACTCCATAACAGTACCTGATATATACAGTGCATCCGGAAAGTATTCACAGCGCATCACTTTTTCCACATTTTGTTATGTTACAGCCTTATTCCGAAATGGATTAAATTCATTTTTTTCCTCAGAATTCTATGCACAACACCCCATAATGACAATGTGAAAAAAGTTTACTTGAGGTTTTTGCAAATTTATTAAAAGTAAAAAAACTGAGGAATCACATGTACATAAGTATTCACAGCCTTTGCTCAATACTTTGTTGATGCAGCTTTGGCAGCAATTACAGCCTCAAGTCTTTTTGAATATGATGCCACAAGCTTGGCACACCTATCCTTGGCCAGTTTCGCCCATTCCTCTTTGCAGCACCTCTCAAGCTCCATCAGGTTGGATGGGAAGCGTTGGTGCACAGCCATTTTAAGGTCTCTCCAGAGATGTTCAATCGGATTCAAGTCTGGGCCACTCAAGGACATTCACAGAGTTGTCCTGAAACCACTCCTTTGATATCTTGGCTGTGTGCTTAGGGTCGTTGTCCTGCTGAAAGATGAACCGTTGCCACAGTCTAAGATCAAGAGCGCTCTGGAGCAGGTTTTCATCCAGGATGTCTCTGTACATTGCTGCAGTCATCTTTGCTTTTATCCTGACTAGTCGCCCAGTTCCTGCCGCTGAAAAACATCCACACAGCATGATGCTGCCACCACCATGCTTCACTGTAGGGATGGTTTTGGCCTGGTGATGAGCAGTGCCTGGTTTTCTCCAAACGTGACGCCTGGCATTCACACCAAAGAGTTCAATCTTTGTCTCATCAGACCAGAGAATTTTGTTTCTCATGGTTTGAGAGTCCTTCAGGTGCCTTTTGGCAAACTCCAGGTGGGCTGCCATGTGCCTTTTACTAAGGAGTGGCTTCTGTCTAGCCACTCTACCATACAGGCCTGATTGGTGGATTGCTGCAGAGATGGTTGTCCTTCTGGAAGGTTCTCCTCTCTCCACAGAGGACCTCTGGAGCTCTGACAGAGTGACCATCGGGTTCTTGGTCACCTCCCTGACTAAGGCCCTTCTCCCCTGATCGCTCAGTTTAGATGGCTGGCCAGCTCTAGGAAGGGTCCTGGTGGTTTCAAACGTCTTCCACTTATGGATGATGGAGGCCACTGTGCTCATTGGGACCTTCAAAGCAGCAGAAATTTTTCTGTAACCTTCCCCAGATTTGTGCCTCGAGACAATCCTGTCTCGGAGGTCTACAGACAATTCCTTTGACTTCATGCTTGGTTTGTGTTCTGACATGAACTGTCAACTGTGGGACCTTATACAGACAGGTGTGTGCCTTTCCAAATCATGTCCAATCAACTGAATTTACCACAGGTGGACTCCAATTAGGCTGCAGAAATATCTCAAGGATGATCAGGGGAAACAGGATGCACCTGAGCTCATGGCAAAGGCTGTGAATACTTATGTACATGTGCTTTCTCAATTTTTTTATTTTTTATAAATTTGCAAAAATCTCAAGTAAACTTTTTTCACATTGTCATTATGGGGTGTTGTGTGTAGAATTCTGAGGAAAAAAATGAATTTAATCCATTTTGGAATAAGGCTGTAACATAACAAAATGTGGAAAAAGTGATGCGCTGTGAATACTTTCTGGATGCACTGTATAAGTAATTAGGCCAAATTTGCTATGTCAGTAGATTCATTTGTAAAAAAAAATCACTGTTCTTTCTGTGCTGCACTAACTGTGCTAGAATGTCATGTGCCATGTCACCAATGTGTCAGAAGACTGTATTGTTTGATAATGGCACCATTTGTGTTGCTCATTTTGCCTATTCTCCAACCATTACAGCCCTGTCAGCTGCAGTTGGAAGTATTAACACTAGAATTACTGAAGCCTACTAAAAAACTTGAAATCCTGGCCCACCTTAAATCCCTGCACACCTCTCCATCAGAGTTTTTTGTTTTATAAATGTGTTGATCAGCACATGCAGCAAGCAGCCTGCTGTCCCATCCCCGCCTTGATGGAAATCAACTCTCCCAGCCCAAGCCAAGGCTCCTTATCTGCGTGTAAGGTTCCTGGAGTTGTATAGGGTAAATAATACAGTATATCGCTATTTGGAATACATGTATTTCATGTGTGTTCCGCGTCTAGAAAGATCTGGGTAAGTGTACGATGAAAGAAAATGTGAGGCAAGAAATGCTAAACGCATATCTAAAGCAGAAACTTTTTCCATGTTATACTAATAATGATGTGAAGTGTATAATGTGTGAAGACTTTAGTCCAAATATTAAATAAACATGTGCACTTTTACTAAAGAATATGACCAAAGAAAATAAAATCATTCGATTTATATGTTGCAGTCAATGAGTTAAAAATCCAAGTGTCAATTGACATCCATCAATGGCGCAGAGGTAAGAACTGCTGCCTTATAATCCAAAGGTACTGGGTTTGTGTCTCAGCACTCTGAGTATTGAGCTGCTGCTATTATTATTACTATAATAAAAACATACACTTGATTTGAGTCTGTAACACCCGGTGTAAATTTTGGGTACTTGTAAAAGTTAGCACTTGTTTTTTTTATTATTCAGTTTTATTCTGTCAGTGATGTTCATGTGGTACAATGAACTTACCTCTCCCTCTCTGAGTTGATGCAGTTTATCTCCATTCTTTTCACAACAGCAGTGATGACCAAAGTTGGTGCTGTGGCTGATGCCTGCTCAGAACTATTTGTTGTACTGGCAATCAAAGATACGATGTCCCGTGACCGCTATATGACTAGCACATGGCATTTGCACTTTAACAACAAAGACACCCATTTAGAATGTGTGAAAAACGACTGATTTGCTGCAGTTTCAGACATCTGGCAATGTTTCTTTGAGAACTGTGTTTTGAGTTACAACACAAGGCAAAGACTTTCCGAGTATGTGGTCATAAAGCTTATGGTGCAGTTTCTGGACAAAGGTAGATCCGTAACAACAGACAGCTTCTTCACAGCACTTTCCCTGGCTAATAGACTGCTGCACCGTGTCACAACTCTGCTTGGCACCAGAAGTAAAATGGGATTTCCGCCTGCAGCTAAAGTCACTTTAGTACACGAGCAATTTTCCACAGTAGTGTTTAAATCTGGCAGTGCCATGCGGACGATGAATAAGCCCAAGCAGAAGAAGCCTTTGATTTCAGTCTGTAACAGCTGGTGTGACGTTTTGCAACCTGTAAAAGATATTGCTGAAGGGGTATAACCAGAAACGCAAATGCTGGTGAATCATGTCTTCTTAGTATCTTGTTGTCACTTGAAGAATTTTTTGTTATTCAGTTTTATTCTTAAATAAAAGCACACTTGTTTCGTTATACCTTTGCAAAAGTGTTTATTTTATATTCCAGTAACCACTTGAATGAGATTGAATCCGTCTCTGCCTCTCTCGTGTATGCACGTCATTATTTGAAAATGCTATGCCATTTTAACATGAATTGTCATTTGAACATTTTTTTTTCAATGTTGCCTGTACTCTGTTCTGTCTGCATTTTCAGTATCATGCACCATAACGCGGAGTACAGGCAAGATCTAAAAAAAAAAATGTTCAAATGGCATAGCGTTTTTTTTTTTAACAGAAAAACTTTTTACCTACAGTAACTTAAACAAAATAAACATGGAAAATCACTTAACTGTACACATAAGAAATGAGCCAATGAGGCGTTTTTATTGAAAAGTGGATATTTAACTGTGATCCCAATTCATTATGAAACCTGAAGTGATGTTACTGCATATTAAATTATATGTTTGTATTTTAGAGCTCCCTGTAATTCTATTGTGTCTGTCATAGTTCAAAGCATTGCAAGCAAACGTACAATGTTGCAAATTAGGAAGCTCTTTTGGATGGGACGTCAGCGTGGCGACATATAAAAGTATTTTTTAATCTGAACTATCAAGTTTGATTCCCTGAAGTTTCATGTAGACATACATACTTAATAAAGGTTCCTTGAATATCCCCTTTTAGAGCATCTGTACTTTGCTTCGGTAGTGTGTCCTCTGCCTGTCTGTGATCTCTTTCTATTTATAAAAAAGGCTTTTCACACTCAGCTATCTCTTGGATCTTTTGCTTGCTTAACCTGTTGGACTAGTTTGGTGATAAGGGAGTACACAATACACTGTATAGAAAGGTAAACTAAGATATTATCCTCATTGACCTGGGTAAACTTAAAAAAAGCTTTCTTTGGCCTTCCACTTACACTAAGAAATGCTTTTGACCACTGATAACATATCCAAAATGTGTAAATTTGAAAACACTGTGCCTCACATAGCAGTGTGAATATGAAAACAGAGGTTGGTGATATCTTTACTGTGCTGATTGTACTTTCCTAACTTCTCTGGTGTAAAAGGCATTTACTACAACAATCCCAAGAAGTGTTCACAGTGTGCAGTGCAGTGCAGTGCACATGGAGGTTAAAATCCCAAAGAATAAATAAATTCAAAAGCTTTAAAAAATCATAGTTTAAAACACAGTCAGGATCTGTCTCAGTCAAAACTTGCACTCCAGTGCATTTATCCAATTATGCATTTCTGCAACTCACCTCAAGAGGTCTCTTCAGCTGCAGAGGATAGCCTCCAGCAAGTGTGGTCAACTCCTTTACTGGCTTGTGCCCCACCACCATCCCCCGTCATCTGTGGCCAGCTCATGGGCCCTGCTACCACCTCACATTGCTGTTGCTTAGTGTCCATGGGACCCTCTTGGAGCAGATGGGTGTCCCTGCTCCACTTAGACATTGAGCAGGGTGAGAACCAATCCCTGGAGCTTCACAGCTCTTCACAGGCCATCTTCACTATTACACCTACTCCACTGCAATCCTGACTTTACTTTTCATACATATAAAATATTTGCCACAGAAATCATATTCTTTTCCAGCACTGTCTCTTTGTAAATTGCTTCAATCTAAGATGCAAATGATATCTCAGTATGTTTGTGTGTATTTAAATGTATCTATCATTGTCTGTTTACTTGCTTACCTTTTACCATTTTCATGTATTTATTCATTGTATTTTTGTGCTAAAGAATATGTATAGCTGTGCTTTATAGCTGTGCCAACCACTGGGGTGGAGCTTTGTAACATGTTCCACCCTTTTTTGTGTCCTTGAGTAAACAGAATGGGTGCCAGCACTGGTGCACAATAATGACAGACATGCATATTATATACATATTTCTGGAAAGTTGAATATTGCTACTTTACAGTTCAAGACTGATTTCTGGGGCTTACATTAGAGAGGGTTAATATTGTACACTTTTTCTGCTTCTCTAGTTGTCTACTCAAGAAATACTAACAGCCTGTTGGGCAGGACCTTGATTTCATAAACCCATGCTGTTACATATTATATTATCTATACTAATAAAAGGCAAAGCCCTCACTGACTGACTGACTCACTCACTGACTCACTCACTCACTCATCACTAATTCTCCAACTTCCCGTGTAGGTAGAAGGCTGAAATTTGGCAGGCTCATTCCTTACAGCTCACTTACAAAAGTTAAGCAGGTTTCATTTCGAAATTCTACGCGTAATGGTCATAACTGGAAGCTGCTTTTCTCCATTTACTGTAATGGAGATGAGCGCGAAAGCCGTGGGGGCGGAGTTTCGTGTGACATCATCACGCCTCCCACGTAATCACGCAGTACGTAGAAAACCAGGAAGACCTCCAAAAAGCGCTGAAGAAAACATGCATTATATAATTGAGAAGGCAGCGAAACAATAAGAAACGAGCGAGTGACATACAACTATATTCATGAGTGATGCTACTACGGAAACAAAGCACAGTGTAAACCTAAACTTTAAATTAAGTTCATAGACAGGCTGCCGCTGGCGTTTGTAATTT
>JANRMT010027041.1:123987894-124019543 GCA_026402145.1 Polypterus bichir lapradei | reverse complement strand
AAGATTCACCCTGAGACTAAAGTGTTGATTATCAAGAGGCTGAAGACAAAATCCACTGCTGATGTGGCAAACACCTTCAATGTGTCTCAGCGTCAAGTTCAGAGGATAAAAAAAAGATTTGAAGAGACTGGAGACGTTTTTGACAAGCCCAGGTCAGGAAGACCCCGCAAGACAACTGCTCAAGAGGACCGTTTGTTGGCTCAAAAATCCAAGGCCAGCCCATTTTCCACTGCAGCAGAACTCCACGAGACCTGGTCACCTGAAGTCCCTGTGTCAACCAGAACAGTTTGTCGGATTCTGTCTCGAAATGGCCTCCATGGTCGAATCAGTGCCCATAAGCCAGCACTAAACAAAAGACAATTGAAAAACCGTTTGGCATTTGCCAAGGCCCACAGCCTGCTAAAAGGATGGACGCTGGAAAAGTGGCAGAAGGTGGATTTTTTAGATGAATCTTCTGTTGAATTACACCACAGTCAAAGCAAATATTGCAGGAGACATACTAGAACCCGCATGGAGCCAAGATTTACCCAGAAAACAGTGAAGTTTGGTGGAGGCAAAATCATGGTCTGGGGTTACATCCAGTGTGGGGGTATGCGAGGGATCTGCAGGGTGGAAGGCAACATCAATAGTCTAAAATACCAAGAAATCTTAGCTACCTCTTATATTTCCAACCATAAAAAAGGCCAAATTCTGCAGCAGGATGGTGCTCCATCGCATACTTCCATCTCCACATCAAAGTTCCTTAAAGCGAAGAAGATCAAGATGCTCCAGGATTGGCCAGCCCAGTCACCAGACATGAACATCATTGAGCATATGTGGGGCAGGATGAAAGAGGAAGCATGGAAGACGAAACCAAAGAATATTGATGAACTCTGGGAGGCATGCAGGACTGTTTTCTTTGCTATTCCTGATGACTTCATCAATAAATTGTATGAATCCTTGCCAAACTGCATGGATGCTGTCCTTCAAGCTCATGGAAGTTATACAAGATATTAAATTTGGATCTCACAGCACCACTACTTAATTTGCTGACATATTTTTGGATTTGCAGTAAAGTTGTTCATTTTCTGTATAGGCGACAAAACTTTTGTCTTGCCCAAATTTTACCTTTCTGTCTTGATTAAATGATAAATCTTTTTTCAGTGAAACTAATTAATTTTAGTGCATTAAACATCATTTGGGAGGGCTTTAGCTTTTCATATGAGCTATTTCTAACACCAGTTGATTAATTAAAAGTCAGGTTAATAGCAGGAGTTTCTACAAAATAGAGAAGTGACAAGACTTTTGTCAGGGACTGTATAGTAACTAGTCCAAAAAGACAGAACCTTAAAGACAAGGTTTAATTATATTTACAGAGAACTATCATGGGATTCTATTTTAAGATTCCTCTTTGTTTGCTTCTTGCCTTTGGACAAGTTTGCCATTGGTAGCCCTACCCGGAGTGCAAAATTCCAGCAGCATAGCTCTAAAGATCACTGACGCACACAACTCCTCCATTATGAAGTTACAGTCTTGGGAATTAAACAGTGACTAAAATGACATTTTTAATAATTTCTAAATTTCTGAAAAATACTTGAAGATGTGTGGTGAAGGTAATGGTAAAATATGTTTGCCTTGATTGCTCATAATTGTAAGTTCCTTATAACATATATTACAAAGACATATACAGCATCTGCATAAGTGTGGACTTAAAGGGTTATCATGTCCTATTGCTGGGAACTATTGCTTGATGCAAAGTTTAGTGCTCTTGGTACAATATATGTTTTTCAATTCACAATGTTGTGATGAATGCATTGTGCCAGGATTACTTATTGGAGAATGCCCTACACATGAGAAAATTTAACAGATATTCAAAATTTCAGTTGCTGTGAATATTTTACTATACAGAAACAGCCAAGACAAATGCACACTACAGCATTATGTGCCTTGCCATCAAATATGACCAAAAGGTGGTGCTCCTGATTTATCATTTGTTAGTGATATGAATGCTTCATTTAACTTCTCACTGTACATATTTAAATCCATTAGGGGGTTTTATGTCTACTAGATTTTTTAGTCTTAAAAAGAAATTATGTTTACTATAAACAAAATCAATAATAACAAAGTCAAAACAATTTATAGATGAAACTGAAGTATAACAATGTGAGTTACAAAATGTGTAATTAATAAAAATTTCAAACTGATTATATTTTGAAATTTGGTTTGGTGTACATGACCTATGACTGTATTCAGAACCTTTATGCTCATAACAAAAAAAAATTTTTAAACAGATCTCCATCATCTTTTTTATGGGATCCAACTTGTCAAACATTGATGGGCAAAAATGATAGGCTATAATGTAAACAATAACAACAATAATAACATTAAGCCTTATACTGAAGTAGCATAGGAAACACAGATACAGCAAAGTTAAAATTAAATAATCTAAATAAATAGGACCGGGTTGCGTGGCAGAAGATCGTTCTCGCCTGCACAAGCACCATCACGTAGTGATACTCGCATGAGCAGCCGACCGATGATGATGATGATGAAATAAATAGTCTAAATAATCTAAACATCAACACGACTGCTATTTTAGGCTCTAAATGCATTGATAAAGGTTGTTCAATTTAAACTACAATCATCTCTTAAATGGGCATTTATTAGTGCTCGCATTAAAACTTGGAAAAAACTGTCCTCCAACACCTATGTCTTATTGATGGTGACACTCTTTATATTCTATTCTGGCATGACTTGTTGGTCTATTGTGCTTTGATTGGATGGGGATATTTTGTTCTTTACATACATTGCTAAGTTTAGAGTAAACACAAATCAGAAATTAATGTGATTTCATTGAATTATGTAATAATATTAAGCCCATCAGTTTATTTCAGTGAACTAAACTAAACACGTTTAAGGATCTGTCTTAGAGCAAATACAATTGCATTTTCACAATCATCATAAGTTAAATTTTCGGCTGGCTGTTGTCACACACGCATTACATGAGTTTATTAGAGGCTCTGCTCAGTAGGTAAAATGAGGGACCTTTTTGGGCAAGTCAGGCAGTAACTTCTCTTTCTTCTTTCATCCCAGAGTGGAGCACAAGCCTACAGACACGTGACCTCACTTTAAGCATGCTTTGGAATTCCCACCTTTTACTGTCTCAACCATACAAAAGAACAGAGTCAGTTGTAAGTCAGTGTTCATTTCTGAACCTGCACCCACAGAAAGGATTTACTTGAAGCCTTTTTGCTAAACTAAAATGCAGGGCTCTTTGATTTTGTTTGATTTCTATTTTTCGCATTAACTAGCATCACAGCTATTAAACAGGGTGCTCAAGGAAGTCCCCAACCCTTTTATATTACCCTTGACTAGTTCTGCCTCCACACCATTTAAATGGAGCATAAAACCTGTTTCACTTATTTTGTATAAAAGCTCAGTTTTAATTTTTTTCCACTCAGGTGACACAGATTTGATCTATTCTGAGAAACTGAAATATTAAAAAAAAAACCTGCAGACTTCACAGTATAGGTATTTGTGTTATTCTATAACTGTCATACAGCTCAATTGTCAAACCACTGTTTTGCATAAAACATTCAAAGCTCTTATCTACCTGTCCTGGCATATTACAGTATGTGTCCACTTTACATCCAATATAGCTAAGATAAAAATCAGCCTCTTCAGACTTTTGACTCGATTAAGCTTTGTGGGATTTTCAAAGACGGAGGACGGGTCTGAGCTTCAACCATTATATGGTCTCCATCCAGCTATACTGAAGGAACCACAGAAAACTACAATGTAATGTCAAAGTTTAGAAGTAGCCTAGACTGAGTGGCCAATGTACAAGAACAACAAATAGACTGAGCAGATAGTGACAGAATGCAATAGGTGAACATGTAAGTGATTTGTCAATAAACAACATTCTAGTAAGAGAATCTCTTATCAGTGCTATATATGTGTGTATATATATATATGTATGATATGTAAATTGTCAAGAAAATGCAAACATGCGTAACATTTTTTAATTGTGATCTGCTGTACGCAAGGCATTTCAAGAAAATGTTTTGTTAAAAAGTGCATTTTAACTTCCAGCTTCTGAATTATATGCAATATATGAAAAGAACACTTGAAGCTCGATGCAACTGGCATCAAACCACAAGTGGCCTGGAAATGGAGTGCAGTTTGTGCTGTTGGATAAATATGACTTTCACTCTGGGCACAAGGTGTGAAATACTGGGGTTCTGTGATTCCCTTATAAATCCAGTGGAACCCCTGAAAACCTGAAAATCAAAAGTGAATCAGTGTCCCTAAAAAAGAAAAATATAAACATGTTATAGTATCAGAAATACCCATTACCTATCAAAATATATGTGAGCAAACAGAGTACAGAGAGCTAGTTACAGAAATTGTTTTGTTTGGGAGCAGTGTGATGCTAGTCGCGTCTAATTCCTAGTTTGCATCCATTTGAAAAAACAAGCAAAATAACTAGCCTCATCACTCTCTTAGACAGCAGTGTTGCTGTTATTGAGATGAACTTGTTGCAGTGTTGCTAACAGGACTTCAGCTCCCAGAGTCATCATTAGTGACTAGTGTGGTGAAAAGATGCGTCCTTTAAATAGAGCTGCAGTTATTAGGAAAATAATCAGAATAGAGCTGTCATAATCTTTTCACAGACCGCATCTAAATATGTATGTGTGATGAAAAAATGGCTTTTCTGTGTGATGCTTCAGTGGTTTTTATTTTGAAGACTGTATTAAATGATTCATCCACTTAACATACTGTATGAATATCCTGTCTGATAACATTCTCCATACCCATTGTATACCTAAAGGCAGGAAATGCTCTAAAGCAGGAATATTTTCCTCATGGACAATTGTGTATAGCATGTTAAAGAGTAAGCAGCTCCATTAGACCTAATAATAATATTATTACTACTTTTTATTTGACTGATGCCTTTATCCAAGGTGACTTACACCCTTTGAGATTAAATTGGTTACAATACGTTTCTTTTCCAGTTGGAACACAGGCAGGTAAAGTGACTTGCTCATGGTTACAGTGTTAGTAGCAGTATTTGAACCCACAACCTCAAGTTTTGATTTCCAAAGTCCAAAGCCTTAACAACTACAACACACTGCCTGCCAATAATATCAGCCAGGTACTGCAGCTAATTAAAGTATAATTAGTGTTAAACATGACTATGGTGAACTTTTAAAAAAAAAAAAAAAAAATAGAACTAGTTCTGCCCCTGGAATGTCTCTACTTGCTATAATCCACAGGGCTTCCACAACTGCTTGCCTCCTCCTTATCCCACACTGGCTCTAGCTTGATTCTGCACGGTTTTCTCATTCTCCCCTTTAACTTGACCACTTCCTTGATTTCCTCTTCTCTCCTTTCATTTTTTTTCCTCCCCTCAAAATGACTTACTCTGAACTTTAATAATTTTGTGAGTGTAGGTGCCTTCTGAGCAATCTGCGGAATGTTAATGAAGGATGGCTCAACAGATTGGTCTCAGGCCCGTGTAAACCACTGCCCTATGATGCATTCTGCAACAGCTTCCTTAAACCTGAATGCACCTACACTCGCAAGGTCTGTGCCACACTATTTTAAGCAATATAATGTAGTGCTAGGCGGTATACCGGATCATACCAAAAACCGTTTTTTACTTTTATTATGATATGGATTTTTCTTAGACCAGAACATCGGTTTAAATAGCCTAAACAACGTTCAGAACGTGGCACAGCGGGAAACTGTTTAAGGGGGGACCTTTATCACTGCTGCACCGCTAAACAGGCATACAATGGAGCACATGCGTTAGTGGAGGTATTGAGCGGTGAAAATGGTCAGAGAACATTCCTAAACGGAAGCTGTAGCAGACCATAAAGTTGAACATGATGACACAGAAGAACTTTTGACGAAAAAAGATGTGGTGTCTGTTGTCTGCAGATACTTTGGTTTTAAAAGGTCAGATGTGGACCATTATCTTAAGATGTGTGAATACTGTTTCTATACTACTGGATAATACTTTAAGCCAAGTTGTACTTGTTTTATTATTTTTTTTCAATACTGTGTAATGTACCTGGTTACTGTGTAATAGTGTGACGATGCCGGTCCCCTACAGACTCCCTCTTCCCACATGGGAGTCTGTTGAACCAACGCCGTCAATAGTTATGACCGAGATGAGCTGAGAAATCTCATTGAAACCAGGGGATGGTGGAAAGTGCTCAAGTGCTTTTGTTAAAAACAGTCAAAAGTAAAACCAAAAGTGTCCATTGTGCAGTGTTGAGAAAAATACAGTACCCAAATAAACAGCAAATCCATAAAACCAGTAAAACGTGGGGATAAAATCCATAATAAATAAACCTGTTAAAATAGAGGTTAAAATTCAGTCTCTCTCCTCAAGGGATCTCAGCCCACCACCTCCTGTCTCCCTACACGCTTAATCAGTGGGGTGAACCAGTCCCTAGATCACATCAGCCTGGGCTCCCTCACGGAGCCCCAGCTCATGCTGCCTTCACCTTCCTGGTGTCTGGATCGTCTCCCAAGACTGCCTTTTCCCTTCTTTAACCTACTTGTGTTCTCTCTTTTCATTTTTCCTTCCCCCTATCCTGCTGGCCATAAGTTTACGTCTCTGTGGGCGCAGTGCCTTATTCACATGCCACAGTAAGCTGATGAAACAATTGAGAACGATCGGGTGCAACTCACCCCAATCACCACATCAACTCCCCCAGTCGTGCAATCGCACCCATGGAGACGGACACGGCGAACTGGATTTAAAAACAGACCTTTTTTTTAAGCCGTGGACCCACTATACCATAAATAGCATTATAAATGCAAGTTGCAGTTTTATTATTTATGTATATAGCTTAGCTTGAAGCAAGCTCCATATTAATGCAATTTGCCTTAATGATGGTTCAGTTGGTAAAGATGTCATCACCATGTTGCACTTGTTTCATTTTATTTTGGTGAATACTGTGTAATGTACCTGGCCTTGAAGTTTTGAAGTAATAGTATTATTACTGGAAGTTGCACTATTATTTATTTTATTGTTATTATTTATTAGTTAAAATATTGTGCAGTTTAATGATGGTAAAGTTGTTTATAAAGTCACTTTAACGTGTCAGTGGACAGAGAGTGTTAACATTAACAGAAAGTGTAGTTGGTTTACAAAAAATATTTACTATTTATTCCTTTTCTAAGACATGTTCAGTGCAATACAACTTTTGACAAGCACCTCTGGATATTTTACTAAGTCTAAATGCCTCTTTGGATGGTTGACAATATGTTGTCAAGATTTTAGTTTTAGTTTAAGTTATTTGCAAAATTTGTTCAATAAAAAGGTTCTATATTTTGACTGCAACTGTCATGCAATGTGATTCCTTCTCTTCAAAAGTGCCACCTCCTTGAAAACTATCACTTTATGGGGCTATGCAAACCTGTATTAATACTTGTGTGCACATTAAAATGTTTTTTTGTACAATGTACAATTCTCATGACAGTGGAATAGGTTTTTCTTAGCCAGTCTACTGCAGTAATTGCAGTGGAAAATGTGGTTAACATCCACTCATGCATGGGGAAAAAAATACCGTTGAATACCGTGAAACCGGTACAATTTTGAAAAATACCGTGATATAGAATTTTGGTCATGCCGCCCAGCACTAATATAATGGACCTGCACTGATCCACATAGGACTCGGAAACGCTCCACCACAAAAACACTCATCATATTAACATGCTGCAGAAAATTAACAGTTTAAAAGCAAAAAAAGTCTAAACAATGTACAACTGAAACTCTTCCACGTAAGAAAAGAATTGCTGCTGAGACTTTGCTGGGGTTTGAACGTAGATCTTTAGCGGTAGTATGCTATTTCAATCTTTCTCTAGTTTATCTGACTCAGACTAATGCAGCCACATTACTGAAAAATCCTGAAATAGTTTGATTGTGTGTAGCTTGCTGAATGCAGCACACCACAAAATAAAATTGCATTCCACATTTATTTTAAATGGCTGCATCTGTGCATGGCTGGTACTAAATTAATAAAATAACAGAAGAAGGAATTAAGAGAAACTCTTAGGAGTAATCAAAACTAGGTATAAGTATTCCATTACATTTTCTAGAAACTACATCACATATTAGATAATCATTAGATATCTAGCTAATTTAATAGTGTGCAGTGCTCATCACATGCATTGAGAGATGCATGAATCAAGACAAAGCAGGAATTGCCAGGCACCAGAACAAAGTCAACATTCTTGTCAGATTACATCCAGCCTGCTTAAACTAAACACAAATTAATCCAATATTCTACTAGCATGTGACAGACTTGAGAAGGCAATAATTCATAGAAAAAACACTGAAAAACATGACAAGTCACCAGGACTGTCAAGTGCTTGAGCAAGGTCAAGGTGTTAGTGCATCTGTTTATTAATTTAATAATATAAATGCATTATGTGTGTATAATAAAATGACAAGAAAACAATTAACTACAATAAACTTCAGCATGGCTAGGTTGATAAACAATAATGTAAATAAACCAAATTTAAATCTAAACCAAGGAAGTCCAAAAAATGCATCGATTTGGAGGTTTTTCCTTGCCACAGTCAATTAAAAAGTCAATAAATTGCAAACAGACCAGAAAATTGAGACAAATTGATGAATATGTACAAGCTGGACTGCAAAAAAAATAAAATCTTGCTGTACTTCTTTATATGCCCTGCTTTGTACCTCAGTAAATACAAATTGTCCATCAATCACTCAGAAAATGTAAACAATGCAAGAAGCACTTTAAAGCAGAGAAGCTTTTATTTGTTACACCACTATATGATTATCACCTTTTCTACCCTTTCACACCTACACAGTATTTAATTTTTGGAAAATGTCCGGGATTAAAACACTTGGAGAACTGCAAATAGATGTCTTTGTATCTTTTGAACAATTGCAATTCAAATGACATTCCATCAACATAGCTTTTCCATTACTTTCAAATTAGTAACTTTGCTAAAAGGAACCTGCCCAAATTCCCTCACCTCCCACCTTTTCAATTCAAGAAGAAATCTTGATCAGTCAAGACTCAGACAGCATCTCAATAATATATAAAACATTTTAAAGTCCCTTCGTTTCAAAGATCTCAGTGTACGGTGGGGAAAGGATCTTATACTTGACATCTCAGAAAATGAGATGCACAAAGCATTCAATCACTCAACTAAAAATCTTTTATCGATCACTTTTATCTTGTTTAAAATGGTTCAAAATGTATCCATGCCAAGATTCAACCTGTGAATGTTGCAATCTAACTCCATCCTCACTGGACTACATGTTTTAGGCCATGCATCAAATTAATATAATGCTGGACAAACATCTTTGAATGCTTATCAGACAGCCTTGGTGTCACAACCACTTCTAACCCATTAACAGCTGTGTTTGGTATACTCCCAGATGGGTTTAAAGTGGAGAAGGACAAGCTGATTGTAATTACCTTCTTTTTTCGGATGCTCCCATGAAGGGCTATTACAGTGGATCATCTTTTTCCATATGTTCCTGTCCTCTGCATCTTGCTCTGTTACACCAATCACATTCATGTGCTCTCTCACCACATCCATAAACCTTCTTTTAGGCCTTCCTCATTTCCTCATGCCTGGCAGCTATATCCTTAGCATCCTTTTCCCAATATACTCAGCATCTCTCTTCTGCACATGTCCAAACCAACACAATCTTATCTCTCTGACTTTGTCTCCAACCGAACAACATGAGCTGACCCTCTAATGTACTCATTCCTAATCCTATCCATCCTCGTCACACCCAATGCAAATCTTAGCATCTTTATCTCTGCCACCTCCAGCTCTGTCTCCTGTTTTCTGGTCAATGCCACCGTCTCCAACCCATATAACATAGCTGGTCTCAATACTGTCCTGAAGCCATTCCCTTTCACTTTTGCTGATACCCTTCTGTCACAAATTACTCCTGACACTCTTATTCAACCAATCAATCTTATTCAATCTTATTCTACTCTACCTACTCTCTCTTTTTTTTACCTCTCTTCCACAATCCCCTTACTCTGTACTGTTGATCCCAAATATTTAAACTTATTCACCTTCGCCAACTGTACTCCCTGTATCCTCACCATTTCACTGACCTCCCTCTCATTTACACACATGTATTCTGTCTTGTTCCTACTGACCTTCATTCCTCTCCTCTCTAGAGTATATCTTCACCTCTCCAGGGTCTCCTCAACCTGCCCCCTACTCACAGATCACAATGTCATCAGCAAACATCATAGACCACGGGGACTCCTGTCTAATCTCGTCTGTCAACCTGTCCATCACCACTGCAGATTGGCTCAGAGTCGATCCCACCTCCAACTTGAATTCATCTGTCAATCCTCCCACAGACCTCACCACTGTTAACACTTCCCTCGTACATATCCTGTACAACTCTTACATACTTCTCTGCCACTTCCTACTTCCTCATACAATACCACAACTCCTTACAAGGCACCCTTTCATATGCTTTCTCCAGGTCCTTAAAGATGCAATGCAGGTCCTTCTGGCCTTCTCTATATTTCTCCATTAACATCCTAAGAGCAAACATCACCTCTGTGATGCTCTTTCATGGCATAAAACTATACTGCTGCTCACTAATCATCACCTCCCTTCTCAACCTAGCTTCACCCCTTCACATAACTTTATGCTGTGCTTCATCAATTTTATCCCCCTGTAGGTACTACAGCTTTGCATATCCCCCTTATTCTTAAAAATCGGTACCAGTACACTTCTTCTCCACTCTTCAGGCATCCTCTCGCTTTCTAAGATTCCATTAAACAGTTTGGTTAAAAACTCCACTGCCACCTCTCCTAAACACCTCCACTGCCAATACCATATATTGCCTATACCATATTAACAGCATATAAGCTTATCTTACTCAACTGGAAGAATCCCAGCTGTTATAAGTCATGTTCTATACTATTTGAAATTGGAAAAAAATCAAATTCTCACTTACAGAACATGTTCAAAACTTTCTTAAAATATGTCAAAGTTCTAACAAAAAAATAGAATAAGCATTTTTATTGGGCACAAGGATATTTTCCCTTCTTTGCTGTTTTTAAAGATTTGCTCTTGTTGTTGGTTCTCTGTTCTCTGAGGTGGGGGCTGAATTCTGGTTTGTTAAATTTGACTTGATTACATGTAATGGTACTGTCTTAGTTGTATACTGTATATACTTGCATTTAAGTTCTCCTGCGGACAAGTTGGGGCTTGATTTTATCGTATGATTTCCGGTATTCTATAATGTCTGTTGTACAAGTCAAATGTGGAAAACTCATGCTATTGGTCCAAGAAATGATGATATGCTAATGCCCACCTGAGAGAGTAACCACGGAGCACACTGCCTTTTCTATGTATTGTGCCTACATGATCACACTGTAATACCTGAACTATTCCAAAGTGACATTTGCACTGTTTTGTGTATTTCACACCGTCATACACCTTTATCGTAAAAGCATCCCTTATCTACAATGGAGTGTTGGATCAGAAGAAAATATGAAGCTGGTTTTAAATTAAAAGTAATTGAAGTGGTGAAAGAAATTGGTAACTGCAACAAAGTTCAATGTGTCTGAAAAACTGGTGCGAGATTGGAGGAAGCAAGAAGATAAAAAAAAAAAAAAAATTTTTTAAATCAAGTATTGTATTGTTG
Source organism: Polypterus bichir lapradei (assembly GCA_026402145.1). Taxonomy (NCBI): domain Eukaryota; kingdom Metazoa; phylum Chordata; class Cladistia; order Polypteriformes; family Polypteridae; genus Polypterus; species Polypterus bichir. The sequence continues at coordinate 124,007,878 of JANRMT010027041.1, read as the reverse complement.
AACGGCTGTACAAGTCTGTGTCTGATTTTATAATCGATTTTTCGGGTTTCAAGACCTGACTTGTACGTGAGTATATACGGTAAGTTTGACTTGATTGTATGGAATGTTATTTTCTTAAAATAAAATCAAGAATAAAAAAAATGCGAAAATTTATAGAAGGCAAAGCAATGAAAATTCCATATCCTACATTCCTTGCATAGAAAAGAGGAGGAAAGGAGAGGAGAGGGTGGGAGTATGCACTGATTACAACATGTTGCTGCACCCACCACACGACAAACCACCCGGAATGGAACCAGAGAAGAGAGCAGAGAAAAATGCCAAATAAACAACATTAATCCACCCGGTTACTGAACCCACTTAATCAAATTCAGGGTAGTAAATTTTGCCAAATCAATATGCGGACAACAATGCAAAATTCCATACCAGATTGGTTGAGCCCCGGGTTAACAACGCCCGCCACCAGTACTGTTAGCCAACAGGGTGCTGGTAGAAATTGGGCTACTGTTGGCCAAAGAAGAAGCCGAAAAAGAGAGGGGAGATGTGTCCGGAGACAGGAGGAGAGGAGGAATGTAAAGAGAGTGGAACTGAGGGTAGGAACTTTGAATGTTAGCAGTATGACTAGTAAGGGGAGAGAGTTAGCAGATATGATGGAGAGAAGGAAGGTTGATATATTGTGCGTGCAAGACACTAAATGGAAGGGGAGTAAGGCCAGGTGGATTGGAGGTGAATTCAAATTGTTCTATGGTGTGGATGGGAGGGGTTATTCTGAAGGAACAGTATGTCCAGAGTGTTTTGGAAGTGAAAAGAGTGTCACACAGAGTAATGATTATGAAGCTGGAAATTGGAGGTGTGATAACGAATGGTGTTAGTGCATATGCTCCGAAAATTGGGAGTGCGATATGATGAGAAAGATGATTTCTGGAGTGAGATGGATAAAGTGATGAACAGTGTACCCAAGGGACAGGAAGTGGTGATTGGAGCGGATTTCAATGGACATATTGGTGAAGGGAAAAGAGGAGACGAAGATGTGATCGGTAGGTATGGTGTCAAGGAGAGAAATGAAGAAGGTCAGATGATAGTAGATTTTGCTAAATGGATGGACATGGCTGTGGTGAAAACATAATTTAAGAAGAGGGAGGAACATAGGGTGACAAACAAGAGAGGAGGAAGATGCAAACAAGTAGATTATATCTTATGCAGAAGAGTCAATCTGAAGGAGATTGAAGACTGCAAAGTGGTGGCAGGGGAAAGTGTAGTTAAGCAGCATAGGATGGTGGTCTGTAGGATGACGTTGGGCATCAAGAAGAGAAAGAGAGTGAGGGCAGAACCAAGGATCAAATGGTGGAAGATGAAAAAGGAAGACTGCAAGGCTGAGTTTAGGGAAGAGGTGAGACAGGCACTAGGTGGCAGTGAAGAGTTACCAGACACTTGGTCAACTACAGCAGATGTAGTAAGGGTGACAGCAAGAAGAGTGCTTGGCGTGACATCTGGACAGAGGAAGGAGGAAAAGGAAACCTGGTGGTGGAATGGGGAAGTACAGGTGAGTATACAGAGGAAGAGGATGGTGAAGAAGAAGTGGTATAGTCAGAGAGATGCATAGACAAGAGTACAAGGAAATAAGGCGTAAGGTGAAGAGAGAGGTGGCGAAGGCTAAAGAAAAAGCGTATGATGAGATGTATGAGAGGTTGGACACTAAGGAGGGAGAAAAGGACCTGTACAGATTGGCTAGACAGAGGGACCGAGCTAGAAAAGATGTGCAACAGGTTAAGGTGATAAAGGATAAAGATGGAAACGTACTCACAAGCGAGGAGAGTGTGTTGAGCAGATGGAAAGAGTACTTTGAGAGGCTGATGCATGAAGAGAACGAGAGAGAGAGAGAGAAGACTGGATGATGTGGAGATAGTAAATCAGGAAGTGCAATGGATTAGCAAGGAGGAAGTAAGGACAGCTATGAAAAGGGTGAAAAATGGAAAGGCCGTTGGTCTAGATGACACACCTGTGGAAGCATGGAGATCTTTAGGAGAGATGGTAGAGGAGTTCTTAACCAGATTGTTAAGATTAATATAATCTTGCAAAATGAGAGGATGCTTGAGGAGTGGAGAAGAAGTGTACTGGTGCTGATATTTAAGAATAACGGGGATGTGCAGAACTATAGTAACTACAGGGGAATACAATTGATGAGCCACAGTATGAAATTATGGGAAAGATTAGTTGAAGCTAGGTTAAGAAGTGAGGTGATGATTAGTGAGCAGCAGTATGGTTTCATGCCAAGAAAGAGCACCACAGATGCGATGTTTGCTCTGAGGATGTTGATGGAGAAGTATATAGAATGCCAGGAGGAGTTGCATTGCATCTTTGTGGACCTGGAGAAAGCATATGACAGGGTAACTTGAGAGGAGTTGTGGTATTGTATGAGAAAGTCGGGAGTGGCAGAGAAATATGTAAGAGTTGAAAAGGTTATGTACGAGGGAAGCGTGACAGTGGTGAGGTCTGCGGTAGGAGTGACTGATGCATTCAAGTTGGAGGTGGGATTACATCAGGGATCGACTCTGAGCCCTTTATTTGCAATAGTGATGGATAGGTTGACAGACGAGATTAGACAGGAGTCCCCGTGGACTATGATGTTTGCTGATGACATTGTGATCTGTAGCGATAGTAGAGAGCAGATTGTGGAGACCCTGGGGAGGTAAAGATATGCTCTGGGGAGGTGAAGATATGCTCTGGGGAGGAGAGGAATGAAGGTCAGTCCTACAAGACAGAATGCATGTGAGTATATGAGAGGGAGGTAAGTGGAATGGTGAGGATGCAAGGAGTAGAGCGGGCAAAGATGGATGAGTTTAAATACTTGAGATCACTCTGACCATGACAGCCAAGTCAGAAGTTTTCTTTCTTTTTAATTTTCTTCTCTGTTCATGCAAAACTGTGTGTGTATATTTATTTATTTACTTACTTACAGTATATATCTACTTATTTATGCATTTATTTATTTAAAGAGCTTCTGTAAAATGCCACATTTCCTCTGGAGACAAATACAGATCAATCGATTGATCTATTTTATTTCTTATAAACATAGTAGTTAAACAATTGCTTGCAATATGAGGTTACCTATATTCCATAATGTTTTGAGATAAGTAACATGTTTTAATTGCTTTGGATACTCACACATTGAGATGCCATTGCTTCTCCTTTAGCAAACTGCAGACTTTTAATAAACTTAATTATAGCTGATAGAAATTTTCTTGCTGTGGGCAGTGAATCTCTCTCTTTCTCTAAAGTAACCATAATCCATATAAAAATTAGCTTTTGGAATGTCTGACCTTGTAATGAACTGTATATTAGGGACTGAATGACCCATTAAGAGTGTGGTACTAAGATGGTGTATATTTTCAACAAATCAATTATTCCCTATTTATATCAAGTATTGTATAATTAGTTAGGAGCCCATTTATTTTTTTATTTCTTACATTAACTTTTTTCACATCACATATTAGATTTATCAGTACAGGTACTCTATATAGATAAAACAACAAATGTCCAGTGTGTCTGGCATCTGTGAATGGGCTTAATGCTGCCCAGTGTCACAAGAGGGTGGGAGTGTCTAATGAAAAATGGCAACAAGGAGCACGAAAAAGGAAGTAAGGGATAGAATGTCTGAAGAACAATGGCAAAAAGAATCACAAGGAAGGACAGATGTAAGGACTAGAATGTCCAATGAACAAAGGCAACAAGACGCAGTGAATCTGATGGACTTACCATTGTACTCCAATTTTAAGAAAAAGGTGTTTGACTATGATAGTGTAGTTACTATTTTTAACTTTTTAGATTTTGTAGAATTGCCACTACATTACCATTAATGTTGGTTATTTCTTCATTCTTACGTTGAACTGCTTTAAATTGAAGACTTAATTTGTCAGTACGTAGTTACTATTTCCACTAAGTACATTTTCAAGAATAGCCACTACGTAACCATTAATATCAGTTATTACTCTGTATAGCACATATCATATCAGATATAGTCATTACTATACTGTAAGTGTTACTGCAATTGTTTATACAGAGGTGGGTAAAAAATCTCTTAAAACAGAGTGAACTCAAAATTTGTTCCACATCCCAAAAAAAATTTTATGAAAAAAACTTTAGCATTGATTTTCTTAGTTAAGTGTTAATGAGTATACAGTTCACTTTGTCTTCTGCAGTTTGTTTAAACAGTAAAGTACAATTTTTTTTTCCAGTAACATACCTGAACAGAGTTGTTCAATCTTGGTGTAACTGAGCTGTAGAGAGTCATTAACCCATGCCAGCATGTCATGACGACTCAGATTCTCAATGGTTACAGATGTGGAATAGACATTTACTGCCATGCCCCAGCTGTGGAATAAAAGATACAACAGTGACTGGTGGTAATCTAAAACCACTCAAAGACAGGGTAAGATCTAAGAAGTTACAAAAGTGGCAGAAAACAAAATTTAAATTAAGACCACTTAACATGACAAGCTTAATTCTTTCAATTGAATATGTTCCTCAACAATCTAGGCCATCGCTATTGAGACAAAGTAATAGCTAAATAAAACTGACCATTGTCTTTGTTTTGAAAACTATTGTTAATCAATATGACTAGAATTCTGGGAAAGTCATTGAGTCAATCAACCATCAGCACTGAAACACACAGTATAAAGACAACATATGGAAGTAGAAAGACAATGCAAATGGTGGCAGAAAATCTAAAATAAAATTTAAGCTTAATCTACATCAGTGAGACAAGATGGATAGAGTCAGGGCAGAGGCAAGTGATGAAGTATTTTTATTCTTAATGAAAACTAAATTAAAACATGCAGTTACGGAAAAAAGTACCGTATTTTTCGCTCCATAAGACGCACTTTTTTCCCCTAAAAGAAGGGTGGAAATGTCTGTGCATGGAGAGAATACTACGTCACAGATCGTGATGTGCATTACCTGAAAAAAGTCAGCATCCAGGGGTAGAGGGCAACAATCAGCTGTTAATGGCGACAAAACTGACCATTATGTTACAGGCATTCCCTTTCTGCTTGGAGGAATGTTAGACTCATTGCATTGGCATCTAATACTTGTGTGTGTATGAATTACGAAATGTAAACAAAGGCAAGATGGCATCAACATCTCACAAAGGAGCGAAGTGAGTGCAGAAATCAAAATACTCAGACAAAGTTTTGCGCATGATCACTCGCATCATCAGAGATTCTGATTTTTCAAAATCTGATATTGTTGAAAGTGATCAGGAGATCGAGCAAGAGAGTGAGGAACTGGCATCAGCTGATCAGACACCAGCCGAAGCCGCCCCAGCTGAGTGCATTCGCACATTCGTGCAGCCAATGCACCAACGGCAAGGTTTGGGGTTTCCAGAAAACTAGAAGAGTGCTTGAACCTTAAAGTCTCTCCTCATTTGTTAATGACAGTGATGATGGCTCTTAATACCGCTGACTTAATACTGTTGACTTTACATGGTTGAAATATTATTCTGCTATATTTTATTAAATATATTAGTACACTATTTGGTTCAGAATATTTTTTTCTTGTTTTCCTCCTCTAAACCTAGGTGCGTCTAATGGTCAGGTGCGTCTTAGGGAGCGAAAAATACGGTACTTTTGCAAATTAAATTATAATTAAAAATAAAAAGGAGAAAATTCTAAAAACAATGAATAAAGAACACAAAAATGAAAATTAATTTTTACTATTATTCAGTAAAATGTTAAGAGTCATAATGTTAGCTTTGTTGAGAACATTGATTTGATATGCAAGTACTTCTTGCTCCAGCTATCCAAATCTTGCCATCAGCAGGCATATTCTGTAGTTTTATTAGTCATTTTCAGATATCAGTTTTCCAGTCTAGAACTGAGAATACTGAAACCTTATCACTTGCCAATGAAATATTTTGTACAATTTTAATTGACCATAACTGAGAGTCAGTCACAGAAGTACCACTAGCAAACAGCAGCTTTTACCAAACTTCAGTGAAGTGATATGTAAAACATTCCACCTGTTACTTTGGATGATAGAGCTAAGTAGTTTTGGAAGTTAGAGCCATAAATGATTTGTCAAGCTCAGACAGACACCTGGACATCAAATTCAGTTAGCAGTTAGACTCTAAAAAAAAAGAAAGAAAACAATCCAGGGCTGTTATTGTTGTATACCAACCAGCATCTATCACCTGGACTTCTGAAAACAGATGTCTGTAAGTATTTACTCACTAGTTTTTGCTATCTCTAAATAAATAAATAATTAAAAGTTTGGAAGGCTGATTTTGATGCCCTAAAATGAGTATTATTCTTACTATATTTTATAGTAATATCAACCTATCTTAACAGTGTGCCATGTGCATCACAGTGCAGTGTTTATTCACCATGCTTAGAAAAATTACATTTCCTATTTTTGCAAATATGCTGCTTACTTGCTGGTAGTATCATCACAGAAACGATACTGGATCTCCTTTTTACCAAAACATCTGCATAATGCCTCACTGTGACTGTGACAGCCAAGTCAAAACTTTTATTTCTTTTTATTTTCATGCTTCATAGTCTTTCTGGTGTGTGTTCAAGCCAAAGTGTGTGTGCATACATTTAATTATTTCACTCGCTTTCTTTCTTATCTACCAATTTATGTATTTATTTACTTAAAGAGCTTCTGTAAAAAGCCAGTCTTCCAGGTGGGGCATCTAACATGCTCAAGATCCAAAGGAAGTGCCGATAACAAGTTCATTTAAACCTCATTTACCCCTGGAACCAAAACCATCCAAACTGCTGGTGTCATTACTATTTTAAAAATGGAGGTTTTCAGTATTTTTTCCGTACCACTATACCACTGTTTTTCTTGTTAAAGAAAACTAAAACAAAACATTTAATTAATGAAAAATAATAATTTCCTTAACTAAAATAAAAAATGTCTGAAAACTAGAACTAAATGGAAAAAAAAGAAAAACAAACAAGCTTTTGTAATTTTAATGTTCACCATATTAGTCAGTCAGTCAGCTTTCCCTTCTAGAATTGAGAGTGAATACCAAAGCCTAATCACTCACCAATGACTTATTCTTCGCATTTCATTGGCTATAGTTGACTGTCAGTCACAGATATCCTGTTAGCAGGAAGATTTCCCCACACTTCAAAAAAAAGGAGCTTGAAAATGCCACATGTTTTGTGGAAGATACAATACAGCTAAGTAGTTTGAAAATTAGAGCCATGTAGAATTTGTCAAGCTTGAATAACTATCCCCATGCTTCAAATTCAGTCATTATTTAAATATGAAAAAAATGTTGTCTTTATATGCAAAGGAATACACAAAGGGAGGAATTGATATTAGATTGTACCCTGTGTTATTAATTTCATATTGAATTCATATTGTATTCCTTTGAATATCTGTGAAGCTCCTGGAGCATTGGAAAGGCACTATATAAATAAAATATGTTACTATCATTACACAGTACCATGAGTTCAGATTTGACTGCTGACCTGGTCAGTGTCTGTATAGAGTTTGCATGTTCTGCCCATTTATATTTGGACTGAGTGTGTGTAACTTAAGACAGTGCTTTATACATGGACTCTCAAATACCAATATATATTTATTACACTATGTGTTGTTAAAATACATCCTCCCAGTTAAGGCTCACAGGAAGCTACCCAAGTCTTGCATACTGTGTATTAAGTGAATGACATGTTGCTATAACAGTATTTAATTTAAATAATATGCTTATGGATATGCACTATATATGGAAAAACTTTAATTTCTATTACTGCAGTTACTGTAATGAACTCTGTTCAAGTAGTAACTTTCGAAGTATTTTAAAAAATAACTAAAGTTAAGATTTCCTTGAGAAAACATACTTTCAAAGTTTCAAAATGGGTAGAGAAAAATATCAAAAATTTATATCAACTAAAAGAGTCAGAGGTCATGGTTCTCTCTTGGAAAACAGTGGATTGTAACTGCCCTTAGTGAAGATGTTCAAATATCTCGGGATCTTGTTCGTGAATGATGGAAACAGGAAACGTGAGATTGACAAGAAGTGGCAACATCTATCTTGCGGGTGCTGTACGGGTCCATGGTGGTGAAGTGGTTGCTAGGTCTAAAGACAAAGCTCATGATAAACAGATTGATCGACATCCCTGTACTCACTTATGATGAAGAGGCGTGGGTAATGACCAAAAGAACAAAATTTCGAGTATAAGTGGCAGAAATCATGTTTCTTCACAAGGTGGTTGGGCTGACATTTCATGATAGGGTGAGAAGCTCAGCAATTTGGGAAAGCCTCAGAGTAGAAATGTTGCTCCTTCATATCAAGAGCCACTTGAGGTGGACTGGGCTTGTCATAAGAATTCTTCCTGGGTGGCTTATCCTGCTCCAGGCATGTCCCATTAGGTGGAGACCCTGCAGGAGACCCAGGTTATGCTGGAGGGATTATATTTCTTGGTTGGTTTGGGAATTCTCCAAGAGGATCAGGAATCTGTAGCTGAGGGCAAGAAAATCTAGGCTGACCTGCCTGGTCTGCTGCCACAGCAATCTTCACCAGAAAAAGTGGATGGAAGATGAGATGAGATGAGGATATACATGTGGTGATCTTACTGCTTGCAAAGGGAATCTCACAAATAAAAAAATAAAGCATTTTTAACCACTGGCTTAAACTTCTTGCAGGTATACTGGAAGCCCTGCACAGTCGCATTATAAAGAGAAAATTGAGCTCTGTCATGGACAGTAAAATTGTATACGATTAAGTTGGCAGGTACAACATGAATTAAATAATATACATGACAACTATAAAGAAAGCTGTTTTTACACTTAGAAAACTGCATCCTTGTGGACATGTTTGGCAAGTACTACAAAAAGTGTGGTAAAACTAAAAGTTAATTGCTGAAAAACTAAAACTAAGTAAAAACTAAAGCAAAAGAAGACAAAAAGCTAAGTAAAAACTAACATTAGAAAATGGTTAAAAACTAAAACCAAATAAAAACTGAAACTAAAAAATAGAAAAACAGTTTACCGCACAACCCTAGTGGGTAATTGTATTGCTTACAAAGGGAATCAATTAAATCAATTTTGAAATTAACCATTTGCATAAACGTTTTACAAGTTAAAGTAATACATTATATCAGAGCATACTACCTTCTTGGTTCTTGAAAGCCTTGCACTATCACAGACAGTAAAATTTTATGTTTTAATTTGACATGTAAACAAAATTCATTATATGCAATTTGACAATTACAAATAAACAAAGAATGCTTTTACTCAAATGAGTATCTCCTTAGTATTCCAAGAACAAAACTTAAAAGTGGTGAGGTGGCCTTCTGCTGTTATGCACCTAAAATCTGGAATAGCCTGCCAATAGGAATTCGCCGGGCTGATACGGTGGAGCACTTTAAAAAACTGCTGAAAACACATTATTTTAACATGGCTTTCTCATAATTTCACTGTAATCAAAATCTTGATACTCTATATCTCCAACTCATTATAATAACTATTCATGGTGGCTCTAAAATCTGTACTAACCCCTACTCTCTTTTCTGTTTCCTTTTCCGGTATCCTTTTGGTGGTGGCGCAATCTACTCAAAGCACCGTGATGTTCCAATAATGATGGATGGATTAAAAGCCAGAAGTCTGTATGACCATCAACATCAAGTGACTCCGTGAGAACCCTAACTACAAAGAGGACTATTTCATTTATGTTAGGTAGAATGCCCAGAGGGGACTGGGCGGTCCCGTGGCCTGGAACCCCTGCAGATTTTATTTTTTTTCTCCAGCCGTCTGGAGTTTTTTTCTGTTTTTTCTGTCCACCCTGGCCATCGGACCTTACTCCTTTTCTAGGTTAACTAATGTTGTCTTATTTTAATTTCTTATTTTGTCTTTTATTTTTCTTTTCTTCAGTATGTAAAGCACTTTGAGCTACTTTTTGTATGAAAATGTGCTATATAAATAAATGTTGTTGTTGTTGTTGTTTTAGATTCTCAAAACAGTATCCTTGTGGATATTTTTGATGAGTAATAAAAAACTAATCAAGTGTGACAAAGAACTAAAAGTTATTTGATGAAAAACTAATGCAAAGGCCAAAAACATGAATACAAATTAAAAGTACAAAATGAAAAAAGTAAAACTTAATTAAAAAATAAAAATAGGGCAGAAGACTAAAAAAAAACCTAAAACCAAAAACATACTTTAAAACAAAAAAAATATGAGGTGTTGACAGATGATTAACTTCTTTATTCAGGGCATGAACAAACTGATGCCACACACACACCAGGGATGGAACATCTGCTATCAGCAGCAGCATGGGGGACTCTGATAAGACAGAAGGTACATGATTCCTATATTATCTCAGATAAAGATGAAGATCATAGTTTTATTCGCCAGTAAATGACAGCTATTAAGAAATCAAGTATACATTTTCCTACTAACTCTACAATATTCTGGAATCATATCTTAATTGAACCATTCATATTCTATTGGGAGATTTCACACATGAAATTAGGATCAGATAACAATGGCTATGAAGACATGATGGGGAAAATAGAGACTGCATACGATGGATGAAAATTGCTAATAGCTGCTAATATGTTTGGAATGAATAACATTGGCAGAATTCTTAGGTGTCACCTAACTACATACACAGATAATCAAATAGGCCACATCTTTATTTCCAAGAAATTCAGGAGATTACTTTTAAGATGTCAAAGTGAGAAGAGTAATCACAGCCTATTGATTGTTAAGTTGAAATTGAAGATAAAATAGTAAATTAAACTAGCATTACAACAAAGCAATGTTAACTCCTTGAGAGACATGCAAGTTCCAAGTTCTACAAGAAATACACAAAGAAATGGATCTAAACACAGATGGCAAATGTTAAGAAAACACTGGTCATTTCATGTTAATAGGTACTGTACTAGGTACCAAAAAGAAATAATAATAATATTAAGTGGTAAACACAATAATAGAAAAAAGAAAATTTTAATTAACTTGACTTAGTCCCCTTTGTTTTTTCTTTTTCCTTAATTAGCAGCCAACTAATAGTGAAACACAAAACAAGCTGCCACATGACCAGCTCACCTGTGCCCATCACACAATATCTGAAAATAACGAAAGGTGAAGGTCTCAGTAAGGTTAATCTCTCAGGTCACCAAACCATTTTGACAGTGTTCTTAGGAAAAAAACAGAAAATCAACAGTTTTGGAAATGTCTGCTGTGGCAGAATGACAGCAGCAATAAGCCATGGAATTAAATAATGAGTTACATCAATATAGAATTACCAAAGCCTAAAAAAAAAAAACTCATAATCCCAGCCCACCTTAAATCCGTTTACATGTCGCTGTCAGCGTCTTTTGTGTTGTAAATGTGCCGATTAGCAAAAGCGGCAAGCAGCCTGCTACACCATCCCCACACCAACGCAGAAAGGGTAGAAAGTTTTCTCAGCTCAAGTCTGTTTACATCCGTGCCAGTTGACGGGAGTTGTATAGGGTAAATAATATATCATTATTTGGAATACATGCAGCATTTCATGTGTGTTCCGTGCCCACAACAATGTATGTAAACACATCGTTAAAACAGAAATGTTTTTCATGTTTTAGTAATAAAAGACAATATGTAGACATGAAGTGTATCAGTCAGTCTGCCCCACACCTGTCCTTCAACGAAACAGCACGGCTTACAGAGCTCGCCAAGGTATCATGCAAAGTTCTGTTTGTCATTATGTTTTGTTTTTTGCTTTATATAAAAGCATTTAAAATGTTACTTACAGTCGGACCTCGCTAAATCGAACTCAAAGGGACCCGAAAAAAAATTAGACTTACGGAGTTTACGAGTAAGGGAAAATGGCGTAATAGGCGCGGGTTAATCAAGAATATTATTTTTCTGGCTTAAATAATATACAGTACAGTATAACCATTTATTATATTGTCATTTTATACGTATACATGTAGGCTACATACCGGTACATGCATCTACAGTATGTACTATCGAACAGTGCAATGAAACAGGTTACGAAACAGGTTACCTTTACAGAAAAAAGTCTGTTAACTTTGTTTGGCGTCGATGTGCCGATGCATCTCGCTTAACAATCTCCTCAATCTTGTCAATGGACCGAAACACATTTTCCTCAAGATCCGGCGTAGATTCCAAGAATCTGCGCAGTATGTCAATAGTCTGCCTCGCTTCTTTTCGGCTGGGGACAGGCTGAGTATAGACATTGTTGCCGTATTCTTCCTCATCCCCACTCTCATTTTCCTTTTGTTCCTCGTTTGCCACCTAAGCAATAATGTCAGGCTCCGTTAGTTCTCCACAAACAATCACCGCACTGTCAACTTCGAGAAAATCCTGAAAGGACACTTCCTTATTGGTGCCAGTAGCTGTCAGAACCGTAGACCATTTTTCGGGACTTGCAAGTGCGTCGTCTGTTTCCATTGACATTCCCTCCAAGTGCTCCTCTGAATCGTCAACGGTTTGCTGTCCAAAACCTGCTTTTTTGAAGCAATTCTTGATTGTTTCCTCTGGAACTTCATCCCAAGCTCTCCGGGCCATTCGCATCGCTTCTAGCAGGTCAATTCCTAGTGGGCGTTTATCTTCGACATCTCGCAGCAATTTTCTCACAAGGAGTTTGCGGTATCGCAACTTGAAATTGTTAATGATGCCCTGGTCGAGAGGTTGAAGCTTAGATGTCGTGTTCGGCTGCAAAAACTTGATTATCACAGCTTTCATGACAGGGATATGGTTATGTGCTGTGCAATTGTCGATGAAAAGAATGATTCTTCTTTTCTTCCGGACAATCGCTGCATCCACTTTTTTCAGCCACTTGGAGAAAAGCTCTGATGTCATCCAAGCTTTCTTATTGGCCTCATAATGCATAGGTAGCGATTTCACATTTTTGAAGCATCTGGGTTTCAATGATTTCCCAATCAACAATGCGGGCATTTTTTCTAACCCACTCATGTTTGCGCTTAAAAGAAGAGTCACGCGCTCCTTACTTTTCTTTCCGCCGTGGCAAGGTTCACCTTTGAAAGTCATTGTTTTGTCTGGAGTGCATTTGAAGAATAAACCAGTTTCGTCTGCATTGAAGACGTCATCAGGACTGTAATCTTGAACAATTTCTGGCAGTTTCAGTATCCAATGACTGCAATCTTCTTCTTGCACTTGCGCACTTTTGCCACATAGCCTGTTAAACACAATTCCATGTCTTTTCTTGAATTTGTCCAGCCAACCATTGCTGGCTTTAAATTCTGAATGGCCCAACTCTTTGGCAAATTCTTGTGCTTTTGCTTGCAAAAGCTTCCCGTCAATAGGAACGTTCCTATCCCTCGCTTGCACAAACCACTTCAAAACGCATTGTTCAATGACGGGATACTCACATTCCCTCATCCTCTTCTGATGGCCACATGACTTCTCACTGTACAGTTTCAAAATCTTTTCTTTTTCTTCCAGAAAAGTGGAGAGTGTAATTGTGGGAATGCTGAATTGCTTTGCAATTTCCACTTTCTTCTTGTCGCCCTTTTCGACGGCTCTGATGACGGTAACTTTTTCCGCGATTGACAACGTTTTAAGCTTACGCTTACCAGTTGCCATTTTCGGGGCACGTACCGTATGGGAGACTATGGAGAAGCACACAGGCACGAACACTATTCAAGGCTTCTCCCGACCAGAAGGGACACGGATTATTCCAGCCACTCTCTTTAGTTTTCGGACATTTTTGGTCTCAAAATAAGACATCCTACCCTCAGAGAGTCACTTAATCTCTTGTGGAATGCATTAAGGTAAGACTTTGCGTCCCTTTTCTTGGTCTTCCGGACCACGTGTTCTGAAATGTAGCCTCAGAATAATAACCCAAAGTCCATAGAAAATTCGACTAACGGAGGATGGGAGCCGAAAAGTTTTCGAGTTGAGGAGATCTAAATACATTGGTTTTATGGGAATTCGGCCGGGGACTAACAAGTAATTCGACATAGGGAGGTTTTTGACTTAGGGAAGGTCGACTTAGCGAGGTCCGACTGTATATAAAAGCCAGATCAAATGGTATTTACCTTGATTCATTTACTTATCTTCCTACATTGTAAAGTCACAAGTAAACTGCAGAGCTTCCTCTATTTGATCGACACAGGCTTGATCACAAAGTACATGTGTACTGAAGTAACTTTAGCTGCAAGTGGAAGCTCCTGTCGCACCCTACGCAACTATGTTTGATCTCATTCAGGAAAAGATCCCAGTCACCCCACGGGAGAAAGACTTTCCGAGACTAAGGTCATAAAGCTTATGAAACTGTTTCCATATTGCTTACATTACCAAAACATTTTCATCAAGCCTCAAATTAATTTCCAATTTTTCTTGAAATGTTTTTCTAATGTACGAGTAATTCCAAATTACTCACAAGGTTTTGATTTTGCTTCTTAAAAGCGTTCTTGACAATTTTTCACATTCGTATAACTATTGTCTAATTCCTTGACTTCAATTTTCCATATATTTCTTCAAGGCATGATTACTACGGTAGCAAAACCTCAGGTTGAGAAGAATGCACTGGAACAGTGTGTTGCCGCACTCATCACACGACAAAATAGCTCGGGATCCTGGTTGGCAACCCCCCGCGCAGACACATGCTCCAATCCCACCCTCTGGAAATGACCCTCTATCTGTCGCAACCAAGTGTTATGTGGGCAATTGCACCACATGGCCGTAGTGCTATAACTGACGCTCCCTCACAATGCAGGTATAATGTGCCTCATTCGGGACTCAATGAGCAACCACTCATTCTACACAGTGTCATACCAGCGGTACTCAAGGATTCTCCAAAGTGACACAGTACCAAAGGAGTCCAGTCTTCATATGAGGTCACTGGATAGCATCCATTTCTTTCAACCATATAGCAAGACAGGAAACACCAGAACTCTAAAGACTTGGACCTTCTTCCTTTTGCATAGATATCAGGAGCGCCACACACCCCTTTCCAGCAACCTCATGACCCCCCATGCTCTCCCAATCTGTCTACTGACTTCATAGGAAGAGTCACCAGAGACAGGAATGTCACTGCCGAGGTAAGTAAACCTCTCAACAAGGTTGACACTCTCTCCACAGACAGACTCACTGCTTATGACTGTGCGTAATAGGTCATTAAAGGCCAGGATCTTGGTTTTTATCCAGGACACTCGCAAGTCCAGATACTCAGATGTCCAACAGCTGCTGGACACCACGACCATGCAAGCACTGAACAGAGTAGGAGCGAGAACACACCCCGGACAAACCCCAGAATCAACTGGGAAAAACACAAAAGTTCTGCCTCCATTCTGCACAGCACTCACAGTACCAGTGTACAGGCTTGATATCCAGCAACCTTGAGGGGATCCCACGAAGTCTCAGTATATCCCACAGGGTAGCTCAATCAACTGAGTCAAAGGCTTTAAGAAAATCAACAAAGGCTGCAAAGAAACTCTGCTGATATTCGTGTTTGCACTCCACGAGAAACCTTAGTGTTAGGATGCGGTCGATGGTAGACTTTTTAGGTGTAAAACCAGACTGCTCTGGTCACTGGTAGGTAAGGAAGGGATCACGAATCCTATTCAGGATGATCCTAGCAATGACCTTACCCTACACTGAGAGCAGTGTTATCCCCCAGTGTTATTTCCCTTCTGATTCCAGATAGGGTCCCATTTTCCAGTCAGTCCGAAGCCAGTCTCGCAAATTGAAGCAAAGATTGCTTGTTTCCTTGCCTCTTTGCTTCCAATTATGAAAAGCAACTTAGAAAATTAACTTTAGATTAATTTCACTGAACTTTCAGCTTAAAAGTGTACTATATAAAATATCATGTCCACATGTACTTTTATCTATTATTTCTGTTTCTTATTTTACAAAGATGGGTATCAATGTTTCATGACTTTAAAAAAATTCAGATTATCCAAAATGGTTTTCTGTTGTTTTAAAATCTTTTTTACTGAGAACTTTAAAAGGTAAAAGCTTTTTTTATATCCATTGATTTTAATAAACTCAGATTATTAATTAAAATCTAAAGCTGCTGGAAAAATGGGTGTTTATGAATAAAGTTATAAACAGTAATACAAATATATGCAAGTATGCTTACCATGTGCCAGGTAACCAACAAAACACATAAAACAGTCATTTAAAAAGAAAAAAACTTTACATTTTACAGTTTGAGTAATTCTTAAAACGAATTCTTTGAGCAGGAAGCAGTAGTTTAAAAAAAGGCCTGGTAAATGTTTAGGTGTGAACTTTACAAAATTCTATACTATAAATATACATCTGCTGATGTCTCAGTCTGGACACTTCATCAGTGATGTTCCTGGGATCATCAAGTGTTTTGGGTCTTTCAACATTATACTTCTTCCTCCAGCTGACCCCTCCAGGGTTGATTAGACCCTAGTGTAATTCCAGATGGCTGGCTAATCTGACCCCATGGCTCTCCTCTTCTAAGCCACGGCCTCTTGAGGCTCTCTCTGCCTCTTCGATGGTGCTGTGAATGGCACTGCTTTTCCTCTCTCCTTCGATGAGCAAACTACTACAGACACTAGTAACTGCCAATCTCTTGCTGAAGTCAGGATGCCTGCAGATGATGATCTCTTGGTGGGATTTGGCTGCTCTCCAGCTCTGGCAAAAGTGGCAAAAGTGATGGTCGGAGAGTTGGCACTGCTTCACCAACTCGAGTCCAGTGCTGACTGCTTCAGTGATTGTCTTCAGGACGTGATTGTGCCTCCATTGATACCATTACAATAATATGCCTCATTTATGTTGTTAATATACCAGGATTTTTTTCATCCATCCATCCATCCTCTTCTGCTTATCCGAGGTCGGGTCGCGGGGGTAGCAGCTTAAGGAGAGAAGCCCAGACTTCCCTCTCCCCAGCCACTTCTTCCAGCTCTTCCGGGAGAATCCCAAGGCGTTCCCAGGCCAGCCGGGAGACATAGTCCCTCCAGTGTGTCCTGGGTCTTCCCCGGGGCCTCCTCCCAGTTGGACGTGCCCGGAACACTTCACCAGGGAGGCGTCCAGGAGGCATCCTGATCAGATGCCCGAGCCACCTCATCTGACTCCTCTCGATGCGGAGGAGCAGCGGCTCTACTCTGAGCCCCTCCCGGATGACTGAGCTCCTCACCCTATCTTTAAGGGAAAGCCCAGACACCCTGTGGAGGAAACTCATTTCAGCCGAGTGTATTCGCGATCTAGTTCTTTCGGTCACTACCCATAGCTCATGACCATAGGTGAGGGTAGGAACGTAGATCGACTGGTAAATTGAGAGCTTTGCCTTACGGCTCAGCTCTTTTTTCACCACGACAGACCGATGCAGAGCCCGCATCACTGCGGATTCCGCACAGATCCACCTGTCGATCTCACGATCCATTCTTCCATACAGTATACTGCACTGCTGTTGTCTCCAGCCAGGAAATTTGGGACCATGTACATTTATTAAGCATAAAAATCAGAAAGACTAACAAAGTCAATTACTGCTCTTCATAACAATGATTTGCATTTTATCATGAACACATGTAATCACTTTGCCTATCAGTCTTCAAGCCTATAGGTCAGCAGTCAATGACTCAGAAAGATTCAAGAATGTGTGCCTGCCTGGGAAATTCTGCATTTGTGATACCACCAATTTTATCTTTTAGTCTTCATGTATGTAGCAGCAAATAATTCTGATATAACTATTGGGTGTTAGTGTGGTCTAAAAGGCAGTTGTAAGTATAAGCGTACTAGCTATGACAGGCTAGGTTTTCAACTCTTGGTTTATCTTTTTAATTTTTTTTTCTATACAGCTAGTGGCAATGCCTCTACATTAACTCCCATAAATGTCTTTCCTGTCAACTATGTTAATTTGTAACACTTCTTTTTCTAGCATTGTACTGTATATCTTTGCAATTTACATGTTTTTTACTTGGGCTAGTAAAATATTTAAATATATTTGTAAGAGCCAATCCTAGAAAGTTAATGCTTTATGTTAAACTCATATTAATACATGCACAATTGGAATATAATTTTCTTTCAATAGCCATAGACAGTGGTATAGTCTTTTACCCCCTTTAAGTTAATATGACATAAAACTTTCTTGCTATATCTGAGATAGTGTGTTAATTAAGTTAGTTTCAGTTTCTGTTTAGAATAGGTCCCAGTGCTAGCAGGGACTGAAAGTCTCATTTACAGTATAAAAATGGGATAAGAATACAGTTTTCTGAATGTTTAGAAATTAAAAAAGATTTATAAGCTTTGAAAGGAATTTTTCTTAAACAAGAACTTTTCTTTATTATATCAATTGTTTTCTCTATTTTTGTGTGAACTGTTTTACTTTGAATTTTTACTAAAGCTTTTTTAACAAAGATATTTTGTCTGTGGAATCATTTCAATGCGTCAAGCATTGCCAGAATCCCATTAAACATGCTGAAGCTGCAGAATTTTGGATAAACACAGCTACAATATTAATATTATTTTAAAAGTATTAAATTCCATTAATCCTAATAAGTTTAAAATTTAAGATAATCCAGAAATATCAACAATTTTGTCAACTGTATTGCCAAAGAATTAAGAGGTATTTAAATACATACATATATAATATTAGGCCTGGGAAAGTTAACATATCAATTTTTCTGATTAATGTGACCTATTTAACAATTTAAAAAATATTGTCTCATTCAGGGCCAGCAACAAGGCAATCACTTTTGGTAGTGCTTTGGTCAGGGCTGCATTTTCATGTAATGTTTTTAACATTGTGAAACAATAATATAAAAATGTTATGTGTGAACCTAAAGAATTACATACACCCCCAGTATCGTATTTATATACTATAGCAGAATACCCGCGCTTCGCAGCGGAGAAGTACTGTGTTAAAGAAGTTATGAAAAAGAAAAGGAAAAATTTTAAAAATAACGTAACTTGATTGTTAATGTACAGTAATTGTTTTGTCATTGATATGAGTGTTGTTGTCATATCTATCTATATATATATATAGCAGAATACCCGCGCTTCGCAACGGAGAAGTAGTGTGTTAAAGAAGGTATGAAAAAGAAAAGGAACATTTTTAAAAATAACGTAACATGATTGTTAATGTAATTGTTGTGTATATATATATAGCAAAATACATATCTATATACATATCTACATATACATATATATATGCATACCTATCTACTGTACATCATATATACACACACATATACATACATACACACACAGACACACACATATATATAATTTGTGTGTGTGTGTGTATGTATGTGTGTGTATACACATACATACAAACATACACACAGGTATATATAAATATATGTGTATATATATATGTATGTGTCTATATGTGTGTGTATAGCTTTGATCACTGAGTGCAAGGGAAAAATAATAAAATGTAGTCTATAAGTTATTAAACAGTAAAACATTAACATTTTAAGAAGTAAAGGTACATTGAGCACTACTGTAGTGGTTGCGGGTAAACTAAATTTTAAAGACGGTATAACAGAAGAGGTAAGTAGTACTAACAGCAGCTAAAATGTATATGGATCATCTCTCGGTAGTAGATCCCTTTTGAAAGGCGCTACACGACGGCTGTGGTATAGAAATTACATTTTCTATGTGAAAGTCCAAATTTCTGCCTCTGGTAATGTGCCTTACCGGCAATTAAAGAAAATTAGTTTTGTGTCCTCTGCAGTGTTAAGAGAGAAAGGCTTTGGTTTGGGATAAAAGGAAAAAAGGTGTAAAGAAAGGAAAGTTGCGTTTTTCTTTTATATAATATAGAGAGATGTGTTCGCTGACGATATGAGCGCCTTTTGGGGACAGTCGCGGTGGGTCTTGTGCAGACTGGTGAGACGTCCCAGCTATTAATCGGCTGTGATGGCACTGTCAGTCCTTCACTCCTGTGCGTGTCTTCATAAGAGCTGACGACCTCATAATCGTATACGTGCAAAATAAAGTGCGAAGCGCCTTAATATTATTTTGCCGCAGACGCGCAGTCAGCGTGTGAAAGGCCGGCACAGCTATGCGCGCGCGCCGGCTGCTCGACTTT
>JANRMT010027041.1:123928309-123962894 GCA_026402145.1 Polypterus bichir lapradei | reverse complement strand
GCTGTGTAAGGGCTATTTGACCAAGAAGGAGAGTGATGGAGTGCTGTAAATGGTCATGAAAATAAAGAAAACACATTGAATGAGGAGGTGTGTCCAAACTTTTGGCCTGTACTGTATATTTAGATATGCTTACACTTAAAATCCGCGATGGAGTGAAGCAGAGAAAGTCGAAGCGTGATATAGCGAGGGATCACTGTATACACTTTCTCAGTAGGCCCATCTTCTAGTCCCATAGTATCTCATATAATTGCTGTGCCAATGATATACAGCTGTACCTGTTGTTCCCTCCAGAGGACTACACAATATCACCTAGAATCTTGCCACATCTCACGAATGTTACAGCCTGGATGATGGAGCACCATCTCCAACTAAATTTGGCAAAGATGGGCCTTCTTGATATGCCAGGATATCTGTCTGTCTATTCAGCATCCCATCTCAGATTAGAATCACTAACAAATTTCAAGTCTGGGGGATCAATGATCAGTTGTTCCTTTACTCTATACAATACACACAAGATAAGACTGTATCTGTCAGAATATGCAGCACAACTCCTGGTCCTGACTTTGACCTTGTCAAATCTGGAATACTGCAACTGTTAGATACCAGGAGTACCAGAATGTGTCACCAAGTTTCTGCAGATGACTAGATACAGTAAAATGCAGCCACATGCCTGGTGATCAACTAAAGAGGTTCTATGCTTCCTGCTTGCCCACTCAGGTCTGCTAATGAATGACATCTGGTGATGACACCTCTCTCTCAATCCAAACAATTATTCATGGGCAGTTCCTAGCTGGTTTAACAAACTGTCCACCTCTGTGTGAAATTCTGATTCCCTCAATCTGTTTTAGAAGTATTTGAAGGCTATCTTGTTTTGTGAATTTCTCTTTTAACTGATATAGGAGTTTAACTAGCTTATACAATATTTTGCTCTGAGCTCTTCATTTGAAATGATCAATTTTGTGACCTTGTCTTGTATCACTTGTTTTTAAACAGCCCCCGAGACTGATGTTTACTTTATTATGCTGACCTCGTATTGGATAAAAGGGTATACTAAGAAAATAAATGTAGATACAAATGTACCATTCATATTAACAAGAAAAGAGTGCATACAGTGCATCCGGAAAGTATTCACAGCGCATCACTTTTCCCACCAGGTGTAATTGAAAAAAGAGCAGGATAAATCAAGGTCAGAAATAAAAGGCAAAGAGTAGACAACAAAGTCTTTTCGCATTCGCATCATTCTTATGCCCAAAACGTGGATTTACACAATAATAGACCATATGCTAAGAGTATCTGTGGTCCCGCAACAGTTAAAGCAACGACAAGTTGAATTTCAAAGAATACACATTTCGGTCAGGTGTATATTTATGATCACGGAGAAGCAATGCAAATTTTAACAGGCAAAAAGAAAGGTAATGTATATATTTTGCGAATAACATTACACACCAAAGGAGATCGTGATATGCCATTCATATTAAAATGTTTACAGTTTACTGTGAGAATAGCTTTGCTATGACAATCAAATCACAGGGACAAACATTAGAAAAAGTCGGATTATTTATTAGAGAAACAGAAACAATATTCATTCACGGGCAGTTATACGTTGCGTTGTCACAATGTGTCTCCAAAAAATATTGTTTTTAATGAAGCTTTAAAGTAAAAGTGCAAATAATGAAATTTAAACAACTCCAAAGAAAAAAAATTAAAACTGTATATCTGATTAACCAAACACAGGGGTTGGCGAGTGAAGCCCCCTAGTTACCTTAAATAAAAATGTTAAAAATCGTATATGATAAAATCTAGTTAAGGCAAAGAAAAGTATATAAAGACTTGATCTCATAATAAATAACCTCAGAAGATTTAACTTAATGTAAGGATTCAAGCCATAAGTTAACTTTCAGTGCCATTAAAAATATGATGTACAGGTTTTATGTTCTGCTGTAAATGTTCTAACCATACAAAATAAACTGAAGCTTTTTTTCTGCAGCTACAGTCCTTGCGCTGTGATTAAATGTGACTGCTTTTCTCATGTTTTAAGAGTATTTAATTTATCCAGTGAAAAAGTAGGGCATTACAAACAGATTCAATACGACAGAAAGGACTACACACTTTGTTCCAAATGCTGTGATAATACTTCTCAGCATCATTTTTATTTTTTTCATTTTTTGTTTCCAAGTTCATTGCTTTGGGTATTAAAAACACTTTCTTTTGGAATGTATCTGAAGCACACTACTATGCATTCTATGCTATGCTCATTTGTCTGCTTGTGTTGCATTCTGTTTTAATGTTTTGTTTCCAATTAAAAGAAATAAAAAAATGACCTAAATTTTTAAAATGTTAAATATTGCTAACAAACAGCATTCTCAAACAATATTTTAAAAGAGTGTATCAACATAAAGTGAAGTAAGACTAAAGCTTATAAAGTCCCTCTGGGACAGGACATTCTCTTTACAAGGTAATAGAAATACATTATAATAGAATAAAACTATTCTTACTGCTGGCAAAGTACAACTCAGTGTCATCAGAAATATTTTTGTTCACTGTTGCACTAAGCCACAGGAGTACTGACAGGTAGGTGAATCTTTCCCCTGCCATCTTAATTTGAAGTTATACCACAGCAAAAATATTACAGAACACAAAACTTCTCAATACTGTCTATAAAGGGTTTACATTATATACATCTGTATCAAATATAAATTTGAATAAATATTAAAACTAAGAAAGCCCAACATAGGTCGTGCTAACAGGTAATTCAGTTTTTTTTATTTAACTTCAGGTAAAAAAAATAATAATGGAAGGTGTTATCAAAATCAGGGCATTTGACATCTTGCCTGAAGAAGGGGCCTGAGTTGCCTCAAAAGCTTGCATATTGTAATCTTTAGTTAGCCAATAAAAGGTGTCATTTTGCTTCACTTCTCACTAAATGCTAACACAGTAAACCAATGCAAGTAACACAAAATCAAGTAATTTTTGTGATGCTAATAAGCTTATCTTCACAAGAGCAGATGTATGGTATCGCAATGTGTAGTTAAGCTTACAAGGAATTACCAGTGGTGAGACTATACAGTATCTGTGGCTGCACAGGGCAGATTCAAATTTCTCACAAAATCATCAGCTCCACACTGATTATGAGAAAACATCTCTGAATGCCAACAGGAAAGGCAGGAGGTGCAAGAGGGCAGTAGAGTCTGTCCTCAGGAATCAAAACCACACTGGGCTCCAGAGCCTGAGAAAGTCACTCTGGAGTTTTGGTCTAGCACATTCCCCTGGCCAAGGAAAACAGTAAAGGTTAGTGTAAGGGAGGGGGAGTGGAGTGGAAGACAGAGAGAGATAGAGATGGGGAGAGGGGTAACAGAGATGAGTGTTTACAAGAGACATGATTTACAGAAGACAAGTACAGAGTCTTCAGCCAGGGAGGATGAAACTAGTAATCTTCTGCTTGGCTGCTAGCCTTGGTTGTACTTTAAAAGAATGGGCAACCAGCATGTTCCAAGGAGAACCTGCCATTTAAAGACTTCAAATGACTCGTTGCAGGGATTCCAGTGATTGCAAGGGAAGTTCTAAGCTGGTGCCTCAGTAGGCAAAGTGAGTGGCTTCCTACTTCAAAAGTGATTTTTTGAGTAGACTAGGCCTGGATGTGCCCATGATTAAAGTTAAAAACCAGCTTTGACTAGGAATATAGGCCAAGAGAGAGAGAGATACAGTTGTGCTTGAAAGTTTGTGAACCCTTTAGAATTTTCTATATTTCTGCATAAATATATATGACCTAAAACATCATCAGATTTTCACTGAAGTCCTAAAAGTAGATAAAGGGAAACCAGTTAAACAAATGAGACAGAAATATTATACTTGGTCATTTATTTATTAAGGAAAATGATTGAATATTACATATTTGTGAGTGGCAAAAGTATGTGAACCTTTGCTTTCAGTATCTGGTGTGGGCCCCCCCCCCCCCCCTTGCAGCAATAACTGCAACTAAATGTTTCCGGTAACTTTTGATCATTCCTGCACACCGGCTTGAGAGAGGCCTTCAGTTGCTTAGAAGTTACCCTGGGGTCCTTTGTGACCTCGCCGACTATTACACACCTTGCTCTTGAAGTGATGGAGGGTAACAATGGTCTTGAATTTCCTCCATTTGTACATAATCTGTCTGACTGTGGATTGGTGGAGTCCAAACTCTTTAGAGGTGGTTTTGTAACCTTTTACAGCCTGATGAGCATCAACAACTCTTTTTCTGAGGTCCTCTGAAATCTCCTTTGTTCGTGCCATGATATATTTCCACAAACATGTGTTGTGAAGAGCAGACTTTGATAGATCCCTGTTCTTTAAATAACACAGGGTGCCCACTCACACCTGATTGTCATCCCATTGATTGAAAACACCTGACTTTAATTTCACCTTCAAGCTAACTGCTAATCCTAGAGGTTCACATACTTTTGCCACTCACAAATATTTAAAATTTGATCATTTTCCTTAATAAATAAATGACCAAGTATAATATTTTTGTCTCATTTGTTTAACTGGTTTCTCTTTATATACTTTTAGGACTTGAGTGAAAATCTGATGATGTTTTAGGTCATATTTATGCAGAAATATAGAAAATTCTAAAGGGTTCACAAACATTCAAGCACAACTGAATGTGCTTTCAAAACTATTGGCATTGCTAGGACCTAAAGCACAAGGGAATCTGCTTTTCAGAAGGCTCTGAATTTTTTACTACAGGATGCCTTCAGAATATTTTTGCCATTCCCACTGTAAGCAAACACCTACGTCTTATGCATTTTAGGTCCTTTAGTGTACACAGGCATAGTTTTGTAAATGGGAAAACAATTTTGAAATGAAAACGTAGTAGTGCACACATAGTCTCAGATTACTGACATTTTTTACAACTATAAAATAAGTAATTTTTAAAGGAAAAAAAGCTTTATTACAGTAATGATAGTAAGAATAATAAATCAGCCAAAAATACAAGAGATTCAATATATATTAGGATTTTTTAATCACATGTGAAATCATATTTTTATTGCAACTGAAATATTGCTTTTAAATTAAATTCTGAACTTCTGTTCTATGCCACTGTGTATTAAATTTACGGTAATTAAATCTCAAATGCAACACAATATTTAACTAGGACCTTTACAAAAGTAATTATGTATACACTGTATTTATCACTCAAGTACATACGGTAGAGTGCCTAAAATATTTGGAGATACTTGGAGCTTTCTTTACACCACACCTCAAATTCCCTTTACATGGTAACAAAGAATATCCTTAAGTAGAAGGCTGTCTGAACTATAGAAACATTCATCTGAAATCTTGGTTTCCTATATAAAGTAGGTAGGTACTGTAAATATGCTGAAAAAGATCTGTGTGACGTGTAGACCAAAACCTCTGAAAACATTAAGTATGTTGTTTACTGTGCAAACTTAAGCAAACCATATTTGTTGCTTATATGGATACTATAATAAAATGCAAATTGTTTTAACAAAATTTAAGAAACATCCATCATACAAAATTATTTTATACAATAAAGGCTGACAGCTAGTCAATGCACCTCTGTTAAGAGTAGGATTACAATCACATAACATATTTACAGTTTTAGACTAACAAAGATATGATAAATTTAAAATCTTTGTCCACTGTAAACACAATGATCCCTTTTTGTCTTATCAAATGCCTAAAAGGCAAAAAAGACATTTTTGAAACTGTCAGGTGTTCATCAAGTTTGCAGTTAAAGCATTCAAAACAAAGGTCCATTGCTCTCCACTTTTTTGTTAGTGCTGAGAATGGATATTTAGTCTGACGAGCTTATATCAGCAATTTTAAAATACAGTACAGCAATTCAGCAAAGCATCTACCTGATGGCTACAGGCACAGCTGCCAAGTTGCTGCAATGTTGCCAAGGACAATGCAGTACTGGCTTATAGCCTGACAAATTACAAACTATTTTCAAAAGTCAGATGAGGAAAACAATTGTTTCATGTTCTGAATTCACTGCTTTTGTCATCATGTTTTCCTTAAAAGCCTAAATTAAACAGCACTGTTTTAAAAGTCAGCAGACAGTATCCACATAATAGAGTCTTTTAACTTTAAATATATAAATGAGAGATAAAATAAAAACCTAATAGCACATTGTGTTTAAAAATTCATATGACTTATAACCATGCAATTTTTCAATTCCAAATAAAAATCTACTGTCATCACAGATTTAAATTGGACTCCTTTTAGCCACATGAATGATGAAGTAACTTACACAGTGACTGGCAAGTTTAAAATAATGTAAGCATAAAATATTTTAAATAAATTAACAAATTATTACATTTTCATATTTCTAAAATGTAGCCAAATATTACTTTTTATAATTGTATTTTCTAAGCACATTGCTTAATTTGAATGTGTCTAAAATGATAAATCTACACAGTGTAGCTAAAACGGTCATTATTAGTAAAAAATTTGAAATGTACAGCAATATTTTACAATATAAGAGAGTTTGATAAAATACTAAGTTAAAAACCTCAGTGAAAGCTTTTATGGAAGTTAAAACTACTTTGCAATTCACTAGAAATTTCCCTTTGTAAACTTTACATGACCTAAAATAAAAATCATGATTATTTCATCTCTTAACATTACATATTCCTGGTGCTTTTAAAAATTACTTACACCAAAACCTTTGTGAAGAAGCAATGTCTATACCTCCCTTTCCTCCGTCATTTTAAGCCATTTCATACCTGTACAACCTCTCTTCTCGAACTGCATGTTTTCGGAAAGGAATGACTCTGCTGCTGCTGCTCTCATCAGGACTGCAGCTTCCACTGGGAGAAGGTACAGGAGAACGCATAGGAGCAGGAGTCATAGTTCCTTGATTCAGTTTAAACAAAATAAAAATTCTGCTGCCCAGTGTGAAGGGTTCAGCTCACATAAAAACACCACAAATTACAGCAGATGCTCTGATATAAACAGTGTCAACTTTGTCTTTAGAACATCTTGTCTAGCACAGCTTTACACAGCAATTTGAAAAGGAGGGGCTTATATCTTATTAACCAATCCAGTGATAAATAATTTGGCAGGCTCTCCCAACCTACTGGCAATCAAATTTATTAGAGCCATGGCCTTATCTGTCTGTCTCAGATTATGTTTTAAACTGTTGTTTTCACAGATGGAAGCAGGTTGCTAAAAATTGGCCCTAGAGATTAGATACTGTAAGCAGCTGCAATGTTTATCCACCAGCTAAAGAAATCAGAAAGCAACTGGCTGTTGTAGCTAGGGTTCCTGGACTTGAGCGGAGTGCAGACCACAGTACTTCATCTAGTGGTGTCTAGATGACTTCTCATAAATCTGAATTAAATAAGGAAATGGGATGGATAAATACATGACCTAGATAGCAATAGTTTCTCTTTTATTGCAAAATATTTTAAAATATGTTTATGAAAAAAGAATTATATATATATATATATATATATATATATATATATATATATATATACTCAGCAAAAAAAGAAACGTCCCTTTTTCAGGACTGTGTATTTCAACAATAATGTTTTAAAAATCCAAATAACTTTACAGATCTTCATTGTAAATTGTTTAAACAATGTTTTCCATGCATGTTCAATTAACCATAATCAATTAATTAACATGCACCTGTGGAATGGTCGTTAAGACCTTAACAGCTTACAGAAAGTAGGCATTTAAGGTCACAGTTATAAAAACGCAGGACACTAAAGAGACTTGTCTACCGACTGTGAAAAACACCCAAAGAAAGATGCCCAGGGTCCCTGCTCATCTGCGTGAATGTGCATTAGGCATGCTGCAGGGAGGCATGAGGACTGCTGATGTGTCTAGGGCAATAAATTGCCATGTCCGCACTGTGAGACGCCTAAGACAGCGCTACAGGGAGACAGGAAGGACAGCTGATCATCCTCGCAGTGGAAGACCACGTGTAACAACACCTGCACAGGATCGGTACATCCGAATATCACACCTGCGTGACAGGTACAGGATTGCCACAACAACTGCCCGGGATGTCCAGGAACTTGCAGGTGCCTTGGTGGAAGAGTGGGGTAACATCTCACAGCAAGAACTGACAAATCTGGTCCAGTCCATGAGGAGGAGATGCACTGCAGTACTTCAAGCAGCTGGTGGCCACACCAGATACTGACTGGTACTTTTGATTTTGAGCCTCCCTTCATTCAGGGACACATTGTGAAACATTTTTAGTTTATGTCTTATGGTGTTGACTCTTTTAGTGTTCATACAAATATTTACACATTAAGTCTACTGAAAGTAAAAACAGTTGAAAGTCAGGGGACGTTTCTTTTTTTGCTGAGTATATATATATATATACTGTATATATATATATATATACAGTGAAGGTAACCATGACCATGTAACTCTATGGAGTATAATGTAAAATTTATAAACCAACAAATCTTTGATAACAAAAATTCCAGGGAAAAATCAATGGAAAAATCTATGGAACAGTGGTATGTTTGGAGGAGGAAAAATAAAGCATATGCTGAAAAGAACACCCTACTTACGATGAAGCATGGCAGTGGCTCAGTGATGCCCTAAGGCCATTTTGGTTCTTCAGGCACTGGAAAACTGCAGCGTGGGAAGAGCACGATGGATTCATTCAAGTATTAAGAAATCCCATCTGTGAGGAAGCTGAACTAGGACGTCACTAGAACTTCCAAAAAGACAATTATCCCAAGCAAACCTTAAAGGCCACCAAGGCTTGGTTTCAGAAAAAAGTCCTGGAAAACTCGAGAGCAGTCACCCGAATTGAACCCCACAGAAGAAGGCGACTGTAGCACACAAACCCAAGAATATTACTGAGCTGGAGGCCACTGCCCATGAGGAATGGGCTATGATTTCTCAGGAACACTGCCAGAAACTGTTGTCTGGCTGTGCATCACATTTGCAGCAAGTCATAACAACAAAAGAGTGGTATACTATTAAAGATGCTGATCATGAAGGGGTTGAATAATTATGAGATTGCAGTAGTCATTAAAAGTAGCATTTTGTGTTGAATGTGGAGAAACCACCTTAAATAGCTCAACACAACTAATATTTCAACTGTTCTTGTTTGATTTGTGTATTGCAAACAGCTGAACACTTGCAAATTTTGCCAATAAGCCTAATTTACAATGGGGGTTGAAATATTTTGAGTGTAATTGTACCTATTTTATAAATATTAGCACTACAATTTAAACAGACGACTTGGCACTTTCAAGCCATGGGCCCAGGGGTGCCACAAAAGGCATTGCCTCCAACCCCATAACCTAAAACTAGAAAAAGCTGGTATGAAAATGTATGTAGAGGATGGACAAATTGTAAATACATATGGTATTCTGCTGGGCTACCACCCTTTGCAAACCTGGTAGTCCAAGTATGGTTTCTGGTAGCTCAGCCTTATATACAGGGTGAAATATTACCTGCAACTATTTACGGCAACATTTACAGTCATATGAAAAAGTCTGGGAACCCCTCTTAATTCTTTGGATTTTTTTTATCATTGGCTGAGCTTTCAAAGTAGCAACTTCCTTTTAATATATGACATGCCTTATGGAAACAGTAATATTTTAGCAGTGACATTAAGTTTATTGGATTAACAGAAAATATGCAATATGCATCATAACAAAATTAGACAGGTACATACATTTGGGCACCCCAAAAGAAATACAGTGGACCTGAAGTAATTTTCCCCCATAGGATTGTATGTAAATACAATTAATCTGTTCCGGGCCGTACAAGCTGTAAGTAAATATATTTTTTTTAAGATTATTAAGCACAAAAATAGTTAATTATACCATAGAAAGCACAGTGTAATAGTAAACTAAATGTAAAAACATTGAATTTGAGAAAAATATTGAATTTGAAAAAACCTTGAACAGAGAAAACTAACATTGCAAGAGTTCACGCTATAGCCTTATGAACCGCTCTCTGTAAACACTTTTTTTTAATGAGTTTTAAGCACAGGGAAAAAATTTACATTTGAAAAATCCATAATTTATACAAAAACTAACCATAAACAACCAAGAAAACTAACCTTGCATGAGTCAAGTTCTGGCATGAAGGAAGTGAGGAGGAACTGGGTGGAGAGGAGATTACAGTTTTGAGGTAAAGTCTGTGAAGATGTGGGTTCGCTGCATGCTCCCATCTCGCATTTGGGAGCCCTTAAACCCGTCACCTTCGGTAATGTTACCGATGAGCACGACAGTGAGGCACTACAATGGAGCAATCGGATGGTGCAAAAAGTGCCAAGTGCTTTTATTAAAATCAACAAAACAACAATCAAAAACAAAGTCCAATATAAAGTGCAGTGCTTTCAGAATCCTTCAATAAATAAATGATCCCATAAAAACAGAAGTGAAGTGGAGGTTAAAATCCAACAGAAAAAAGTCTTCATTAAATACGAGATTAAAATAATGTTCGAAGCATCTCTTTAAAAAAAAGGCCGGTGCATTCTTTAACTGCCTTCTTGGCCCTACTGCCTTCTTTAACTCCCGCAGAGTTTGTTTTATGAAGGACTGGAGTGACCGGAAGGTGGATGACTCTCCACATAAGGCCACGGAAGGCAGTGGGGAGTCAAGACTTGGGGCGGGTATTCCTCAGCGTGGGCACCCTGGTCGCTGTGGATCCCAAGTTGCTGTCAGGAGGAACCTATCGGAGCCAGGGATCGGAGAGGCGAACTGAACAGCCTAAGTAGGCAGAGTGAAGGTCAGCTGCAGGTAGAGTGACTCCCCTATTGAGAAACCCAGACGGGGGAAGCAGGGAAGTCGCTGGTAAAAAGGCATTGGGCTTGTTGTTGTTTTTAAAAGAATGCTTCCTGTGCTATTTTAACCTCGTGTGTTTTTTTAAGAAGACTTTTTTCTATTGCTTTTAACCTCCACATTTTCACTTCTGGGTTTTATTGGATTATTTATTGACTATTTTTGAATGACTGCACTTTATTTAGTTTGAACTTTGTTTTGTTTCAATTACTGTTTTAAATAAAAGCACTTGACACTTTTGCACCATCCCCTTGCTATGTTGTTGCCTCACTGCTAAGCTCATCGGTGACATTACCGACGGTGACAGGTTCAAGGGCTCCCAGACAGAAGATTGGAACATGTAACGAACCCGCATCTTCACACCCCTGCGTAACTTCAACTTTGTGACTGATGCTTGAACATTATCCTGAAGAATTTGTTGATATTGGGTTGAATTCATCTGACCCTCGACTTTAACAAGGTCCCCAGTCCCTGAACTAGCCACACAGCATGATGGAACCTCCGCCAAATTTGACAGTAGGTAGCAGGTGTTTTTGTTGGAATACAGTGTTCTTCTTCCGCCATACAAAGCGTTTTTTGTTATGACCGAACAACTACATTTTTGCCTCATCAGTCCAAAGCACTTTGTTCCAAAATGAACCTGGCTCATCTAAATGAGCATTTGCATACAACAAGCGACTGTTTGTGGCATGAGTGTAGAAAGGGCTTCTTTCTCATCACCCTACCATACAAATGTTCTTTGTGAAAATTGCGCTGAATTGTAGAACGATGTACAAATACACCATCTGCAGCAAGATGTTCTTGCAAATCTCTAGAGGTGATCTGTGGGTTGTCTGTAACCATTCTCACAATACTGTGCATATGCCGCTCCTGTATTTTTCTTGGCCTGCCAGACCTGGGTTTAACTGACAGTTTAAACCTCTGAGATAGCTTATTGTAGCCTTCCCTTAAACCATGATACTGAACAATCTTTGTTTTCAGATCTTTTGAGAGTTGCTTTGAGGATCCCATGCTGTCACTCTTCAGAGGAGAGTCAAAGGGAAGCACAACTTGCAATTGACCTTAAATACTTTTTCTCACGATTGGACACACCTGTCTATGAAGTTCAAGGCTTAACGAGCTATTCCAACCAATTTGGTGTTGCAAGTAATCAGTATTGAGCAGTTACATGCATTTAAATCAGAAAAATTACAACGGGACCCAAATTTATGCACAGCCAGTTTTTCACATTTGATTTAATTTCATACAACTAAATACTGCTTCACTAAAAATCTTTGCTTGGAAAACACCCCAGTACTCATATGTTCCTAGGAAATGAAAGACTTACCACTGTTATCTTTCTTTGTTGAAAGTAGAGTAAATTATTATGCAGGCTGTGAGGCATTCCCAAACTTTTTCATATGACTCTATTGATAAAGTTTTCTCGAACACGAGTGCATAGCACTCTACTACCATAACATAAACGCAACTGGAATCTTGTAAAAGAATATTTTAGCAAATAGATGATGTTTAACACAAGAATCCCTGAAGCCTATGAAAAAAGTCGTACTCCTGAGCCACCTTAAATTCCTTCGCACCTCTCCATCAGCATCTTTTGTTTAGTAAATGTGTCATTCAGCACAAGCAGCAAGCAGCCTGCTATCCCATCCCCCCACCGATGCAGCTGAAGTCTCTTTGTCTGGGAAGAGGTGCCTGCAGTTGCATAGGGTAAATAATATATCATTATTTGGAATACATACATTTCATGCGTATTCCGTGTCTACAACGATTTGGGTAAATGTAGGATGACAGGAAATGCGAGGCAAGAAATGCTGAATACATACCTAATACAGAATTTTTTTCAATGATATAATAATAATGATGTGAAGTGTATAATGTGTGAAGAATTTAGTCCAGATATCAAAAAAACACATGCACATAGTTAAAAACCCAAGCTCAAATGTCAATCGACAGTAAGTTGATATGTCTTCTTGGCTGGTGCAGAGGTAAGAACTGCTGTCACATAATCAAAAGATTGTGGGTTCAAGTCCGGGTGCTCCTCATTTTGAGTATTGAGCTGCTATTATTAGAATATAATAAAAACATACATTTGATCTGAGTTTGCAACACCTGGTGTAAATTTTGGCTACTTGTAAAAGTTAGCGCTCTTTTTTATTACTGAGTGTTATTCCATCAGTTATGTTTAGGTCGTACAACACACTTGCCTCTCTCTCTCTGAGCTGATGGTGTTTATCTCCATTCTTTTCACAAGAGCAGTGATGACCACAGTTGGTGCTGTGGTTGATGCCAGCTCAGAACTACAGTACAGGCCAAAAGTTTGGACACACCTCCTCATTCAATGTGTTTTCTTTATTTTCATGACTGAAGGCATCAAAACTATGAATGAACACATGTGGAGTTATGTACTTAACAAAAAAAGGTGAAATAACTGAAAACATGTTTTATATTCTAGTTTCTTCAAAATAGCCACCCTTTGCTCTGATTACTGCTTTGCACACTCTTGGCATTCTCTTGATGAGCTTCAACAGGTAGTCACCTGAAATGGTTTTCACTTCACAGGTGTGCCTTATCAGGGTTATTTAGTGGAATTTCTTGCTTTATCAATGGGGTTGGGACCAGCAGTTGTGTTGTGCAGAAGTCAGGTTAGTTGGACGATCATTTATTTTTCAACAGGACAATGACCCCAAACACACCTCCAGGCTGTGTAAGGGCTATTTGACCAAAATAAAGAAAACACATTGAATGAGGAGGTGTGTCCAAACTTTTGGCCTGTACTGTATTTGTTGTACCAGCAGTCAAAGATACGATGCCCCGTGACCGCTTCCAGACTATCATGCGGGATTTGCGCTTTGACAATAAAGACACCCGTGCAGAACATGTGAAAAACAACAGACTTGCTGCAATCTCAGACATCTGGCAACATTTTGTTGAGAACTGTGCTTTGAGTTACAACCCAGGGCAACATATTACTGTTGATGAGCAACTGTTTCCAAACAATGTCAGTTGTCCTTTCTTGCAATACATCTCAACCAAGCCTGACAAATTTGGCATAAAGTTTTGGATTACGGCAGATTTGGAGACAAAGTAAATGTGCAATGCCACAAATATCTTTCTGGTGGCTTGGGAAATCTTGACAATTCCCTAAGAAAAGCTGAAAATTGGTGGACAGAGAGAGGGAAGTCTGAACTGACCGAATCCTCAACATGAAAAGTGGTCTGAGATCAAGAGATGATTATGATGGACAATATGGATTGGAAAATTAGACATACCACATCAATCAGCCTTCACTTGCCATTCCATCATTGTCTTTCAAAGGAACACCCAGATTATACAAAACATTTACCACATGTACCAAATTCAGTTTGCCCACCTAACCAGGATAAGTTTAATCTGCAATAAATATGCATATGTAAAACTTTAGATACATTTTCATGAAGAATGAGCAAAAACTAGAGGTTTGGACTGGGTATATGCAACTACAGATCTACTTGCCAGTAAGTACTAACAAACCTATAATGAATAGATATAAAATAACACACACGATTAAACCAGTTCTGAAGAGCTCTTGATTTTGAATATTATTCTAAGCAACAAGACAGGTTATACTTTACTATAAAGTACAGAATTTAAATTGATATGGGATACAGTAGATCTTCAAAACAAGAACATTCAGTCAGTCAGTTGCTGAATGACCAAACATCCAAAATCCATAAAAGTACAGCACAGGTGAATTAAATATTTGATAACACAGCAGATAATTCTATTACAGTATATTTAAAAAGCAGTGGAAACTGTGTCATGCTAGTAGTTGCTGTTGGAATAAGGTCCAGCTAACCATGGCTCTACAATGGTTAAAGCAGTTAAAAAAAGAAGATCAATGGATATAAACCTAATGAAAGATCAAAACACAAGACATACACACAAATAAGCACTGTAAATTGAAGATAATGTATGGCCTGGGTCATTAGGGTAGGATGAACTCAGTTTAAAGTTCAAAGTTTAGGCATCTCATTCAGGGTTAATCCCTGTCTTGCATACACTGGTCTCTGCAATATAAAACTAAATTAAGAATGGATCTATAGAAACTATACAGTATTAAGCAGCACTTTTTCTACGTCCAAAACGTTTTTAATATTTTGTGCTCTATAAAATGATTGCTTTACATATTAACAAAAAACAGAACTAATACATTCCTACAAATATTTGGATTATGCCTAGATTGATTTTATATATTGTGAAAGAAAGAAAAACTACTTAAATAATAGGGAAACAAAGCTATGACTTACAAAACATTTTGGAACTTCACATACACCATTTGTAATGTGTAAATATAAAAAGTGATTTTGAAAACAACTTGCAGTGGTACAGAAACATCATTAGCAGGAAAATCTCAGATTAGACAAAATAGTTCTTAGTGCACTAGGAAATGAAAGAAAACAAATACAAGAAATGCTTGGGCATCTGTTCTAGAGATGTTTGCCATCTAAAACTGTTGTCCATCAACGTAGTGAAATGCAGAAATAATTCCTTGGTAAACTGTAAAGTTACTGATGTCAAGCAAAGATACTCTGCAAGTTTCATTATAAAAGATATCTGTTTTCTGAAAAGGTACCAGAAGCTTCACCTTCAATTAGCAACAGCTAAAGTAGACTCTCCTGCACCTAGATCCATAGAGCTGACACATGAGTGAAGTGAAGGTTTAATGCCATGTCAGTAAGCTTCCCTGTCTGGATTAACTAGTCCTAACTTAATGTCACTTAAAATCTTTTTACCAAAGCACTTGACCCCTTAAATGTCTCACAAAGCAAGAAATAACTGTCCCTTCCCAGAATAATTTTAGTTAAAGTGAATGAGAAGAAGGAGAGCCATCATTATCCAATATTCTAAATCCAGTTCAAAGTCATGTGGGCTGGTACCCATCCCAACAGCACCAAACACAAGACAGGAACCAGGTCTGCATTGAGTGTCAGTTGCTAGTAGGGTGCATGCTTGTTTACAGCCACACCCACTCAAAACAGGCCAACTTAGAGTATAGCTTACAACAAAAACCTTTGTGATGTGCGAGGGAAGTGTCAGAAATAATAAAAAAAAAAGGAAAATAATTACGCCCTAATAAGGACAAAACTATCAAAAACCAAGACATCATTATGTCCTAACATTAGACATATCTTATTTCTCAACAACAACAAATCTGTATTGTCATTATTTCTTAATTTTTAAAAGTTAGCCTGTACTCTACACATGACTCAATAACTTGTAAAAACACTTTAGCAGTAAAGACTTGAATAATATTCTCCTGTATGAGTTGATCAGTTTCATACATCACATTTGATTTTTAGTATGACTGAACACATCAATAAACCCTTAACTTTTGCAGGTGCAGTGTCTAGCTCAGGATCCAGTTTAAGTGTTAATGGTTTGCTGCAAACATATTGCACTTGAAGAAGACTTCTGATAACTGATGGAATTGTATCTCTTCGCAGGTCTAGTTGTTAGGGATACGTTGTCTGGACTAATCAGCTCAACATGTGAGTCAGAAAGAAAAATTTAATTTATGAAATCATAATAATACATAAGAACATAGGAAACCATTCCATCAAGTTTGTTTCTAGCTAATGGCTAAGTTGTTCCAATATCTCATCCAGATATAGTACTTCTTAAAGGTTGGCAAGGTATCTGCTTTATCTACATGACTTGGTAGTTTGTTCCCCATTCCAACAACTCTCTAAGTAAAGAAGTGCATCCTTGGCTTAGTGTTTAAAGCACTTCCCTCTTAATTTCCACTGGCGTCCTCACATACATAATTCACTATTTAGTCAAAACAATTAGGCTGGCTTTTCTTTATTAATGCGCATTGATTAGGCCCTTATTCAGTCACCTTTGCTCAAGATTAAACAGGTTTAGTTTTCAGAGCCTGGCAGAGTAATACATTTCCTTAAAGGATAAGTTTTGTATTTTTCAAGTTAGATGTTATTTTAACAAACATGGCATACAGTAAACCCTCGTTTATCGCAGTTAATCCATTCCAGATTCTACCGCGATAAATAAATTTCCGCGAAGTAGGATTCTTTATTTATAAATCGAGTATTTTCGCAGTTAGAGCATAGAAAACCTGTTTACGACCTTCTAAATACATTTTTTAACATTATTAGAGTCCTCTAGACATGAAATAACACCCTTTAGTCAAAAGTTTAAACTGTGCTCCATGACAAGACAGAGATGACAGTTATGTCTCACAATTAAAAGAATGCAAACATATCTTCCTCTTCAAAGGAGTGTGTGTCAGGAGCAGAGAATGTCAGAGAGAGAGAAAAGCAAACAATCAAAAATCAATAGGGATGTTCGGGCTTTTAAGTATGCGAAGCACCGCCGGACAAAGTAGCTGCAAGAAAGGGAGCAATGTGAAGGTAGTCTTTCAGCATTTTTTAGAGGAGCGTCCGTATCCTCTAGGCCAGTGTGCGAACAGCCCCTCTGCTCACACCCCCTCCATCAGGAGCAGAGAATGTCAGAGAGAGTGAGAGAGACAGAGAAAAGCAAACAATCAAAAATCAAAACGTGCTGTTCGGGCTTTCAAGAATGCGAAGCACAGCGCGGGAAGCATATGGTATATCATTGAGGAGTTTTATTTAATATGTAATACGTGCTCTGATTGGGTAGCTTCTCAGCCATCCGCCAATAGCGTCCCTTGTATGAAATCAACTGGGCAAACCAATTGAGGAAGCATGTACCATAAATTAAAAGACCAATTGTCAGCAGAAATCCGCGAACCAGCGAAAAATCCGTGATATATATTTAGATATGCCTACATTTAAAATCTGCGATGGAGTGAAGCTGCGAAAGTCGAAGCGCGATATAGCAAGGGATCACCGTATATGCATTTGACACCTAAAATTGTGTACTAAAAGTGTTTTCTATAAATTTTAAAATTTATATAGCCACTTCTGGCATTTTATAATGGAATCTAATGTGGCATGGATCACCCAGAAAGCAAAAGCTACAAAACCTACTAAATATGTCAATGTTTTAAGCCAAGAAAGCTGTTAAGCATTAATACACATTTTGAGATTACACACACATTGTAAAATAGCTTATGCATGCCATTTCCAAACAAACAAACACTAATATCATGAGATTCTGCCATTTTAACACTAGAATTACCCGAGCCTACGAGAAAACTCATAAATCCAGCACACCTTAAATCATTTCTCCCCTCTCCGTCAGCGTCTTTTGTCCTGTAAATGTGTCGATAAGCAGCAAGCAGCCTGGTATCCCATCCCCCCGCCCACCGCCGCAATTCAGTTCGCAAAGAAGTTTCTCAGTGTTTACCTTCGAGTGAAGTGCTGGAGCTTTATAGGGTAAAAAAGTAGCCTACATCATCATTTGGAATACATACATTTCATGTGTGTTCCGTGTCAACAACAACCTATGTAAAAACGTCGTTAACACAGAAACGTTTTTCTTGTTTGAGTAATAACTGATAAAATGTAGACATGAAATGTATAATGTGTGAAGCCTGAAATACAAATATAAAATAAACACTTTCACAAAAGGTACAAGTATAACAAAACAAGTGCGTTTTTATTCAAGAATATACTGTAACTGTAGAAAAAGAAAAGCAGGTTACAGTAGACGGTTGATACGACAGCTTGCATGGTGCTATGC
Organism: Polypterus bichir lapradei; assembly: GCA_026402145.1. NCBI lineage: Eukaryota > Metazoa > Chordata > Cladistia > Polypteriformes > Polypteridae > Polypterus > Polypterus bichir. The sequence continues at coordinate 123,944,463 of JANRMT010027041.1, read as the reverse complement.
TAAGAACTGCTGCCTTCAAATCAAGAGGTCACAGTTTTGATATCAGCAGCTTCCCAAATTTACCATTTTGAGTACTGAGCTGCTCTTATTGTTAATATCATACAATAAAAACATACATTTGATTTACGTCTGTAAATTTATAGTTAAAGTTAGCGGGGTGTTTTTCAATTTTATTCTCTTACTCACGCTCAAGCTCCCACACCACCCGGATCTGACGCCGTTTTCAGATAAAGTCATGGTATAACAAACAAACTTATTTTGTTATAACCCTCTCTTTATTTGAAAATCGTGTCAGATCTTGTGCGCGAACAAGACTGGGACTGGGAAAACTGTGGATGTGGATGTGAGTGGTGTGCGTGACTAAGAATGACTGATAATGTGAATTGTTTTTATTCAGTTTTATTCTTGAGTGTTCATACTCACGCCGAATTAGTATGCACCTGATCCATGATATCAAAGCCACACTGACAAAAAAAGAGAGACTTAGGTATATATTACATTTGGAATCATTCATTTTATGACATATATTGCACATTTCGGAAAACGTTGTTGCACTAATGCAACATTATATTCATTTGCATACCTTCATACGTTGTAGTCAGTGACCGCGTTTGCTTTGTTTTTTTCCTGATCTTGGCCAGTGTTCTCATGTTGCTGCATGGTGGTATTTCTATTGAACTCCAGGAGATGCAGAGGACAGTTCTGCGCTATATACAATTATCAGATTCAAATGTTAACAGTTCCCACACACACCCAAGGACTGTCCTTCCTACATTTACGACATGTGCATAAGGTGTGAAGCCTGAAGTCCAAATATCAAATAAACACTTTCACAAAAGGTACAAGTATGACAAAACAAGTGCGCTTTTGTTCAAGAATATAACTGAAGGAAAAGAAAGCAGGTTACGTTAGGCGGTTGATGTGACAGCTTGCGTGGTGCAATGCTAGGAACTGCTGACTCCCAATCAAGAGCTTCTGGATTCGATGCTGACAGATTCTCAAGTTTACTGTTTTGAGTAGAGAGCTGCTCTTATCTATACTAATAAAAGGCAAAGCCCTCACTGACTGACTGACTCACTGACTCATCACTAATTCTTCAACTTCTTGTGTAGGTAGAAGGCTGAAATTTGTCAGGCTCATTCCTTACAAGTTACTTACAAAAGTTAGGCAGGTTTCATTTCGAAATTCTACGCGTAATGGTCATAACTGGAACCTACTTACGTACATATATACGGCCATAGTTTGTAGCTCGGTCGCCGTGTGAGGCGGAGTTGAGTCCCTCATCGTCACGCCTCCCACGTAATTGAGTGCCTGCCCATATAAGGCCGTCTGTCAGCAGCTATCCAATAGACACGCTGCCACGAAATATTTGCAGGTGAAGGACTGTGCTTATGCAAATGAAGATGAGATGGTCAGGGATAGACTAGTGTTTGGCACAAACTCAGCGAAAGTGCGAGAGAAACTCCTAACTGCCGGGTCTTAGCTAACATTAAATAAAGCCGTGGACATCGCAAGATCGCACAACATAGCACAAGCACAGCTGAGAACCTACGATGCATGTACTCCGAGCGGCTCACGTGAACTGACTTTGCAAGACTGGGAAAGGTAAACCCGTGCATGCAGTGTGTGATGTCTCAGATAAAGAGGAAGACGAGCTGCTTATTGATGCAGTAAGAAAGGAACAACCCTCTGAATATGAACAAACCTTTGCAGACATATCAACAGGAAAGCAAGGTGTAAAGCTTAAGTTTAAATTAAGTTCATAGACACGCTACCGCTAAATATTGGCAGGCAAATCCACAAGTTAATACCGGGAATGCCTGTTAAAAATCTTAGATTCACGAGAACCGATATGGGTAGTGAACACTTCGATGAATGAAACCTGTTATCTTTACAACGGTTGACAAACACGGAATATAACTTGAACACAACACATCCTCCAAATACAAACCTGATTGAGAGAAATAATGATAATCAAATCCTTGATGACAGCAACACTCATAACAGTGACATAATAATTACATTGACAATCATGTTACGTTATTTTTAAAATGTTTCCTTTTCTTTTTCATAACTTCTTTAACACACTACTTCTCCGCTGCGAAGCGCAGGTATTTTGCTAGTTATTAATATTATATAATAAAAACAAACATTTGATTTGCTTTTGTAACAGCTGCTGTAAATATAAAGTGCTTGTCAAAGTTAGCGTTTTTTTATATTCAGTTTTATTCTCTCTGTCGTATTCGTGCTAGCCCCGATCTGACACTGCTGTTTTCAAATAAAGGTGCGATATAACAGAGGTGAACTCAGATCGGCCCCTCCTCGAACCTCCATCTTATTGTGGTGGAGGGGTTTGCGTGTCCCAATGATCCCAGGAGCTCTGTTGTCTGGGGCTTTATGCCCCTGGTAGGTCCACCCAAGGCAAACTGGTCCTAGGTGAGGGATGAGACAAAGAACGGTTCAGCAAACCTAGTACGAATTAAAACTTTGGATGGCATTTTCCCTCGCCCGGACACAGGTCACCGGGGCCCCTTCCTGGAGCCAGGCCTAGAGATGGGGCTCGATGGCAAGCGCCTGGTGGCCGGGCCTACATCCATGGGGCTTGGCTGGGCACAGCCCGAAGAGGCAACGTGGGTCCCCCTTCCCATGGGCTGACCACCTATGGGAGGGGCCAAGGAGGTCGGGTGCAGTGTGAGTTGGGTGGTGGCCGAAGGTGGGGACCTTGGCAGTCCGATCCTCGGCTACAGAAGCTGGCTCTTGGGACGTGGAATGTCACCTCTCTGAAGGGGAAAGAGCCTGAGCTAGTGCGCAAGGTCAAGAGGTTCTGGCTAGATATAGTCGGGCTCACCTTGACATACAGCTTGGACTCTGGAACCAACCTCCTTGAGAGGGGCTGGACTCTCTACCACTCTGGAGTTGCCCCCGGTGAGAGGCGCCGAGCGGGTGTGGGCATATTTATGGCTCCCAGACTTGGAGCCTGTTCATTGGGGTTTACCCTGTGATTGGGAGGAATGCACCCCTAGATCTGAACCCGAGCGGTGTTTTGTTATTGGACTTCTGTGCTCATCACGAATTGTCCATAACAATCACCATGCTCAAGCATAGGGGTGTTCATATGTGCACTTAGCACCAGGACACCCTAGGCCTCAGTTCGATGATCGACTTTGTGGTCGTGTCGTCGGACCTGTGGCCACATGTCTTGGACACTCAGGTGAAGACAGGGGCGGAGCTGTCAACTGATCACCACCTGGTGGTGAGTTGGCTTCAATGGTGGGGGAGTATGCCGGTCAGGCCTGGTAGGCCCAAACGTGTTGTGAGGGTCTGCTGGGAACGTCTGGCAGAGTCCCCTGTCAGAAATAGCTTCAACTCCCACCTCTGGCAGAACTTCGACCATGTCCCGAGGGAGGTGGGGGACATTGAGTCTGAATGGGCCATGTTCCGTGCCTCTATTGTTGAGGCGGCTGACCGGAGCTGTGGCCATAAGGTGGTCGGTGCCTGTCGTGGCGGCAGTCCCCGAACCCGTTGGTGGACACCGGCGGTGAGAGATGCCGTCAAGCTGAAGAAGGAGTCCTACAGGATCTTTCTGTCCTGTGGAACTCTGGAGGCAGCTGATAGGTACCGGCAGGCCAAGCGGAATGTGGCTTTAGTGGTTGCTGAAGCAAAAACTCGGCTTGGGAGGAGTTTGGTGAGGCCATGGAGAACGACTTTCAGACAGCTTCGAGGAGATTCTGGTCCACCATCCGGCGTCTCAGGATGGGGAAGCAGTGCAGTGTCAACACTGTATATGGTGGGGATGGTGCACTGCTGACCTTGACTCGGGACGTTGTGGGTTGGTGGGGGGAGTACTTCGAAGACCTCGTCAATCCCATTAATATGCCTTCCAATGAGGAAGCAGAGCCTGGGGACTCAGAGGTGGGCTCCCCCCTCTCTGGGACTGAGGTCACTGAGGTGGTCAAAAAACTCTTTGGTGGCAGGGCTCCGGGGGTGGATGAGATACGCCCGGAGTTCCTCAAGGCTCTGGATGTTGTAGGACTATCTTGGTTGACACGCCTCTGCAACATCGCATGGACATCAGGGACAGTTCCTCTGGATTGGCAGACTGGGGTGGTGGTCCCCCTCTTTAAGAAGGGGGACCTGAGGGTGTGCTCCAACTACAGAGGGAACACACTCCTCAGCCTCCCTGGAAAAGTCTATTCGGGAGTCCTGGAGAGGAGGGTCCATCGGATAGTCGAACCTCGGATTCAGGAGGAACAGTGTGGTTTTCGTCCTGGTCGCGGAACAGTGGACCAGCTCTACACCCTTAGCAGGGTCCCGGAGGGTGCATGGGAGTTTGTCCAACCAGTCTACATGTGTTTTGTGGACTTGGAAAAGGCATTTGACCGTGTCCTTTGGGGAATCTTGTAGGGGGTACTCCGAGAGTATGGGGTACCAGACCCACTGATAAGGGCTGTTTGGTCCCTGTAAGATCGGTGTCAGAGCTTGGTCTGCATTGCCGGCAGTATGTCGAACCCATTTCCAGTGAGAGTTGGACTCCGCCAGGGCTGCCCTTTTTCACCGATTCTGTTAACTTATATTGACAGAATTTCTAGGCGCAGCCAGAGTGTTAAGGGGGTCTGGTTTGGTGGACTCAGGATTGGGTCACTGCTTTTTTGCAGATGATGTTGTCCTGTTTGCTTCATCAGGCCGTGATCTTCAGCTCTCTCTGGCTCGGTTCGCAGCTGAGTGTGAAGCGGCAGGGATGGGAATCAGCATCTCCAAATCCGAGACCATGGTCCTCAGCCGGAAAAGGGTGGCATGCCCTCTCAGGGTTGGGAGCGAGATCCTGCCCCAAGTGGAGGAGTTCAAGTATCTCGGGGTCTTGTTCACAAGTGAGGGAAGAATGGAGCGTGAGATCGACAGGCGGATCGGTTGAGACGTCCGCAGTGATGCGAGCTCTGCATCGGTCTGTCGTGGTGAAAAAGGAGCTGAGCCGTAAGGCAAAGCTCTCAATTTACCAGTCAATCTATGTTCCTACTCTCACCTATGGTCATGAGCTGTGGGTAGTGACTGAAAGAACGAGATCATGAATACAAGTGGCTGAAATGAGTTTCCACTGCAGGGTGTCTGGGCTTTCCCTTAAAGTTAGGGTGAGAAGCTCAGTCATCTGGGAGAAGCTCAGAGTAGAGTCGCTGCTCCTCCGCATCGAGAGGAGTCAGATGAGGTGGCTCGGGCATCTGATCAGGATGCCTCCTGGACGCCTCCCTGGTGAGGTGTTCCGGGCACGTCTAACCAGGAGGAGGCCCCGGGGAAAACCCAGGACACGCTGGAGGGACTATGTCTCTCGGCTGGCCTGGGAACACCTCGGGATTCCCCCAGAAGTGCTAGAAGAAGTGGCCGAGGAGAGGGAAGTCTGGGTATCTCTGCTCAAGCTGCTGCCCCCATGATCCGATCTCAGATAAGCGAAAGAGTATTGATGGATGGATGGAACTCAGATCGGAGAACGAGAACATAAGCCCTCCCAGCAAGAAACGTCCACTCACTTATAAGAACAACGCAGCTGCACCAGGCGTAAAGGCGAAAGATGGCACAGTTTCAATATAGGACGCAGTTTGGCGTCATCCTGCCAATCACCTGTCCTTCAAAGAAACAGCACGGCTTACAGAGCTCAGGTGCAGTGTCATTCTGGTCACTTTCTCATCATCGCAGGCGACATGCCCATACCATCATAGCCTTGCCTCACGCATCTTTTCCATGATTGGTGCAACTCCCATCCTATTCCGGACGTCAGTGTTCATGACATGGTCCCATCTCATCAAACCAAGGCACCACCACAGCATCAGTGTTTCCATCACATGAAGTGCCTGTTAGTGCTTTGCAGTAGCTGTCCAGCACTCTAAGCTATAGAGGGCAACTGGGCGCACCACTGTGTTGTATATCTTGGACTTAAGATGGTCTGACAATGCGGCGGTCGCAGAGGACTCCGGTGACCTGTCGCCATTTCAACCATGCAGCATTAATCCTTGCAAAGACGTCAGAGAGCAGGTTGCCGTCGCTGTTGATGACTGAGCCGAGGTACTTGAAGTCGGCGACCTTCTTCAGGTCTTCGCTGCCAATACTGATGGTACAGTTGGTCTGCGGGCCACATACCATGTACTCAGTCTTCTTGATGTTAAGCCGCATACAATTGGCATCCAAGCAAGTCTTCCACTGCTGTGTCAGCCACTTCAGATCTTCACGGTCTTCATCCACAAGTAGGACTGAGCACTCAGCCACATTGCCCTTGCCTTTCCAGATGGGCACCATCGTGCTGGCCATCCAAGCTGCTGGGGTTTCTACATCTTGGATGATACGGTTGAAGAGGGTGGTGAGGATCAGAACACCCCTGCAGCCAAGGAGCTTCCACACTTCTGTGGGGATATCGTTGGGGCCGGCTGCTTTCCCATTTTTCATCTTCTTGATGGCAGCTTCAACTTCCATGTTAGTGATTGGTGGCTTGGGTCCAGGGACAAGGTCGGCGCTTTGGATTGGTGGGAAGGGGAAATTCGTCATTGCAAATCTGTGAGAAGTCGTCACTCCAGCATTGGAGGATGGTGGGTGGATCTCAAAGGACCTGATGGTTGTCATCCTTAATGTGCTTGACTTAGCCAATATCTTGCGTTGAGTGGTTGTGCCTGCTGGCAAAGCGGTAGATCTTGTTGGCTCCTTCTGGTGTGTTCAATTCATCATAGAGGTGGTCGTAGTGTGTGGCTCGTGCCACTGCCAATGCCCGCTTTGCTGCCGAGGACAACGCATGTCGCCTGTTGGGGCCGCCCTAGTTTGATCACAACCAGTTTGATTTGACATTGCATTTGATGTGACCAGAGAATCCGTCAACCAGTGCGTTGCTCCACCTGACGTCAAAGACCTTCGCCGTTGGTTAGAATCCAGCTGGCACCACATGGAGGTGGTGATGGGGTTTTGAAAGGCCTTTTAAAGTTTTGTAGTTTATTAATAGAATTTTATATTCGATCCGTAAGACACAGGAGGCCAGTGAAAGCAAAGTGTGATGGGTGTTATGTGCCCACTGTTGCTGGTTTGTGAAAGGACTCTTGCAGCAGAGGTCTAAATCAACAGGAGCTGGGATATAAGATTAGAAGCTGCACCTGCCAGTAGGGAGTTACAATAATCGATGTGGGATGTGATAAAAGCATGGACAAGTTTCAGTATTAGAAAATGAGGGGAATGAGTGAACATGGGATATGTTATGGAGGAGGAAGTAATTTAAAGAAAAAGAAAGGTAGGAATAAAAAATAACACCAAGATTCCTTGCGTTAGAAAGGCTGATGAGATCATTGTCAAAAGTGATTGGAGCTCATTTTCAAGTTGTCCTTTAGTGTCAATTTGCAGGAGTTCAGTTTTGCTGCAATTTAATTTTAAAGAATTATGTACCAGGATATAATTTCATTGAGGCAATTTGTGAGCTGAGAAAGCTCTGATGAAGTTTCACATTTAACATTGCAACAGAGCTAAGTATTATCTGCATAAAAATGATAACCCAGTCCAAAGCAATGAATAATATGGCCAAGGGGAAGCATATAAATACAGAACAACAGAGGGCCAAGGACAGAGACCGGAGGAACTCCTTGTGCGACTGTCTCTGAGCTGGATAGGCAAACTCTTGCCTATCAGTCAGATATAACTTAAGCCACTGGATAGCAATGCAGGAGATACCAAGAATGTTTGCTATTCTGGACAGTAGAATGTCATGTCTGACAGTGTCAAATGCTGCACTGAGGTCTAACAGAATTAATATGCTGGTTTATCCAGAGTCTGTTGCCATAAGCAAATCATTAGTTACCTGAAGCATAGCAGTTTCACAGTTGTGCTGCACTCTGAAACCAGACTGAAAGGGTTCCATCAGTTTAAGTAATTGCTGCATTGGGAGGCCACTACAAGCTAAGAACTTTTCACAGAAAAGATGAGAAAAGGTGAAAATTGTTAAGATTATCAGCATCAAGACCAGACTTTTTAACATTGGGGTCACAGAAGCAATTTTAAAAGTGGCTGGCACAAAGCAAGTGTCAAGGGATGCATTTCTTATTGTTGTAACAGCTGGAATTATGGCATGAAGTCAGGGTTTAAGAAGTGTGATGGGGTGCAGTTCAAAAGTTGTCTACCTCATCTTACAAAGCAGATCCTTAACAAATGCAGATGTGACTGATGAAAATTTCAAGAAGGAGCTGGATCTTGTAAAACAGGCAAAGATATAAAAGAAATATGGATGTGTTAGTTGAATTATTTAGATTTAAAATCTTATTATGGAAAAAGTGGAGGAATTTTTCAAAGACTTTAGTAATTTTAGGCAATTGGGCCAGATGCTGGCTGAAGCAGTTTAGTCCCAGGCTGACGTGTCATTCTCTCAAGATGTCAGCCAGTTGCTTTCATAGACCATAATTCTGAATTGTGCCATGAAGCTGAAATCTTAAAGAAAACCTCTCTATGTTTTAAAGAAGCTGTTTTATCTAGTACTGAATTAATTGCTGAGTTTCAGTAGTCAACGAGACTAACTAGTGTTAATGGATTAGAGGAAGACAGTAAAAAATCAGAAATGGATCCAGCAAGGATACTGTAGAGGGACAGATATTTTTAAGGTTTCCGAAAGAAATTTTACGTTTATAGGTAAGAGGAGGGAAAGGTAAGGAAACAGTGAAAAGTACTGCTTTATGGTCAACGAGTTCCAAGTCACTGCTGTAAATGTTACTGACAGATAAGCCAGATGTGCAGATATGGTCTAATCTATGACTACCAGAGCAGGTAAAAAAATCAACATGGTGCATCAAGTCAAATCAGTACAGCAAGGACAGGAAATAATTTTTCAGTTTACATGTAAGAATACCAAATAATGACTCTCAGGGAAAGGGAGTTTAAGTGGGTTAATAATTCAGTCACACCACATAAGGAAACCCCATTGTATTTTGGGGACCATAGAGTACAAAAAGTAAGACAGGAGAAGATTTCGTTATTATTTTGAGATCCAGACACTCGAAAGACAATGGACAGTCAATTCGGATTCTTTTGACATTTAACTCAGATCTAAGTTCAAGTAGTACAAAATACTGCATATGATGAGGCCGTCTAGGCAAGTGCAATGCCTACAACACTTCCCTTCTGCCTTCCTGGTAAAATGGGTCTCTGCTAAGCAAATTTCCATAAGATGTTCACTGTTCTTTTGAGTACCATATGAGCAGACAAGTAGCAGGTAGAAGGAGAAGTGAGAGCTGCAGTAACTTACCATGTGGCAAAACACACTTTTGCCTACACAACTTGTGCCCTAAAAACACTTTGTATATGTCAGTTCCAGTAGTTAGATAATTACACTAGCCATTAATTCACAATACACCAGGGGTCTCATTTATCAAGCATGCGTACGCACAATTCCACTAATAGAATGCGATTCATTAATTTGTGCGTGTGCGTGAAAATGTGCGCACATTTAGAAGAACTCCTGACTGTGCGTAAGCAGAATCCCCTAGTGGTAGAGAACTGTAATCACATATAAACCCAGTGCCCTTATACTTCACCACTTAAATGTCAGTGTTGACAGTGACAGTGTTGACAAATTGATTAATTGAATACAACAGGTGATTCTGAGTTATCTGGAACTGTAAATAATATAAAATTGGTAAGTGTGTAACGATTAGATTACTTCTCAACACCATCTAGTGTACTGTATTTTATGTTAATCTACATCATTGCAGGGGATCGAGGATATGCCCTTAAATACTGGCTGATGACCCCAGTGGCAAACCCTGTATCCCAAAAGGAGATGAATTACAACCGAGCACATGAGCGCACAAGAAGCACAGTAGAACGTGCAATAGGCTTGCTGAAGGCTCGATGGCTGTGTCTGTCAGGTAGAGGAGGCATATTGCAATACAAACCCGACAAGGTTTTGAATGTTTAAATATTTAAATTAAGTTTTAATTATATTTTATAACTACAATATTTATCAATTTGCTTTAGGTGTGCTATATAGTTAAAGCATGCAGTGTGCTGCATAATATTGCCATTAAAAACGGTATACCACTGGATGAGATGCCAGAAGAAGAAGAAGAACAAGAAGATCTCACATGGCAGAAGGTTTTGACCCCATGCCAAATGCTGTGGCCGTGCAACTAAGAGCAGGGATAATCGAACGGTTCTAAATCTGTTTCACAATAAGGAGTAATTGTGAGAAAATGGTGAGATCAATTGGAGCTTTTATTGAACTTGCATGATGCATTTAGTGAATCACTAATATTCCTCAAGTTCACACTGATTTGGTGCAGTTCCTCTTTTATGCTTGCAATGCCTCTCACTAATTCCTCCTGTGTTTTCAGAACCGCATCAGTCAGGACTCGTGCCTCGAAACGCATCGGACATGCTGAAGTGGCAGGCGGAGCAGGACCTGGCAAAACTGGCAGATCTATAAAATAAATGTTAAATGAACAATCCAAATCATTTGCAATGTGAGTGTTATTTATCTATGAATAATATATTGCAACACAAACATTTGAAAACCTTCTAACCATTTTCGGATGGCTCGGCCTCTCCTACAGTTGATGGGATTGCACTTTCAGTGTCACCATCGGGGATTACTCCGCTCATTGACGTTTCACCAATAATTGCCGCTATCTTGTCATCCAATGGTGACACTGAAATAAGACTCTGGCCTCCTCCCGTGGCACTGAGGTCTCTTTTGTGGGCTGCAATTCTTTTTTTAAGAGGACACTTTCAAACCACTTTTTCTTGATTTCTGCAGTAGTTCTACCTACAGGTGAGACGGCATTTACCGCATTAGTAACCTATCCCCACACCAAGTCTTTTTTTTCTTTGACATTCCGCCTGAAAAAGCAGCAAACAAAACTGCCTTATTACATTGTACCTCATTTAAAAGCACTTCCACTTCGTTGCCTGTGAAGTTTTTTTTCTTTCCTCTCTTCACGGGATCCATGATAACGGTTCTATAGTTCCCTGGCGGCATTGGGTTTTTATAAGGAAGGTTGTTTGCCAAATAAGGTAATTTGATGGCGTTTCTGTATGCAAATTTAAATTACTATGCACACACACACAATTTAGAAGGAGTGCGATTCATCATCAGTCATTTCGTACAGCTGTGCGTACTCACGTTTGATAACTCCCAACTTTCTTGTGCTTACGGCTGTTGGTATACGCACTAGTTTAGAGCTTGTTTTACGCACGCTCGATAAATGAGACCCCAGAAGTGACACATTTGTGCATCATAAGCCCTCATCTGTCCATTTCAAATGCTCTCTGCTGAATAAAAACAGTAGCATTCATTGTTTACTTTACTGTATATTACTTAATGATCTTATCAGTAACGGGGGTAAATTGCATTATTGGTCATTTTATTTTCATTTTGAGATTGTATTTTTGGTTTGGCAAGTTAAGTGAGTGTACCATTTACAATAATTGGATGTTAAATGTATAGCACATTAATTTTGCCATTACTTTTTTAAATATATTGTCTTTGTGATTTTGAATCTGTTAAGATGGCACCGTTTGGATACAGGAAGAGGTCGGGCGTCATCCTGCCAGTCAGTCTGCCCGACACCTGTCCTCTCTTTCGCCATTTTTCGCCTTTATGCCTGGTGCAGCTGCATTGTTCTTATATTTAAGTGGACGTTTCTTGTGGGGGCTTCTGTTCTCTTTCTGCGATGTAGAACCCTCGCCCTCATCTGAGCTTACCTCCATTATAGCACATCTTTACCATACATTTACACTTGCTGTTACAGACTCAAATCAAATATATTTTTTTATTTTATAATAGTAACAATAAGAGCAGCTCAAAATGTTTATTTTGGGATGCCGGAAGGCTCGAACCGGTAACATTTTGAATAGGAGTCAGCAGTTTTTACTGCTGTACTATCAAAGTAGTCTCAACGACAAGCCACACTAACCCAACTTCTTTTTCTTAGGTTATAATCTTGAATAAAACTGTACTTGTTCAGTCATATTTGTACCTTTTGTGAAAGTGCTTATTTGATATTTGGACTTCAGTCTTCACATATTATACACTTCATGTCAAAATTTTGTTGTTAGTACTAAAACATGGAAAAAGTGTGTCTTTTACAGTGCATCCAGAAAGTATTCACAGCGCATCACTTTTTCCACATTTTGTTATGTTACAGCCTTATTCCAAAATTGATTAAATTCATTTTTTTCCTCAGAATTCTACACACAACACCCCATAATGACAATGTGAAAAAAGTTTACTTGAGGTTTTTGCAAATTTATAAAAAAACTGAGAAATCACATCTACATAAGTATTCACAGCCTTTGCTCAATACTTTGTCGATGCACCTTTGGCAGCAATTACAGCCTGAAGTCTTTTTGAATATGATGCCACAAGCTTGGCACACCTATCCTTGGCCAGGTTAGCCCATTCCTCTTTGCAGCAGCTCTCAAGCTCCATCAGGTTGGATGGGAAGCGTCGGTGCACAGCTATTTTAAGATCTCTCCAGAGATGTTCAATCGGATTCAAGTCTGAGCCACTCAAGGACATTCACAGAGTTGTCCTGAAGCCACTCCTTTGATATCTTGGCTGTGTGCTTAGGGTTGTTGTCAAGGGCGCTCTGGAGCAGGTTTTCATCCAGGATGTCTCTGTACATTGCTGCAGTCATCTTTCCCTTTATCCTGACTAGTCTCCCAGTTCCTGCCGATGAAAAACATCCACAAAGCATAATGCTGCCGCCACCATGCTTCACTGTAGGGATGGTATTGGCCTGGTGATGAGCAGTGCCTGGTTTCCTCCAAACGTGACGCCAGGCATTCACACCAAAGAGTTCAATCTTTGTCTCATCAGACCAGAGAATTTTGTTCCTCATGGTCTGAGAGTCCTTCAGGTGCCTTTTGGCAAACTTCAGGCAGGCTGCCATGTGCCTTTTACTAAGGAGTGGCTTCCGTCTGGCCATTCTATCATATAGGCCTGATTGGTGGATTGCTGCAGAGATGGTTGTCCTTCTGGAAGGTTCTCCTCTCTCCACAGAGGAACTCTGGAGCGCTGACAGAGTGACCCTCGGGTTCTTAGTCACCTCCCTGACTAAGGCCCTTCGATCCCAATCGCTCAGTTTAGATGGTCGGCCAGCACTAGGAAGAGTCCTGGTGGTTTCGAACTTCTTCCACTTATGGATGATGGAGGCCACTGTGCTCATTGGGACCTTCAAAGCAGAAATTTTTCTGTAACCTTCCCCAGATTTGTGCCTCGAGACAATCCTATCTTGGAGGTCTACAGACAATTCCTTTGACTTCATGCTTGGTTTGTGTTCTGACATGAACTGTCAACTGTGGGACCTTATATAGACAGGTGTGTGCCTTTCCAAATCATGTCCAATCAACTGAATTTACCACAGGTGGACTCCAATTAAGCTGCAGAAACATCTCAAGGATGATCAGGGGAAACAGGATGCACCTGAGCTCAATTTTGAGCTTCATGGCAAAGGCTGTGAATACTTATGTACATGTGCTTTCTCATTTTTTTTATTTTTAATAAATTTGCAAAAATCTCAAGTAAACTTTTTTCATGTTGTCATTATGGGGTGTTGTGTGTAGAATTCTGAGGAAAAAATGATTTTAATCAATTCTGGAATAAGGCTGTAATATAACAAAATGTGGAAAAAGTGATGCGCTGTGAATACTTTCCGGATGCACTGTAGATATGTGTTCAACATTTCTTGCATTTCCTGTCATCCTACACTTAAATAGATCTTTGTAGACACGGAACACACATGAAATGCAAGTGTTCCAAATAACAACATATTTTTTAGCCTATACAGCTCTAGGTACCTGATGACTCCCTGATAAACAAGGCTTAAGCTGGGAGAAGTTTTTGCCATTTCTACGGCAGTGGGAGGATGGGATAGTAGGCTGCTTGGGATTATCGACACATTTACAAGACAAAAGACGCTGATGGACAGATGCAAGTGGATTTAAGGTGGACCAGGTTTACGAGCTTTTTCGTAAGCTTTGGTAATTCTAGTGTTAATCTATCCCTTGCCCAAGCCGTCATTCCATCTTGTCTGAAGACATCTACTACTATCCCAATACCAAAAAAGCCCTCTCCCAGTAGCCTGAATGATTACAGACCGGTGGCACTCACTCCAGTAATTATGAAGTGCTTTGAGAGGCTAGTACTAGAGCACATTAAAACTAGTCTCCCACTGACCCTGGATAAACATCAGTTTGCTTATAGAGCAAGCAGATCGACAGACGATGCTATCACTATAGCTCTTCATACAGCCCTGATCCATCTGGAGCACAGTGGGACATATGCGAGGATGTTCTTTGTCAATTACAGCTTGGCATTTAACAAAATCATCCCAGACATCCTCATCAAAAAGCTGTCTGATCTAGGCCACTCCTTTCATATCTGCTGCTGGATTACAGACTTTTTGACCAACCAACCCCAGACAGTGAAGTATGGCTCTTAGACATCTACCTCCCTCATCCTCAACACTGGCTCTCCACAGGGCTGTGTGCTGAGCCCTTTGCTGTACTCACTGTATGCCCATGACTGCATCCCCTCTCATCCTATTACTATTATTATAAAGTTTGCTTACGATATCACGATTATTGGACTCATTTCAGGGGGAGTTGAGTCGGCTTATAGAGCAGAGGTACACAGGCTGGTCACATGGTGTACAGATAACAGCTTGATACTCAACAGTGGTAAATCCAAACAACTCATTTTAGACTTTAGGAAGTGTGGTGTCGACCCCCTCCCTTTGACCATCAATGGCGATTGTGTGGAAATGGTTCACAGCTTTAGATTCAAATGGGCAGACAACACCACAGCTGCAGTGAAGAAGGCGCAACAGCACCTATATTTCCTCAGACTTCTTAGGAAATTCAACTTATGAGCAAGGCTGCTAGTGCTCGACCATAGAGAACATCCTGATAATGGTGTGACAGTGTGGTATGCTGGTTGCTCTTCAGCAGATAAAAAAGCAATACAGAGTGTGATTAACACTGCTCAAGATTGCCGGCTGTCCTCTACCCTCTCTAGAGGAGATTGCCAACTCTAGACTGCTCTCTAGAGCAATTAAGATCACACAAGACAGCTCTCATCTGGGTCGTTCCTTGTTTGAACTTTTGCCCACAAGAAGGCATTACAGATGTCTCAAAACAAGGACCAGTGGATTCAGGAATAGTTTTTTTCCTAAAGCAATAGCAATCCTAAATGCTGCTAAACTTTCTGATTACACAGTATATACTGAATCCTAGCACACTATCCATATTATTTATAGTGTTTTATTTTATAGTGTGTTCCAATAAGGATGTATGAGTGGTATAATTAGGTCTGAGATTTCTTTATGTTAGTATGGGTCTATGGGTGGGTCTGAAAGGGTGGGTGTGGTTGCATTGTATGATGTGGGAAGTGTGTTTTTTTTTTTTTTAAACTAAAGTGTTTTGCAACGAAGCACCACATGGAAGAGGCTTTGCAATTTTCTTTTATGTGAATACAGTGACAATAAAAGCATTCTTATTCTTATTATTCTTATTCTCTTAACATTAGGACAATACAGTAATCCCTCCTCGATCGCGGGGGTTGCGTTCCAGACCACCCCGCGATAGGTGAAAATCCGCGAAGTAGAAACCATATGTTTGTATGGTTATCTATACTAATAAACGGCAAAGCCCTCACTCACTCACTCACTCACTCACTCACTCACTCATCACTAATTCTCCAACTTCCCGTGTAGGTAGAAGGCTGAAATTTGGCAGGCTTATTCCTTACAGCTTCCTTACAAAAGTTGGGCAGGTTTCATTTCGAAATTCTACGCGTAATGGTCATAACTGGAAGCTGTTTTTCTCCATTTACTGTAATGCAGATGAGCTTGAAACCCGTGGGGGCGGAGATTCGTCTGACATCATCACGCCTCCTACGTAATCACGCAGTACGTAGAAAACCAGGAAGAGGCCCAAAAAGCGCTTTAGAAAACATGCATTATATAATTGAGAAGGCAGCGAAACAATAAGAAGCAAGCGAGTGATATATACAACCATATTCATGAGTTCTGCTACTTCGGAAACAAAGCACAGTGTAAACCTACACTTTAAATTAAGTTCATAGACAGGCTGCCGCTGGCGTTTGTAATTTAGTGCCTGCCCATATAAGGCCGTCCGTCAGCGGCAAT
>JANRMT010027041.1:123901595-123923309 GCA_026402145.1 Polypterus bichir lapradei | reverse complement strand
AAAATCCGCGATAGAGTGAAGCCGCGAAAGTCGAAGCGCGATATAGCAAGGGATTACTGTATTCTATAAAATTAAAAGAAAAGGCCACATTCTTATATCTTATAACATTTATCTTTATGAAAATTTCCCTAACATTAGATATGCGAATGTCTGTGTGCACTCTCTCCAGTTAAAGCTTGGATCTTCCCCAGTAACTGCAGTCCTATAGGAGTGCAGCTTTGTAAATGTTTCCATGTAATCAATAACACACATCTTTACAGCATAGAAATACACACACATACCAAGTCAATTTTAAATTAGTTTTTACTTTGTAAGGTAACAATCTCACTACCTGTTCAACAATTTTTTTTAAACCAAGCAAAAACATCAAGTCAACTTGTTTTTTCAATCACAACTACAATTATAACATTTAAGGAATTCAAAAATGCCACCAACATTATTTTTCTTCATTTGATCTCTATACATAAACTCTGAATTAAGAATTAGGACTAGGAGTGAAAAGCAAACTGCAGAAAATTAAAAACAAATTACAGTAATAATACTAATAATAACATTATCAATAAGATATATCAACTTTGCCTAAGCAAAACCAAGAAACTGGTTACTGACTTCTACTGCATTAAACAGCCTCTATTATTCGGTCACTATTCATGGAGTCAATGCAGAGGTGGTGCACTCCTTCAAGTACTTGGGGTCCACATCAATGACAGGTTGGACTGGTCTCGTAAGACAGGGGAACTATATAAGAAATGGCAGAAAATTTTTTTTTCTTCTTAAGGGACTGTATTCCTTTAATGAGGGTAGTGACATCATAAAAATCTCCTGTATCTCTGTGATGCCCAATGGGATTGTCTATGATGTGGTGTGCTGGGTCACATCACAGTAACATCACTTCAAGATGGGCCCACCAAATAAACAAACTAAATAAAAGGGCAGGTTCAGTTATGGGGTGCACTCTACTAAAAAACTAAATGTACCAGGGAGGATTTCGCTAGCAACAGGAAACAGGGAAATTTATAGTATTCCTTTATATGCAGAACCTGTAGCATTGCAATGGTATTGCCTTCAAAGGGGCTGCGGTTATGTTTTGTAAACAAGTAGAATACAAGATTATAGATGACACTTTGTTACCTAGAACAGGGTACAGTTTTTAAGCAGTAGCCTAGGTAGAAAAAAAGGTTTTCATTTGAATGTAAAGCAGTGCTGAAAAAGACAAAAAAATGCTAAAAGTAGTGTAAGGAAGAAGAAATAGCTCTAAACTGGTTTATTTCAAATTTTACCATTTTGTAAACTCCTAATTAGGAAACTCAGTGTGTAATATTCATAATTACAAAATGTAATTCATTATTCTTCCTCATAAAGGAAGAACAAATGGAATCTGGCTTCATTCTAGGTCCTGGTTAGGCATGATGACCACACAGCTGTATTGTAAATATTTATTATTTTTGCCTCGATACCTACCATTTATAAACCAAAGTATAATTATGAAAGACTCCGTAACAGGCACAAAATAATATACAACAATAATGTGTATTTTTACATATAAAGCATATATTTTAATTATGAAATATATATATAGTGGAAACACACAGAAATTGCTATCTTTATTAAACCTAATTACTCAGTTTCAGGGTGGAATAGCCATGTGGATACATAACAGTGAAAGCATGGTTGATGTAAAAAATAAATGACTAAATGATAACATTAATTATGCATTTACCTTTAAGCATAAAATCTTTAAGCAGTCTAAGGGTGTCTATTTCCCACAGCAGTTATTTCTGAAAAGAAGGAGAGAGAGAGAAAAATGCAACTTAACGTTTATAAATGTGTCCTGCAATTTCTATAAATATAACTTAAGACTGTCTGCTATAATAATTCTCCCATCTATGATATGCTTAAAAAGTTCAATATTGTTATTTTACTACTTGCACAATTGAAGGATGCACTTTTCCCTTTTATTCATTGGATTTGCTTTCTCGAAAAGTCTATCAAATATACAATATTTTATTAAAATATTAATTTATTCTAACAATAAAACAAAATAAAATCAATAACATTCTTTTGATAATGACTTACTTAATCCAAATTTTCCCTGTTCCAATAGGATCTGTTTGAGCATGTCATAGTTTTCCTACTCCACAATTATAAAGTCTATTAAAGCAATTTCAGGTTACACCCATCTTCTTATGTCTTAAGTTATTTTTGAAAGAATAAACCAAGTTTATGGAATTCCATGGATAAAGGCCAAACAGTTCTGCCCTGCACCAATCCTTTTGTTAGATTTTCAAAACCTTTTCCTAATATAGTTTAATGTGTATTCATTTACTGGTTACTGCATTTTAGTATACCTGTCTGGAGGCAACTAGGATTGTTATACACATAATTACGAAGCATAGTTTAAATCTAGTGTACTGTTGATCATCAAAATTAATATCATCTCACAACCTTTAATTAACTGCTTCCATTATTAAACTGAGCTGCAGGGACATATTTATATGTTACTCCAGGCTGTCCTCTGTGCAAACAAGTACTGCACAAAAACAAAAAAGCTTAAAAAGTGAATGCATCTCCTCCTTGCCTCTAAGCAAGTATTTCATAATATTTTACTTAATGCTATCCAACTTGCAGCATATTTTAGATTGTATTCATTAATATAATCATGAAATTAATTCTATATTATTACTTCTTAAAACTTTTCAAGAGTATCAACCAACATTCAACTGTTTCAAAAAATAATTTCAGTTCATATATTTCACGTGCACCAATAATAATCAGCATAATATAGAAAAAGTAATATATAAATAGACATTTTAAACATAGATAATGAAAGAAATGGACTCAAACAGTATATTTGTTATGACAGAGAACAGTCCTTTCTTTATTGAGGGTCTTTAGTATTTCAGCTCCAGGAAATTTGAGCCCTCCACAAAGTTGTATGCATTGTGTCTCAAACACTTAAAAAATATAACTATGTGGCTTCACAATGCAGTAGCACACCTCAGTTGGGAAAGTTCATGTTACAAGGTTTAGAAAGCTTCCTCATCCTATGGATTGAAATCGGACTTTGATCAAACTAACTTAAAAAAATCAAGGTCATTGCCTAATATTTTGTACACAAGATCAAAGTAGAACTGAAGATTCACATAACTATTTTTCTGTTTTAGCTTGGGTTTTACATTAAAATAAAAATTCAACTGAATCTGTAGTTTATGTTCAAAAATGAATGCCTTGGTTAGATAAGACTAAAAGAGGTACAGAAGTCATCGCTTTCACCCAATAATAAATTTAGGCTTGTAACAACTCAATCCCTCACTTTCTTTTCAAATAAGGCACTACATTGACTTAACATATTTGATATTAATCCTGTCTAACAGCTCCAAATTTTTCAGTCCTGTATCTGGTTTTGCAGAGCTTTCATACTTCCCAGTGTCAGCATGGATTTTCGCTATTTACCATAAAAAATCACTAATTGAGTCATTTGAAAATGTCAACACTTAAAAATCCTCACAATGTTTACATTATAATTCATTCCTACACCATACATTTAAAAAAACAGATACAATAGATCCAACAGATACTAAGAGGCAATTTACAGCAACTACAAAGACATAATACCTGAAAATTAAATTCTGAAAGGCTGATCATGTATTTTAGCCCCTTTTCTTATTTTTGATCAGCTACATTATCTTACTTCTTACTTTTTTAACTGCAAAGGGAGCAATCTGCACTACTTAAAGAAGCCTTGGGAAATTACTTGAAGACCCATTAATAATATTAACTTTATAGCTTTCTCCACTAAAGGAACTAAAGTTATTTATTTATATTGACACATGATTTTGTAGTGAGGTTTTATTTGTCCATCATGAGAAATTAAATATTGAATTAAAACCCCACAGTGATATTTAAGAAAAGCCTACCAAATCAACAAGGTAATTAAAAGTGAAAGCTTAGTTAGGAAACACTTTGGACACTGTGGAGGTAGTAGCAAAGGAGAGAATTAAAACAAAACTGAATGCCGTTATGAACGATTCTGCACATCCTCTTCCTGAAATACTGAGTACTTTTCAGCCAATGAATTATTCAGCAAAAGTGTGTCAAGAAACATTGCAGTGGCTCCTTTATACCAACAGCAATACGTCTGCATAATGCTTCACTGTGACTGTGACAGCCAAGTCAGAATTTTTCTTTCTTTTGAATTTTTTGCTTTAGAGTCACTCCAGTGTATTTTCAAATCGAAGTGCATGTGTATATGCATTTATTTACTTACTTATTTTTCTATTTATGTATTTATTGAATTAAAAAGCTTTTGTAAAAAGCCAAATAAAGTTCTATCTTATCTTAAGAAAAATACTTGAAAGTTGCAAGATTCCAATCAAAAATGTCTTATGGAAATATAAAATATTTATTCATATTGCATCATAGTTACTGCAATCTTAAAACAAAAAGTCTGCCCTACAGAATAGATCTTTCACAGTGGTTGCTGTTACATTTTGAGCAAAGTGGGCAGATAAATTCATTTTACATTGTTTCAGCATATTTCCTAATGATCATTGCACCACTCAACCCTTTAAATAACCAAGATAACCTGTATAAAACTGAGGATACATGTTCAGATGCCCACATGGAATTTTGAAGAAACAATATTAAGAATAATTCACACAACTGGCTCCCTGCATATTCACAAAAACATCTGCTCATGTGGATGATGGAGTGATACATGGTTATTAAGTATACTGGCCAAAAGGCAGTTAATATCCTATACGAGTGGACAAAAAAAGTTGCCATTGAAAAAGTAATTGGGTTTGATAGAGATGGAGTTTGGGAGAATTTTATTAACGGAAACAATGACCTGAATATAGGCCATCTATTTAGCAAACTAGTTTTCAAATGTGTCGGATAGAAGCTTCTCCAATCAATTGTCAACACAAAAGGGCTCATACATATGTTGTGTGTACACACATAAAAGATTTGCACTAGTTATCTACAATTATTAAAGAACCATAAAGTTATTTTCCATTCATACATCAAACAGTAGTCTAACTAACATACAAATTTCAATAAGAGATTTTTTTTTTTAAAATGATCTTATTCTTAAAAATTTCAAAGACAAAGATGCCATACACTCTGCACTTCGATTGAAACAGAAATGAAATGGGTCACATTCCTGCTGATGTAATATTAAAATGTTAACATTTTATTATAACTAGTGCTGTATTTAATGCTAAATCAAGCAGCTGTTGTTTATTTTGTTTTGCCAAATGCTTCTTTGGTGATTTTTATTTTCCCCATTAATCCTATACCCAAGTTAGAGATGAAGAACTTGACGATTACCATTACTGACAAATGAGGACATTAACCCATGATTAGAATGGAAAATAAAAATTAAATGTTTACATAAGAAAAGTTAAGACTTGTTTTTTGAGAAAGTGTGACCATGTAGGATACCAACAATAATTTTAGAAATGTCTAGACATTCCCACAGTACATTAAGCTGGTCTGTAAATTAGACCAAATATTACTTATTCACATTTGAGAGTTCTGCTGGTCAGACCCTGATGCAGCTTCTTGTTTGCTTATAACCTTTTGAAAAGCCCTGTGCAGGTATCTAAACATGGAAAGTATTTCAACTGACTATCATTTAGACATACAGTATGCTTGTCAAAGTCAAAGACGCAAAATTTTTTTTTTTCCATTTTTGACAGTCTGTTCTTACCAGTGGTGTCAACTGGACCAAATATTTGATTTTGTTGCATACTATACCCATAAAGGTACCAATATGCAAAATTTGAGCCTGCTAGTTGGTTTAGTTCTTGAGATATGGTCTTGTGAATTTGATGAAAAAATAAAGGCGTATCAAGTTTGACACCCCCCTCCCCTCACAAAATTTGCTGTATCTTGGAAAGTATTTTTTAGATCGAAGAATGTGGCATTTCTGGAAAATCAGTTGATTTGATATGGAATGACCTGGTAATGACTGGTTCCATAACAGGCAACAAGGCTGAAAAAGAAGTTTGCCTTCATTGAAAACGTAACTAAATTGTACTTTGCATGGTACTTTTTGCAAACCAGGCAGCAGATATAGAACCTTACATGGGTAGATGTCAATAAATAGTAACTGAACTATAGTACTGTTTAAAGAATTCTACTGACAGTTTAGGAAAAAACTATATGGAGATTTGAAAAGTAGTTGATTCTTAAGAAATATTTTTAAATCCCTTTATAAATTACATCTTGCCTGAAGAAGGGGACTGAGTTGCCTCGAAAGCTTGCATATTGTAACCTTTTTAGTTAGCTAATAAAAGGTGTCATTTTGCTTGACTTCTCACTACATTCATGGCTAACATGGTACAGAACCCTTGCAAATCTGACTTAAAGAGTTTTAAAGACTTTGAACTATTTATATTTATTTGGTGACATTTTTGAATGTTTTGAAAGAGTTAAACTGATTCTTGTCAAGCTACAATTTAGGCTACATTTTACAACTGCTTACTTATATTTGTTACAACATTTTAAACATGTTTAAAATAAGCTGTAAGTATTGTTTCAAAAGTTATAAAGAATTATTTTCAAGAAAACATGTTATCACTCAGCCAGGCTAAAACAAATAATTTTCAAATGCTTTTCAAAGACTTTTCCCCTCCGTTTGAAAATACAAAACTGGACTAAAACTGACCCCTCAACATTCATTCTTGTTCAAACACTACAAGCCATAGATGAAATAGTTCAGGGCAGGGAGAACTCCAATTAAATTACTGGGAGTCCTAGGTTGCAGCATGGAGCTACATCACATTATGACTGAGCTCATCCTGTATGGGGCTCACCATGGACTTATATATAGCAGCCAAATACCATAACTGCAGAAGTACAAGGGACCATTAGGAAGAGCTCCTTAAGAAAAGTTCCAGGGCTTTCATAAGACACCCAAGACCCTAGAAGTAGTTCCAAGGATGTAGCCAGAAACAGTAATGGTCCATGTCTTAAAAGCTCCCATCAGTCCACAAACCACTGGAAGGAAGGAAAGCCAGAAAGGACAGAAGACGAGTGATTGTTAATGGGTACCAGTAGGAGTATATTATATATGGGTAAGTGGGCCAGCCACACAACAATGTATACAGTTTCTATTACTGTTTTGGTCATGAAGGTTTATGTTTTCTTAGTTTCACCCTATTTTGCCATAAACCCTATTCTCTACTGTTGTAAATCCTCCATTAATTGTTACTGTTACTTTGAGTTGTCATTTGGGTCAAAAATGTGTCCCTTAAAAATTGCACAAATACAAAACATTCACAAGTTTTTGGCGGAGAATTGTACCTTATTGACATGCCAACCCCAAGTTTATAAAACAGAACCAAGGGGAGGGTACTTATCATTCAGAAAGATAGCATGCATTCACGCTATATGCCTGAAGAAACTGACATCTAAGTCAGGATGGCAAAAAACATTCCTACCATGTTTGTATAGTTTGCCCATCTATATGAAAAAAGTGAAAATTTTAAATGTCCCCAATCATATTTTGTATTACATGAAACACAGTTTATCTTTCTGATTATAGCCTAATTTGGTCATATTGGTAAATTACTTCCAAGAATAGCTTATTACTACTTGTTTATTGCAATTGAAAAGCTTTATGCCCAATGAGAAATAACAGCCTTTCATCTTTATAGCTGTGGACTCTCCATAGTCTCTTTCAAATGGAAGAGTCAGCAAATAAATAGGTCTCTAATTTTTCTGCATAAGCTAATAATAATAATAATAATAATAATATTAATAATACATTTTATTTTTGGGAGCCTTTCTAAACACTCAAGGTCTCCTTGCAAAGAATTAAACAACAATAAAATATAAATAGGAACAGAAAACTGACAGCAATACAGCAAGAAAGAAGTAACAAAGTTACAGCAAATGTATTGACAAATTATAAAATCTTTGATATGCCAATTCAAAGAGGTGTATTTTAAAAATAGTATTCAATTTTGTTACTGAATCTAGGTGGCGAATATGAGCAAGGAAAGAATTCCGGAGTTGTAGAGCACTGTAAGAGAAAGCTCTGGCTCCTACTGAACAAAGCTTAATGTGTGGTACAGAAATTAAAGATGCAAATAAGGATCTGAGAGTGCGGGAAGGGGTATAAGTCTGTAAATGTTCACTAAAATAGGGAAGAGCAAGACTGTGAAGAGCTTTAAATGTTAATAGCAGTATTTTATATTGCATATGGTAGAATACAATAAATATAAATGTTAAGAGCAGTATTTTATGTTGTATACATTAGTAAACAAGGAAGCAATAAAGTTGGAAAAGAATCAGGTATAATATGTTCAGTGGACTTAGAACAAGTGATTATCCTAGTAGCAAAATTTTGCATAACTGCAAACAATGGAGAAGATTTTTAGGGATGCCAGATAAAATGCCATTACAATAGTCTATATGTGAGATAACTACGGTAATGTAATGTAAGATAACTAACCAAAACTTCAGTGCTATGTTTTGTCAAAACTGGACGAAGATCTAGAAATATTTTGAAGATGGGGGAAAAAAAGCAATCCTAGAAACAATATTTATATGAGATGAAAAAGAAAGGGTACTCCCCAGAATGTTACCCAGTCTCTTGACCTGGGAGGAGATATTTGTATACAGTATATATATTGAAACTAAATACCATGATGCTGAAATATATTACCTAAAGGAAAAATGTGAATAAGGAAAAGAAGTGGCTCCAGCGCCATGCCATGTGGAACTCCCTGTGTAACCACTGTACTCTCCTACCTAAAGCCCTGCACCTGAACAAACTGTCTTGTATCAGTAAGATAAGGGAAAACAATTGATACACAAGGCCACAAACTCCAAAACTGGCTAAACGTTCTAAAAGTATTTGATGGGATATAGGATCAAATGCTGAATTGAGATCTAGAAGTATAAGAATTGTGTAAATATCCCATGTCTGCTGCCTAGAGAAGATCATTTCTAATTCTGACCAATGCAGTTTCAGTACTATGTCTTGGACAAAATTCAGATTGAAACTGTTCAAACAGGTTATTTTTTGAAAGATGAGATACAAGTTGAGAAGCAACTATTGTTTCAAGAATTTTAGAAGATTAGAAATAGGTTGGTAATTACAAAAATGTTCAGGGTCTAAATCAGTTTTTTTTTTTTTCAAAATTGCTACAATTGAAGCCATTTGTAATGAACGAGGGACAATGCCAGTGGTAATGGAAGAGTTAATTACAGAGTTTATCAGAGGACAAAAATATGGCAAACAGAACTTAACAAGACTAGTACGTATTGGATCCTGCTGACAAGTAAAGGAATTGGATTTTGTTATAACCTCAAAAAATACCATTTTCAGTTGGTGGACTGAATTCTAAAATAAGGTATTTAGTAAGGGAATATGGGAAATAATGTAATTTTCTACAAGGATATGAGATGCAAGTTACTGGTATGTCAGCCTAATCTTGGAATTGAAGAAGTCCAAAATGTCACAACAAGGTTTAGCAGTGAAGTTATGGTGGACAACATTTTCTGGTGGTGCAATTACCCTATTTACTGCAGTAAAAACAGCTCTAGCATTATTCCTTCTTGTGCTAATAATGTTGGAATAATACACACTTTTGCAACAGAAAGAGCATTTTTATGTATTATAACATATGATCTAAGTACATTTTCCTATATAAAACAAGTCCAGTTTTCGTAAACAGACACCCCGGCCACTGGCCCATAGTTTTGAGCTGGTGAAGATCAGATGTAAACCAGGGAGCAGTATGAGTAAGTGAAACAGTCAGCATTTTTAGTGGGGGCGTACATATTGAAAGTAGAATACAGAACAGCATTATAATATTCTATTAATTCTAATGGAGTGGCAATTAAGAGGAAAAACAGGCTTTAGGTTAAGAAAACCAATAATATTCTCAGGATCTACATGCTTAAAATTATGAAATGTAATAACATTATGAACCTTTGATTTACTAAGAGGTAGGCTAATATCAAACATAATCATTTTATGATCAGAAAAATTAATTCAATAGAGAGGAGACTACAGTATAGGGTATAATACCAGAGCAGCAGACTGAATCTAAAATATGACCTTTGTTATGAGTTGAAAAATTCACATAATGAGTTAAATTAAAATAGTAAAGGTCTCTCTATTATAAAAAAAAAAAAAAAATCATGGAAGAGAAAGATGGGAGACGAGATGTGATCTTCATGTTAAGATCACGGAAGACACTTAAAAGACCCACGAGACGAAAGAGATTGGCCACGGAGCATCTCACAGGGACCTTAAACATGAGACTTTGTGCCAAGAGATTGACCCAGGACCGTCTCGCGATGATGTAGAACATGAGATTCTTGCAAGACACGCCCTACTTACAATCAATATCAAATAAGACCACGGGCAGCAAAATACTCAGTCATGTAAAGGATTTGAGCACACACAGATCCAGGGTCTCAGTGCAAGAAAGCAGTGTGGAGAAAAGAGACTCAAAAGCGTTGGGAGACAAAAAAGAGCAAAAAAGAAAAAGAATAATCAAGGTGCAAATTCAGAAAATAAGGAAAGTAATTATCAGGAACAAGTGGAATTGAAAAAAAGCACATCCAATCGGGCTCAGAATTAAAAGACAGAGTAAAAGACAAAGTAGAACTTCATAAAGATGTTCACAAACGTTGGCACTATACACATGCAGAGCAGGTTAGAGATTATGAAAGCAGTGGAATTCGAAAAACTCAAAAAAAAAACAGAAAAACAACGGCGCGATACACATGTGGAGTATGAAAGTAGGAAAATTACAAAGTATAAAAAAAGAAAGTAAAGATCGCATTAGCACAAACAAACAGAAATTATTACTTGAAAAAGGGAAAATAATCACCACAGACCAGGTGTCATTGGAAAAAAAGCAGGACAAGGAGAGGTCAGAAATAAAAGACAGAGTAGAAAACAAAAAAAACGTCAAAAAGAGGTTAAAAAACAAAGGGGCTAAACACATGCAGAGCAGGTTAGAGATAATGAAAACTGGAATTCAAAAGACTCAAAAAAAACGAAGGCGCAAAACAAATACAGAGCAAGATACAGAATATGAAAGCAGAAAAAAAACAACAGTGTCAAAAAAAATAAAGTAAACATCGCATTAGCGCAAACAAAGAGAAATTATTACTCGGAGGAATAACGAAAAGGCGAATAGAGATCAAATATATGGACATAGGTGATATGTCAGAAGTATGTAAATATTGTAAGGCATTGAAGTTTAAGTCAAGAATTTCAAAAACAGGGTTTACTTCACATGCATTTATTGGTTACTTTGCAAAAAAAATTATTAACTGCTGATGATGTAGACTGTTTTGTCTGTGCTGAAATTCCAAACAGAGAAACCTATCCTGAATTATGGTACAAAGTCATTAAACATGTCTCACTGACCTCATTTAAAAGATTCAGCATATTGGGACTCCAAAGATTCCAAATATCGTTTTTACAGAAGTTCTGAAATAAAAGTGAAGCTAATGAAATAGCAACAATTCAAAGAAAAAAAAAATCTTAAAAGTGTGTATCCCGAAAACCAAACTTGGAGGTTGGCAAGCGAAGCCCCCTAGTATTTCATTAAAATTTATTGTCAGTTGAATTATCGAAGTGTATATTAAAATCACCCATATGGATGACATCTGAAGACGTGGCACACAGAGTCATTAAAACAGTAGGAAATTCTGCAAATTCTGCATATACTGTACTTAACGCAGAGGTGAATCTTAGACATTCTGTATGCACAAACTTACTATGCATAATGAAAGGAAAATTAAAGTAGTACAACTACCTGTATTGTGTGATGGGTTCCATCTATCTTGTCACACATACAGTACAGCAATGAGAATTTGACATCCATGCAATATCACTTGCAGTTAAAGGAACATGTATACACTTTGAGATTATAATATAAACCTGTAAATCAGGACACAGAACATTTACAAAAAGAAAACCAAAAATATGAAATAATTATATTTAGCAAGTAGTGGTTCATGTCAAACACCTAATCAACTCTTTCCAGGGTAGCATCATTAACATAATTACTATGTTGATAAAAGCTTTTGAATTAAAGACAGAACTGATGACTAATGAATGGGTGTGAGAGGCAGGTCTTCAATTCAAAAGACTGATCCAATCAGAACATGTTTCCTGTTGGTGCAACACTATGATTTTCCAGAAGTATTTATTTAACAATATTTTATCAAAATTACTTGAATGTTGTCACTATAGAGTACATATGGATAATGTGACAGAAGTAACTTAAGATTTTTTTCATGGATGTTTTTATACTGCTTGCTGCTTTCAGTATTGTTGCCTCAGCTGGCTGCTTCTGAAGACCATTATATCATACATTTTCTGATCTACAGCATGTTCGCCATGAAAAAGTTGAAATTATTTTTTTTTTCTCTACCATCACTACAAATAACACAGGGCAAGTAATAGATATTAAAAAAATATTTTTGGGTCGAGTATTTCTTTTTTGTAATGCAGTGCTAAAATACTGTCAAACTTTTCAATGTTTACCCACTAGTTGAAACATTTATTACTCTGGGACTGCAATTAAGCTCCATAAAGCTTTTAGTATTACGAACCAAACTAGGTTCATAATATTTTACTTATTTATTATACATCTGACAAAGTAATGAATAATTGAAGGTTTCTTAAAAAATAGTTCTCTGAAAAAATATTAAATTAGAGTTAATAGTTATTTATCTTATATACAGTAACATAAATGTAACCTACATTTTAAATTATACCTCAGTATTTATACAATGCAGATTTCTTTACATTAAATATTCAAATATAAATTACTAAATCTGATAAAAGTCCTGTATCCATCTCTGTTACTCTCTGCTCAAACCTGGTATTTATTGTTAGAGTCGCATATACATTATATACATTTGAATGTAAGCTTATAATGTATCAATACTATGCATATACTAAATCTTACTCTTAAAGCATGTTCTGAAATGGGAAGATGAGCAAGTAATTGTCTTTTGTTCAATTTTATTCAAAACGTAAGTGTACTGTTTGAATGGAATTTAATTGGATTCCCAATCCAGACAAGAGAGGTAGTAATTAGGAAATATACTTGAACTCTAGTCTCAAATAGCTTAAACTGTGAAAACTCTTATTTTAACTTGGTAGACAATTTACATGAACTGAACAAAACAGTCTTGATGTATAGCCTTGTGATTAACTGCAGCATATTATGATGTTGAGAGTGAAGACTGATATTTTTTGGGTCCTACCTATTTACATCTGGGGACAGGCGTAATGAAACTAGGGCTTTCCGAGGAATAACGGTTTAAAATAATCTCTGAAGTGTGAGATTTTTTTAGTAAGATTATCTATTCTGATACTAAATGGTCTTATGATCTCTATGTAAGTATATTCTTCCTTAAGCTGGAACACCTCTTCAAAATAAACACTAGCAACAATTATCTTTATTATAAATAAATGCACTACATTTGAGTAAAAAGCTTTGTAAACTCGTGCCACTTATTTATATTAAAGCTTATAATGTTGATCTCTGAAAAATGCAGGAGACATGTACTGTATATAGAAAAATAACATGCCCTCTGTGCAACCTCAATTAATACAACTAGAAAATTTTAAAGCAATTAACCCTTATATTATATTTACATGTGGAATTCTCAGTGTAACAGGCGATCGTATCATAAATAAGGGACACAAAAAAGAATGCCCTTTTCACAGATGGAATAAATTTTAAGCTAATTTGAAGAAAGAAAAAAAAAAACTCACAAAGTGATTTGTGTTCCATCACTCCAGTTTCATAATGCAGTCCATCTATTTTGGAAACATCATAAATTGTGAATATTAAATGTTCTGCATTTGGAAAGAAAATAATTATTTATTGAATGAAGAGTGAATGAAAAAGGAAAGTATTAGAGCAGCCACTATAGAGATGAAAAATGTCTAACCAGCAATATACAATACCAGTGCTATATAAATGTTGTGAAAGCCCAATGTGGGTAAGCAAACACAGAAGTAATGCTGAGCAAGAAGCCATTTGGAAAATAAAGGTATGTTTATATGGCATGAATCATTTTAAATTGAGGGTGAAGTATTGTACTTATGGACATTTTCCACTTCAAATTAAAAGTCAAACTTTAAACATGCAAGCGTGCTATAAACTTGGTCGATATTCTTTTCTAAAAAAAGG
The DNA here is from genome assembly GCA_026402145.1 of Polypterus bichir lapradei. Classification (NCBI taxonomy): domain Eukaryota; kingdom Metazoa; phylum Chordata; class Cladistia; order Polypteriformes; family Polypteridae; genus Polypterus; species Polypterus bichir. The sequence goes on along the minus strand of JANRMT010027041.1, from coordinate 123,909,117 downwards.
AAATGCAAAGAGTTCAGACATTCTTAACAAAGGCATACTGTACCTAAAAGAAAGGATGGGAATGGGATAAAGTATGTAAAATGAGGCTTGGATAGTTGGTTTTGCATCCATCCATTTTTCAAACCTGTTTATCCTAAGCAGGGTTCCAGGGAAGCTGGAGCCTATCCCATAAAAATTCAAATTAATCTCCTGTCTGAGTACTGTTTGTATGGAATATGCAAAAATTTCTCCTTAACTAAATGGGTTTTTCTCCAGGTATTCTGGTTTGACATTCCAAAGATTGGTTAGTTTCACTGGTATATATACTATACTATACATACATACAATGAAACAGACATAACATAAACAGGTCTTTTATTTTGAATTAAAGAGTATCACTGAACATACAGAAAACAAACTCTTATGTATATAATAATGATTAAAAAAAAGAGTCTGTAATGACAAGAAAGCAATACCCTGATGATTGTTAAGTTATACACAAGGCTTGAAACTCTCATTCACAAGAGCAATTAAAATCTGTAATAGTGCCTGATTAGAAAATACTTCAGGTAAACTAATTTAAAAATATGCATTATTTTCAGAATAGTTTATTTATTAATGTTAAAAAAAAATATTTACAATATATTACAGCTACTTACAAAGAGCAAGCTAAAATATGATCTCAAACTACTGCATGAATATGCTATATAAACATTCTATATGATTTAATTCAGGCTTTCACTGGTTTAAAAATTATAGTAAAATTCTCATCTTTTTTTTTTTTTTAAATAATACGAGAAAAGATTATCTATCCTAATACATCTAAAATTAAAATTTTAAAATTAATATGCTGAGATATTAAAGGCCCTGAAAATGCTACAAGCAGCATTGTGATAAATTGATAGTTCTTTTAAAAAAGGTAACTTTTTATTTTGCATAACCATTTTTTATTCTGAAACTAGGAAAAAAATCAAACATGTTCATTTTCAGGTAATAGAAAGGTGGAAACGGTACTACAAGGAAGATTTAGTCTTAACTTATGGAACAAGAAGTGCATCAATATGGTGAAGACAAGTCACTTTACAGGTTAGTAAGATGTCTTAACTGCTTTAATACTCTCTGCCTTATAACTTAAAGAGTTGTGTATGGTTTATTTAGTATGTTTTATGCAAGATTTAAAGAAATATTGACATATCCAGTTCTTTCCTACAGAATTGTTTTAGAAAATGTATAAATGCGCAAGGAAGAGAGCATTTATATTAACATTAGAATTTCTGAAGCCTATGAAAAAAGTCATAATTCCACGCCACCTGAAATTCCTTTGCACCTCTCCATCAGCGTATGTGTTCAGCATTTCTTGTGTCGCATTTCCTGTCATCCCACAGTTACACAGATCATTATAGACATGGAACACACATGAAATGTATGTATTCCAAATAACAATATATTATTTACCCTCTACAACTCCAGGCACCTCACAGCCAGATAAACACACTTGGTCTCTGTGGTATAGCGGGTCCACAGCTCACTGAGCAAAGGCCATTCATTTTTAAATAAATAATCCCCGCTCTCGCGGTGGTTTAGCGAGGGGGCGTTGGACCGTAGCGGGCCGTGGGACAATCCGTAGTGTGGACGTTTCTCACCGAGTGCACAGGTGAGGGACTGCCCACATGCGTGATTGCTCCCGTGGCTAATTTGCTATGGCCCTCTCGCGTTATAAAGAAAGAAGCGCGAGTCGGTTAGAGAGGAATGTGAGGAGAAGAAAAGGAAGAGAACGGAGGTTACAGGAAGCGAGGAAGCAGGCGGTACAGGAGAGAGACAGACAGACATGCGGAGCGTGTGGTGAGCGCGCGATCGAGCGCTCGTGGGCAGCTGCAAGGAAGCTGGGTGTAAGGCCGTCACCCAGACGTTTGAGTTGATGTCGCTCCCGCTGAGCGACCAAGTAGCGGGAGTGACCAGGGGAAGGCGATGAGCCGCAGAAGGCCATGGAAAGGCAGCGGAAGTCTGGAGACTTGGTGGTGGAGTCCCCAATGTGTGCGTCCTGGCCATTGGATTGAAACTAAGTCTCAGGGACTGGGATGAGAGCCAAACCGAAGCCAGGGATCGGGAGGTCTCCAGTCTCGTGGGTGTGTGTGTGTAGAGGAAAGCAGCTGCAGAGAGCGTCTTGTCTGTAGCTAAGCCCAAATGGGATAAGCAGGTGAGATGCATACTGAAAATAAGCACCAGAGTTGTTGATGTGTTAAGATTGCTTCCTGATCATTTTACCTCTCGTTTTAAAGGATTGTTTTTCTTATTGATTTTAACCTCCACATTTTCATTTTATGGATTATTTATTTAATGAAGAACTTTAAATTACTGCACTTTATTTGAACACCTGTTTTGTTGACTGTTTTAAATAAAAGCACTGTTTCATTTTCAACCTTCCCCTTGCTCAATTTGTTGCCTTCACTGACTAGCTCAACGGTAACATTACTGACGGTGTTGGGTTCAAGGGTTCCCAAACAGCAGATGGGAGTGTGGAGCCAGAACCCACATCGTCACAGGCTCTGAGAATCTTGTGACTGACTTCAGCTCCATTGGGGGTGGGATGGGATAGCAGGCTACTTGCTGTTTGTGCTGAATGACACATTTGCAAAACAAAAAATGCTGATGGAGAGGTGTGAAGGAATTTAAGGTGGCCCGGGATTACGACTTTTTTCGTAAGGCTTCAGGGATTTTAGTTTTAAATGCAATTTAGGTGGTCACCATCTAGAGAAGTAACACCAAGCAAGAGCGAACAGCAGCAGAAACTGGCAGGTGAATAAGTAAATAATTAGCAGCAAAGTATATTAAGTATGTGAATATTCTTACTAAGAAGGAAGTTGTGTGTAAAAAGGTTTACAAGATTAAACAAGTCTTAGCACATAGGAGTTGGCATGAGTAAAAATCAAAATCAGGTAGAGACAGGTGTCAACCCATTTTCAGGACCTTGTGCAGCTGAACAGTATTTTGGAAAACTTTCAGGAGGTAGGCAGGCATGAGGAGTGCCAACTGGCCATTTCAAAACCATTCCCCAGGGAAAGGTTGTGGTACTGGGGAATCAATCATTACTGTAGGTTGTCTGAAACATAGGTTTGCTCCAGAAACAGAGAGTCTCATACTATGTTGCCTTCCAAGTGCACAAGTAGGAGACCTCCCTGGAAGTGTGGATATGCTCTTGGCCGGAGTGGGGGTGAATCCAATTGCCATTGTCCATGCTGGAACAAATGACATACAGTGCATCTGGAAAGCATTCACAGCGCATCACTTTTTTCACATTTTGTTATATTACAGCCTTATTCCAAAATGGATTAAATTCATTTTTTCCTCAGAATTCTACACACAACACCCCATAATGACAACGTGAAAAAAGTTTACTTGAGATTTTTGCAAATTTATTAAAAATAAAAAAATGGAGAAAGCACATGTACATAAGTATTCACAGCCTTTACCATGAAGCTCAAAATTGAGCTCAGGTGCATCCTGTTTCCCCTGATCATCCTTGAGATGTTTCTGCAGCTTAATTGGAGTCCACCTGTGGTAAATTCAGTTGATTGGACATGATTTGGAAAGGCACACACCTGTCTATATAAGGTCCCACAGTTGACAGTTCATGTCAGAGCACAAACCAAGCATGAAGTCAAAGGAATTGTCTGTAGACCTCCGAGACAGGATTGTCTCGAGGCACAAATCTGGGGAAGGTTACAGAAAAATTTCTGCTGCTTTGAAGGTCGCAATGAGCACAGTGACCTCCATCATCCATGTGGAAGAAGTTTGAAACCACCAGGTCTCTTCGTAGAGATGGCCGGCCATCTAAACTGAGCGATCGGGGGAGAAGGGTCTTAGTCAGGAAGGTGACCAAGAACCCGATGGTCACTCTGTCAGAGCTCCAGAGGTCCTCTGTGGAGAGAGGAGAACCTTCCAGAAGGACAACCATCTCTGCAGCAATCCACCAATGTTTCCTGTATGGCAGAGTGGCCAGACGGAAGCCACTCCTTAGTAAAAGGAACTCTTTGGTGTGAATGCCAGGTGTCACGTTTGGAGGAAACAAGGCACCGCTCATCACCAGACTAATACCATCCCTACAGTGAAGCAGGGTGGTGGCAGCATCATGCTGTGGGGATGTTTTTCAGCGGCAGGAACTGGGAGACTAGTCAGGATAAAGGGAAAGATGACTGCAGCAATGTACAGAGACATTCTGGATGAAAACCTGCTCCAGAGCGCTCTTGACCTCAGACTGGGGCAATGGTTCATCTTTCAGCAGGACAATGACCCTAAGCACACAGCCAAGATATCAAAGGAGTGGCTTCAGTACAACTCTGTGAATGTCCTTGAGTGGCCCAGCCACAGCCCAGGCTTGAATCCGATTTAACTTCTCTGGAGAGATCTTAAATTGGCTGTGCACCGACGCTTCCCATCCAACCTGATGGAGCTTGAGAGGTGCTGCAAAGAGGAATGGGCAAAACTGGCCAAGGATAGGTGTGCCAAGCTTGTGGCATCATATTCAAAAAGACTTCAGGCTGTAATTGCTGCCTATGGTGCATCGACAAATTATTGAGCAAAGGCTGTGAACACTTATGTACAGGTGCCGGTCATAAAATTACAATATCATGACAAAGTTGATTTATTTCAGTAATTCCATTCAAAAAGTGAAACTTGTATATCAGATTCATTCATTACACACAGCCTGATGTATTTCAAATGTTTATTTCTTTTAATTTTGATGATTATAACTGACAACTAATGAAAGTCCCAAATTCAGTATCTCAGAAAAAACTAGAATATTGTGAAAAGGTTCAATATTGAAGACACCTGGTGTCACAATCTAATCAGCTAATTAACTCAAAACACCTGCAAAAGCCTTTAAATGGTCTCTCAGTCTAGTTCTGTAGGCTACACAATCATGGGGAAGACTGCTGACTTGACAGTTGTCCAAAAGACGACCATTGACACCTTGCACAAGGAGGGCAAGACACAAAAGGTCATTGCTAAAGAGGCTGGCTGTTCACAGAGCTCTCTGTCCAAAGAGGCGAAGGGAAGGACAAGATGTGGTAGAAAAAAGTGTACAAGCAATGGGGATAACCGCACCCTGGAGAGGATTGTGACACAAAACCCATTCAAAACTGTGGGGGAGATTCACAAAGAGTGGAATGCAGCTGGAGTCAGTGCTTCAAGAACCACCACGCACAGACATATGCAAGGCATGGGTTTCAGCTGTCACATTCTTTGTATCAAGCCACTCTTGAACAAGAGACAGCGTCAGAAGCGTCTCGACTGGACTGCTGCTGAGTGGTCCAAAGTTATGTTCTCTGATGAAAGTAAATTTTGCATTTCCTTTGGAAATCAAGGTCCCAGACTCTGGAGGAAGAGAGGAGAGGCACAGAATCCACGATGCTTGAGGTCCAGTGTAAAGTTTCCACAGTCAGTGATGGTTTGTGGTGCCATGTCATCTGCTGGTGTTGGTCCACTGTGTTTTCTGAGGTCCAAGGTCAACGCAGCCGTCTACCAGGAAGTTTTAGAGCACTTCATGCTTCCTGCTGCTAACGAACTTTATGGAGATGCAGATTTCATTTTCCAATAGGACCTGGCACCTGCACAAAGTGCCAAAATTACCAGTACCTGGTTTAAGGACCATGGTATCCCTGTTCTTGATTGGCCAGCAAACTCGCCTGACCTTAACCCCATAGAAAATCTATGGGGTATTGTGAAGAGGAAGATGCGATACGCCAGACCCAACAATTCAGAAGAGCTGAAGGCCACTATCAGAGCAACATGGGCTCTCATAACACCTGGGCAGTGCCATAGACTGATCGACTCCATGCCACGCCGCATTGCTGCAGTAATCCAGGCCAAAGGAGCCCCAACTAAATATTGAGTGCTGTAAATGCTCATACTTTTCATGTTCATACCTTTCAGTTGGCCAACATTTCTAAAAATCCTTTTTTTGCATTGGTCTTAGTTGATATCCTAATTTTCCGAGATACTGAATTTGGGACTTTCATTAGTTGTCAGTTATAATCATCAAAATTAAAAGAAATAAACATCTGAAATACATCAGTCTGTGTGTAATGAATAAATCTAATATACAAGTTTCACTTTTTAGATGGAATTACTGAAATAAATCAACTTTGTCATGATATTCTAATTTTATGACCAGCACCTGTACATGTGATTTCTCAGTTTTTTTATTTTTAATAAATTTGCAAAAACCTCAAGTAAACTTTTTTCATGTTTGTGTGTAGAATTCTGAGGAAAAAAATGAATTTAATCAATTTTGGAATAAGGCTGTAACATAAGAAAATGTAGAAAAACTGATGCGCTGTGAATACTTTCCGGATGCACTGTCCATAAGGGCAAGCTGTTTGTTTTGTAGAGTTAGGTGCCAAGCAGAGGAGCAGAACTGACAAGGTAGTCTTCTCCAAAGTACTACCTGAGTTTTGCGTCGGTGCAGGTTAGAGTTAGGAGATTAGAAGGCTAAATGCATGACTCAGATCTTGCTGTAGTAGAAAAGGAATCCTGTTTATGGAGCACTGTAAGGACTCCTGGAATAGAAGGGACCAGTTCCAACATGATGGGTCTGAATTTAACAGTAGGGGCACCAATGTGTTGAGGAAGCATATTAGTAGCTTAGGCAAGGACTGTATAAACTAATGATTGGGGGCAGGGAGTTCAGGATAGGCCAGGTTTAAAACTGTATATGAAGGGATGAAAAATGGTGTAAAAACAAATACGCATAGCATCTAAAATTTTAGCATATAGTTAAAGAGCAAAATGAAAATAACTAACACATTAAAAACTGCTTGCCTTAATGCTAGAAGAATTAAACATGAGATAAACTGGGACAAGCTTTTAGTAAGCACAGAAACAGTCAAACAGCAGTGGAACTTTTTTAAAAACATTTTATAATTGCCGTCATAAGGCCGTTTAAACTCTGAACTGTTCAAAGTCTGAATCAGTTTTCCACACTAGAAATAATGGAACATGAATTAATCCGTTCCCACTCCCTAAACAATACCCATTTCAATAAACTTAAACAGCAAATACACATAATTTAAGGTAAAAATAACACAATTAAATGTGATAAATCTATTCTAATAAAAGGCAAAGCCCTCACTGACTCACTCACTCACTCACTCACTCACTGACTGACTGACTGACTCATCACTAATTCTCCAACTTCCCGTGTAGGTAGAAGGCTGAAATTTGGCAGGCTCATTCCTTACAGCTTCCTTACAAAAGTTGGGCAGGTTTAATTTCGAAATTCTACGCGTAATGGTCATAACTGGAAGGTATTTTTCTCCATTTACTGTAATGGAGTTGAGCTTGACCGCCGTGGGGGCGGAGTTTCGTGTGACATCATTACGCCGCCCACGTAATCACGTGAACTGACTGTCAACGCACTATGTAGAAAACCAGGAAGAGCTCCAAAATACGTTGAACAAAACATGCATTATATAATTGAGAAGGCAGCGAAACATTAAGAAGCGAGCGAGTGACATACTACCATATTCATCAGTACAGCTAC
>JANRMT010027041.1:123880788-123896595 GCA_026402145.1 Polypterus bichir lapradei | reverse complement strand
ACCGAAACCAATGTACGTACTTATTTCGGTGGTATGACGCCACTGTCAGCCGCCATATTGAATTTTCCAAACGTCACAAATTCTCCAACTTCCCGTGTAGGTAGAAGGCTGAAATTTGGCAGGCCCATTCCTTACAGCTTACTTACAAAAGTTAAGCAGGTTTCATTTCGAAATTCTACGCGTAATGGTCAAAACGGTCAACGACGTCCGCCATATTGAACTTTCTTATTCATGGCCCCATCTTCACGAAATTTGGTAGGCGGCTTCCCTGCGCTAACCGAAACCAATGTACAAACTTATTTCGGTGGTATGACGCCACTGTCAGCCGCCATATTGAACTTTCCAACGTCACTAATTCTCCAACTTCCCGTGTAGGTAGAAGGCTGAAATTTGGTACTTATTTCGGTGGTATGATGCCACTGTCGGCCGCCATATTAAACTTTTAACGGAAACCGATGTACGTACTTATTTCGTTGGTATGACACCACTGTTGGCCGCCATATTGAACTTTCCAACGTCACTAATTCTCAAACTTCCCGTGCAGGTAGAAGGCTGAAATTTGGCAGGCTCATTCCTTACAGCTTACTTACAAAAGTTTAGCAGGTTTCATTTAGAAATTCTACGCGTAACGGTCATAACGGTCAACAACGTCCGCCATGTTGAACTTTCTTATTTACGGCTCCATCTTCACGAAATTTGGTAGGTGGCTTCCCTGAGCTAACCGAAACCAATGTACGTACTTATTTCGGTGGTATGACGCCACTGTCAGCTGCCATATTGAACTTTCCAACATCACTAATTCTCCAACTTCCCGTGTAGGTAGAAGGCTGAAATTTGGCAGGCTCATTCCTTACAGCATACTTACAAAAGTTAAGCAGGTTTCATTTCGAAATTCTACGCGTAATGGTCATAATGGTCAACAACGTCCACCATGTTGAACTTTCTTATTTATGGCCCGATCTTCTCGAAATTTTATAAGCGGCTTCCCTGCACTAACCGAGACCAATGTACGTACTTATTTCGGTGGTATGATGCCACTGTCGGCCACCATATTGAACTTTTCAACAGTCTTTGTTACTTATGGGCCCATCTTCAAGAAATTTGGTACATGGGTTCCCAACGCTAACTGAATCCTACTTACGTACATATATACGTCCATAGCCTGCAGCTCAGTCACTGTGTGAGGTGGCGTTGGGTCCCCCATCCCAACGCCTCCCACGTTGTTGGCTGCCTGCCTATATAAGACCGTCCGTCGCTCCGGTCCCTACATTCCCTTTCTTGCTTCGCCACGGGATTCACATCTCCCTACTGATAACTACAGCCTTTTTGTTTAATCCACGGCTTCTCCGCTGTTTTATTGTTTGTTTATTACAATTATAGTTATTGTATAGGTATTTTAGACTTACTTTACATTGCTCAGGTACCCATTTCCTTTATCATTCCAACCCCCATTACCATGTCTATCGAGGTGATCACTATCGATCAAAGTCACTTACTGAGTGGTTTCCATGCCCGGAGGTGGCACCTACCTTTTCCATTCTCTTTGTTACATATTGCATGGCCATATCAGGCTCACTCTTGATATCCGGAGGAACATTTTGTCTTATGTATTGAATGACTGGGACAGGTTCAAGGTGTGGACTGATGACGGTACAGGAGATAATTATACTACACAGGAGCACTATAAGAGTGAAATGCTTAAGCCCTTCACCTATGGTTCTGCATGTGAGTTGATGGCTGCCGCTGAATTGTTTGGTTGTCGCTTTCAAGTGTACCGAAATGGCCAAATATTTTACACCTTTCGACAACCGCCAATGCCTCTTAAACATCTTAGATTCACAGGTGACGATTTCAGTAGTGGACACTTTGATGTTTATGAGTGTTTAAACTCTCAAAAGCTGGATGTGATTTTATCGATGAAACCGGTTGTGTGCTTACAATGCTTGACAGATGCCGAATGTCACTTCAACACAACAAATCCTGCAAATACTGTCGTAATTGAAACAAACCATGAAACTCAAACCGATTATGACAGCAGCAATCCAAGCTGTGAGATTTGAGACAAGATTACTGTTCACATGGCCAACTGTAAGTTACATGCTCAAGAGTAAGCTCAGCACGCAGCTTGGTCATATTAAAACCGGAGGCCCGAACTGACAACATGGTATACAAAGAGATCCTTAACAAATAATTATTGGCATATTTTCCCTCAGTTTAAAAAGGTTACATTTTCTTCTTAATAAAAATTTTAAGGCAGTACTTCGCCGCTACGAAGCGCGGGTATTTTGCTAGTAATAAATAAAAAAAAAATACATAAATAATGTATAATAAAATGAAACATATGGTGGTACGCATAGACACAGCAGTCTAGTGCTCTTTCTTTCGCTGCTTTCACTGTCCTTTTGTGTGTGTTGCTGTTCGTAATAATGACATACTGCTGGGCAATTAATGTCGACAGCTGGCACAATCTCCTAAAAATAGGACTAAGCAGCGAACAGACTGTTACAGTTGAGTTTCTCCGCTTACACAACATACCAGTGTACACAGACAGGCAGACGCGGGGCTACAGGGCTGGCGAGGCTGTGAGGCGACCACACAAGCTGCTTCTTCCTAGTATTTTTCTTACCAACTCAAGATCCCTCGCAAATACGATGGATGAATTGAAGCTACAGGTTTTAGCAAATAAGACTGTTAAGGACAGTTGCATTCTGCTAATTACAGAGAACTGGCTTCATTCACTCATTCCAGATACAGCTATCAGAATAGCAGGCCACACAGTACATCAACAGGAGAGGACCGGAGACTCCAGCAAGAGAAAGGGGGGTGGGGATACTACCATTAAGACTGTACACAACAGATGACATTTATGCTTGCTGCATAATGCCATCTGTTGCTGTATTTTTTTTAATGCACACACAGTTTGAACATTAAAGCATCATTCACACTCTGGATTAAATTTCTCTCAAATTTAGCATTCAAACTCTGAAAGGTTCGAAGTTATGATCGTTTGAAGTATGAGGTACCACTGTGTTGGAAAATAAGGAGGTAAAAAAGAAGCTGCAAATGAAAAAAATTGTATAAAGCATGTAAGAGTGATAACTCCAATGAGAACTGTAGGGCATATGAGAACATACAGTCATATGAAAAAGTTTGGGAACCCCTCTCAGCCTGCATAATAATTTACTTTCAACAAAAAAGATAACAGTGGTATGTCTTTCATTTCCTAGGAACATCTGAGTACTGGGGTGTTTTCCGAAATTAGATCTTTAGTGAAGCAGTATTTAGTTGTATGAAATTAAATCAAATGTGAAAAATCGGCTGTGCAAAAATTTGGGTCCCCTTGTAATATTGCTGATTTGAATGCATGTAACTGCTCAATACTGATTATTTGCAACACCAAATTGGTTGGATTAGCTCGTTAAGCCTTGAACTTCATAGACAGGTGTTTCCAATCATGAGAAAAGGTATTTGAGGTGGTCAGTTGCAAGTTGTGCTTCCCTTTGACTCTCCTCTGAAGAGTGACTGCATGGGATCCTTAAAGCAACTCTCAAAAGATCTGAAAACAAAGATTGTTCAGTATCATGGTTTAGAGGAAGGCTACAAAAAGCTACCTCAGAGGTTTAAACTGTCAGTTTCAATTGTAAGGAATGTAATCAGGAAATGGAAGGCCACAGGCACAGTTGCTGTTAAACCCAGGTCTGGTAGGCCAAGAAAAATATAGGGGCGGTATATGTGCAGGACTGTGCGAATGGTTACAGACAACCCACAGATCACCTCCAAAGACCTGCAAGAACATCTTGCTGCACATGGTGCATCTGTACATCGTTCTACAATTCAGTGCAATTTGCACAAAGAACATATGGCAGGTTGATGAGAAAGAAGCCCTTTCTGCACGCACGCCACAAACGGAGTCGTTTATTGTATGCAAATACTCTTTTAGACAAGCCAGATTCGTTTTGGAACAAAGTGCTTTGGACTGATGACACAAAAATGAGTTATTAGGTCATAAAAAACGCTTTGCATGGCGGAAGAAGAACACCACATTCCAAGAAAAACACCTGCTACCCACTGTCAAATTTGGTGGAGGTTCCATAATGCTGTGGGGCTGTGTAACTAGTTCAGGGACTGGGGCCCTTGTTAAAGTCGAGGCTCGGATGAATTCAACCCAATATCAACAAATTCTTCAGGATAATGATCAAGCATCAGTCACAAAGTTGAAGTTACGCAGGGGTTGGATATTCCAACAAGACAATGACCCAAAACACAATTCGAAATCTACAAAGGCTTTCATGCAGAGGGAGAAGTACAATGTTCTGGAATGGCCATCACAGTCCCCTGACTTGAATATCATCGAAAATCTATGGGACGATTTGAAGCAGGATGTCCATGCTCGGCAGCCATCAAATTTAACTGAACTAGAGAGATTCTCCACGGAAGAATGGTCAAAAATACCTCCATCCAGAATCCAGACACTCGTCAAAGGCTATAGGAGGCGTCTAGAGGCTGTTATATTTGCAAAAGGAGGCTCAACTAAGTATTGATGTAATATTTCTTTTGGGGTGCCCAAATTTATGCACCCATCTAATTTTTTTATGATGAATATTGCATATTTTCTGTTAATCCAATAAACTTAATATCACTGCTGAAATACTACTGTTTCCATAAGGCATGTCATATATTAAAAGGAAGTTGCTACTTTGAAAGCTCAGCCAATGATAAACAAAAATCCATAGAATTAAGAGGGGTTCCCAAATTTTTTCATATGACTGTAAGGGCAATCATTAAGAAGGATATTAGGGAAGTTCAAGGGAAGTTAGAGAGGAGTTAGAAAAATGACCCAAAGAGATTATTTCAGTATTTTAGTAGTAAAGGAATGGTGAAGGAGAAGAAGTGTATCAGGAATGGTAAAGGGGAATTAAAACATACAGATAGTGAAATAGCAAATTCTCTAAGCTTGCAATTTTCTGAAGTCTTCATATGTGAGGCAGTGGATAACTTCCTAGCAATAACAAGAACTACTAAAGAGGTACTGAATGGCTTAGAAATTGTAGATGGAGAAGTATTGCACAGAGTAAATGGTTGAAATTTGGGATGATTCAGTTGATCAGCCACCAATCTAAATCAGCTGATTTTCACTAAAAAAAGACTTGATTCGATTCATAAATTGGCTGATCACAAAAAAAATCTTTTCAGCCCCTGCTTTCTAAGCTTTACGGTAATTTAGTTGCAGTACTCCATCATGCAAGGTATTATGATAGTTGAGAAATTTTGTTGCAGCAAACTTCCTGCAGTGAAAACAACAGCAGCAAGTCGAGGCTTCTTTTACTAGAGAGGGTCAGGCAATTGGAATATTACCCTTTAAATTAAATAAAGCGGAGTAATAAACTGAGAATAAGGAATTGGAGAAGTCACCCTTTGCAATTAGACAAATGGCAAGAAAATCTGCTTTAATGTATTCAGATTTTTTTATTTTGCCTTTTGAATTAAAATGGACACAGTCTGAGTTTGGAGAGCAAGCTTATTTTAAGTGCAGCAGCTTACATTTTTAATTGTAAAAAGAATGATGAATTTGAAATTGCCACTTAGTAAATAATATGCTTGTTAGCTTAACACTAGAATTACCAGAGCCTACGAAAAAACTCGTAGATCCATCCCACCTTAAATCGCTTCTTAAAACCGCTCTCACCTCTCCGCCAGCCTCCTTTGTCCTGTAAATGTGCCGATAAAAACAAACTGCAAGCAGCCGGCTATTCCATCCCCCCACCGACTCAGAACGTGCACGAACTTCTCCGAGCTCATGCCTCGATTATCTGGGAGTGGAGTTTTAGAGTGGAAATAATAGATTGTTATTTGGAACACACGCATTTCATGTGTGTTCCGTTTCTACAGTAATCTGTGTAAACACAATGTTAAAACAGAAACTTTTTCATATTTTAGTAATAAATGTCACAAAATGTAGACATAAACTATAAAATGTGTGAAGCCTGACAGCCAAAGAGCAAATACACTTTCATAAAAGGTTCAGGACATTTACAACAGCTTCCGTGGCGTACTGGTAAGATTTCATCACTTAGAGCGTAGCAGACTTCTTTTACCTCAAGAGATCCGAGTTCGAATCTCCGCTAGGGAGAAAATTTATTTATTTTTAACCTTCGCCGTTCTGCCTGCCTGAACTCCCTGTCAATCTATATAGTAATAACAGTAATTTTATTATTATATAGGAGCTTCCCTGTCTGCCTATCATATAGTGCCTTTCCTTCCTACCTATCTATATATCTATCCCCTTAGCTGTTTTTTATATATCTATTATACAATGCCTTCCCTGTTTATTTATATATGTAGTGCCTTCTCTGCCTGTCTGTCTGTCTGATTGCATATAGAGCTGAACTTACTGCTCTGTACTATTCTGTCCTCTGCATGTCCTGGAGTACAAAAGAAACACCACCATACAGCAACATGTGCGAACTGGCAAGATCGGGGAAAAAACACGCGGTCACTGATAACAAACCGCAAGATGAATGAAAGAGACAATATATGTAAAAACATCCATCGCACTAATGCAATATTATTTGAAAACAAACAGCGTCAGATCGGGTTTGAATATGCGCCCGATCTGACGCTGTTCGTTTTCAAATAATATTGCATGTACTGTGCGTTGAAACTGCGGCACTGAATAAGCAGACTCCTTTTGTAACAGCATCAGCGTGTATTCAAACCCGATCTGACGCTCTTCTTTTTCAAATAATATTGCATGTATTGAACTATTTTAGAATAAAAACATACATTTGATTTCAGTCAGTCTGTAAGTGCCAGTGTAAATGCATGATAATTATAAAGGTTAGCTTTTTTTTAAATTCAGTTCCATTCTCTCAGTCGCGTCCACGATGCCCCGCCCCCCCATCTGACACTGCTTTTTTTCACATAAAGACGCGCTATAACTCAAATGCGATTTATTTGGAGACGCGCTATAGCTCGAATGTGATTTATTTGGAGACGCGCTATACTCGAATGTTATTTGTATAGGGAAGAAAGTACAATGTCAGGTGCTCATTCAGTGTAATAGGAACCATAGCACAGAGAGATGTGTACACTGCAACAAGTACACATGTCGTGAATGTAGGAAGGGTGTGTGGGAATTGTTAATATTTGAATGGGATGATTTTATATAGCACGGATCGGAAATCAGCAGTTCTTAGCATTGCACCACGCAAGCTGTCGTATCAACCGCCTACTGTAACTTGCTTTATTTTGCCACGTATAGTCTAGAATAAAAGTGCACTTGTTTTGTTATTCTTGTACACCAACATATATTCCTGTGTTTGAGCGACATGGGTATGCTCAAAAAAATAGACGTGTAATGCCACGAAAAGTGCACGCAGGCTCTTCAGTTCGGAAGCATTGGTACGAGAATGCAGTCACAAACACGCTGCAGAGCTATAGCACATCTTTATGTGAAAACAGCATTCTCAATTTTGGGGGGGGGGGGGGGGTGTAGGGAAGGATCCTGAACACGACTGAGAGAATGAAAAGTGAATAAAAAAAAAATAACCTTTACAAGTATGATAAATTACACCGGCTGTTACACACTGAAATCAAATGTATGTTTTTATTATAAAATAGTAAGAATAACAGCAGTTT
This sequence comes from Polypterus bichir lapradei, assembly GCA_026402145.1. Classification (NCBI taxonomy): domain Eukaryota; kingdom Metazoa; phylum Chordata; class Cladistia; order Polypteriformes; family Polypteridae; genus Polypterus; species Polypterus bichir. The sequence goes on along the minus strand of JANRMT010027041.1, from coordinate 123,888,957 downwards.
ACGTCTCAAAACTGAATCACGCAGGATCGAACTCATGACCTTCTGAATACCAGTCAGCAGCTGATACCATTATGCTACCGTGGCAGTTGTAGTAAGTAGGTGTCAATGTGGCATGCTAAGGTGGCTTTTTTCTGCAGTTATATTTTTGAATAAAAGCATATTTGTTCTGTTATATTTGTACCTTTTGTAAATGTGTTTGATATTTGGACTTCAGGCTTCATACATTATATAGTTTATGCTTACATTTTCTCATTTACTACTACAATATGAAAAACGTTTCTGTTTTAAAAATGTGTTTACACGGATTACTGTAGAAACAGAACACACGTGAAATGCGTGTATTCCAAATAATGATCTATTATTTCCACTCTAAAACTCCACTTCACTCCCAGATAATCAAGGCATGAGCTGGGAGAAGTTTGTGCACGTTCTAAGTCGTTGGGGGGATGGAATAGCCGGCTACTTGCAGCTTTTCTTTTATCAACACATTTAGATTAACAAAAGACGCTGGTGGAGAGGTGAGAACGGTTTTAAGAAGCGATTTAAGGTGGGACGGACCTACGAGTTTTTTCGTAGGCTCTGGTAATTCTAGTGTTAACTGCAAAATATGTTTTACTTATAAACCTGTTAAGCATGTTAGTCTTGCGTCTTCTTGATAAACAGCTTATAAACATTTGATGTATTTGTGGCTTTTTTAAAAGATATGTACTGTGTTTATTACTTGTATGTGTTTCTATGTGTCATACAGCATAGGTTTTTGTAAGAAACAAATACAGTGGAACCTCGGTTCACGAACGTCTCGGTTCACATACAACTCGGTTCACGACCAAAAAGTTCACCAAACTTTTGCCTCGGTTCACAACCACACACTCGGTATACGAACAAGCCAGTTTCCATTGCCTGCCTGCAAGCTGAGAGAGAGAGAGAGCGAGCGAGCCACGTGCCTGCTGGGGAGGGGGAGGGGGAGATTGCTGCACTCACTGCCTGCCTTTTGCATAGGGGAAGGGGGCGTACAGCTGAGACTCTCTCTCTGAGAAGTAGGCAGTATGTGCACATCACCCCAACTCCACCCCCGGCACAGGCAGGCTGTTGGGTCACAGGGCTTTGTTTTTGGAATGGCTGCATGAGGCTTTTGCTCCCACCAGCTAAACAGCTAAAAACACCAGAAACCCAAGAAATCACAAGAGAGAAAACCCCTGAAGGAAAACACTTCATGCCAGAACTCGACTCATGCAAGGTTAGTTTTCTTGGTGGTTTTTGTATTACGGATTTTTCAAAAGTTAATTTTTCAGTTCGTAGCATGATTAGTTGCAATGTTACTTTTCTCTTTTTTCAAATGTTCCTTTTTTTCCGCTGTGCTTAAAACTCATTTTAAAAAAAGTGTTTACAGCGATCGAGCTGTAAGGCTATTAGCATGAACTCCTGCAATGTTTTTTGGTTGCTTGTGGTTGGTTTTTAAATTAAAGTTAGGATTTGTTCAAATGTTCCCCTCTGTTCAGAGAGAGAGAGCGAGGGCGTGCTGCTGACGGAGGGGGTGTGTGCGCTACAGAGAGAGAAAGCAAGCGCGTGCTGCTGACGTGTGTGTGTTTGCTACAGAGAAAGAGAGAGCGGGAGGGAGCGCATGCCGCTGACAAGGGGGGGGGGGAGGTGTGCTACAGAGAGAGAGAGAGCGCAAGGGAGCCTGCTCGTGTAGCTGAGCAGGGAGCCTGGGTGTTTTGTGTCGGTGTTATTCAATGTTTTTACATTAGTTTACTATTACACTGTGCATTCTATGGTGTAATTAACTATACAGTATTTGTGCTTAATCTTTACATATATTTACATATTTACATACAGTTCGTACGGTCTGGAACGGATTAATTGTATTTACATACAATCCTATGGGGGAAATTGCTTCGGTTCACGACCAACTCGGTTTACGACCAGAGTTTTGGAACGAATTATGGTCGTGAACCGAGGTTCCACTGTACTACATAATTAAAATTGTAATGCATATTTATTATTACTATAAATGCAGTAAATGTATATTTTAACAATACAAAATGCTATAGTGCAATTAATGATTAAAATGATTAAAACCTATAAGTGCATGTATATCTACATTTAAGTAGTGTTTAATTGCCAGTATCAATTAACTGAATGTGTGAGAATATCTGTCTATCATGATGGGCAGCCACGGCCATTACCTGGCCGGGACACCAACTGTATGGAAGGACTGGGGTGCGAGAGGGTAGCTCTCCTGGGCGACTGTGGCACCACAGATTCCCGCAGGGTATGCTGGGAGTTGGAGTTTGGCACAGTCCTATTGGGTTCCATGGGGGCCACCAGGGGAAGCTGTACAGCCCTACATTGGGCTCTCACCACATCTGGGAGTGGTTCCAAGTCCGACTAATGAGCCACCTGGAACACTCCCAGGACCTGCTTAAAAGGAGCCGCCTCACTCCATTCGGAGAGCCAAAGTCAGGACGAAAAAGGACAAAGCTTCCAAGGGAGGAGTAGAGGCCAAAGGACTGGGAATTGGCAGTTGAAAGAAAGACTGTGTTATGGTGCTGTATGGACTGTGCTGTATTTTGGGGGAGCAAAGAAGGAATGCTTCCACGGCTGTAAATAAAGGTGTGTTGTGTGGCAATTCGTATCTCTGCCTGTCTGTTTCAAATAAGGGCAGCTGCATGCACTCCAGAGGTAAGTGGCATCCCAGATGGGCCTTCCTTGCTGTCTGCTAGCAGGAGACCCAGTTTAAAATAATTTGTTCTGGCCATCTCGACACAGCATTGCGAGCACACGCACACACACGCACAGAGCAACAGCAGCACAGCAGATTGTGCCAAAGCTGCAGAGGCTCATAAAAGCACAGCTCCCTCTTGATGGGGAAGAAGCAGCCCAGGGAAGGATTGAAAGCAGCGGGCGGCCAGTCACCCACCATCGCAACCAGCACCCTGATTGGCATTTCTGAAGAAGGGGCCAGCTGGAAGAAGCACTGTCCGGAAGGCAGTATCCTTGAGGTAGGTGTACAGTTGTGCTTGAAAGTTTGTGAATCCTTTAGAATTTTCTATATTTCTGCATAAATATGACCGAAAACATCAGATTTTCACTCAAGTCCTAAAAGTAGATAAACAGAAACCAGTTAAACAAATGAGACAAAAATATTATACTTGTCATTTATTTATTAAGGAAAATGATTGAATATTACATATTTGTGAGTGGCAAAAGTATGTGAACCTTTGCTTTCAATATCTGGTGTGACCCCCCTTTGCAGCAATAACTGCAACTAAACGTTTCCGGTAACTTTTGATCATTCCTGCACACCAGCTTGGGGGACTTTTAGCCCATTCCTCCATACAGAACAGCTTCAACTCTGGGATGTTGGTGGGTTTCCTCACATTAACTGCTTGCTTCAGGTCCTTCCACAACATTTCGATTGGATTAAGGTCAGGACTTTGACTTGGCCATTCCAAAACATTAACTTTATTTTTCTTTAACCATTCTTTGGTAGAACGACTTGTGTGTTTAGGGTCGTTGTCTTGCTGCATGACCCACATTCTCTTGAGATTCAGTTCATGGACAGATGTCCTGACATTTTCCTTTAGAATTCTCTGATATAATTCAGAATTCATTGTTCCATCAATGAAGGCAAGCCGTCTTGGCCCAGATGCAGCAAAACAGGCCCAAACCATGATACTACCACCACCATGTTTCACAGATGGGATAAGGTTCTTATGCTGGAATGCAGTGTTTTCCTTTCTCCAAACATAACGCTTTTCATTTAAACCAAAAAGTTCTATTTTGGTCTCATCTGTCCACAAAACATTCTTCCAATAGCCTTCTGGTTTGTCCACATGATCTTTAGCAAACTGCAGACGAGCAGCAATGTTTTTTTTTTGGAAAGCAGTGGCTTTCTCCTTGCAACCCTGCCATGCACACCATTGTTGTTCAGTGTTCTCCTGATGGTGGACTCATGAACATGAACATTAGCCAATGTGAGAGAGGCCTTCAGTTGCTTAGAAGTTACCCTGGGGTCATTTGTGACCTCACTGACTATTACACGCCTTGCTCTTGGAGTGATCTTTGTTGGTCGAACACTCCTGGGGAGGGTGACAGTAGTCTTGAATTTTCTCCATTTGTACACAATCTGTCTGACTGTGGATTGGTGGAGTTCAAACTCTTTAGAGATGGTTTTGTAACCTTTTCCAGCCAGATGAGCATCAACAACTCTTTTTCTGAGGTTCTCAGAAATCTCCTTTGTTCGTGCCATGATACACTTCCACAAAAATGTGTTGTGAAGAGCAGACTTTGCTAGATCCCTGTTCTTTAAACAACCCAGGGTGCCCACTCACACTTGATTGTTATACCATTGATTGAAAACACCTAACTCTAATTTCACCTTCAAACTAACTGCTAATCCTAGAGGTTCACAAACTTTTGCCACTCACAAATATATGTAATATTTGATAATTTTCCTCAATAAATAAATTACCAAGTATAATATTTTTGTCTCATTGGTTTAACTGGTTTCTGTTTATCTACTTTTAGGACTTGAGTGAAAAATCTAATGATGTTTTAGGTCATATATATGCAGAAATATAGAAAATTCTAAAGGGTTCACAAACTTTCAAGCACAACTGTATGTCATAGATGGTGAGTGCTTGGATCCGCTCTTATGGTCAAAACACGCCGATACATAAAGCGACGGCAGGGTAAACTCGAAGGAAGCTACTGAGGAAGACTCACGCCCACTGCTCTACGAAGGACAACTGCCAGAGAAGGAATGCCTGGTCTCTCGCGTCCCCATTGGGAACAAACAGAGAAAGGAGGGGCAATGGAGCGCTGGAATGCCCTCCACAAAGCAGGTACGGGAATGGACAATGTATGTTGGATCCCTGCAGATGATTGGCTGCAAGCGTGGCTGACAAAAATCCATCCCAAAGTAAGTAAGTCTATCACCGCCTGAAAGAGATAACCTGCTCTTGGCTGTGAAAGATTTGGAGATCGTTCTCCAACCCATACAGTTTCTTTTACAGGCGATCGGCCTGCCGCGGCAGGCAGTAGAGAGGCTGGAGAGGATGGCCAAAGTACCCCTGAAGGTAACGCGGGAGTATTTAAAGAAGCTCAGCATGGGACTACTCACGCAGATGCAGCGGTACAGGAGACTGTTTCCTGTACCTTAAAAAAACAGAAACCCCTAGCAAACTGACCCGGGATTGTGCTGACTGGAGTCGAGTAGCAGGGGGTCTGACAGTTGATTGCTGTGTGGTGACCAATCGCACAATGGGGGTGGAAACGGCCAAGGTGCGAGAGAGGGGCCGGCTTGTATGTGCCGGCGGAGGTCTCTCTCACAAGTCAAAAGGGACACAAACAGTGCAGGGTCTCTCTTCCTGCCACAGGGAGATCTAGACTGTTAAGTTCCAGAGTATGAGGAAGACCCGGAAAAAGAAGTGCAGCACATAAGCCCATGTGCTCATATTTGGTAGAGGGCCTCTTTCCTCAGGTGCAGAGGGACGAGCAGACCTCAATTGGGCGTGAGGTGGAGCAGCACTTCTGCCACCATGTGAGTCATGGGTGGAGGTGCTGTCCTAACAGGGTGCCAAGAGACGCCTGGAGAGGGCACTGGCGCAGTGACTTCGCATCTCTTTTTTGTTTTTTTGTTTCACGACAGAGCCGTGGTTCAGACAGCATTGACTACCCATCCTGGAGGACAACAGCCCTCGCGGTACAGGACACTTCACCCCACATTGCTCAGCTGAGGGAGGGACACTGTGATGGGCAGCCACAGCCATTACTTGTATGGAAGGACTGGGGTAGAGAGCATTGGCAAGGCAATACCTTCCACGGGACGCTAGGGGGCACCTCTCCTGGATGGCTGTGGCACCGTGGATTCCTGCATGGTATGGTGGGAGTTGGAGTTTGCACAGCTCTGTTGGGCTCCATGAGGATGACCACGGCGAGCCGAAGAGCCTACATTGGGCTCTCCTCACACCTGGGAGTGTTTTCAGGTTTGATTAATGAGCCACCTGGAACATTCCCAGGACCTGTTTAAAAGGAGTCACCTCACTTCATTCAGAGAGCCAGAGTTGGGAGGAAGAAGGATGAAGCTTCCAAAGGAGGAGTGGAAGCGAAAGGACTAGGAATTGGCAGCTGAATGAAGGACTGCGTTGTGCTGCTGTATGGACTGTGCTGCACTTTGAGGAAGCAAAGAAGAAACGCTTCCCTGCTGTAAATAAAGGCATGTTGTGTGGCAATTCATGTGTCTGCCTGTCTGTGTCGGGTTAAGGCATGTACGTCCACACTATCTATATATATCTATATATATATATTTTTTTTTTGTTTTGTTAGAGAAATGGTGAAAAATACTTTTTTAATTAAGCCTCATTTCACCTAGGCACATTACAGAAAAATTAAACAATATGACAGCTTGTAAATTATGAGAAGCATTTTGTATTCTTTAATTAAAGTATTATCTTCAGGAAATTTTATTTATTTTAGTATTTTTATGGTCACTGAACAATAAGCCTACAGAATTTAATTTTGTTAATTAAAATGAACAGTTAACACCTAAGGTCTAAATTTAATTTATAAAAATACTCTTTAATATAAGACATAAGGCTTCTATGTGTTTGGTTAAGCAGGAGCTTAGTATAATTTTTTTTTAAAGGAATTGTTATTGACTGATCAAGTACCATGAAATCGATTATTGGTATCAACCTTTAAAAACCTGATCGGAGCATCCCTAACTGAAATCAAGCAAATGATCAGGACCAGATAATATTTATCCTTGAGTGCTTAAAGAGATTTGTGACTATAAACAGCGTATAAACCCTTGACACATATTTTTAGGAAGTTACTGCACACTGGGAAAGTTCAGAAGACTGGAAAATGGCAAATATTACCCCATTATATAAATAAGGTGATTAGGCAAATCTAAAACTATAGGCCAATAAGAATAATGTCCACCACAGCTAAATTAATGGAGGGAATTGTTAACACAAGAATTACCAGAGCTAACGAAAAAACTCGTAAATCTGATCCACCTTAAATTCCTTCGCACCTCTCCGTCTGCGTCTTTTGTCTTCTAAATGTGTCAATAAGCTCAAGCAGCCTGCTATACCATCCCCCCACCGCCTCAGAACGGGAAGTTCTCCCAGTTCCTGCCTTGACTGATTATCTGGGAGTGAGCTACCCAGAATTGTATGGGGAAATAATTTGATGGATGGTATAGAAGACCATTTCATTTTCTTCATTTAGAAGACAAAAGACGCTGACAGAGAGGTGAGAAGGAATTTAAGGTGGGCCAAATTTATGAGTTTTTTCGTTGGCTCTGGTAATTCTAGTGTTAAGGATAGGACTAACCAACATTTGGCTAGAACAAGAGTTTTACTGAAGAGTCAGCATGGGTTCAGATAAAGGCAGCTACGTTTTACTAACACGATGGATTTCTATGAGGAAGTAACAAAAGGATACAATCAAAGCGGTCCATATGATATTATTTATCTTGACTTCAGAAAGTATTTGATAAGGTTCAACATGAGAGGTTGAGCATCAAACTAAAAGAGGTGGAAGTTCAGGGTGTAGTGAGTAGATAGGTACAGAATTAGCTAAACCACAATATTGTTTGTTTTAATAATGGAGATAATCTATACTAATAAACGGCAAAGCCCTCACTCACTCACTGACTGACTGACTGACTGACTGACTGACTGACTGACTGACTGACCACTAATTCTCCAACTTCCCATGTAGGTAGAAGGCTGAAATTTGGCAGGCTTATTCCTTACAGCTTCCTTACAAAAGTTGGGCAGGTTTCATTTCGAAATTCTATGCGTAATGGTCATAACTGGAAGCTGTTTTTCTCCATTTACTGTAATGGAGATGAGCTTGAAACCCGTGGGGGCGGAGTTTCGTCTGACATCATCACGCCTCCCACGTAATCACGCAGTACGTAGAAAACCAGGAAGAGCCCCAAAAAGCGCTGAAGAAAACATGCATTATATAATTGAGAAGGCAGCGAAACAATAAGAAGCGAGCGAGTGATATATACAACCATATTCATGAGTTCTGCTACTTCGGAAAGAAAGCACATTGTAAACCTACACTTTAAATTAAGTTCATAGACAGGCTGCCGCTGGCATTTGTAATTTAGTGCCTGCCCATATAAGGCCGTCCGTCAGCGGCAAT
>JANRMT010027041.1:123842074-123875788 GCA_026402145.1 Polypterus bichir lapradei | reverse complement strand
AGGTGATCACTATCAATCAAAGAACTGTCACTTACTGAGTGGTTTCCATGCCCGGAGATGGCACCTACCTTTTCCATTCTCTTTGTTACATATTGCACGGCCATATCAGGCTCACTCTTGATATCCGGAGGAACATTGTGTCTTATGTATTGAATGACTGGGACAAGTTCAAGGTGTGGACTGATGACGGTACAGGAGATAATTATACTACACAGGAGCACTATAAGAGTGAAATGCTTAAGCCCTTCACCTATGGTTCTGCATGTGAGTTGATGGCTGCCGCTGAATTGTTCGGTTGTCGCTTTCAAGTGTACTGAAATGGCCAAATATTTTACACCTTTCGACAACCGCCAATGCCTCTTAAACATCTTAGATTCACAGGTGACGATTTCAGTAGTGGACACTTTGATGTTTATGAATGTTTAAACTCTCAAAAGCTGGATGTGATTTTATCGATGAAACCGGTTGTGTGCTTACAACGCTTGACAGATGCCGAATGTCACTTCAACACAACAAATCCGTCAAATACTGTCATAATTGAAACAAACCATGAAACTCAAACCGATTATGACAGCAGCAATCCAAGCTGTGAGATTTGAGACAAGATTACTGTTCACATGGCCAACTGTAAGTTACATTCTCAAGAGTAAGCTCAGCGCACAGCTTGGTCATGTTACAACCGGAGGGCCGAACTGACAACATGGTATACAAAGAGATCCTTAACAAATAATTATTGGCATATTTTCCCTCAGTTTAAAAAGGTTAAATTGTCTTCTTAATAAAAATTTTAAGGCAGTACTTCGCCGCTGCGAAGCGCAGGTATTTTGCTAGTTTTAATATATAAGGCAATCCCATTTGTAGCATCACATATAGATAGTATCTGATCCTGAAGGGCTCTATGTCATGGTGATGGGTTATTTATTAATTTCTAAAATAACTTTCATAAATGTATATGCACCTAATGCGGATGACAGAGACTGTATTCAAAACATATTTGCATCCATTCCCAATATGACCACTCATAAAATTATAATGGCTGCTAATTTTAATTGTGTTTTAAATCCAGACGTGGATCGATCATCAACTACAGTGAAAATAGCATCTAATACAGCAAAGACAATCACATTTTGTAATAGGTCATAATTTATCGGAACCATGGCGATTCTTAAATCCAAATTCAAAAGAGAATACAGGTAAAATTCCGTTACAACGAATATCTTTACAATGAAATTTTCATTACAACGAAGTATTTTTATGGTCCCGCCAGTTTCCCCATATGACGCGAGTCTATAAAAATCTTTTTACTACGAAGTACATTCAGCGGATACTTTCATTACAACGAAGTGCCCAAAAGACCTTGAAATGCCTGAATGAATCATCCACAGAGCCGCTAGTTATGTGGCCGCAGCTCAGTTGCTCACAATGATCCCCAAACAGAAACATTGTAATTTTTTTTTCTTTCTTCGAACTTTCCTTGTACTGTTTTTTTTACCCTTTTTGTTTCCTGCAGTTTTCAGTGATACCTTTTGCTTATTGCTCATCAACATTTGAAAAACATCCATTGGAATTTAACTCATTGTCACCCTCCTATAGAAACAGCAGACACGAAAAAACGATAACAGTTCATATTAGAAAAAAAAAAACTTTACATTTTTGCAGCTCTCGATTGTGGCAAAAAGAAAAAAGACGTTGCCAGTGAATTCGGAATTTCGCCATCAACGCTGTCAACTTTCTTGAAAGAGCAAAAAAATCAAAAAATCTTGGGTTGCAAACGTATGTGAACTGCTGCATTTGAAGACGTTGAAAAAGCAGTTTTTATGTAGTTCATTGACGCTCGTTCAAGAAACATTCCTATTAATGTGGCACTCATTCAAGAAAATGTGAGGTTTGTAAACTCCCTTGAGACCTCCCCCAACTGGACGACACGGCGAAGAGTGTCCTGAAGTCCGATCTCCGCGTCTATGGAAGACTGTTTAACTGTTGCTGGGGCAACAGCGGGCTCAAAGCTATGCTGCATCTCTCCGCCAAAGCAAACAGAAAAGATATCAATGGGTGATGCAAGGAACAATGTAAATTCAGGTAACAGGATTACTTGATCACTGATCTGGCCACGACTCTGCCTGACTGCTGTGTCTGTGATAGCAGAGTGGCAGATCATGCTTGTTATGGTGTATAAAATCTACATCTTATTCTGTATTATATTTTGCTCAATCCCAACAAGATGAATTTAGATGTAGGAGGCATTATAATAAAAAAGACATATCCTCTTCCTTATACCTCACTTTTATAACAGTTGTTCATAGCTTAGTGCTAATTTGGTTTACAGCCTGGGAAAGGAAGCCTGAGCTGATACCTCAGGCTATTGATTACTTTACGGATGGACATCTGGGACATCATTTGGGTTTACAGCCTGGGAAAGGAAAAACTGAGGCAATATCAAAGAACTTTATTACCTGGGGAGCAAAATTCATTCATCATATTGATAGCCGGCCATTCAGGTGCATGGAACATTCATGTGTTGTGAAACCACGACAAGAAACTTTATAATAAATATGCCTCATTTTGAAAGCAATGTCAGACAGAAGAGACAGAAAAAAGCAAAGAAGAAGAAGGAGAAGAAGAGGAACGGACGAAGACGGCACTTTTCGTCAGAAAGGCATCATGAAAATCAATTGCTAAATCAAACGCCTCCCTGGGACATTCATCCTTGTCATCTCTACCTTTTTTCGCAAGCTTTTTCTAAAGACTATATATATTCAGACTTTCCTATCAGTACCTATTTTCTAGTATTCTTTGTTCCAGTGGTATTATTATTATTATTCGTGTAATAAATACAATGCTGCTTTTAACTTTCTACGCTTTGTCTTAATGTCTACAGTGATTGAATTAATAAGTTAGATTTCTTTGAGCACCTAGTGACAGCCAGATTTTTGCCATTAATTCTGTACTGCGAGGTTTATAAGGCTGAGAGTGAGGGCGCCACTCAATAGTTAGGGACAATAAGAAAAGAAGGTATTTTTGGCTGATAAATGGCCTATAGTCAAGAGTGCTGAGTCTTTGTATGTTTAAATGTATTCTTGTAGACCAAAAGTAATATTTAGGTCTGAGATATCACTAAAACATCGTATGTTGTTTGTGCCAAAAATAAGTAAGTCTCTTGAAGTGCTGAATGACAGGCTGTTATTCCTATAGCACTTGTGTGGTTTAAAGTGCTAGGGGTTAATAAGCGTGAGTGTGTCATTCATGGGGCACTGTTGTGGATAGGGTCTGTGTGTATGCGTACAGCTATGTACGTGTGTGTTCATCTTAAAGTGCAACAGTAGACCAACCTGATAACGAACTTGACGAGAACACTAACCCTTGATAAACAGGTAAAAGGGCAAGTACAGGGAAATACCACGATAATACAATGCTACAATAAATAAAAGTGTGCCGTTCCTGTTTCAAGCTCAATAAAACTGGTTTTGCTAAAGTACTGAGACTCAGCCTCGTGTTTTGGGGTGCAAGACAGGGACTTATAGCGCAGCCCCGCTCTTTTATGATTTGCTTCTGTGTCGCTTCACTGCAGCGCTATGAGCCTGTTTTTCCCCTGCCCCGGCAACGGTCAAACAATCTTCCACAGACGCTGCAATCGCGCTTCAGGACACACTTCAGTGTGTTGTCCCCATTTGGGGAGTGTAGGTGTCTCAAAAGAGTTCAGAAACTTCACAATATGAAGAAGAAAAGGATGATTCGGCTCCTGATTGATAACTGTGTTGCCCACAACATGCTTCCACATTTAGATAATGTTTGCGTTGAATTCCTCCCACCCAATTGCACAGCAGTGCTTCAGCCATTGGATTTGGGCAACACTCACACCCTGAAAGTGTATTATCGCAAGGAAATGCTGAACAAAATTCTCGTTAGCATAACTTGTAGGCAAGAGGAGATTAAACTTAACGAGAAAGAAGCTATTGAAATGACTGCAAACGCCTGGGCGCAAGTTAAAGAAAGCACTATAGTAACAAATACAGGACCTCATTACAACGAAATTTTCGTTACAAGAAAATATTTTTTAGGTCCCTGGGAGTTCGTTGTAACGGAATTTTACCTGTATTTATTCTTCTCACCTGTACATCATAATTATTCAAGAATTAAAATCACAACATTATTATGAACATGGAGATAAGACTAATAATATTTTACCTCATCAAATCTACAGGCAGGAAGACTGCAGTGCAATAACATAATTTACCAATGCAGCTAGAGTTGAAATCACAGACTACAAAATTATAAGTTACACATTTAAGGAGTACTATAAGTTCTTAGATTACACTCAGTTTAAAGAAGATGAGGCACAATCTAAGGACTTTTTGATACAATACAAATACCACAGCTTGAAACTCTTAGTGCAGAAGAACTTGACAAACCTCTGACATTATCAGAACAACCGGATGCTATAAACTCAATCCAAAGTGGAAAAAAGCAGGCCCTGATGGTTATCAAGTGGAATTTTATTATAAAAAAAAAAATTAGCTACATTATTAGTAACAATATTTATTGAAGGGTGAGGTAACAAAATTGTACCTCAATTTTTCACCAAGAATTAATTACACTTTTTCCAAAGGTAATAATATTGTTAAGATACTCGATACTCTCCAAAGATTTAGCTAAAAGGATTGAGAAAGTGATTCCTTCTATAATATCACAAGACCAAACCAGATTAATTAAAGGCAGGCACTCAGCTTTAAACCTTTGGTGTCTTTTTAATGTAAACCCACAAAATAGAATACAGCAGAGATCGTATTATCTTTGAATGCAGAAAAAGCCTTTGACAGAGTTAAATGGGAGTAGATATTCACCACATTGCACAAATTTGGGTTTGGCACAAATATATTTGAATGAATAAAATTACTTTCAACCAAACAGAAGCCTAAATTTATATTAACAACATGAGCAGTCACTGGCCATTCATTTTTTGAAATACATTAGAGATAAATGGGCTTTTCTGAGAAGAACTTGAACAGAAAGTATTATATGGTACTTTATATATCAGACCCACAACTATCTTTATCATTTATCCTTAACACATTAGCAGAATTTCAAAAGACATCAGGACTCAAAATTAATTTAAAAAGTGTGCTTAAAAAGTGTGCTTTATCCAGTAAATGTCTAGCGCACCATACTAGACTAGATGCCTATCCATTCATTCTACCAAAGCAATTTCAATTTCTAGGGATAGACATTACACATACTACAGCCCCAATTCCAAATAAGTTGGGACGCTGAGTAAAATGTAAGTAAAAACAGAATACAATGATATGCAAATCTAATAAACCCATATTTTACTCACAATAGAACATAGAAAACATGTCCAATGTTTAAACTGAGAAAATATTCAATTTTAAGAAAAGAATAAGGTTATTTTGAATTTGATGGCAGATCTCAAAAAAGTTGGGACTGGGCCAAGTTTAACACTGTGTAGCATCCCCTCTTCTGTCCATAAACATTAAGGAACTGAGGAAACCAGTTGCTGGGCTTCTGGAGAGGAATGCTGTCCCATTCATGTCTCATATAGGGTTCTAGCTGCTCAACAGTCCTAGGTCGTCTTTGTCATATTTTTCATGTCATGATGTGCCAAATGCTTTTAATTGGTGAAAGGTCTGGACTGTAGGCCAGTTAGTTCAGAACAGGGACTTGCCTACTATGAATCCATTCTGTTGTAATAGATGCAGTATGCGGTTTAGCATTGTCTTGCTGAAATATACAAGGTCTTCCCTGAAAAAAGAAATTGTCTGGATGCTATCATATGTTGTTGTAAAACCTATATACAGTATATTGCATTGATGGTGCCTTTTCAGATGTGCAAGCTTCCAATTCTATAGGCACTAATGCCCCCACATGACATCAGAGATGCAGGCTTTTGAACTCAGCTCTTATACGCCGGTTGGCCCTTCTCTTTAGTCTGGAGGGTGTGGTGTCCATGATTTCCTGAAAGAATTTAAAATTTTGATTTGTCTGACCACAGAACAGTTTTCCACTTTGCCTCAGTCCATTTTATATGAACTTTGGCCTCGAGAAAACTGAGGCATTTCTGGATCATGTTCACATCTGGCTTCTTCTTTGCATGATAAAGCTTTAACAAAGGATTTCTGGAAGTGTTCCTAAGCCCATGCATTGACTTCCATGACAGAATGAGGCCTGTTTTTAATGCAGTGCCGTCTGAGCATTACTCTGAAATTGTCCCACAATTTGTAGAAAGTGTTTTGCACATTGGTAAACCTCTGCCCATCTTTACTTCTGACAGACCCTGCCTTTGTAAGATGTTCTTTTTATACCCAACCACATTACTGACCTGTTGCCAATTAACCTAATTAGTTGCAAAATTTTCCTCCAGTTGTTTCTTTTTAGTACCACTTACTTTGTCTGCCTTTTGTTTCCTCTGTCCAAACTGTTTGAGATGTGTTGTTGCCATCAAATTCAAAATGAACTAAAAAGTTTTACAAAATGGTAAAATGTCTCGTTATCAACATTTGATATGTTTTCTATGTTATATTGTGAATCAAATATGTGCTTATGAGATTTGCAAATCATCGCATTCTGTTTTTATTTACATTTTACACAGCATCCCAACTTTTATGGAATTGGGGTTGTATATACAAAGATCTTTTTCAACACAATTTTGGTAACAGCATAGAAAAAACTATCCTCCATCTCATCCTATTAGGGAAAATCAATAGTCAGTCATCCTTCCTAATCTTCTATTTTTGTTTCAGAGTACTGTATTCCTAAATACGTCGACAAATTGCTTCTCAAGAAACTACACTCAATTATAACCTCACTTATCTGGAATATAAAATATCTATGCATTAAAAGGCCACTCTAAAAATACCTAAAGCAGAAAGTGGCATGGCGCTACCTAACTTTCAGTTTTCTTACTGGGCAGCAAATATACACACTATAAAGATCTGGAAAAATGACAACTCGTGTTCAAATGGCATAACGTTTTCAAATGGCATGCGTGTGCAAGAGAAGCAGAGACGGATTTGATCTCATTCAAGTGGTTACTGGAATATAAAATAAACACTTTCGCAATGGTATAACAAAACAAGTGTGCTTTTATTCAAGAATAAAACTGTTATTTGAACTTTTTTTTTTTTCAATCTTGTCTGTATTGCGCATTATGGTGCATGATACTGAAAATGCAGGCACAGTGGAGTACAGGCAAGATTGAAAAAAATGCTATGCCATTTGAACATGAGTTGTCATTTGAACATTTTTTTTTCGATCTTGCCTGTACTCTGCTCTGTCTGCATTTTCGGTATCATGCACCATAACACGAAGTACAGGCAAGATTTGGCATAGCGTTTTCAAAAAATGATGTGCATGCGCGAGAGAGGCAGAGATGGATTCGATCTCATTTAAGTGGTTACTGGAATATAAAATAAACACTTTCGCAAAGGTTTAACGAAATAAGTGTGCTTTTATTCAAGAATAAAAATGAATAATAAAAAATTCAAGTGACAACAAGATACTAAGAAGACATGATTCACCAGCGCTTGTGTGTCTGGTTATGCTCCTTCAGCAATGTCTTTTACAGGTAGCAAAACTTTACATCGGCTGTTACAGACTGAAATCAAAGCATGACACTGCCAGATCTAAACACTAGCGTGGTAAATTGCTCACGTACTAAAGTGACATTAGCTGCACGTGGAAGTATGGTATGGTAGTCTGATATCAATCACAGGACATTGTATCTTTGATTGCCGGTACAACAAATAGTTTTGAGAAGGCGTCAGCCACAGCACCAACTGTGGTCATTGCTGCTCTTGTGAAAAGAATGGAGATAAACGGCATCAACTCAGAGAGGGAGAGGAAAGTTTGTTGTACCACATGAACGTCACTGACAGAATAAAATTGAATAATATAAAAAAACAAGCGCTAACTTTTACAAGTAGCCAAAATTTACACCGGGTGTTACAGACTGAAATCAAATGTATCTTTTTATTATATTATAGTACTAATAACAGCAGTAGCTCAATACTCAGAGCGCCGAGACTCAAACCTGGTACCTTTGGGTTATAAGGCAGCAGTTCTTACCTCTGCGCCATTCAAGAAAAAGTATCAACTTCCTGTCATTTGACATTTGAGCTTGGGTTTTAAATTCATTGACCGCAACAATAACATTTATTTATATAGCACATTTTCATACAAATAATGTAGCTCAAAGTGCTTTACATGATGAAGAAAAGAGAAATAAAAAACAAGGTAAGAATTAGAATAAGACAACACTAATTAACATAGAATAAGAGTAAGGTCAGATGGCAAGGAAAGACAGAAAAAACTCCAGACGGCTGGAGAGAAAAAATAAAATCTGCAGGGGTTCCAGGCCACGGGATCGCCCAGTCCCCTCTGGGCATTCTACCTAACATAGATCAAATGATTTTTTTTTCTTTGGTTATATTCTTAAATAAAAGCACATGTGCTTATTTGATATTTGGACTAAAGTCTTCACACATTATATATTTCATATCATTATTAGTATAACATGGAAATAGTTTCTGCTTTAGGTATGTGTTCAGTATTTCTTGCCTCACATTTATTTATTTTCATCCTACACTTACCCAGATCTTTGTAGACACGGAACACACATGAAATGTATGTACTGTAATATTCGTGTACAAGTCGGGTCTTGAAACCTGAAAAATCGATCATAAAATCAGACCTCGACTTATACGCCATTCAAAAATATACTTAATTTTTTATTTATTTTCTTTTTTTACATCTTCCTGCTTCCTCCAATCTCGTACCAGTTTCTCAGATACAGTACACCCCCAAACTTCGCGAGAATTACGTTCCAAGAGCACCCGTGAATTGTGAAAAACAGCGAATTTTGGATGTGGTTAAACAAAAAAATGCCTATTTTCATAGTTTAAACCCTAAATATGCCCCCAAAACAATAAATTCAAACTCAGCTTAATGCATTACCCAAAAATAAAGAATGTAAAGGTAAACCTGTATACTGTACTGCTATGTCTCCCTCAGTGCTAGAATGTAAAATACCAGTGTTACTGCCTTTTATAATCTAATTCATGCAAGCGCGTTTTCATTGCCAGAAGCCTTAGACGGTGCAGCTGCATGCAAGCACACAGAGGTAAGTCTTCGTGCAGCTTGGGTCACAGAATTGCACAGACACACAGGAGATTGTAGAGACAGGAACTTTATTCAAAAACTTCAAACAAACATGTCTCTTTCAGAAGTAAAAGAAGCTCAGTATGCATTTAGTTATCGATTAAACAATAGACAAACATCATAGGGGAGCACAACCCCCATCAGGAGCAGAGAATGTCTGGGGGAGGAGAGAGAAACAAAGCAATCAGCCAAAAAGGACAGATACTGTTCAGGCTTTTAAGTAAGTGTAGCGTCACGCGAGAAGACGGTGATTTATTTATTTTTATGGTGGAGATTCCAGGGACGCACCCAGCCTTGAGAGACAAAAATAAAGCAAACCGGTAATCAAACAGCAAATAAAGAATGTAATGAAAACAAATTAAATAAGAAAACAACGAATACACCCTTGTTCCCCTTACGGCGATTACACATTAAAAAACAAAGCACAAACAAAACACACACAGTAAATCTAGTACAGATAGTCCTACCAGTAGTTCCTGAAACAGTGAAGACGGGTGGATGGGTTCAGGGGCGCTCCTTTCTTTGCAGGATGGCCATGAATCCACTTACAGTCCTCATGTACACAGGCAGACGGCAGACAATCCAGATGCACAAAATGATCCAGGACAAAATGAATAAGTACAGGTAACCCAACAGAAGGCAGACAGACAGAAACTTGAAACACAAATTACAAAAACTTTTTTTTTTCTGCTTTTGGTCACAGGCCCCCTTTTTAAAAGCCACGCTGACATCCTTTGACCTCAACAGCCCCAGCAGCACCCTCAGCAGAAGACCAATCAGAGCCACTGCAGGGACTGCTGGGAGTTGCAGTTTCCAATTCTATTGGCTACTTTCACCATCCCAAATTGTGGTTTTCTCTACAGCTGCTTCCTGTTCTCTCTACAGTACAGTATTGCCACGAAAAAAGCCATGAAAATTGCAGAAGATATTTGCGATTTCCGCTAACAATTATTAGTTAGGTTCCAAGGAAAAATGCGTGAAGGACTGAGGCCGCGAACTCTGAACCGCAACTTCGCGGGGGTCTACTCTACATCGAATTTTGTTGCAGCAGCGCAGTTACCAGTTTCTTACACCACTTCAATGGCTTTTAATTTAAAACCAGCTTCATATTTCCTTCTGATCTAACGCTCCATTAGTGCTGGGCGGTATGACCGAAATTCTATATCATGGTATTTTTCAAAATTATACTGGTTTCACGGTATTCAACGGTATTTTTTTCCCATGCAGGAGTGGATGTTAACCACATTTTCCAATTAAATTACTGCAGAAGACTGGCTAAGAATAACCTATTCCACTGTCATGAGAATTGTACATTGTACAAAAAAATATTTTAATGTGCACACAAGTATTAATACAGGTTTGCATGGCTCCATACCATAAAGTGATAGTTTTCAAGGGGGTGGCACTAATGAAGAGAAGGAATCACATTGCATGACAGTTGCAGTCAAAATATAGAACCTATTTATTGAACAAATTTTGCAAACAACTTAAGATAAAATTTTGACAACATATTATCAACCATCTAAAGAGGCATTTAGACTTAGTAAAATATTCAGAGGTGCTTGTCAAAAGTTGTATTGCACTGAACATATCTTAGAAAAGGAATAAATAGTGAATATTTTTTGTAAACCAACTACAATTTCTGTTAATGTTAACAATCTCTGTCCACTGACATGTTAAAGTGACTTTTTAAACAACTTTACCATCATTAAACTGCATAATATTTAAACTAATAAATAATAACAATAAAATAAATAATAGTGCAACTTCCAATAATAATACTATTACTTAAAGACTTCAAGCCCAGGTGCATTACACAGTATTCACCAAATAAAAATAAATAAACCAAGTGCAACTTGGTGAGACATCTTAACCAACTGAACCATCATTAAGGCAAATTACACTAATATGGACCGTGCTTCAAGCTAAGCTATATACATAAATAATAAAACTGCAACTTGCATTTATAATGCTATTTGTGGTATAGCCCTAAGGAAGCGTATTAGGGCCACATTGAAGAAAAAAAAATATATGTCAAGAATAAAGTCGACATGTTGACTTTATTCTCGACATTTCCACTTCAATCTTGATGCTTATGTCAAGATTAAAGTCTACATTTCCACTTTATTCTCATAGTTTATTTTCTCATTAAAGTAGAATGTCGTAAACTAAACTTCACCCTAAAATCAATGTTTAATTTACTAGATTTTCTCAAACCCCATCATAAGTTAATGTAGCACATTAAATGCTTTATGTTGTGTTCCCCAACCCAGTTGTTAATCATTACGCACTTCTTAAACTGACTTCCTCCGCACTAAGAGGAGGCGCAGGCAGAGATCGCTGCACAGAATACATTCACTTCCTGAAATTCCTGCTCTCTGAAAATTTAGAATGCTAAGATAAATACTTGGTATCATTTTCATGATGAAATGCATTAAAGCAGGTATTAAACATGCACGGTAGTGAGCCAGTAGTGCTGGTCCCTCGCAGTAAGGGGTCCCCAGGTGTACGTTCAGTGTAGAGAACTTTATGGCAGGTGTGACGAGGCTTCAAAAAACTGGATGTATGAATGGGTATCGCACAGGTTTAACTTAAATATTGTGTAAATGTTGGGTTTGTGATCTGGTGGTCGGAGACATGAATACGGAAATCAATGGATGTTCTTTTGAGTGGCCTTTCTTTATTGCATGCATGCTGTCTCTATCTGACGTACCAAACTCTGAGTTCCTATCCTTTTTCTTTCTCCACATAACCAATCACCACACAACAAACGTCTTTGTGAAATTAAAACTAGTTATAAACTTAGAGCACAGAGTGTTCAGAACTTAAAAAAAAATCTTCGTTATACATGTTTAAATATGCCATCCATTCAGGATTGCACCCATCCCAGCAAGCATTGTGTGCGAGGCAGGAGCAAATCCTGAACGAGGTGCCAGCACATCGCAGGGTGAATACGAGCAACACATACACACTAGCAGGGTCAATATAGCATAACAAAACCCCACATCCTACATGACTTTGAAAGGAAGCTGAAGCACACCGAGTGAACCCACCAGAAAAACATGCAAATTCAAGGCAGGGAACACCCAGGACCCCATTGCTGTGAGGCAGCAGTGCAACCGCCATGCCACCGTGCCCCCACATGATTAATACATGCTTTAATGCATTTCATCATGAAAATTATATCAAGTATTTATCTTAGCATTCTAATGTTCAGGGAGCAGAATATCATGAAATTAATGTATTCTGTGTGGTGATTGCTGCCTGCGCCTCCTCAGTGCAAGAGGAAGTCAGTTTAAGAAGCACGTAGCGATTAACATGGGTCGGGGAACACTTTACACAAAGCATTTAATGTGCTACATAACTTATGACAGGGTTTGAGAAAATCGAATAAATTAAATATTCATTTTAAGATGAAGTTTAGTTTACGATGTTCTACTTTAATAACAAATTACGAGAATAAAGTCAGCATGGCAACTTTATTCTCATCATAAGCGTCGAGACTAAAGTGGAAATGTCGAGAATAAAGTCAACATGTTGTCACACTATTACACAGTACCCAGGTACATTACACAGTATTGGAAAAAAAAATAAAACAAGTAGAACTTGGCTTGCAGTATTATCCAATAGTATAGAAACAGTATTGACAAATTTGAACATAATGGTCCACATCCGACCTTTTAAAGCCAAAGTATCTCCAGACAACAGACACGGCTTCTTTTTTTGGCAAAAGTTCTACTGTGTCATCATGTTCAACTTTATCGTCTGCTACAGCTTCAGTTTAAGTTTCAGAATGTTCTCTGTCCATTTTCACCGCCTAATACCTCCACTAACGCATGTACTCTGTTGTGTGTTTAGCCGTGCAGCAGTGAAAAAGGTCCCACCTTAAACAGTTTCCTGCTACGCCACGTTCCAAACGTTGTTTAGGCTATTTAAACCGGTGTTGCGGTATAAGAAAAATCCATATCATAACAAAAATAAAAAATGGCTTTTGGTATGAACCGGTATACCGCCCGGCACTACGCTCCATCATAGGTAAGGGATAAAGGTATATGAAGGTGTGAGATACAAAAAACACAAAACAGTGCAAACGTTGCTTCGGAATAGTTTTCGTATTACCATGTGGTCACGTAGGCACAATACATAGAAAAAAAGGCAGTGAACTCCATTGTTACTCTCTCAGGTGGGTGTTAGCATATCATAATCTCTTAGACCAACAACGTGAGTTTTCCGCATTCAACTTATACGACCGACATTATAAAATACCGGAAATTATATAGTAAAATCAAACAGACTTATCTGCGAGTATATATGGTATTCCAAATAATGATATACTGTATTAAGTACCCTATATAACTCCAGGAACCTCACACGCAGATGAGGGGCCTTGGCTTGAGCTGGGACAGTTGAGCTCCCATCAATGTGGGGGATGGGACAGCAGGCTGCTTGCTGCTTGTGCTGATTGACACATTTACAAAATAAAACATGCTGTTGGAGAGGTGTGAAGGGATTTAAGGTGAGCTGGGATTACAAGTTTTTTCATAGGCTTTGGTAATTGTACAGTTAACAGCCTATACCACACTACTAGAACATAGACTTACCTTGCTTAATCTCAACCCACCTTTTATTTCTCAGTGGGTAGATATTCTATATTGTTTAAATTTGGAAGAAATCTAATTCTCGCTTACAGGATCTGTCCAAATCTTTTATAAAACATAGCAAAGCTAAATTAAAAATATTTCAGAATAAGTATTCAAATAGGAAGAAAAAAAGGATGTTTTTCTTCCTTTCGTCTCCCCTCTGCTCTTGGCTCTTCTGTCATTCTCTGGGGAGGGTGTTTTATTCTTGTTTAGTTAGGCTTTGTTATTTTTTTTCTGTTTTCTTTTCTTTTAATTTTCTCTGGTGTTTTTTCTAGATGGATTTAGACGTTATTGGACGTTATAGTCGTCATGCTTCTCAGAAACCTCATGCCAGCAAGAGGTCTCTGTAATGGCACTAGACTGACTGTTAACCAGCATTCACCGCAATGTACTGGAGTGTAAAACTATCGCAGCTCCTACCTCACAAACTGTCCTTATTCCACAGATTTCCCTGACCCCATCAGATTCAAATTTGCCTTTTACTTTTACACGCAGACAATTTCCTGTTAGATTAGCCTTTGCAATAACAATTAATAAGGCACAGGGCCAAATTTTCAAAAAGATATGCCTGTATCTGCCAAAACCAGTTTTCAGTCACGGACAATTGTATGTTGCTCTCTCCAGAGTTCCATCTTTTCATTCACTCACAGTCGTATCCTCAAACCCACCCCATTTGGACAACTGTGTCTTTCAGGAAGTGTTCACCCATCAATGAATAATCATGCGGCATATGCTACGCCGCGGGTCGGCTAGTGAGTTTAAACTAACAATTGCTCTCTTTACCAAAAATGAATAATATTAATGACTAGCAAAATACCCACGCTTCGCAGCGGAGAAGTAGTGTGTTAAAGAAGTTATGAAAAAGAAAAGGAAACATTTTAAAAATAACGTAACATGATTGTCAATGTAATTATTATATCACTGTTATGAGTGTTGCTGTCTTCAAGGATTTGATTATCATTATTTCTCTCAATCAGGTTCGTATTTGGAGGATGTGTTGTGTTCAAGTTATATTCCGTGTTTGTCAACCGCTGTAAAGATAACAGGTTTCATTCATCGAAGTGTTCACTACCCATATCGGTTCTCATGAATCTAAGATGTTTAACAGGCATTCCCAGTATTAAGTTGTGGATTTGCCTGCCAATATTTAGCGGTAGCGTGTCTATGAACTTAATTTAAACTTAAGCTTTACACCTTGCTTTCCTATTGATATATCTACAAAGGTTTGTTCAGATTCAGAGGGTTGTTCCTTTCTTACTGCATCAATAAACAGCTCGTCTTCCTCTTTATCTGAGACATCACACACTGCATGCATGGGTTTACCTTTCCCAGTCCTGCAAAGTCAGTTCACGTGAGCCGCTCGGAGTACATGCATCGAAGCTTCTCAGCTGTGCTTGTGCTATGTCGTGCGATCTTGCGATGTCCACGGCTTTATTTAATGTTAGCTAAGACCCGGCTCTTAAAAGTTTCTCTCGCACTTTCGCTAAGTTTGTGCCAAACACTAGTCTATCCCTGACCATCTCATCTTCGTTTGCATAAGCACAGTCCTTCACCCACAAATATTTCACGGCAGCGTGCCTATTGGATAGCTGCTGACGGACAGCCTTATATGGCCAGGCACTCAATTACGTGGGAGCCGTGACGATGAGGGACACAACTCCACCTCTCACGGCAACCAGCTGCAGGCTATTGCCGTAAATATGTACGTAAGTAGGTTCCAGTTATGACCGTTACGTGTAGAATTTCGAAATGAAACCTGCCTAACTATTGTAAGTAAACTGTAAGGAATGAGCCTGCCAAATTTCAGCCTTCTAATTAGTTATGAGTCAGTCAGTCAGTGAGTCAGTCAGTCAGTCAGTGAGGGCTTTGCCTTTTATTAGTATAGATATCAGATATCCCTCTGTAAAGCTTATTTAGTTGGGGTCTGTATCGAAGGAGTGACATTTCATAGGAGTGACATAAATACTGTATTAAAGATGTGACATTTTATTGGAGTGACATAATGAGTCACCAACCACACACAACTGAAAGTACGCTTGCCAAAAACATCGTTGTCACCTCACCAACCACACACAACTGAAAGTACGCTCGCCAAAAAAATCGTTGTCGCCTCACGTACCACTTGGATGGTTGGTTGGATGGTTGTCACTCCTTTGAAATTCATATCTGAGGTTTCACTCCTTTGTTATGTCACTCTTATGACATGTCACTATTTGAACAGGACCGGTTTAGTTGTGTTATATATAATAAGCCAATATAAGTGTTTTTCATCATGATAGACCACCTTTCTAATACAGTTACTTTTTAGATGTATAACACATGAAGCCTAAAATAGCAAATTATGAGGAAATTCCAACAGGCACAATCATCTGAATAATAAATTAGTGATATATATTTTTTTTAAAGCAAACAGGCCAATTAATTCCTATTTTGTTCTGTCACAGGATATAATGCATTATGAAACTGGTAGAAAACTAAACTAAATATATACCAATGTGCTTGTAAGGCACAACATCTTAACACAGAACAGCAAAGTTCATGGGTAGATGGATAGATACTTTATTGATCCTGAAGAAAATTTAAGAAAAGTATAAAACCAATGCACAGTTGTCCGATGAGGGCTGCTTTTGCCCCACATATCTCTTTGGTCTTTAATCCAAATATAGTGCATGAAATTATCCTTTCCATGTTGATGTCAGATGGTTTTTCCATGTTACTATAGATTCTCCAGGACCAATTTTAAAAACAGACATCTAAAAGTAAGCCTAATCTGAGTGGACTCCCAAGTGTGTACATCCATTTATGCTGGAGTGTGTCATGTGAAAGGGCAGGCAACTCATTCAGGATGGTTTTACAACTATTACTGCCAAAACAGCTTATGTTACATGTTGAATCAATGCATATACCATGAATTTGAAATGAGTTGGTCTCGTCCGTTGCGGGAGATGGATATCTGAAGCGAAGCTCCATTAGCAGCGGTGTTATTTTTTCTGTTATTTCTTATTATCCCGAGGTAACCTGTATTTATCCAACCCAAGGGTTCTATTACAGTATATGCAAGCATATATAAACATGGTTGGCAAGAAAGGGGCTCTGAAAGAAACGGGAAAGAAACCTAAAGCTATATCCAAGCCTAAACAGGCAAGTCCAAGCTCAAGTTCAAGGTACAGCCTGTCAGAGACTGACCTGGAACAGACGGGCGAAAGCCCAGACTCCTTGGGGCCACGGTCCAGTGCATCGTCTCCAGTTGAGAGCGAAAATGGGAGCGAATGTGCAAGTGATGCAGGTCACGATAGCTCGCCGATTGGAAAAGATCACTTAAAACTGGAAAAGACCATGCAGTCCGCGCTTTCACCTACTCCTTGTGAGCCGGGAACATCAGCTGTAATAAAGCCCGCCGCTTCGCCTACGGTGCACAAAAGCAGAAATGATCTGTCCGAACTAAAGGTGATGATCGCTGAGCTCAAGCAAGAGATAAAGAATGATATAAAGAAAGAAAAAAATAGTATGCTCAAGAAAAGCGAGACGATAAGCGAGAAGACAAGTGAGAAGCTGCGGCAGGAACTGCAAGAGCTGCGGCAGGAAAATAAAGACTCAGAGAAACGTGTATATAATTGCTTTGAGGCGGCCTTTAAATGTATGCTGGAAAAAATTGAGGAGCACATTCAGGAAAATGCATCTAAACTGAGCACACTTGCCGATCAGCTGGAGGATGTTAAGCAGACATTCATGACTCGAATTGAAACAGCCAAAAATCTAGCATCCACCGCTGATGGAAAAGCAACAGCTGCGAATTCCGAATGTAAAAAACTTGGAAACAGACTTGCTGCTCTGGAAGATGGATGCAGAAGGAATAATATTAGAATTGAAGGTCCACCTGAGAATCACGAAAGTCCAAACCCAGTAAAATTCAAAACTGAACTATTCTCCAAAATAATTGGAGAGGACTTTAAATCAGACACCGAGATAGCTGCAGCTTATCGCATACTGGGATTGAACAACTCTAAACCTAGGACTTTTATTGTGCGCTTTGAACAAGAGATTATATTTGAAAATAACCTCATTTGTATTTTCCCTGATTTCTCACCCTCAACAGCTGCTAAGTGTGCCTCTTTTTATAATATTAAACAACGCTTATGAAAAGCGATATCAGATACAGCCTCTTGTATCCTGCCAAACTGAAAGTGGAGATTCAAGACAAATGTTACATATTTACCAGTAGGGAGGAAGCAGATAAAGAGTTAAGAAAGCTGATCCCGACACTTTCCTGAAATATGACCGTGAGTCGCACCCTGTCATGGCATCCTAAAGAAGATATCACCGGCTGTCTGCTCCGCTTGCAATGACACTGGTACTGTAATTATACATCCTTTTCCCTTCTCAGTCACTATCTGTTTTTATTTTAATTACAATTATACACGTTTATATATGCATGTGTGGAAGAAACTAAATTAGTAACCCTTTTCTGTTTTTTTTATTTTACTATTCTAAGGGAGACTATTAAACATCATACACTTGGTTTATTTTTGCTGTTATTATTGCATTAGGGTTTACTATGCTTATCCAAGGCCACTATTTAACACCATTCCCTGGGTTTACTATCTTAACATTTCAACAATGTTTAAGATTTTTTTTCTTTTTTTTTGTTTCGTTTATAGTATTCAGACTGTATTGGCAATAGATATCTCAATTTTAATTCACATACACCGCTGCTGGGGGCTTGTTTTGGACTTGCTCTGTCTCTAGGTATGTCAGAGGACGGGGATTTTGTGAAGTGGGGTTCAGCCTCACGTGGGGAGGCAATGTGGGGGGGGGGGACTAGGGAGGGGGAGAAAGAGAGCAAGCTATCTCTAATCTGTCCTTTTAATCCTTATAATTATAATTACCAACGTAACAATAGACTTCATGGCAATAACCCCTGGGAAAATTGGAAATTAAGATCAAAGCTGTCTCACTTTTGGTTAAGACTACAAAATGACATCAAAAATTCAGAATCAATGTCTCCAAGACGGGACAGTTAATTTTGTGAGCTGGAATGTTAAAGGCCTGAATCACGACCTAAAAAGAAAGAAAGTATTCTCTCACCTAACAAGTCTAAACGCTAAAACAGTATTTTTACAGGAGGCCCACTTATTAAGCAAGGATCAGTTCCGCCTACAAAAAGACTGGACTGGCCAAATGTTCCATTCCAGCTTTACAAAAAAACTAGGTGTAGGAATTTTTATACATAGAACAGTCTCATTTGTAGTATCAGATGTTGTATTTGATCCTGAAGGGAGATACATGATTGTTATGGGTAATTTATTTAATTGTAAAGTGATTTTGATAAATATTTATGCATCCAATGTGGATAATAGGGAATTCATTCAAAATGTATTTGCATCTATTCCCAATGTGAACACTCAGAAAATTATAATGGCTGGGGATTTTAATTGTGTTTTAATTCCAGACCTAGAGAGGTCTCCTGTCACAGGGGCGATGACATCTAACACTGCAAAGACAATTACACAGTTTGTAACTGACCACAACTTATCAGACCCCTGGAGATTTCTAAACCCAAATTCAAGAACATATTCCTTATACTCACCAGTGCATCACTGCTACTCAAGAATTGATTATTTTTTTGTAGATAACCATTTCTTGCCTACGATTAAATCCTGCAAGTACAACGCTATTGTTATTTACGACCATGCCCCTCTGATCTTGGAGATGGCGTCTTAACCCACTTTTATTAGCAGACGAGAACTTTACAGAATTTATATCAAAACAAATCAGTTTTTTTCTAGAAACAAATATATCCTCAGATGTCTCTGCAGAAATACTCTGGGAAACCCTGAAGACCTTCTTGAGAGGACAGACGATCTCATATCTTTTTTTTTTTTTTTGTTCTTTATTTCGCCTTATACAACTTCTTGTATTAGGAATTTGTTAGTTTTCGCATACCCCTTGGGGTCAGAGCGCAGGGTCAGCCATTGTACAGCGCCCCCGGAGCAACTGAAGGTTAAGCAGAGGATCTCTTTTGGCAGTGACGGGGATTCGAACTGGCAACCTTCGGGATACCAGCACAGATCCTTACCCTCAGAGCCACCACTCCGCCTTTCCCACAGAAATAAATTGAAAACCAAGCAGATATCAAAGCTAACCAACTAAATTACTAGAATAGATCAAGAACATGCCAGGTGTCCAAGTGAGGCTCTTCATAGGAAAAGGAAGGCTTTGCATTCAGAACTCAACCTCTTGTCAACTAAAGAAACTGAACAACTCATTTTTAAATCAAGACATCATTACTATGAAAATGGAGAGAAAGCTAATAAGCTTTTAGCTCAACAAATCCACAAGCAAGAAGTTGGCAATGCAATCCCAGCAATTACCAACACAAACGGAGACATAATTATTGACCATAAAAATATAATGTACACATTTAGAGACTACTATAAATCCTTATATTCTATTGAGCTTAAAGAAAACAAGACACAATCTAATGCATTTCTGGGTGCATCATAGATACCACAAATAGATACTCTTAGTGCAGAGGAATTGGATAAACCTCTGGCACTATCAAAATTATTAGATGCTATAAAGTCACTTCAGAGTGGGAAAGCAGCAGGCCCCGATGGCTACCCTGCCAAATTTTATATGAAGTTCTCCACTCAGCTAGCTCCCCTCCTATGAGCAACATTCACAGAAGCTAGAGACAATAAAATTCTACCTTAAACTTTTTGTCAAGCATTAATAACCGTCTTTCCCAAACAAAATAAGGACGTATTACAATGTGCATCATACAGACCAATTTCACTTCTGAATAATGATGTTAAGATACTCTCCAAAGTCCTAGCTAGAAGGATGGAAAAAGTACAGCCTTCTGTAATATCACAAGATCAAACTGGATTTATTAAAGGCCGATATTTAGCATCCAATCTTCGATGCCTGTTTAATGTAATATATTCACCAGCAAAATCAAACGCCCCAGAGATGATATTATCCTTGGATGCAGAAAAAGCATTTGATATGATTGAATGGAACTACCTTTTCACTACAATGGAGAAATTTGGGTTTGGCCAGAACATTTGTGCATGGATCAAACTACTGTATACCAATCCAGACGCTTCAGTTTGTATTAACAACTTTAACTCAGACTACTTTAAACTAGAACGTGGTACCAGACAAGGATGCTCCTTGTCACCACTACTTTTTGCAGTCGCATTGAGCCACTGGCAGTTCACTGTCAAAATGCTTATGAGATAAAGGGGATTATCAGAGAAGGACTTGAACAGAAAATTTCTCTATATGCAGATGATATGGTATTGTATATATCAGACCCAAGAAATACTGTGCCTGCAGTCCTAACAGCACTAACAGTATTTCAAAAGATTTCTGGTCTCAGAATTAATTTGAATAAAAGTGTGCACTTTCCAGTGAATTCTCAAGCACACAATATTAGATTGGACACATTCCCTTTTATCATTACAGATCAGTTTAAATATCTAGGGGTAAAAATCACAAGTAAACATAAAACTCTTTATCAACAAAATTTCGCTGTCTGTATGGAAAAAAATCAAGCAAGACTTGCATAGATGGTCAACCCTTCATTTCACTTTAGCTGGAAGAATTAACATTGTTAAGATGAATATCCTCCCTAAGCTTCTCTTTTTATTTCAAAATATTCCAATATGCATCAATAAATCGTTCTTTAAGAAATTAGATTCAAACATAACCACATTTATTTGGAATTCAAAACATCGACGTATCAAAAGAGCAACCCTACAAAGGCCAAAGGCAGAAGGTGGCATGGCTCTACCTAACTTTCAACTTTACTACTGGGCAGCAAACATACAACATATAAAAACCTGGACATTGACACAAATAGATGAATATACAGGGTGGGCCATTTATATGGATACACCTTAATAAAATGGGAATGGTTGGTGATATTAACTTCCTGTTTGTGGCACATTAGTATATGTGAGGGGGGAAACTTTTCAAGATGGGTGGTGACCATGGTGGCCATTTTGAAGTCGGCCATTTTGGATCCAACTTTTGTTTTTTCAATAGGAAGAGGGTCATGTGACACATCAAACTTATTGGGAATTTCACAAGAAAAACAATGATGTGCTTGGTTTTAACGTAACTTTATTCTTTCATGAGTTATTTACAAGTTTCTGACCACTTATACAATGTGTTCAATGTGCTGCCCATTGTGTTTGTGTTAACAAACAAAACCACCGCTATTGGTCTGACACTAACCCACATTGGATAGATCCCTCCAAGACTGTTGGAACAAAAAAATTGATGGTATGATGTGGTATATGGGGTACAAAGATAGTGGGGCCATTCTTCATCAATGGAAACCTCAAGGCCACTGGATATGCGAAATTGCTACATGATGATGTGGTTTCCCTCTTTATGCACTGAAGCTGGCACGTTCCCTGAGTTCTTCCAGCAAGATGGTGCACCACCACATTATGGGTGTCAGGTCCGAGCATTCCTAGATGAACAGTTTCCTGGAAAGTGGATTGGTCGTCGTGGGCCAGTTGAATGGCCCCCAAGGTCTCCTGATCTGACCCCCTTAGACTTTTATCTTTGGGGTCATCTGAAGGCAATTGTCTATGCTGTGAAGATACGAGATGTGCAGCACCTGAAACTACGGATACTGGAAGCCTGTGCTAGCATTTCTCCTGCGGTGTTGCTATCAGTGTGTGAAGAGTGGGAGAAGAGGGTTGCATTGACAATCCAACACAATGGGCAGCACATTGAACACATTTTATAAGTGGTCAGAAACTTGTAAATAACTCATGAAAGAATAAAGTTACGTTAAAACCAAGCACACCATTGTTTTTCTTGTGAAATTCCCAATAAGTTTGATATGTCACATGACCCTCTTCCTATTGAAAAAACAAAAGTTGGATCCAAAATGGCCGACTTCAAAATGGCCACCATGGTCACCACCCATCTTGAAAAGTTTCCCCCCTCACATATACTAATGTGTCACAAACAGGAAGTTAATATCACCAACCATTCCCATTTTATTAAGGTGTATCCATATAAATGGCCCACCCTGTATACAGGTATGGTCTGCAATAGAAATAAAATCCTGCAGTTCCTCTTTATATTCCTTGCTTTGCGCCCCAATAAATGCAAATTATCACCAATATACTAATAACCCAATACTGCTTCACTCACTCAGAATATGGAACCAATATAGAAAGCATTTTAAGATAGACTGCAAACATATACAGTTTTTAATGTCTGGAAAACATTTGGTATTAAATCACTTAGAGATATGTACATAGACAACGTCTTTGCATCCTACGAACAATTACATTCTAAATTTAACTTTTCAGCAACACATTTCTTTCACTATCTTCAAATTAGAAACTTTGTTAAACAGAACCTGCCCAATTTTCCTCACCTCCCACCTCCCTCTATGCTGGAAAATATATTGATCAGTTTCAAGGACTTAGACAGCATCTCTGCAATATATAAAACCATTTTACAATCCCTCCCTTTCAAAGATCCAAGAGGACAATGGGAAAAGGATCTCTCCCTCAACATATCAGAAAAAGAGTGGAAGGTAGCAATGCTGAGAATTCACTCAAGCTCCATATGCGCAAAGCATACAATTATTCAACTCAACATTATATTTCAAGCACATCTGTCTCACTTAAAATTGTTCAAAATGTTTCCAGGGCAAGATCCAACCTGCGAACGCTGCAATCAAGTTCCAGCTTCACTGGGTCACATGTTTTGGGCCTGCACCAAATTAACATCATTCTGGACCAAAATTTTTAAATGCTTTTCAGACACAATCCCTCCTAACCCATTAACAACTGTGTATGGTGTACTTACAGATGGGCTTAAAGTAGAGAAGGACAAACAAACTGTAATTTCCTTTACTACACTACTGGCACACAGACTTATCTTGCTCAACTGGAAGAATCCTAACTCTCCCTTTTTAAGTCAGTGGGTAACTGATATTATATATTATAATATTGGAAAAAATAAAATTCTCACTTAGAGGATCTGTGCAGAAATTTTTCAAAACCTGGCAGAATCTAATCCATAACATTTTAGTTTAAGCTTTTAAAGCATTGAGGAAGCAGATTCTCTCCCTATTCTCTTTTTTTTCTTTTTCTTCTCCATTCATCTATATTCACTTATTAATTTATCTATTTACTTATTTTTACTAGGTTTAAGTTTTATTCTGCTGACCATGCTCTCTTTCTCAGGTGTGGGGGTTGATTTGTTTTCAGTCATATTCTTGTAAAATTGATCTATTGGTATGGAATGTTGTGTGATTTCAATAAAATACAAAATAAAAAAAAATTGAAATGTATCTGATTTCAAATAAAAAATATCTCAGAGCATTTAAGCTTGCTTTTAAATTATTCATTGGTTTTCAGTCAACAGTATTGTTTTTTCTATGGTACATTATTTTCTTTTATATAATTTTGCCTTTTTAGTTTCTTTTAAAACACTTTTGCAAAACTGTCAATATGAAAAGACAAACTGAAAGATAATTTATTCATATTGCTTCATATGCCTTTGTTATATATGTATATGACATTTTTAAGTACAATGAAGCATTCTTTATAAGCTATTTCATTCCTCCAGTCCTAAAAATACAAGAGCTTTTGTTTGTATTGCCCACTGTCTAGTGCAAGTAATCTATCTTGTATCAATTTTTGCCTTTTCTTGACTCCTCTCTTGAATAGTTGTAAAAAAAAACAAGCTAATATTTAAAGATCAATTCAGTGTGTTGTGATTTTTTTAAGACAAAACAAAAACACACAAAACTACATATGCGACAACTGACTAAGAAACACTTACTGTTATATCTGCACATAAAACACAATATGGACAAAGTGTGATGAATACAGTCCAACACATACAATACAGTAAATATTCAGCATTTTAAATAAAACAGAATTATTTTGCAAGTTTAGTGAGAAGGTTATTGTGATTCCAATATTAAAATGTAAATTTTTCGTACTAAGTTTCATAAAATCATTAAAAAAAGAAAAAAGAAAAAGAAACTTATTTTGAATCACACATCTCTGAAATGTGAAAGTTTACATTAGCATCTTTAAAGCACTAGGTTTAACATTGCTTGGCAAGATATGGGATTTGAACCTTAATAATATGAAACAGAGAAGGCTGTGTGCGTTTTTGGGGGGTATAATTCAGGTCTTCCCAATTCTCAAAGGCATCAATAAAGCTGACCTATGAGAACTTTTCAAATAGTGAACTACATTCTTGTTGAGGTTAAAACAGTGCTTTCAAGACACAAATCAGGAAGTACTTCTTCACAAAATCAGCAGTCATTATAATGCCCAGGAATTTGTATATGGATCCCTAGACATCTTTTCTTGAGGCTTGCCTTTCATAAGATGGTAATGAGAAGAATACTCTTCCTCTTACAAAATGCTTGGGGCAAGCCTATAGATTACTAAAGAAATGTTCTCTGGCCGATAAACGTAAATCTGACAATATGTTTTGCAAAAACCTATATCTCACCCCAATAACTTCAACCCCTCAGTGAAGTGTTATGGTGGAATTGTCCTGGCCATAGAACTAAAACACTACACAAACCTTGGGGGAGTTTATGAATTCACAGTAGGAAGGAAAACATAAGTAAGTACAGTATATCTGTGGATTCAAGTTAAAAAGGGTCTTCAGGAAACCTGTCAGAAAAGGGATAAAAATGAAGACATTTCAGGTTTTTTTCAATGGCTGAGATAAAGTCCACATTTTAACTCATAAGAAGGCTTGTTGCAGGAGCCGAAATGGGCTTTTAATTCAAGAAGGTCAACGATTCTGCAGCAGTTGTAGCACATCTGTAAGTTGAATGGCTGAATATTCCTCAATGCAAGTATGACCTGAGCTATGAAAAACAATGTGTTGCTTTTATAGCTGCAAAAGAATGTATCACCAATTAAACTGTCATACCAAATGATGAGATGATATATGGGGGGTAGCCTTGCTCCCAATGGGTTGCTACAGGTGAGGGCATTTTTGGGGCGCTATCTAGAGTAACTCTGCAGATTTATGTGATTTTCTTTGTGAGGCTCACCTATAGTACAGATGAAATCTGAACTCTATCCACCACTTCAATTTCAGCAAACTGCAGTAATTTGCCCTCTAATATACTGGGGGAGCACAACTATAGCTCTTGTAAGGCATGCAATGGCTATGTTGCTCCTCTGCACTACAATGATGAAAAACAACATTCCAGCCAGTACTATTTTCTTTTCCTTTCCAAAAGCCTTGCTGTGCTCTGGCCTTACACTATGCCACCCTTTCCTGCCGACAATATTCCCCATTCACTAGCCCACCTATGAAAATATATTTTGTATTTGTGCCCAATGTGTTCATTTAGTGTTTGAGTTCTAATAAAATATCATCAGAATATTTCTGTACTATTAAAAAATGAAGAGCTGACATGCTTTCAAGAAATGCTGTATGTGTGTGAAAAGAAATGCATAGTTTGGAAAGGTTTTGTGTTTACCAAGATTGTAAAATAATAAAAGTATAGTACAATACTATATATATGTTCTTTCACTTGATTGTAATTATTTTTTTAATGTCTGGAAAGACAAAATAAAATATTTGGAAATTATTATATAATGAATTTATATTTAAGAATGTTACATTTAAGAAAACAAAAACACTTTCAAATACAAAAAGTATAAATAGTCCAAAGACTACTTATCACTCTGTTGTTATTTGTTTAAATTCATTCATCTGCTATTAACTGTTATGAAGCTTGAGAGTCACAAAGCATGAAAATAAAAAATAGGTTGTACACTGCACCTCAAGACAGATGGTTTAATGATGGTAGTGGCATAAACTGAAGGTGGTGATGGATTAGATTAGATAAACGTTATTGAACCTAATGGGAAATTCAGGTCAAAATAGGGTTAAGGTGGTTGTAAATGCAGGAGACTAGAGATGCTCCGATTGATCAGTCTCCAATCTAAATTGGCCTATTGTAACTAAAAAAGACTTGATTGGTGATTGATAAATTGGTTGATCACAAAAAATGCTATTTTCAGCCCCTGCTTTTCAAGATTTTAAAGTAAATTAGTTGCTGTGCTCCTTCACATGAAGTATTACGGAAACTGAACCAGCACCCCATTTTTTTTTTTGCAATGAACTTCCTGTAGTGTAAATAAAGTAACTCAAGGCTTGTTTTACAAGGAGCGAGAGACAACTGAAACATTAGCCTTTACATTAAAGAAAGTGAAGTAATAAACTGAGGAAAACAAACTGGAGAAGTTGTCCTGTGCAATTAGAGCTACTTTAATGAATTATTTAATGAATCCTTTAAATTAAAATGAACACCGTCTGAGTTTGGACAGCGAGCTTGCTTTAAGTAAAGCAGCTTAAATTTTCAATGGGAAAAAGAAAAGATAAAGATGAATTTGAAATTGTTGGCTCAACAGAAAAATGTGTTTTCACTGAAGCCTACGAAAAAACTTGTAATACCGGGCCACCTTAAATTACTTCGCACCTCTCCATTAGCGTCTTTTTGTTTTGTATATGTGTCGATCAGCACAAGCAGCAAGCAGCCTGATATCCCATCCCCCCACTGCTGCAGCTCAACTCTCGGGGGGCTTGGGGGGAGTTCTCCCAGCTCAAGGCTCTTAATCTGAGGTGCCAGGAATTGTATAGGGTAAATAATACTGCATTCTCGTACCATTGCTCGCGTACTAAAGTGTCAGTATGGCACTGCCAGATCTAATCTCTAGCATGTTAAACACTTACTGCTGCACCACCCAGGCGGTCTCGTCACCGTCGAACCCTAACCCAATTCCTTTTTCTTCGGTTAAATTCTTGAATAAAAGTGAACTTGTTTTGTTACATGTGTACCTTTTGCGAAAGTGTTTATTTGATATTTGGACTTCACAGAGTATACACTTCATGTCAAAATTTTGTCATTAGTACATGAAAAAAGTTTCTGTTATAGGTATGTGTTCAACATTTCTTGCATTTCCTGCAATCCTACATTTACATAGATCGTAGTAGACACGGAACACACATGAAATGCATATGTTCCAAATAACGATCTATTATTCACCCTATACAATTCCAGGCACCTCATACCCAGATAAACAAGACTTGAGCTGGGAGAACTTTTTGCCTGAGTTAAGCTGCGGCGGTGGGGGGATGGGAAAGCAGGCTGCTTGTGCTGATCAACACATTTACAAAACAAAAGACGCTAATGGAAAGGTGCGAAGTAATTTAATGTGGCCAGGGATTCTAGTGTTAATCATCCTAGTCTGATGCCTTCTTGATAAACAACTAATGAACATTTGATACACTTGCAGCCATTTTCAAAGATCTGTACTGTGTTCATGGTTTGTTGCTGTGTGTTATACAGTATAAGTTTTGGTAAGAAACAAGTACTGCATTATTAAAAATCCATATTTATAATTACACCTCAAAGAATTATGAATGTCTGGCCGATACATTGATAAACATTCAAATGAACTGCAAGGAAATGTGGGTGGACCCCACCTTTACAGGGCTGAGGGCAGTCCCTTTAGTGATGGACAGGTAGTCCCACCTCTTGAGGGACCACCCACAAAACACAAGGCACATAACAAAGGCATAAATGTGGATGCATAAAATGCAAAAAACATAAAACATAAACAAAAGCAATATTAACATAAACAAAGTAATAACAATTATACAACAAATACATCAAAATAGCATTTGAATTCAAAACTACAGTGATCCCTCCTCAATCGTAAGGGTTGCGTTCCAGAACCCCCCGCGAAAGGTGAAAATCCACAAAGTAAAAACCATATGTTTAAATGGTTATTTTAATATATTTTAAGCCCTTATAAACTCTCCCACACTCTCCTGCACAGTTATACAGCATAAACCCTTTGTATTCTCTTAGATATTAGGTACGATTTGTTGAAATTATGTATATAAACACACTGTTTATATACAGTAAAACCTAAATATTATTTTAAAGATATCAAGCATCTCCAATATCACATATGTTACACTCATTACGATAGACAGGCCACCAGCAATAAATACGTACAATGCAAGAAAAATTGTATACAGTAAAATGTGTGTACAGTGACACTAAACGTACGTACATGTACTAAGTACTGTACGTAGAAAATGAATTATGGTTACTCACCAACAATGACACGACGACTTGTCCGATAACGATGAGTTTCATTTTACTGCACAACAAAGGAGAGCGTTACAGCTCTTCTAAAGGAGCCTCTTCAGGCGACTGTGTAGCACCGCCGTTGTTCTTCTTCCGGCAGTCTTCAATCCAAATCCCTAAAGCAGATTCCGTCCGGACTACCGCCTTATTACGTCCACTTACAACTCGTTTTGTGCCCTGGTTAAAGGCCGTAGATCTTATATTCTTTTCCTCCTTTTTAAATAAAAAGAATTATGGACTCATTGATGCCGTAATGGCATCCTACAGCGGTGTAGCTGTTCCCTTCCTTCAACATATCCAACACTTTTACCTTTTCGGCAATCGTTAGCATCTTCCGCTGGCGCATGGGCACGGCCCCTGAAGCAGTAGCAGGAACAGATCATTTTGGAGCCATAACGAAGGGCTTCACTATGCACAAAGATAAACAAAAAGAGCACAAAAGTTAACTCTTTACACAGCGAAACACGTTGATGCTGAATGAGCAAGACAAGACTTCCTGGTTAACACAGCGGAATCGAATTCTGCGCTCTGTTGCTGAGCCAATCAGCACACAGGAACTTAACTGCACGCTCTGATTGGGTAACTTCTCAGCCATCCGTCAATAGCGTCCCTTGTATGAAATCAACTGGGCAAACCAACTGAGGAAGCATGTACCAGAAGTAAAAAGACCCATTGTCCGCAGAAACCCGCAAAGCAGCGAAAAATCCGCGTTATATATTTAGATATGCATACATATAAAATCCGCAATAGAGTGAAGCCGCGAAAGCCGAAGTGCGATATAGCGAGGGATTAGTGTAACAACAAATCCAAAACTTGTACTTATTACTTTCTTTATCTGTGCAATTACAATTACTACAAAGCTAGAAAACTATGTGTTATAAATTAACTGTTTTTATTTAAAATATTTCTTCTTATGAAGGTGAAACTTTCTTATGCAGTTTGTTTAATAATGGTTTAATGTTGCTTAGCATGTACTG
The DNA here is from genome assembly GCA_026402145.1 of Polypterus bichir lapradei. Classification (NCBI taxonomy): domain Eukaryota; kingdom Metazoa; phylum Chordata; class Cladistia; order Polypteriformes; family Polypteridae; genus Polypterus; species Polypterus bichir. The sequence goes on along the minus strand of JANRMT010027041.1, from coordinate 123,845,810 downwards.
CAAAAGACCATTTACATTTTAATATTTTTTATAGAAGAAATTACTGAGGTGGGTTCCCTAAATGAAACATATTTGAAATTCAATAAATTAAAATGATTTTGAAACTTTGATGCTTTACAAGTACAAATCTAACCTAATGTTGCTAATAACTTAGCCAGACCTTAGTGTCATTATAAATGCAGAACTGCAATGTAACTTGTACCACCCAGCTCATTTTACTTGTGATATTGCCATAATGTTCTCTCTATCAATGGGAGATAATTGTTTTCAAATGATGAAAATCTGGGAAAAAAATAAAAAAGGTTCCTTTAACAATATACAAAAGAAAATTCAGGAAATGATTTCAGGGAGATAATAGCTTTTATATTTAAAAATATCTATTTCTACCCCACACCCACTACAGCTCACAATTAAATGCAAAACTTTGAATGAGACCTAAAATGTTTACCACCTTGTTTACATAATGCAGTAGTTAACTAATTCAAATAATTAACTGACTAAAAATTATTCATGATTCCCTAACAAAAGTTTTAAAACTTCCCTGGAGATTTTACATTTACTGTTGTTACAAACTAGAATGTTAATTTGCTGAACTGTTTTTGCACCTAACACAAAAAAGCTGTAATGTTAAAGAAAAACACAAAATATACAAGAAATTGTAAATTCTGTACCCTTTGAAAAGAGACAAAAAGAGTTGTACAGTACAGAATTAAGATAAAATTTACTGCGTTTTTTGTCCAATTAGGATAAAATTTACTGTGGTTTTTGTCCATTTTTATATCAAAGTTGCTTATGATTCTACATCATAGCTTGGGACAACTGGTAAACAGAAATGTTCATATCCTATGTTATATTCATAATTGGATCATGGTCAGGGTATCACTTGGCCTGTCCAAGTTTATTTTCACACAGCAACGTTATCCAACAATTTTCACTGTGTGAGAAAGCATCTGTCCCATGTTTTGCAAAAGCCCCATGATTAGATTTTATTAGAATAAAACCTTGGTTTATTATAAGAGGATCTTGGATTCATAAAAAGCCTTAATTTTCCAATAGCACTGTTTGAGATAACACAATATCTGAAAGGACATTCCTAATTAATGAACAATGTATTGTGATGAATTATACTAAACTGCCAATTTACCTTGTTCAATAGGAGGAATGCTAGAAGTACAATATGTTGTCCATAGCAAAGTGTGTCATTATAAATAAAATGTTGTTATAATTGCAGCTGTAGTTACTACCATAATGTTATACTTTAGTAATTCTTAATCCACATATTGTCAAAAGACAATGTTTTATAATTTAGTGTGTTTAGGTCAGTTATTGTAAAATGTGCAAAATATGTAAAAACATCTGGAATGTTCTGTACAATTTAATTTTACTCTAATGTTAAAGTTTCTTGTTCTAAAGGAAGGTTATAGGGAATAGAGTACTATTGCACTTGATTAGCATTTAAAATATACTGCTCAAAACAATTAAAGGAACACTTTTTAATCAGAGTATAGCATTAAGTCAATGAAACTGCTGGGATATTGATCTGGTCAGTTAAGTAGCAGAGGGGGTTGTTAATCAGTTTCAGCTGCTTTGGTGTTAATGAAATTAACAAAAGGTGCACTAGAGGGGAAACAATGAGATGGCCCCCAAATAAGGAATGGTTTAACAGGTGGAGGCCACTGACATTTTTCCCTCCTCATCTTTTCTGACTGTTTTTTCACTAGTTTTGCATTTGGCTATGGTCACTGTCACTGTCACTAATGGTAGCATGAAGCGATACCTGGACCCTACAGAGGTTGCGCAGGTAGTCCAACTTCTACAGAATGGCACATCAATACATGCCATTGCCAGAAGTTTGCTGTGTGTCCCAGCACAGTCTCAAGGACATGGAGGAGATTCCAGGAGACAGAGAGTTACTCTAGGAGAGCTGGACATGGCTGGAGCAGGTCCTTAACCCATCAGCAGGATTGGTATCTGCTCTTTTGGCAAGCAGGAACAGGATGAGAACTGCCAGAGCCCTACAAATTGAACTCCAGCAGGACACTGATGTGAATGTCTCTGACCAAACAATCAGAAACAGACTTCATGAGGGTGGCCTAAGGACCCAACGTCCTCTAGTGGGTCCTGTGCTCACTGCCCCGGCACTTTGGAGCTCAATAGGCATTTGCCATAGAATACCAGAATTGGCAGGTCCACCACTGGCGCCCTGTGCTTTTCATAGATGAGAGCAGATTCACCCTGAGCACATGTGACAGACGTGAAAGGGTCTGGAGAAGCCGTGGAGAATGTTATTCTGCCTGTAACATTGTTCAGCATGACTGGCTTGGTGATGGGTCAGTGATGGTCTGGGGAGACATATCCATAGAGGGACGCACAGACCTCTACAGGGTAGACAACGGCACCTTGACTGCCATTAGGTATCAGGATGAAATCCTTGGACCCATTGTCAGACGATATGCTGGTGCAGTGGGTCCTGGGTTCCTCCTGGTGCACAACAATCCCCGGCCTCATGTGGAGAGAGTTTGCAGGCTACTCCTGGAGGATGAACGAATTGATACCATTGACTGGCCCTCACGCTTGCCTGACCTAAATCCAATAAAATACCTCTGGGACATTATGTTTTGGTCCAACAGATACCGCCAGGTTGCACCTTAGACTGTCCAAAGAGCTCAGATATGCCCTGGTCCAGATCTGGGAGAAGGTTCCCAAAGGACACCATTCATCGTCTCATTAGGAGCATGCCCCGACATTGTCAGTCATGCATACAAGCAACTGGGAACCATACAAACTACTAAGTACGATTTTTGATGTGTTTTCAAAGTGTTCCTTTAATCTTTTGAGCAGTTTATATTCAAAATATTTAAGTCAGGTAGGAATTTTCCACAGTTAACATTAACTTCTATAACAGTTTGTTCCCTACCTTTACACTTCCTCTGAAGCAACCTTCTACCTGGATCGGAGAGAAGTTAAAATGCAATTATCATCAGTGGCATTTGCTAAACAGCATTGTCCCTTGATGTTGATTTACCCCTTTGACAAGTTTGGTTCTTTACAACAGAAAACAAATTTTCACTGTCATTATTATGAATTAATTGCCTCAATAAATCTTAAGTGGGGATTTGAACTGAAGACTCATTGCAGCTATAAAAATCCAATGTACTATTAAATAAATTTGTCCTTTTGACAAGTTAGTGATGAATCACAAATTAGATACATGCACACTAAGTTGTAGTAATCTTTGCTAATGGTATGAGCACTTGAATAAACAGGCCATCCATCATGCTTCATCTACAATGAACTTCATCTATACTAATAAAAGGCAAAGCCCTCACTGACTCACTCACTCACTGACTGACTGACTGACTGACTGACTCATCACTAATTCTCCAACTTCCCGTGTAGGTAGAAGGCTGAAATTTGGCAGGCTTATTCCTTACAGCTTCCTTACAAAAGCTGGGCAGGTTTCATTTCGACATTCTACGCGTAATGGTCATAACTGGAAGGTATTTTTCTCCATTTACTGTAATGGAGTTGCGCTTGAGCGCCGTGGGGGCGGAGTTTCGTGTGACATCATCACGCCGCCCACGTAATCACGTGAACTGACTGTCAACGGACTATGTAGAAAACCAGGAAGAGCTCAAAAATACGCTGAACAAAACATGCATTATATAATTGAGAAGGCAGCGAAACAATAAGAAGCGAGCGAGTGACATACTACCATATTCATCAGTACAGCTAC
>JANRMT010027041.1:123816295-123837074 GCA_026402145.1 Polypterus bichir lapradei | reverse complement strand
TATATATATATATATATATAGATAGATATGACAACAACACTCATATCAATGACAAAACAATTACTGTACATTAACAATCAAGTTACGTTATTTTTAAAATTTTTCCTTTTCTTTTTCATAACTTCTTTAACACAGTACTTTTCCGCTGCGAAGCGCGGGTATTCTGCTAGTACTTGATATAAGGTAAGCAACTTAGAATCCATTACATTAAGGTTTGGATATATGCAGGTAAGCAAAATATTCAACTGAAAAAGTATGTAAGTGCCTATCACTAGACTACAAGGGAGCACAACAGAGAAAACTGCATGGTGTAAAAATTAATCCATGATAGCCATGTCTATTTTTTCTCCAAACAGCCAAAATAATATTTATTTTACCACAATGACAAATGTACACCATTTTGTGCATTGGACATACAAGTAGATAACAAAAGTATGAAATTTACTGTATATCCCTTTCATTTCCCCATGAAGAAATAATTAAGCAGTGGCAATAAGCGTACTAGTCACTGGGATAAACATCTAGTTTCAAGAGGTGGATAATTAAAGATACTATTAACTGAGGAGTAAATTGATGGCTTTTTCATTTCAGAGGAATAAAATGATACATTGTACATATTTGTTATATATGTTTTATTGTGATGTCAACAACCATTAGAAAACCAGAATAAACCTTAATATTAATAATAAAATATTATTAATAACCCAGCCACTGGGGATACACAAACCAGGGTGTTTCTTCGTGCCAGTCCCAAGCCGGATAAATGGGGAGGGTTACGTCAAGGAGGGCATCCAGTGTAAAATTTTGCCAGATCAATATGCAGACAACAATAACAATTTCCATACCGGATCGGTTGAGGCCCTGGTTAACAACGGCTGCCACCAGTACTGTTAGCTAACAGGGAGCCAGCAGAAATTAGGCTAGCTACTGTTGGCCGAAGAAGAAGATGAAGAGGGGGAATGCATATCCAGAGACAGGGAGGAAGAGGAAGATAAAGAGAGTGGAAGTGAGGGTAGGAACTTTGAATGTTGGAAGTATGACTGGTAAGTAGAGAGAGAGTTAGCTGATATGATGGAGAGAAGGAAGGTGGATATATTGTGCATGTAAGAGACTAAATGGAAGGGGAGTAAGGACAGGTGTATCGGAGGTGGGTTCAAATTGGTCTACCATGGCGTCAATGGGAGAAGAAATAGGGTAGGGGTTATCAGTTATACTGAAGGAACAGTATGTCAAGAGTGTTTTGGAGGTGAAAAGAGTGTCAGTCAGAGTGTTGATTATGAAGATGGAAATTGAAGGTGTGATGATGAATGTTGTTAGTGCATATGCCCTGCAAGTTGGGTGTGTAATGGATGAGAAAGGAGATTTCTGGAGTGAGCTGGATGGAGTGGTGGAGAGTGTACCCAATGGAGAGAGAGTGGGGATTAGAGCGGATTTCAATGGACATGATGGTGAAGGAAACAGAGGGGATGAGGAGGTGATGGGTAGGTATGGTGTCAAGGAGAGGAATGAAGAAGGTCAGATGATAGTGGATTTTGTGAAAAGGAAGGACATGGCTGTGGTGAGTACGTATTTTAAGAAGAGGGGGGAACACAGGGTGACATACAAGAGTGGAAGAAGATGTACACAGGAATATTATATCCTATGCAGGATGGTCAGTCTGAAGGAGATTGGAGACTGCAAAGTGGTGGCAGGAGAAAATATTGTTAGGCAGTATAGGATGGTAGTCTGTAGGACGACGTTGGATATCAAGAAGAGGAGGAGAGTGAGGGCAGAGCCAAAGATCAAATAGAGGAAGTTGAAAAAGGAAGACTGCAAGGTTGAATTCAGGGAGGAGGTAAGACACACACCAGGTGGCAGTGAAGAGTTACCAGGTAGCTGGGCAACTACAGCAGAAGTAGTAAGGGAGACAGCTAGAAAGGTGCTTGGTGTGATATCTGGAAAAAGGAAGGGGGAAAAGGAAACCTGGTGGTGGAATGAGGAAGTACAGGAGAGTATACAGAGGAAGACATAGGCAAAGAAGAAGTGGGATAGTCAAAGAGATGCAGAAAGTAGACAAGAGTACAAGGAGATAAGGCACAAGGTGAAGAGAGAGGGGGTGAAGGCTAAAGAAAAGGCATATGATAAGTTGTATTAAAGGTTCTATACTAAAGAGGGAGAAAAGGACCTTTAACAATTGGCTAGACAGAGGGACCAAGCTGGGAAAGATGTGCAGCAGGTTAGGGTGAGAAAGGATAAAGATGGAAAAATATTCACAAGCAAGGAGAGTGTGCTAAGAGATGGAAGGAGTACTTTGAGAGGCTGATGAATGAACAGAAAGAGAAACAGAAGGCTGGATGTGGAGATGGTGAATCTGTAAGTGCAACAGAATAGCAAGGAGGAAGTAAGAACAGCTATGAAGAGGATGAATAATGGGAAGGCTGTTGGTCAAGATGACATACCTGTGGAAGCATTGAGAGGTTTCGGAGAGATGGTAGTGGAGTTTTTAACCAGGCTGTTTAATGCAATCTTGGAAAGTGAGAGGATGCCTGAGGAGTGGAGAAGAAGTGTAATAGTATCAATTTTTAAGAATAAGGGGGGGGGGGTGTGCAGAGCTGTAGTAACTAAACAGAGATAACACCAATGAGCCACAGCATTAAGTAATAGGAAAGAGTAGTGAAAGCTAAGTTAAGCAGGAAGGTTATGATTAGCAAGCAAGCAGTATTGTTTCATACTACAGATACGATGTTTGGTCTGAGGGTGTTGATGGAGAAGTATAGATGACAGATGGGAATTGCAGTTTGTATTTATGGACTTAAAGAAAGCATATGACAGGGTGCCTAGAGAGGGGTTGTAGTACTGTATGAGGAAGTTGGGAGTGGCAGAGAAGTATGTAAGAGTGGGACAGGATATCTACAAGTAAAGTGTGACAGTAGTGAGGTCTGCAGTAGGTGTTACGGATGCATTCAAGGTGGAGGTGGGATTACATCAGGGATCAGCTCTGAGCCCTTTCTTATTTGCAATGGTGATGGACAGGCTGACAGATGAGATTAGACAGTAGTTCCTATGGACTATGATATTTGTAGATTTCATTGTGATCTGCAGCAAGAGGTGGAGGTATGCTCTAGAGAGGAGAGGAATGAAGGTCAGTAGGAACAAAACAAAATACATGTGTATGAATGAGATGGAGGTCAGAGGAATAATGTGGATGCAGGGAGTAGAGTTGGCAAAGGTGGAGGAGTTTAAATACTTGGGATCAACACTACAGAGTAATGGGGAGTGTGGAAGAGAAGTGAAGAAGAGAGTGCAGGCAGGGTGGAGTAGGTGGAGAAGAGTCAGAAGTGATTTGTGACAGACAGTACAAGCAAGAATGAGAGGGAATGTGTTGTGATGATAAACCAGTTCACTTTTACAGTGTTGGAAGATTAATCTTCAGTGTGAAATGTCCCCAAATACTGCCATTTTCTGCGTTTTTTTGCAGAAACCCCCTAATCGATGCTTTCCTTGCTGTCCACTGTACTGCTCATTATTTGAGGAAGTAAACTTTAATACAGGGTATTTGACACAAAGAATGGGCATACACAAAGCAGAAAATCGGATTTAACTCAGCCAATTTTATTTACACAAACAACAATTAGAAATGGCCAGGAGAAACCCAAACAGTGCAATCCTAAAAAAGATGTACTTGAAATATATATTTTTCACATCACATTTTTCCCTACAATTCTGTAAAAAAAAGATGCACAAAGCATTGTTTTGCAAGTACAGAAAAGAAACAATATTAATACTTTTTTTAACTTATCTGATCAGGCCACAATAATCTTGTTCCCAACACTTTTAGTACAGTTAAGGGTGATACAAAGAGATACAAACTGACCTAACAGCAAATTATTAGAGAAAACCGCACTCTTTACAAAGAACAAAGATGATATAAAGTAAAAAAAAAAAAAAAAAAAAAAAAACTATATTCAGGAGTTATGACATGAGCTGACAATCTTATTTAAGAGTGAATAAAAACCTCATCAATTATATGATGTTCCTCTTTCTGACAGACTTCACAAATTAACTTGCAGACAGGAAAAGACTGAAACTACAAGTAAAAGAACTGAACACTTATTGGTTCAGGACTTCAAAGCAGACTCACTACTTCCCTGGATAAAAAGATGCCATATGAGGTGGTACAGGCAAGTATCCAGATCATACTGGCCATCTCTTACAGAAAGATACCCAGGAGCAGATTTCATATCTTAGCTAGTATGGGAGAACCTGGGAATTCCCCAGACATGCCTGGAAATTGCTGCTAGAAATAGGGTGGCCTGGTGAGTGAAGCTAGAAAAAAACCATGTGGCATGCACACAGAAAAAAAAAAGGCATATTTATGAACACATTGCACAGACCAATGACAACAATGGCCTCACACTGGTGTCAATCACTATTAACCACATACCCACTACAAGGTCCTATTTTAAAATAAGTAGATATATTTTGATTTAACACTGCCATGAACCTGCAAAGAGAAAGAAAATGAGATTGGAACTATTTTGATTAAGTGTTAAAAAGTTTAACTGTTAATCATTTAAAAGCTAAATAAAATTCTTCAGTGGCAGCTCTGACATGATTAAAGTATGTTAAAATAATTAGTCAACAGTTTTTATTTAAAGTGCTTAGCTAAGGTATTCAGGCTCTCCACCAGTTATCTCAACAACAAATCCTACACAGAAACTTTGTTCTCTGCAAAAACCTTTTACTTCAAAGTACTGCAACTGTGAATTAATATTTTATATAGAATATTATTTTATTTAAAATCTGTAATTCTATGTGTGTTTATTTGCCATTGCTTGTGCGTATGGTTCAATGCCTCAGCTATGTTCAATGTGTTTTATGGTTGGTCCTTCACAGAGTGGGGCCACCTCCCAATCACCGCTAGGAACTGCCTTCCACCTTATAAATCCAGAAGTTTCCCATAGCTCCTGGCAGTACGTTGTGTATGTGCTTTTGAGTGAGCGAGTTATTGTTTCTGTTGGTGTGCATTGTGCAATTTTGTGATTTTCTAGGTTTTTTAATCTTTGCTCTTTTTATGACCTTCACCACTAGACTGTGTATTGGGACTTTATTTGGTTTTAAAATTACCTTTATATGAATTGTATGCTGTTTTTCTTCTTCAAAGATTCACAGTTTTGTTCTAAGTATTTTTGTTAGTGTCTTTTATTTATTAAAAATTCTTCTAGGCTCTTTGTGTGTCCAGCTGGGGATTTCTGACGGTTTATTCATCTCCCAGTGGACATTATTGGCAGTGCTTTTCAAACCTTTGAGAGACTTGTATGCTATGGAACTCTTGGTTCATTCTGTTAAGTTCATAACAGAATGAACCACCTCTGAGCTTCAAGAAAGCCATGGCTCTATTAGCTGCAGAAATAGCATTACTTCCTGGGTAACTGTGGGAAACCATATAGTGTGGATGGCAGCTCCTGGCTGTGTTTGCCAAGTCCCGTGTTTCTGGGGGGACTGCATACAAAACACATACTACATAGACACTGACACACAAACACAAGCAATGGCAAATAAACACAAATATAATTAAAACATACTAAAAATAAAAAATTAATAAAGGAAAAAACACCAAAAACATTAATTTGTATCTCAGCCATAAAAAGACATAAAAACCAGTGAATCACTGAAATAACTGCCAGATTTTCTGGAAAACCCCAAAGTTATGGAAATCTGTGAAAATGAACATTACAAAAATTTAGGATAAATTTAGGAAAAGGGTATGAAACATTATCCAGCTGTTTTGAAATCCCAATGAACACTGCTGGTTCAGTTGCCAACACTGATTTAAAAACCAACCAGACACTGCCTCATGTGAATTATTATTATTAGAACTTGTTATGCCTCAAAACTTTCTTTACACAAGCAAACAGAATTGCAAAAGGAGCAACAAAAAGGCCAACAATCACTTTCATGAATCACCAGTCAATGATAACACTTGCCTATACAGACAGAGAATGGCAGATAAAAAAACCAGACTAATACAGCTACAGTACAGAAATTGTTTTGTGCTCAGATGAGACCAAGATGTAGATTTTAGCCAAAATTCAAAAAGATACAAATGCCCTCAATCTCAATAAATATAATTTATACAATAAGATAATGTGATGGTAATGATATGATGTGAGGTAGCCTCTCATCAGCATGGACTTGGAATCTGGTTAGAAAATAATGATAATTGGATGGAAGAAAGTAGCAGGCAAATACTGCAACAGAACATGCTCCAGACTGCTAAACAATGAAACGTGGAAGTTTTTAAGCAGGACAACAATCTGAAAGAAAAAGCTCAATGACAAAAAAGCTAATGTCCTACAAAGGCCCAGTAAAAGTCCTCTTCTCAAACTGTTTGAGAATATGTGGTACTATTTGAAATTTTTGGTGCAAAGGCATCAATCAACTAACCAATACAAAATGAAGCAAATATGCTGAAAATAGCTTGAAATCATTCTAAACATTGATCAAAGATGACACTTATCTCAAAATTACAAAATTGTCATTATTTTGTGACTTTTCCAAGGCACAGTAAATGCTGAGCCTGATGTGAAATCTATACTAATAAAAGGCAAAGCCCTCACTGACTCACTCACTGACTCACTCACTCACTCATCACTAATTCTCCAACTTTCCGTGTAGGTAGAAGGCTGAAATTTGGCAGGCTCATTCCTTACAGCTTACTTACAAAAGTTGGGCAGGTTTCATTTCGAAATTCTACGCGTAATGGTCATAACTGGAACCTATTTTTCTCCATATACTGTAATGGACGTTAGCTTGACGGCCGTGGGGGGCGGAGCTGCGTGTGACATCATCACACCTCCCACGTAATCACGTGAACTGACTGTGACCGCAGTACGTAGAAAAGAAGGAAGAGCTCCCAAAGAGTGCTGAACAAAAACGCATACAAGCTTATTCATAAGTGCAGCTACTGCGGAAACAAAGCACGGTGTAAACCGTAAGTTTAAATTAAGTTTATGGACACGCTCCCGCTGCCGTTTGTCATGCCTTCGTCGAATACTTTATTCGCGAGATACAAGTTTAATGAGAAGACACGAGGTATAAACGAGACTTTGGATCACTTTGTAACAGAGTTAAAATTGCTGTAGCGAGAAACTTTTAAGTGCCGGGTCTTAGCTAACATTAAATAAAGCCGTGGACAACGCAACATCACACAAGAGAGCAGCTCACATGAACTGACTGAGTGCAGTACGAGTGATCACTTCCATGCATCAAACCTGTTTAAAAAAACGCATTACACAATTGACAAGGTAGGAAAAGAATATGCTCCGAGTTGAGCTCCACAGCTAACGCGGTCTTGCAGAAGCAACTTCGTCACGCTGCCACCAAATACTCACAGAAAACTCCACAAGTTAATAAACACGCTGTCTCTAGAGTTTCTCCACACTCAATGTATTCCTCGCATCCCCTTTATACCCTCTGATCTCCCATTTCAATTCAGATGCCTCCAATTTCCAGTAAGGCTCTGCTGCGCGATGACAAGTACAAAACGATGCCATTGATTTCAGGCAAGATTGCTTTTCTCCTGGACAACTATACGTTGCATTCTCAAGAGTGAGCTCGCGCAGCTTCGTCATATTACAACCGGAGTGCAGCCAGAAACTTTTAAGTGCCGGGTCTTAGCTAACATTAAATAAAGCTGTGGACATCGCAACATCACACAAGAGAGCAGCTCATGTGAACTGAATGAACGCAGTACGAGTGATCACTTCCATGCATCAAACCTGTTCAAAAAACGCATTACACAATTGACAAGGTGATGGCTTTATATGTCGTTCGTTTATAAAACAGCGGAGAAGCTGTGTAAAGGCTGTTTCACAAAAAACCAGCGGAGCATCTTATATGAGCAGGCAGTCAGCTAAAGAAGGGAATCAATAAATATCTATAATCGTAATAAACGAACCAAAAATAACGTACAAGCCGCGGATTAAATAAAGGAAATGGGTACCTGAACAGTAAAGTAAGTCTCGAATAGCTACACAATAACTATAAGAATTGTAATAAACGAACAATAAAACAGTACAGAACCGCGAAGCAAAGAGAAACGATGGCCTTATATGGCGTTCGTTTATAAAGCAGCGGAGAAGCTGTGTGAAGGCAGCTACACAAAAAAACAGCAGAGCGCCACACACTGAATGTATTCCTGGCATCACCATTATACCCTCTGATCTCCCATTTCAATTGAAATGCCTCAAATTTCCAGTAAGGCTCTGCTTCGCGATGACAATTAATAAGTCTCAGGGACACACCCTACAAAAGGTTGCCATTGATTTGAGGCAAAATTGCTTTCCTCCTGGACAAAACTATACATTGCATTCTCAAAAGTAATCTCAGTGCACAGCTTGGTCATATTACAACCGGACTGCTGAACTGACAACGTGGTATACAAAGAGATCCTTAACAGTTATTGGTATATTTTCCCTCAGTTTAAAAAGGTTTTCTTTTCTTCTTAATAAAAATTTAAAAGCAGTTCTTCGTCGCTGCGAAGCGCGGGGATTTTGCTATATACAGTATATATATATATCTATACTAATAAAAGGCAAAGCCCTCACTCACTCACTGACTGACTGACTGACTGACTGACTGACTCATCACTAATTCTCCAACTTCCCGTGTAGGTAGAAGGCTGAAATTTGGCAGGCTTATTCCTTACAGCTTCCTTACAAAAGTTGGGCAGGTTTCATTTCGAAATTCTACGCGTAATGGTCATAACTGGAAGCTGTTTTTCTCCATTTACTGTAATGGAGATGAGCTTGAAACCCGTGGGGGCGGAGTTTGACATCATCACGCCTCCCACGTAATCACGCAGTACGTAGAAAACCAGGAAGAGCCCCAAAAAGCGCTGAAGAAAACATGCATTATATAATTGAGAAGGCAGCGAAACAATAAGAAGCGAGCGAGTGATATATACAACCATATTCATGAATTCTGCTACTTCGGAAACAAAGCACAGTGTAAACCTACACTTTAAATTAAGTTCATAGACAGGCTGCCGCTGGCGTTTGTAATTTAGTGCCTGCCCATATAAGGCCGTCCGTCAGCGGCAATCCAATAGCAAACTGCCACGGGTAAATATTCACGGGTGAAGGACTGTGCTTATGGAGAGGAAGATGAGATAGTCAGGGTGGTGTTTGGCACAAACTCAGCGAAACTGCGAGAGAAAGTTTTAAGTACTGGGACTTCGGTAGCATTAGATACAGCCATGGACATAGCACGACATGGCAACAGCACAGCTGGGAAACTTCGATGCATGTACACCGAGCGGCTCACGTGAACTGACGCAGTGCACAGACAAAAAGCAACAGTTCCGAAGAGCGCTGAACAAAAACCGAATTACACAATTGAAAAGGCAGCAAAAAAATATGAAGCGTCTGATACATACAAGATAAGTATGTAATAAGTACAGCTACTGCAGAAACAAAGTACACGGTGGAAAAAGTGAACGTCCCGCTAAAGGAAGACAGTGTTAAAAAAAAAAACCCGTGCATGCAGTGTGTCAGGTCTCAGATAAAGAAGAAGACGAGCTGTTTATTGATGCAGTAAGAAACGAATCTTTTTCATAGCTTATTTAACACACTACGTCTCCGCTGCGATACGCGGGTATATATATATGTATATATATATACCCTGATCTACATACTCGAATAATGAATACTTTATTCGCAATCAATGATTGTTTTGGTAAAGCCATACTCAGTGTATTCATTAGATGAACGGTAAAAAAGTAAGAGCGAGGGGAGGGTCACTTATTGAGGCATGCAGGCAAAACCACATTAGCACGCGGGCTCGATGTACGAAAAAATATATCTTTTCAAGTTCTATTTAGTCCATATGTGTCAAATTCAAGGGCCACGGGCCACATCCGGCCCGGCGTGTAATTATATCCGGCCCGCGAGATCATTTTATATACTGTATTATTGTTATTAATGGCCCGGGTATATGAAGCTCTGGTAACACAATAAACTACAGATCCCATATTGCAGCGCTTCAGCTGCCTTGCCGAACACTTACCGCGTTAATCAAGTCTAGCTTGCAAGTTATTGCGAAGCTAGCCCACACGATGCTTAAGAGAAAAGTTGATTCTGAAAATAGAGCATTTAAAAACCAATGGGAGGCTGAGTATATGTTTACTGACATTGTTGTTAAACCCGTGTGTCTCATTTGTGGAGCTAATGTGGCTGTAATTACAGAATTTAATCTAAGACGGCACTATGAGACAAAACATCAGGGTAACCTGAATGACCTGAATGCAATGCAGAAGATACAGAAAGCAGAAGAATTAAATAAGAATCTGACACTTCAGCGGAGGTTTTTACCCGTGCACAATCACAAAGTGATTTCAAGTGAAGCTGCTTTTATGGGAGACACAAATGCACCAGTGCAACTTGCCCCACTTTCCCTGTTGCCAAGTAATGTTGAACCAAGTCGTCACTACGGTGTTCCCAAATACGCACTTTGCTGATAAACTGAGCGCACGGCGCTTTAGTGACTTTGAAGAACAAAAAAAGTCCGTCTACATGCGGCTCGAACCTTGTGCATGTTTGGTAGCACATATCTGTGTGAGAAGCTCTTCTCAGTGATAAAGACTAACAAAACAGCACACAGGAGTCGCCTCACTAATGAGCACCTGCAGTCCATCCTGAGAATCTCCACAACACAGAACCTCACACCAAACATAAACGAACTTGTTGCCAAAAAAAGATGCCAGGCGTCCAGCTCTAAAATGACATATGAGCAAAGACAACTGAATGATTTGATTTGTTATTGCTGAAAGGAACACATTTTATTTATATTTCCAGGTTTTGTTATGCAGCATGTTCATATTTGAATTTGTATAATTTTGACAGGATATATTTTTATGGAGAGCAAAATCTTTTGGGATATTTAAAATCTAACTTTATTTTTTATATAAAATTACATGAGTAAAGAAATTTGAATGTTTGTTCTTTTAACGTTTACTTTATTTCTAACTTGTATAATTTAGACAGGATATATTTTTATGGAGAGCAAAATATTATAAGTTGTTTAAGGTTTGAGTTGATTTATTCAGGAATAATATTCCTGTCTGTTTTTACCATTCCTACCAAAGATATTTCTGTCGACTAAATAAAAATTCCTTCTATTTAAAATTTAAATAGAACTTGAACAAATACGATAGTTCATAATATCCACGCAGACTTGCACGTAAGAGCGGGAGTTATCCGTTTTAACAAGCAGCGTCTTGCACTGATACGAAATAGCTGTGTGTGTATATATGTAGATATGTATGTATATGTATATATATGTTTATATATGTGTGTGTGTATGTATATATATATATGTATTTGTGTGTATATATGTGTGTGTATGTATGTATGTGTGTATGTATATGTATGTGTATATATGTAGATATATATATATGTATGTATATATGTGTGTGTGTATATATATGTGTATATGTATAGATATGTATATATATATGTTTATGTGTGTGTGTGTAAATATATATATATATATATGTTTATGTGTGTGTGTGTAAATATATATATATATATATAATGACAGCAACACTCATCACTCACAACAGTGACAAAACAATTACATTGACAATCATGTTACGTTATTTTCAAAATGTTTCCTTTTCTTTTTCATTGCTTCTTTAACACACTACTTCTCCGCTGCGAAGCGCGGGTATTTTGCTAGTATATATATATATATGTAGATATATATGTATGTGTATATATATATATGTAGATATGTATATACGTATATACAGTAATCCCTCGCTACTTCGCGGTTCACTTATCTCGGATTCACGACTTCGCGGGTTTTTAAATATAGTAGTAGTACTGTATTTCCTAGTCTAAGAACAACAAAACAAGTTCGGTGACTACGTGCATTGTAGCACGGGCTGTGATTGTCAGATGGGAGGGAGACAACAAATCACAGCTTTCCGCTTTCTAATCAGGCCTGTGATTGGTGCTTTGACTGATGCCTAGATCCCACAGTATCTCCCCCCTTGTCATTCGCTTCAAGCTTTCTCGCTGAGTGGTTTACTTTACAGTGTGCTGTGATTTTTTTGTGGATTGTGTTGAACTTCGCTTCAATTTTCACCCCCTGCAATGGCTCCCAAACGTGTTCCTTCTTCCAAGGCTGGTGCTGAGCCTAAGCGACAACAAAAAATGATGACGATCGCTGAGAAGGTGAAACTTCTCGATATGTTGAAGGAAGGTAGAACGTACGCGGCTGTGGCCCGCCAATATGGCGTGAACGAATCCACCGTTCGCTACATCAAGAAGGACGAGGCAAACATTAGGAAGACGGCTACCGTCACCTTTCAAAAGTCGGCGAAGAGAGTGGTCACGGCTCGTAATAAAACAATCCTCCGTATGGAATCTGCTTTGGCCGTATGGATAGCCGACTGCCGAAAGAAGAACATAACATTGGATTCGAACATTATCCAAACAAAGGCTAAGAGCCTGTACAAGACCTTTGCCGCTAAGGAACCAGAAGACGAGAGTGGTGACCGCGAAGAAGATGAAGGAGAGGTAGAAGATCCGCAACCAGGGACCTCCAGTGATTCACCACGTAAGAAACGGCAATTTTCTGCTAGCAAAGGGTGGTTTGCAAAGTTTCAGAAACGCTACGGCTTAAAAAGCGTTTCCCTGCAAGGCGAGGCTGCTTCGGCTGACACGATCGCTGCTGAAACTTATGTGAATGAAACGTTCAAGAAGATTATCTCCGAAGGTGGATATCGGCCCGAACAAGTTTTTAATATGGATGAGACGGGCTCGTTTTGGAAAAGAATGCCATCGCGAACTTTCCTGTTCAAAGAGGAAGCAAAAGCCTCTGGCTTTAAAGCATACAAGGATCGTGTGACCCTCGTGATGTGTGGCAATGCTGCGGGATTTTTCTTAAAGCCAGGGTTTATTTACAAGTCGAAAAACCCAAGGGCTTTAAAAAACAAAAACAAGAATCTGCTTCCCGTACATTGGATGTACAATGCAAAAGCCTGGATGACGAAGATGCTGACCTCTGACTGGTTCCACCAGTGTTTTATCCCGCAAGTGAAGGCGTAGCTAGCAGAGAAGGGCATGCCATTCAAAGTCCTTCTCATTATGGATAACGCTGGTGGTCACGCTACTGATATGTCGTATTCGGGGGTACAGATTGTGTTCCTGCTGCCCAATACGACGTCACTAATTCAGCCTATGGATCAGGGGGTTATCAGGGCATTCAAGACCCTATACACGAGGAATGCCTTAGCGAACCTGGTTTCTTCCGTGGATGCCGCCCAAGAAGACGACGATTTCAACTTGAAGGCATACTGGCAGCAGTACACAATTGCTACGTGCCTCCAAAATATCCAGAAGGCATTACAAGAGATGAAGCCTGCCACCGTTAGCGCCACCTGGAAGAAGTTGTGGCCCGAGGTTGTTTACAACGACAAAGGATTTACACTTGCCGAAATCCAACACTCGGCAGTACAGAAAGCTGTGCAGTTGGCTGCGATCATTGGAGGCGAGGGCTTTGCAGACATGACTGCGGATGACGTCAACAAGCTACTAGAATGCCACTCCCAGCCGCTAACCGACAAAGACCTTGAAGAGTTAATGAAGTCGGCGATTGAAGAAGAAGAAGAGCAGCAAGAAACAGAAGAAGTTGTCTCCCCTACTGGCTTGACTTTGGAACGGCTCGCCGAGATCTGCAGACTGGCTAAGGATCTGCAAGAGCGGTCTCAGGAATGGGACGACGATATGGTTCGATCAGTCCAATTTTGCAATAAGATCGACGACGTCATGACCGCCTACAAGCTGCTCTTCAACCAGAAAAAGAAGCAGCGGCAGCAACTGCCGATCACTATGTTTTTTCAGCCTCGCAAAAAAGAGCCAGTTTCTACAACTACGGATACACCTTCGGAAACCGTGGAGGAGGTGCCCCAGGAAATGGCACCGCCGTCTGAAGAGACGTAAAATACAGTCATCGGCTGCGCAGTAAAAGTCATCATCATCCTTCATCGTTATCATTTTTACTGCGCAGCATATTCATCACCATCATCACGCGGTAAGTGTAAACTTATCTACCGATTTCATATTGCTATTGCTATCATATTATCTACTGATTTCATATTGCTTAGCAGTTGTCCCTGTTATTAATAGAGTAAAGGGTGGGTTGTAAACAATACAGGGAGGGTTTAAAAACGTCCAAATACACGTTAAATAATTAAATAAATATGGTGTCCCTACTTCGCGGAAATTCAGTTATCGCGGTCGGCCTTGGAACCTATCTCCCGCGTAGAGAGTCACGTGTGCTTTGTGCGGACGTGTGCTTTGCAAACGCTAGAGTCTGTTGAGAGTTGTTGGTTTGTTCTGTGGTGTGAGATTTAAATTAAAAAAAATACATTTTGCTCTTAAAAACTTGGGTTTTGGTTGCCGCTAAGGAGCCGTGTGGGAATTTTTAAAGCTTTTTTTCCCTTTAGAAGGGTTTTTTTTTGCTTTTTTTTCGCCCGCACAAGAGCAAAAGTAGCTGGGTGTTTGGAAGTGCGCTTGGAAAAGTTATTTGTACTTGTACCTGTCTTGTTATCTGTATTTGAATTAGCATGGAGGCGGCAGGGTAGAAAGCAGCAGTAACTGATATCGGCATTTGTAAATAAATAACCGGGTCCTCGTAACAGCGATTCCTTAGTTTAAAGGAAAAGAAAAAAAAGGCCGCGGCTGACTTCAAAACAGTAAAAGGTAGAAGCTCTGCAGTGCGCAGGTAAACGGCCAGCGTTGACGCTGATCAGGCACAAGGAGCAGTAGGAGCAAATAAGGTAGTAAAGTTTTATTTAATTGTTTATTTTAGATTAAACAGCCCTTAGCGGTCCAGAGGTAGAACAGTTAAGTGGGCGACAGCGTATTGGTTCATTAATACGGGGGAATACAAACAGTGCGAGTGGAGAGCTTATCAGTAAGAGGAGCGCAAAGTCAGGAGAAGAGGCAGAGAAAAGTAAGTTAACCTCATAGACAAATAGCAGGCAGCTGAGAGGGACAACAGTACAGGAGCTTAAGGAGATAAGGTGTAAAATATCTGTAGCAGATCTTAGTGTTACCATTTAAGTTAAGGAGCAGCTGAAAGAAGAAGAAATTTAATTTTAAGAAAAAAAAAAAAGTTAAAAAAGTTAAGGCATTTTAGTAATCCCAAGTCAAATTTTAATAATGAGGCCAGTGCAATACAAGTCCTGTTGGATGTTGGACTTTTTAGATGATGGTTTGGAAGAGCCAGTTGTCTATGAGGGCTACATCTGCAAGAGATGCCAGCTGATCCAGCACCTTGAGCTCGGGGTCGCTGAACTGGAGGAGGAGTTGACTGACCTGCGTTGTAAAAGAGAATTGGCATACTTGGCCCAGGTGTCCTTTAGAGAGATAATATGCACCCCTAAGGTGGTGCGGGAGGAGATTCCAGACCAGACAGGTAGGAATAGGTGGGTCACGGTCACAAGGCGTAAGGTAAAGGGTGCACACTGTCCGGGGGCATCAACCCCAGAATTAGAAGTGTCTAACCGTTATCATGTCCTTGCGGAGCTGGACGGTGACTCTGATAATTCTGAGGTGGTAGGCAGGGTTGAGGAGCCCCAACGGGCCACCTCAAAACCAGTTCCCAGAAAGAGAGAGGTAGTGATAGTTGGGGACTCAGTCATTAGGGGGATTGAAGCGCAGGTGTGCTCCAGAGAGAGAGAGAGTCTCGCACGGTGTGTTGCCTTCCGGGAGCACAGGTGGGAGACCTCCCTGGAAGGGTGGATAGGCTCTTGGCCAGAGCGGGGGTGGATCCAGTTGTCATTGTCCACGTTGGAACAAATGACATACATAAGGGTAGTCTGTCAGTTCTGCGATCCAAATTCAAAGAGTTAGGTACCAAGCTGAGGAGCAGAACTGACAAGGTAGTCTTCTCCGAAGTTCTGCCTGTGCCACGCGCCAGTCCAGGTAAGATTGAGGAGATTAGAAGGCTTAACGCGTGGCTCAAATCTTGGTGCAGGGTAGAAGGGTATAGGTTTATGGGGCATTGGGACTCCTTTTGGAACAGATGGGACCTGTTCCGCCGTGACGGGTTACATCTGAACCGGAGGGGCACCAATGTATTGGGGAGGCATATGTGTAGGCTAGTCGAGGATTGTTTAAACTAGGGAATGGGGGGGCAGGGAGTTTAGGACAGGTCAGATTTAGATCTATATATGGAAGAACAAACAATGGTGTAGAAAAAAAAATGCATAGTAATGTAAATTCTAAGCAAACACGTAAATGTAGAAGGATTAACACATTAAAAATAGCTTGCCTTAATGCTAGAAGTATCAAAAATAAGTTAAGTGAGTTGGAGTTGTATGTAGCAGAGCATAATTATGATATTATAGCAATAACGGAAACCTGGCTAAATAACAAAGATGGAGATGAGTGTAACATAGAGGGATACACATTTTTTAGGAAGGATAGACAGAACAGAAAAGGAGGTGGGGTTGCTGTTTATGCCAAACAGGGTTTAAATGTAAGTCCTCTTCAGTTGGATGATGAGCCCCATCTTAGTGAGGACATGTGGCTTCGTCTGGAAAATATTATGGAAAGAGGTCTTATTTTAGGAGTATGTTATAGACCACCCAATTCAGACAATAATTTCAACACACATCTTTTTAGTAATATCAAAAAGGCAAGTTTACAGGGGGATATTATAGTCATGGGGGACTTTAATTATCCAAATATTTACTGGGATAACCTTGCAGATGGAGGAGCACAAGAGCAGGAGTTTTTAGAAGTAATCAGCGACTGTTTTTTAACACAGCATGTTAAAGTACCAACACGGGGTGAAGCCTGTCTGGATTTAGTATTCTGTAATAATCAGGATAGAATTGAGGGTGTAGAGGTGATTGAACCACTAGGGTCAAGTGACCATAATGTAATACAGTTCTCAGTATTTTGTAATAGTACGGATGCAAAGACTAAAATTGTTAAGTTGAACTTTGGTAGGGCTAATTTTGAGAAGATGCGACAAAGTCTAAGTAGGATAGACTGGGATAAGCTTTTAAGTGTGGAGACAGCCGAGGAGCAGTGGAACAGGTTTAAAAATGTTTTACATGTAATGCAGGACAGATACATACCTAAATTTGGAATTAATAGGAAACTAAAAAAAACTCCACGATTGATTAATAAAGATTTAAAAAAGAAGTTGCAAAGGAAAAAACTGCTGTATAAGGCATATAAGACTAATGACTGCAAAGTGAATCGTAGAGCGTATGAAAATATGAGAGCAACCATTAAGAAGGATATCAGAGAGGCTAAAAGACAGTTGGAGAGGAATATAGCAGATAAGGCGAAAGAAGACGCCAAGAGATTCTTTCAGTATTTTAGTAGTAAAAGAACAGTCAAGGAGGAGGTCAAGTTCATCAGGAATAGTAAAGGGGAATTAAAAGATACAGACAATGAAATAGCAGATGCCCTAAACTTACATTTTTCGGAGGTGTTTACAAGTGAGCAAGTGGATAACGTCCCAGAGGTAAACGCAACTACTAAGGAGGTACTGAGGGATTTGGAAATTGAAGAGGGAGAAGTGCTGCTCAGATTAAATAGGCTGAAATCAAACAAATCACCAGGCCCAGATAATATTTATCCTCGTGTTCTTAAGGAGGCTAGTGAGTACATATATAAACCCTTGACACATATTTTTATGAAGTCACTGAGCACTGGAGAGATTCCGAAGGACTGGAAAATGGCAAATATCATTCCACTATATAAAAAGGGTGACAGGGCAGATCCAAGCAACTATAGGCCAGTAAGCTTAACATGCATCACAGGAAAATTAATGGAAGGAATTATTAAGGATAAGATTGAGCAACACATGGCAAGGACAGGAGTTATTCTGACCAGTCAGCATGGGTTCAGAAGAGGGAGGTCGTGCTTTACTAACATGTTGGAATTCTATGAGGTTGCAACAAAAGCATACGATCAAAGTGGAGCATATGATATTATTTATCTGGACTTTCAGAAAGCATTTGATAAGGTGCCATATGAGAGGTTGGGCATCAAGTTAAAAGAAGTGGGAGTTCAGGGTGATGTTTTTAGATGGGTGCAGAATTGGCTCAGACACAGGAAACAGAGGGTGATGGTACGAGGAACCTCATCAGAACTGGCCGATGTTAAGAGTGGTGTTCCACAGGGGTCAGTGCTAGGGCCGCTGCTATTTTTAATATATATATATAAATGATTTAGATAGGAATACAAGTAACAAGCTGGTTAAGTTTGCAGATGATACCAAGATAGGTGGATTAGCAGATAATTTGGAATCCGTTATATCATTACAGAAGGACTTGGATAGCATACAGGCTTGGGCAGATTTGTGGCAGATGAAATTTAATGTCAGTAAATGTAAAGTATTACACATAGGAAGTAAAAATATTGGGTTTGAATACACAACGGGCGGTCGGAAAATCGAGAGTACACCTTATTAGAAGGATTTAGGAGTCATAGTGGACTCTAAGCTATCAACTTCCCAACAGTGTTCAGAAGCCATTAAGAAGGCTAACAGAATGTTAGGATATATAGCATGATGTGTGGAGTACAAGTCCAAGGAGGTTATGCTCAACCTTTATAATGCACTGGTTAAGCCTCATCTTGGGTACTGTGTGCAGTTTTGGTCTCCAGGCTACAAAAAGGACATAGCAGCACTAGAAAAGGTCCAGAGAAGAGCGACTAGGCTGATTCCAGGACTACAGAGGTTGAATTATGAGGAAATATTAAAAGAGCTGAGCCTTTACAGTTTAAGCAAAAGAAGATTAAGAGGTGACATGATTGAAGTGTTTAAAATTATGAAGGGAATTAGTACAGTGGATCGAGACTTGTATTTTAAAATGAGTTCATCAAGAACACGGGGACACAGTTGGAAACTTGTTAAGGGTAAATTTCGCACAAACATTACGAAGTTTTTCTTTACACAAAGAACGATAGACACTTGGAATAAGCTACCAAGTAGTATGGTAGACAGTAAGACGTTAGGGACTTTCAAAACTCGACGATGTTTTCTTGGAGGAAACAAGTGGATAGGACTGGTGAGCTTTGTTGGGCTGAATGGCCTGTTCTCGTCTAGAATGTTCTAATGTTTCTAATAAGTGAGGGATTACTGTATGTGTGTATATATATATATATTATATATATATATATATATATACACAGTGGTGTGAAAAACTATTTGCCCCCTTCCTGATTTCTGATTCTTTTGCATGTTTGTCACACAAAATGTTTCTGATCATCAAACACATGTAACCATTAGTCAAATATAACACAAGTAAACCCAAAATGCAGTTTTTAAATGATGGTTTTTATTATTTAGGGAGAAAAAAAATCCAAACCTACATGGCCCTGTGTGAAAAAGTAATTGCCCCCTTGTTAAAAAATAACCTAACTGTGGTGTATCACACCTGACTTCAATTTCCGTAGCCACCCCCAGGCCAGATTACTGCCACACCTGTTTCAATCAAGAAATCACTTAAATAGGAGCTGCCTGACACAGAGAAGTAGACCAAAAGCACCTCAAAAGCTAGACTAATGCCAAGATGCAAAGAAATTCAGGAACAAATGAGAACAGAAGTAATTGAGATCTATCAGTCTGGTAAAGGTTATAAAGCCATTTCTAAAGCTTTGGGACTCCAGCGAACCACAGTGAGAGCCATTATCCACAAATGGCAAAAACATGGAACAGTGGTGAACCTTCCCAGGAGTGGCCGGCCGACCAAAATTACCCCAAGAGCGCAGAGACGACTCATCCGAGAGGTCACAAAAGACCCCAGGACAACGTCTAAAGAACTGCAGGCCTCACTTGCCTCAATTAAGGTCAGTGTTCACGACTCCACCATAAGAAAGAGACTGGGCAAAAACGGCCTGCATGGCAGATTTCCAAGACGCAAACCACTGTTAAGCAAAAAGAACATTAGGGCTCGTCTCAATTTTGCTAAGAAACATCTCAATGATTGCCAAGACTTTTGGGAAAATACCTTGTGGACTGATGAGACAAAAGTTGAACTTTTTGGAAGGCAAATGTCCCGTTACATCTGGCATAAAAGGAACACAGCATTTCAGAAAAAGAACATCATACCAACAGTAAAATATGGTGGTGGTAGTGTGATGGTCTGGGGTTGTTTTGCTGCTTCAGGACCTGGAAGGCTTGCTGTGATAGATGGAACCATGAATTCTACTGTCTACCAAAAAATCCTGAAGGAGAATGTCCGGCCATCTGTTCGTCAACTCAAGCTGAAGCGATCTTGGGTGCTGCAACAGGACAATGACCCAAAACACACCAGCAAATCCACCCCTGAATGGCTGAAGCAAAACAAACTGAAGACTTTGGAGTGGCCTAGTCAAAGTCCTGACCTGAATCCAATTGAGATGCTATGGCATGACCTTAAAAAGGCGGTTCATGCTAGAAAACCCTCAAATAAAGCTGAATTACAACAATTCTGCAAAGATGAGTATGCCAAAATTCCCCCAGAGTGCTGTAAAAGACTCATTGCAAATTATCGCAAACGCTTGATTGCAGTTATTGCTGCTAAGGGTGGCCTAACCAGTTATTAGGTTCAGGGGGCAATTACTTTTTCACACAGGGCCATGTAGGTTTGGATTTTTTTTCTCCCTAAATAATAAAAACCATCATTTAAAAACTGCATTTTGTGTTTACTTGTGTTATATTTGACTAATGGTTAAATGTGTTTGATGATCAGAAACATTTTGTGTGACAAACATGCAAAAGA
>JANRMT010027041.1:123775011-123811295 GCA_026402145.1 Polypterus bichir lapradei | reverse complement strand
ATTGTAGACACCTGTGATGCTAATTAGTGGACACACCTTGGATTAACATGTTCCTTTGGTCACATTATTTTCAGTCTTTTCTAGGGGTACCATCATTTTTGTCCAGGCCTGTTTCATGAGTTTTTTTTTTTTATTAATTCTGTTGAAGCATGGTTGAAAAGCAATGTCTGACTTATATTAGTTAAATTTCATAGAATTTTTATTTATTATTACTTTTGTCAGATTAAAGTTATTTCTGTGACCATTTTGAGTTTTTCTTTCATTGACTGAAGGGTACCAACAATTTTGTCCACGTGTATGTAAGTAGGATTCAGTTAGCGTTGGGAACCCGCATATCAAATTTCTTGAAGATGGGCCCATAAGTGCAATATGGCGGCCGACAGTGGCATCATACCACCGAAATAAGTACCAAATTTCAGCTTTCTACCTACACGGGAAGTTGGAGAATTAGTGACGTTGGAAAGTTCAATATGGTGGCTTAAAGTGGCGTCATACCACCGAAATAAGTACGTACATTGGCTTTGGTTAGCGCAGGGAAGCCGCCTACCAAATTTCGTGAAGATGGGGCCATGAATAAGAGAGTTCAACATGGCGGACGTTGTTGACCGTTATGACCATTACGCGTAGAATTTCGAAATGAAACCTGCTTAACTTTTTTAAGTAAGCTGTAAGGAATGGGCCTGCCAAATTTCAGCCTTCTACCTACACGGGAAGTTGGAAAATTAGTGATGTTGGAAAGTTCAATATGGCGGCCGACAGTGGCGTCATACCATCGAAATAAGTACATACATCGGTTTCGGTTAGCGCAGGGAAGCCGCCTACCAAATTTCGTGAAGATGGTGCCATAAATAAGAAAGTTCAACATGGCGGACGTTGTCGACCGTTATCGACCGTTATGACCGTTACGTGTAGAATTTCGAAATGAAACCTGCTTAACTTTTGTAAGTGTGCATTTTTTGTTTTTTGTTGTTGTTTCCTACAAAGTTTTTTGGTAACTCAAGTAATATACTTTTGCAGAAAAACATGTGGCTCTAAGTGCAATACAGCATTTTTTTCGAGATTTCTTACATTGGGATTCTGACGTGTTAGTCTGGAAATTTGAAATAAACCTTTTGCTTATTCAAAAAGTTCTCCCCAAAAGGGGGGATGGGGGAGGTTAATATAACCTTTTGAATTCTGATAACTCCAATTTAGGGTCACAGAGGTCTGACAACTATCCCCACAGCAGTAAGCAAACCAGAGGCAACAACCTTGTCACACAACCCTAGACTTAACGTGCAGCCAAGTAATATTGCCAATTAGATTAACACATTTTTGGTGAAACAGGAGGAGAACCAGTTTTCACAGGCATGTGGAGAATGTGTAAACTAGGGATGCACGATAATATCGGATTTATATCTGTATCGGCAGATATTGGGTTAAAATAATTTTATCGGCATCGGACCGATGACTAAATTGGACCGATAATTGGAACCGATATTGATGACGCATTCACTGTGTTCCGGATGTGCCAGACGTTTAGGCAACGCTGGGCTACTGTGCGAAAATGTCTGCAGTGTGGAAGTTTTTCAAAGTGAATGAGAGCAACATAAAATATGCCACTTGCAACACTTGTTCGACTAATGTTTTGTGCGGAGGCACCAAAATGCGAAATTTCAATACCACCAACTTAATTACACACTTGAAGACACGCCTTTCTGACAAATATACAGAATTCCTCAGAGCAAAAGAGGAGAATCCTGCGCCACCGCACACAAAATCAAAAACTACAGTAGCTCAACGCGTTGTTCAGTTACTTGAGAAATCAAAGAAATGTGATAAAGATAACCCTAAAGCTCAAACAATTACTGCAAACGTAAGGGAATTTATTGCTCTGGACGATTAGCCATTTTCTGTTGTAGAAGATACGGGATTTCGAAGGCTGCTTGAGCATCTTGAGCCCCGTTACCAGATACCCAGTCGCCGTCTGACATAGCGCTTCCAGAGTTACATAAGATTGTGGAAAGTCATGTGCACAAACTCCTTGTTAAAGATGTCACAGCCATAAGCTTTACCACTGATATATGGACATCTGATATGAGTGCTATTAATATGTTTAGTTTAACTGCTCAGTGGATCGACCGCAAGTTTGAATTGCAGAAAGCAATCTTGCACGCCCAATAATGCTCTGGATCACACATGGCGTTTAAAAAAATGTTTGAAACATGGAAAGTACCCAAATAGAATGTTCATGTAGTATTACGAGACAATGCACGCAACGTTGCAAAGGCAATGGAGGAATGCGGGATTCCAAGTTTGCCATGTATGGTTCATACTTTACAGCTTGCCGTGAACGACGGCGTACTATCCCAGCGTGGCGTCTCGGATACAATAGCGATCGGCAGAAAAATAGTCGGTCACTTTAAGCATTCACAATTAGCGAACTCGCGTCTCAAAACTATACAAACTGAACTTGGTATGCAGCCAAAAATGCTTCAACAAGACGTTTCGACTAGATGGAACAACACATTCTATATGCTGCAAAGCTTGCTGGAGCAGAAAAGAGCCCTTGGGGCTTATGCCTCCTAATTTGAGTTACCTGCAACTCTAACGCCTAATCAGTGGGGTTTGATTGAGAACATAATCACACTCCTTGCTCCATTTGAGCAACTGACAAAAGAAATTTGCCATTCTGAAGCCTTGGTTTCTAACGTTATTCCCTCAGTTAATGCTTTAAAACGATTGTTGATTAAAAGCGCTCGTACTGACTTCGGAGTCAAAACCAGTAAAAGCGCTCTCTTGGATGCTGTAAACAATCGCTTCATTGATATTTACACAGAATCCATGTACTGTGTTCCCACTATTGTAGACCTGAGATACAAAGACCGCTATTTCGATGCAGATGTAGCTGGCACTCAAAATGTTGCAAGCTCAGATGGAACTTGCATCGAACGAAATGCAAACGAGTGAATCACAGATACATGGTCCACAACAGAAAAGGGACAAGATAAATGACGAGGTGGCATGCACGCTCTTTGAAATGTACAACGAAATTCTTGAAGAGAACACATTGATGCCCCGGGAAAACAGCCAGATGACAACAGAGGTGAGTTTTTTTAAAAAAAAAAAAAAAAAAGCAGCTCTGTAGAGCTCTTTACAACATTGTTTTAAGTAAATAACTAGGGCTGTCGGATCGAATATCACTATTCTAACAATTCGAATGTATAAAAAAATCTCAGAAGGCAAGAAAGAAAAACGGCAATCGAATGTAAAAGAGCGGTACGTTGGTTTTACCTCGCACTAACTTTGGCTTCATGTTACTTAAGACGTGCTGGACACTACTGTGGGATTTTACAGATCTGTTTTTTGCACGTAACTTTTTAGGATCAGCCTATACGTGTTTCTAAATTGTTAACCCATATTGTTATTAGTCATTCGTTAAACGGTCGGCATCTTCTGTGTTAAACACACCCATTTTAAAGATCGCTAGTTTTCATCAAGCGACTGAGCCAACTATAGCCTATGCTTCTTTGCTTCAGATTTTTGTTCGGTGCGTGTTAACTAAATAGCTTCATAAATAAACACAAACTCGTTTTATATTTTTTGTTACTTTGAAAAATGCTGTCTTTTGATTAAAAGACCTTAACAAAGTAACATTTAATACACTTTCATTTGTAAAACACCTAAAGGGTCACAATGCTTCAGTTTATTTACTGTAAAAAATAGACACAGGGATATAAGGTCCTCTGGCCTCTAGGAAAAAAAGAAAAAAATGACTGCATTTACTTTGTTTAAGCAATCACTGACAATTTTGTTTGTTTTTCTTTTGAACATTGTCTTTAGAAAGTGTCAGTGCGGTGTGTGTCATATGTTGCTTTTTGTACGATAGCCAATCACATTCATGGAAGCCACTGTTTTCACCCGAGTCTCTTAAGCAATAATGAACTTGTAAGCAAATCATGATCTACAGTGAAAAGCAAAATAATAATAAAATATTTCAAAAAACAGCAAATACAATATAGACATGCATTCAATTCAAATGCCATATACTTATTTTCATTGTAAGGATTCTAATCTTAATCTGACAGCCCTGGTAAAAGTCAAAATGCAGATCTATCTTTTAGATATATATAGAAATATATATATGCATGCTACTCAGCTGGTGCCGGGATTTCTTTCTAAAGCACCAATCCTGAGGAATGAAAATCCACTGAAATACTGGAACAACAACTGGAGTCGGTTTCCTACCATTGCCAAAGTAGCACGCAAGTTCCTTTCAGCCCCATGTACTAGCATGGACAGCAAGAGATTATTCAGTTTGGCTTCTAATGTGATCAATGAAAAGAGAAACAGAATTTCCTGCGACAAGGCGGAGATGCTCTTGTTCGTTAAGAAAAGCCTCCCCATCATGCTTAAAAAACAGAAAAGAATGATTAGCCTCCAGAAAAAAAGTTATTTATTTCTTTACTGTTGTACGCTTTTCTGTTTTTTAAAATTATAGATTGGTTAGACTTATTTCATCAAAAAGAAAAAAAAAGTTATGTGATATTTAATACTGCAGACTGTAAAACAAAGGATCACATAGCCAGCCAAATGTGGTTGAGCAGAAGCCATTTTAATGATTGTAAATAATCAGCAAAAGATGTTATTCTTAAGTGGTATTGCTTATTTCATTGTCATTGTACATTTTACCATTTTTTTCAGTTTTCATTTTTTCGATTATTGTTGAATTTGTTTTATTTGTTCCATCAAAAAGAAAGAGAAAAGTGTTATTTAAACCAACAACCTGCAAAACTGTTTCCCATATAACCAACAGGTAGCCAGCCAAATGCGGCAGATATCATTTATTTTTAATGATTGAATGTGGTGTGCAAAATTGTTATACAAATAAATGTTCACTTTGTCTGTAATTCTTGTCCAGACAGATCAAGTCTCATTTTTCTCTGTATCTTATAAATATGTATATCGGCATCGGCAGATAAGTACATAGATATTATTGGATATCGGCATCGGCCCAAAATTCCCATATCGGTGCATCTCTAGTGCAAACTCCACATAAACATTGACTGGGCATTAGATTCAAACCCTGTATGCTGATTTTGTGAGGCGGTAGCACTAACCTCTACTCCATCATTTCACACATATGGTAAATGGCATAAAAATACAAACAAAACTGAAATGCCTTCATTTTTAAATTATCTAACCAAGTCGTTGTTTGTTGCACCACCTCTAGTAGCTCTTAAGAACAATAATCATTGTGGATTAAGTCTCCATTACCATTACACATTGTGAGAATATATTATTTGCCCATTCTCTTTTGTTGCTGTGTCAGGTTAGCAGAAAAAGGAACTTTTAGGTCTTGCCACAGATATAAGGTTGAATAAAGCACTCTCCATGGGTCACATAAGAATAACATTTTTCTTCATTTTAAGCCACAACTTTATTGCTTTGAATTTTTCCTGTTGAAACATTTTCTGTAGTATTCTCTATCATGTGTACTGTTCATGTTCCCCTCAGTTCTAAAAGATCATGACTAAAAAGCCCAGCATATGTCATGATGAGAAGGGTGTGAACTGGCTGGTATGCAGGCTATGACTTGTGCCACAACATTCAGATCGGAAAGTTGCACTTTACTCTTAACAGACCAGAAGACTCTTTACCATTGTGCAATAGGATTCTTTACAGGATGTCTTTGCAAACACTATGCAAGCAAGGATGTTCTTTTCCATAGTCAAGACTTTTATGTTATCAGCCTTTCTTCCTCTGCAGGGCCTTGAAGATTGTGAAACCATGAGATATTTTGTAAGTCATACACAAAAATGAAATTAACATTGTTAATAACTACAGACATATGCCCAAGTTAAGCAGTGTGGAGGCAGTTTCCACGTTTGTAAAATGAAGTGCATTAAAGTTGATGCTTTTTAAATGGCTTCATACCCTTTCTCACACTGCTGCTTTACTTATAGAATGTTTTTTTGCCTTCATTCTTATATTGTCCTTTGATAGTCTTACCATACTGCAGGACTTTATATAGATAAATTTAAAACAAGTGATCCAGTAATTTTCAATAAAGGCAGAGTGCAATAAAATTGTTATGCTTACATAGATAATTTATTGTATTTGAGCAAATCTAAACTAACAGGTACACAAGCAATAGGTGTTGGTTCCCATTTTTTATTCTGTGTCAATTGTGAACATTTTTTGACATTTTCCATCAGAATTCATATGGTATACAAATATGTATTGCTTATGGTGGAAGGAAGTCCTGCTTCAGACTATTTCAATTCTAAAATATGAGACACAAGTTAGAAAACGTTGTGGTCCTCCATGGAACTTCCAGGAGACAAAATTTTTTATTACTTGACTTCTATAAATGAAACTATCTACATACATAAACATCTCAATGATTGCCAAGACTTTTGGGAAAATACCTTGTGGACTGATGAGACAAAAGTTGAATTTTTTGGAAGGCAAATGTACCGTTACATCTGGCGTAAAAGGAACACAGCATTTCAGAAAAAGAACATCATACCAACAGTAAAATATGGTGGTGGTAGTGTGATGGTCTGGGGTTGTTTTGCTGCTTCAGGACCTGGAAGGCTTGCTGTGATAGATGGAACCATGAAATTCTACTGTCTACCAAAAAATCCTGAAGGAGAATGTCTGGCCATCTGTTCATCAACTCAAGCTGAAGCGATCTTGGGTGCTGCAACAGGACAATGACCCAAAACACACCAGCAAATCCACCTCTGAATGGCTGAAGAAAAAAAAAATGAAGACTTTGGAGTGGCCTAGTCAAAGTCCTGACCTGAATCCAATTGAGATGCTATGGCATGACCTTAAAAAGGTGGTTCATGCTAGAAAATCCTCAAATAAAGCTGAATTACAACAATTCTGCAAAGATGAGTGGGCCACAATTCCTCCAGAGCGCTGTAAAAGACTCATTGCAAGTTATTGCAAACGCTTGATTGCAGTTATTGCTGCTAAGTGTGGCCCAACCAGTTATTAGGTTCAGGGGGCAATTAGTTTTTCACACAGGGCCATGTAGGTTTGGATATTTTTTTCTCCCTAAATGATAAAAACCATCATTTAAAAACTGCATTTTGTGTTTACTTGTGTTATATTTGACTAATGGTTAAATGTGTTTGATGATCAGAAACATTTTGTGTGACAAACATGCAAAAGAATAAGAAATCAGGAAGGGGGCAAATAGTTTTTCACACCACTGTATCTGTAAAACAAACTGGTATAACATAAAATATGCCTTCATTTGGAGATTCTATTCTCAAATATCATCATATAGCTTAAACATTTTAATTGACTTTAGTGCATAAATCAAAATGAATTACTTTGCTCTCAAGGTCTTTAATCCAGAAAATACACCCACTGACAACAGGGTCAGGCATTACCTTTTGTAGTGCCTAATTTCAGAAAAATTTGATTTTTTTTAAGAATGTTGCTAACTTTTTGCAGATACAAAAGAAAGTCTAATATCTCAAATTGAAAAATAAATGAAAATAAAATAAAAAAATTACAAAGTAACAGCAATAGACAGGATTAATGAAGTATACCTAATCAAATAGACTGAAGTTAGTCATGGCTAGATTTGCAGCAACATTACTTTGGAGACTGCACTTTCTTAGGATTCAGAAGTGAACTTCTCTGTCAATAGTTTGCTACCATTTAGCTACTTCCTTCTGAAACTGCAACATTCCTAGTTACTAAAGTTATGAGAATGCGACATCCAAAACACCTGATCCAGCCATAAGAGGTATGACTATGCAGATAATCATGTCTGTCACCTTTTTAATCTCACTTCTAACTTCAAAGCTAGAGTGTAAAATCTGGCCTAACACTGTCTAAACTGCGTGTACTTTCTATTATAGTGTATACAGGTCTTAACATTTATGTTAAGTAATGGGTTGTTTATTCTAATACATCTGCAACAAAGTCTGTTATGTTCCATTAGTCCATTTACAATATCTGTTCATTCATTTCCTTAGACAATCACTTCAATTCTGTGTTATAGGCAACATCCAGTACTAAATAGTTCTTCTCAAACAGTTTTGAAATTTTTCTCTCAGAATCAATTTATATTTTAATATAGTGTACAGTACAGACCTTGCCGATTATGCCAGTATCTCTATACATAATGCCTGCTATTTTGCAAATTTATGTATAAGATATAATAATCCATTCCGATTGTGTCTTTATAATATTCACTATTCTCATATCCTGTAGTAGTGTGCAAAAAACTTGTTGATTTCGTATACTAGATGAAATTTACCTTCCGATATGAATTTTGAAAAAATATTTTATGGGTATGCGTAGGATATGGTTGCTTGCTAAGCTTGCTCTTTCAGGCCTCTCACTTTTGCCATTTTTACATAATTTCATTCAAACCAGCACCAACAAATAAGTATCAAATTTAACACTTACAAATCTCCAGGCAGTAATGTCATACACTGCAAGTAGGTTGCACACTCTGAAGTTGCCAGCCCAGCAAAATAAAGAGCTGTGTACAATTCGTTGAAAATACAGTCATGGTTTATTTCTTTGAAGATATGAAGAACTGCTTTGAGCAGCCTATTACTATGAGGGGCTACTGGCTGATGAACTTTCAAGAATACAAGGAAAAGCTCCTTTACGATATAAGCAGGTTAAAAAAAAAAAAAGCAGAAAAAAATTACAATAGTCTTGAGTGCTGAAAACATCAGTCAACACAAACAAAAAGAAAATACAGGTGCTTGAGAGTTCAGTTGTAGACCTATCTTTAAAATTAACCGATTTACAGGACAGGAGCAGAAGAAATAATTTGCGAATAGTAGGAGTGAGAGAAGATGTGAAAAACAGAAATCCTCTGAAATTTTTACATAAGTTGTGAGCACCAATTTTCCCCATAATCTAGAATTCTGCCCTGTTGTGGTGTGTTACTATAGTAACTCCTTCGATTTTGGGACTTCCTAATTATGCTAACCACTGGGTAATTTTACAAGAGGTTCCGTGCTGTTCCAAATTGTTTTTTGTGGGCCAAAAATTTTAGGTTTATGATGATTATTCACCTGCTACTGCATCTGCACACAAAAAATGGTTCCAGTTTTCAAAGAGACGTGGCAAGTTATTTTGGAGGACTTTCTCATTTATCCTGCTCACCTCGAGCCTACAGAAGTATTAGGCACATTTACACTGTAACACCATTCAGGGGCAACTGGGCGACAGACAACTCTGTGAAAAGACAACTCTGCGACATCCTTTACCAGTTAGGTAAAAGTTAGGTTCAAAGATTTCAATGATATACAACATAGGGCATTGGAAAATCCACAGAATCACCTGCATTATGAGAGTCCCAATACATTGAGAGTAAAGATATTCCTTAAGGCGTACGCACAGGTCACCTTTTGTATTCTAAATAACATCATCATACAACTACAATATATACAATGTATATAAAGGATTAGCAATTTTGGTTGCAGAAGATAATGTAAGATAGAGTTTGTTCTATCTGCAGAATAAAGTTCGTTTGTCAATTATATACATTTATTTTCAACATTTTAAATCACGCTGTCATTTAAATATAATTAAACAATCTCTTTGAACCTATTTCCAAAGTACAGGGTGGTCCAGATCTAATTATGCAGATACAGATCATCTGGATGACTTTAAATTACGCGGGGACGATTCCAGTTCGGTGCAAAGACGATTCTTCATATCGTCAGTTCGCACACTTCTCGATGGTCTGGGATTTTTGAAGTGATTTTCTATGTAATAAACTTAATAAGTTATAGCATAATGAAAATTGCATAATTAGATCTGGATCACCTTATAGTAAAGGATGTTGCCAAGTTGTATTTCGCCAAGTTGTTTCTTCGCTGAATTGTTTTTTCGCTGAGTTGCAACCGAACCCTGCATCACATGTAGCTGCTGTTTTCCTTTTTTCTCCCTTCACTGTCCCCTCATGTATTTCTTGTGCCTGACAGTTACTCTGCTTTGCTATTCTTGTTCTGCCTTGGGGTTAATATCTGTTTTGTGTGTACCTTGCTCTTTGTAGCCTGCTCAGATGCTGTAATTTTTAAGTTTCTTATTTTTCTGTCTTTTTTATCTCTTCTCTTTAGCTCTGGGTATGGATTGCTGCTCTAATTCATCTTATTGATTCTTAAAGAAAGGTTGAAAATTAAATAAACTGAACTTTTGTTTCTGTATCTGAAGACTGGTTTGGCTACTTATGTTCACTCCACTCAATCAATCAATCAATCAACCTTATTCAAAGAGCAAAATCACCATGCAGCATGGTCCCAATACACTGCACAAATCTGAAGAATTAATGAGACATTATATAATATACGCAAATAAAACATAAATAAAAATAAAACAACATCAATGTTAAAGGAATAATAACTAAAACTGAAATAAAATAATATTAAAACATTCAAAGTTAATTTATATCTACAAAGGAATAATATTATAAGTAAAATTTCAAGGATGATAGACCTGACTGAATTCTAAAGCACATTGTAATGAAGGGAGTAAAGGTAGGTTTTAAGTCTTGATTTAAAAGTCTCATTTGAGTGTGCTTCTCTTCTCATAATGGCAGGCCATTCCAAAGATAAGGTGCACGATAGGCAAATGCTATTTGACCAACTGATTTTTTTCTTAACTGAGGGAATGACAAAAGACGAGCATTAAGAGGGTGAATAGGACATACTAGAATATATGGTGTAATTAGCTTGGTTAAGTAAGGAGGTGAAGCTCCACGCAAGGCCTTATATGTTAAAAGAAGAACTTTAAAATCAGCTCTTGCTTATACCAGTAACCAGTGAAGGGAAGCCAGAACGGGTGCTGTGCACTCAAAGTTTTTCATTTTTGTCAAGATTCTAGCTGCAGCATTCTGAACAAGCTGGGAAGACTGGAGAGAAGGGCATTATAATAATCAAGTGTAGAAAAAAACAAATGCATGTATCAATGTTTCAGCATCACACAAACAGAATAGATCAGATTCTTGCAGTATTACTAAGATGAAAAAATGCTGTCTTGGTAATTGCCTTGATATGAGACTGGAGTGTGAGACGATTATCGAAAATTACTCCAAGATTTTTAATGGTTGAACTTTCACAGATAGAACAGCCATTAATATTAACACTCAAGCTCTCACACAGATGTCCATATTTGGCTGGTCTAGCAACCAATAATTCTGTTTTATCAGCATTTAAGAGCAGAAAGTTAATATTCTTCCATTTTTTAATTTTTGACAAACATGCCTCTAAATTTAGCAGTTGGGAAATAGTTAGGTATAGGTATATATAGCTGAGTATCATCAGCGTAGCAATGAAAATGAACATAATATTTACAAATGATGTCACCAAGGGGAAGCATATAGATGGAAAAAAGCATGGGGTCAAGAAATGATCCCTGGGGTACACCAAACTTTACTTCAGAGAATTCAGAGATTTCACTGTTGTAACTTACATGTTGAGTTCTGTTTGACAAGTAAGAATGAAACCATGAAAGTACCATCCCCTGGTGGATGCCAATATGTTTCTCTAAGCAGCTTATAAGTATACCATGGTCTACAGTGTCAAAAGCAGCACTTAAGTCTAGAAGCAGCAACACAACAGTGATCAGCTCATTATTGAATACTCTGGTCAAAGCAGATTCTGCAGAATGATGGGACCGAAAGTCGGATTGAAATTTGTCAAAAAGATTATTGTCAGACAAGTAGGTATTAAGTTGATCAGCGACAGCCTTTTCAAGTAATTTAGACAAAAAAGATTGGAAATTGATCGATAGTTATTCCAAATCACAGGATCCAAGCTAGGTTTTTTTAAGCAATGCATTAACAATGGCAGTTTTAAAAACGGAGGGCTGAGAGCCAATGGATAGTGACTTATTGATAATATTCAACCTAGGACCAATTAAAAGAAGAGACAGTTCCTGAAAAAGATGAGATGGTATCGGGTTGTAGGTTTGGAAGCAGTTATCAGGCTGGATAAAGCCTCAGGGGAAACTAATTCAAATTTTGAGAAACTACAAGAGCTCCAACCCACAGTGCCTATCTTTATGAAAGTTCTGGAGGGGTCATACCCATCATTTTGAGAGGAATGTAGACCATTGATTTTGTCTCTAATCAAGTCAATCTTATTTATGAAAAATCTCAGAAATTCATCAGTATTGAATGGAGAGCAATGTGCAGGAGCATTTTGTGTGTGCTTGATAACCGTATCAAATAAAAATCGCAGATTATTTCTATTAGTGTTAATAAGATCTGAGAAATATGCTGTCCTACCAGCTGAAAAGTGCTTGTTCATAATTTTTAAAACCTTCCACCCAGACAAGATGAAAACCCTCTTTCTTTGTCATATGCCACCTGAGGTCAAGTTTCTTGCTAGTTTGTTTGAGTGCATGGACCTCATCTGAAAACCATGATGCTCATTTCATCTGGGTACATTTTCTTGTTATTATAGGAGCAACAGAATTCAATGATTTAAGCAATGTACTATTTAGATGATCTGTGAGATTATCAAGGGAATCATATTTTGTACTACATGCATCAAGTATATCTGGTAGATGTTCTTTCAATATAGACTTAACATTACTGTCAATATGGTGATAAGTAAATGTACCAGGCCCAGGACACTCCACTGTTGCCTTGAGACTGACACAATACTGTATGGGAGACAGAGGATTTGCAAAGAGATTGTGGGCCCCATGCTGGCATACTGTATATCCACCCACTGACCAAGTTCTGTAAGCCTGGTTTTCCCTTGCTTCTCTGCACTCCTTGCAGGGTTTCTTTTTGTCTCTTTATCAAATCTAGTTTCTTTTCTGCCAAGTTCAGGATGTTTTGCTATTTTTTGATGTTCTTCTCTTGAGGTTTCTGCACATTATAGTAAGTCTGGGGTTAGGATGGGAGTGCTCACCAGGCTGTATTAGATTTTTTTTTCTTCCTGTTAATTGTGTTTCATGTTTCCACATGCCAGTGCTGACCAGTTGTTTATTTGATTTTTAATATTTGATTTTGGGAACTAGGCAGTGCTGTCTTTGTGTTGTCACCACCAGATGTAGATTATATATATTATTCAGGTATGCCATTTTTAATTAGTGAAGCAGGTTGGCTCAGCTGGGGATGGGCTGGTTAAGTTTTGTTCAAATGATTCTTTTTGCTACTATTCATACTTGGACCAAGCCATGAGGGGTTGGGTTGTGGGTGGTGCACTGTTTATACTTGTGTTATTGTGGCAGATCCCTAGGGGACAACAGATTGTTTCTTTTATTATCTTTGCAATGATCCTTTTTTTCTCTACTTCTATAATATGATATGGGTAATTTGAATATGGTGTTGTGAAATAACAGGTGCCTCAGCTCTGAATGTCAAAAGAGCCAGTGTCCCAGCTACAGGATAAGGATTTGCCTAGATTTGGAAATGAACAATATATTGTGGCAAGGTCTGCATCAGGACCTAACTGTGAATGTGGAGTAACCTTTTTTGTACTTTACTCTCTCTATCTAAAAATCCTCAGCCCAGGATTGCCAAATTCCTATAGCACTCTCTCTACCTTGTTCTTAGCAATACAGATTTTAAACTTTACTGTTTTTGAGATAATTCTAGGTATGGATGTCAACTCTTTTATGAATCATCTGTTAGATAAGATACCTATTCCTGTTCATCAACCTATCCCACATTCAACTCAATAAACTCTGTAAGTTTGCCTTTGTCTTAAAATTGAATTGATTATTTCAGGTTACTGAACCCCTTAGCCAAAGAATACTCTTTTTCCCCCCTCCTTATTTCAAATCCCAGTCCAGGCTGGACTCTATGTCTCTCTTATGTCATTTGATCTGCTGGTATGCATCGCCTTTCTCATGGATCTTAAATGCACCCTTTTACAGCTCTGTTTGCCCTCTCTTCCTAGGTTTGCCAAGCACTGAAATTTCACACAACATCATTCCAAAATTCTCAGTTCCTGTACAAGCTCACATGTAAATTAGAAAACTTTATTTCAAATGACACCGA
The DNA here is from genome assembly GCA_026402145.1 of Polypterus bichir lapradei. Classification (NCBI taxonomy): domain Eukaryota; kingdom Metazoa; phylum Chordata; class Cladistia; order Polypteriformes; family Polypteridae; genus Polypterus; species Polypterus bichir. The sequence goes on along the minus strand of JANRMT010027041.1, from coordinate 123,797,308 downwards.
TTCTGTTACTGGCACAAACTTTGTTACTTGGGTGATCATTTTACAGCTTCTAGTTTTTCTAGTAGCTTGTCTCACTCAAGACATCTTAAGAGAGCTCCAGAATGGAATTAAACTCCCTCTTCCTTCAACATGCTGAGTTTATTATCATCCACTCCAAGGCCCATCATTACATGCATAGTGCCCAACAAGTTAATGGCAGTAAGGCTCAAAGGAAGTGAATCCTTCTCTACTCTTGCATCAATTAAAAACATAGCAGGAAACAAAACCAATGAGTTTTATTCTTAGTTTGGCAAATATTTGTAATGCCTCTGGAAACAGTAGTATTTCAGCAGTGACATTACGTTTATTGGATTTACAGAAAATATGCAATATGCATCATAACAAAATTGGGTGCATAAATTTGGGCACCCCAACAGAGATATTACATCAATACTTAGTTGAGCCTCATTTTGCAAATATAACAGTCTCTAGATGCCTCCTATAGCCTTTGATGAGTGTCTGGATTCTGGATGGAGGTATTTTTGACCATACTTCCATACAAAATCTCTCCAGTTCAGTTAAATTTGATGGCTGCCGAGCATGGACAGCCTTCTTCAAATCATCCCATAGATTTTCGATAATATTCAAGTCAGGGGACTAAGACGGCCATTCCAGAACATTGTACTTCTCCCTCTGCATGAATACCTTTGTAGATTTCGAACTGTGTTTTGGGTCATTGTCTTGTTTGAATATCCAACCCCTGCGTAACTTGAACTTTGTGACTGATGCTTGAACATTATCCTGAAGAATTTGTTGATATTGGGTTGAATTCATCGGACCCTTGAATTCAACAAGGGCCCCAGTCTCTGAACTAGCCACACTGCCCCACAGCATGATGGAACCTCCACCAAATTTGACAGTAGGTACCAGGTGTTTTTCTTGGAATGCTGTGTTCTTCTTCTGCCATGCAAAGCGCTTTTTGTTATGACCAAATAACTCAATTTTTGTCTCATCAGTCCAAAGCACTATGTTCCAAAATGAATCTGGCTTGTCTAAATGAGCATTTGCATACAACAAGCGACTCTGTTTGTGGCATGAGTGCAGAAAGGGCTTCTTTCTCATCACCCTGCCATACAGATGTTCTTTGTGCAAATTGCGCTGAATTGTAGAATGATGTACAGATGCACCATCTGCAGCAAGATGTTCTTGCAGGTCTTTGGAGGTGCTCTGTGGGTTGTCTGTAACCATTCTCACAATCCTGCGCAAATGCCGCTCCTGTATTTTTCTTGGCCTGGCAGACCTAAGTTTAACAGCAACTGTGCCTGTGGCCTTCCATTTCCTGATTACATTCCTTATAGTTGAAACTGACAGTTTAAACCCTATGAGATTTTTGTAGCCTTCCCCTAAACCACGATACTGAACAATCTTTGTTTTCAGATCTTTTGAGAGTTGCTTTGAGGATCCCATGCCGTCATTCTTCAGAGGAGAGTCAAAGGGAAGCACAACTTGCAATTGACCACCTTAAATACCTTTTCTCATGATTGGACACACCTGTCTATGAAGTTCAAGGCTTAACAAACTAATCCAACCAATTTGGTGTTGCAAGTAATCAGTATTGAGCAGTTACATGCATTCAAATCAGCAAAATTACAAGGGGACCCAAATTTTTGCACAGCCAGTTTTTCACATTTAATTTAATTTCATACAGCTAAATACTGCTTCACTAAAAATCTTTGTTCAGAAAACACCCCAGTACTCATATGTTCCTAGGAAATGAAAGACATACCACTGTTATCTTTTTTGTTAAAAGTAGAGTAAATTATTATGTAGGCTGAGAGGGGTTCCCAAACTTTTTCATATGACTTATTCACTCATCAACAAATATACTATTTCCCACTTATTTAAAAAGCCCAAATTTGTGCATCTAGGCCAATTGGTACTGTATCTGCTAAGAAAGGACATTTCAATATATCAACATTTAGGGGCAAACCACTCCCCACAATAGAAAAACTAAATGCCCCAAAATCTTACAAATGCTTTGATTGGTTGGACTGAACTCTTTTTAATTTGTTGATACATTTTTTTTGTTTGTTGGTATTATACTATGTAATATATGATGTAATACTATAATACTATGCTAACTTATATGGATCATTAACCTGGAAGCTTGCTTCATGCAAACAGAGCAGCACAGACCAGTGGAGCATGCAAATAGTCCTATTAAACAATAGGGTGGATGGACAACCGAAGGTGGGGACAAGTCCTGGACAGGAAAAAAAAAAAAAGAGATGTGATCATGTTCTGAAACAGAAAGAGAAAGTTCATCAAGCACTGTTTTTTGATGTTGACTACTGAGACTCTTAGATTCGAACTCTCTTCCTGATTGTCCATTCTGCCACATCAACCTCTATCCCCAAGTTGCGGTGCTGAAAACAAAAAGTCCCATCCTCCCCCTTTTCTTTGTTTATGGCGCTGCAAACTCCAAAGGAGAAACATCGTGATTAGACAGTGGCACTTGAATTTCTGAAAGGGACGCCACAGAAAACATGTTGTAATGCTCAAAGCTAGTGCACTACACTCTTCACATTAACACTAGAATTACCAGAGCCTACGAAAAAACTCGTAGATCCATCTCACCTCTCCATCAGCGTCTTTTGCCCTGTAAATGTGTCGATAAGCAGCAAGCAGCCTACTATCACATCCCCCCACCGCCACACAGTTTTCTCAGCTCAAGTCTGTTTACCTGCATGTCAGTTGCTTGGAGTTGTATAGAGTGAGAAGTCAAGCAAAATGATACCTTTTATAAATACTATATCAATATTTGGAACACATGCATTTCATGTGTGTTCCATGTCTACAACATTCTATGTAAACACATCGTTAAAACAGAAACTTTTTCATGTTTTAGTAATAATTGACAAAATGTAGACATGAAGTGTATAATGTGTGAACCCTTAATTCCAAATATCAAATAAACACTTTCACAAAAGGTACAAATATAACAGAACAAAAGCGCTTCTACTCAAGAATATAACTGCAGAAAAAGAACCCGTGTTAGGGTGTGACATCGACACGCATTTGCTATGACCACTTTGGTGGAGCAACAGTATCAACTGTTGACTGATAATCAAAACTTCACGGGTTCAAAACTGGACGAGTCCATTTTGAGACGTGAGCTGCTCTTATTCTTACTATTTTAGAATTAAAACATACATTTGATTTCAGTCTGTAACAGCCGGTGTAAATGTAACATACTTGTAAAGGTTAGCTTTGGTTATTTTTTTGATTCAGTTTTATTCTCTCAGTCGCATTCACGGTGCTAAAATGGTGCTAAAAGCTTTAGTCCAGAGTGTCACTCAGGCAACTGTACAAATGTGTCTTGTGTAAGCGTTAGAACTGAGAATCACTCGGGCTGTAAAAGCGCTGTCAGCGCAAGTCCCGAGCAGGTCTTGGGCAACATTAAGGCAGGTCTTGCATAAACGTTACGTCCAAGCATCACATGGGCAAAAGTGTTGGTGCATCTTCTCTTCTCACCTCTGTTCTGTACTTTAATATTTCTGTTGCAATATTATATTGGATTGAGGATTATTTGTGTTCTGCTCTGTGAATTTGTATTGATCCCTTTTTTGACACCCACTGCACGAACAACCTACAGTGGAACCTTGGGTCATGACAGTAATTCGTTCCAAAACTCTGGTCGCAACCCGATTTGGTCGTGACACCAAGTAATTTCCCCCATAGGATTGTATGTAAATACAATTAATCCATTCCAAACCGTACGAGCTGTATGTAAATATAAATTTTTTTAAAGATTTTTAAGCACAAAAATGGTTAATTATACCATAGAATGCACAGTGTAATAGTAAACTAAACGTAAAAACATTGAATAACACTGAGAACACCTTGAACAGAGAAAACTAACATTGCAAGAGTTTACGCTATAGCCTTACAAACCGCTCTCTGTAAACACTTTTTTTAATGAGTTTTAAGCACAAGGAAAAAAATTAACATTTGAAAAATCTATAATTTATACAAAAACTAACCATAAACATCCACGAAAACTAACTTTGCATGAGTTGCGTTCTGGCATGAAGGAAGTGAGGAGGAACTGGGTGGAGAGGAGATTACAGTATTGAGGTAAAGTCTGTGAAGATGCGGGTACGCTGCATGCGCCCATCTCGCTTCCAGGAGCCCTTAAACCCGTCACCGTCGGTAATGTTACCGATGAGCACAACAGTGAGGCACTACAACGGAGCAATCGGATGGTGCAAAAAGTGGCAAGTGCTTTTATTAAAATCAACAAAACAACAATCAAAAACAAAGTTCAAATTAAAGTGCAGTGCTTTCAGAATCCTTCAATAAATAAATGATCTCATAAAAACAGATGTGAAGGTTAAAATCCAATAGAAAAAAGTCTTCATTAAATAAAACGAGATTAAAACAATGCTCAAAGCATCTCTTTAAAAACAAGCCCGGTGCATTCTTTAACTGCCCCCAAAAACTGGGAATGCACAGGGATAGAATGAACACGTGCGGAAATCATCGTGCGTATCAGCCAGAAGGGAAACTGGCTTGTTCGTCACCCGTGTGTGTGGTCGCAAACAGATAAAAAAGTTTGGTGAACTTTTCGGTTATAACCCGATTTGTACGTGGTCCAAGACGTTCGTGTCCCGAGGTTCCACTGTACCAGCAAAGGGGTCTCTCTTCGACAAGGAAAAACTCCCAAAAAACCCTTATAGGGAAATAAAATGGAAGAAACCTTGGGAAAGGCAGTTCAAACAGAGACCCCGTTCCAGGTAGGTTGGATGTGCAGTGGGTGTTAAAAAAAGGAGGCAAATACAATACAATATACAGAACAGAACACAAGTAATCCTCAATACAATACAATAGTGCAATAGAAATATTTCAAGTACAGAGCAGAATTCAACAGTAGATTTGGATTTGTTCAGAGTCTTGAAGACTTTAGCCATCAAGCTGCCTCCCCCTATTGGCCATTCCACAGCTGAGTCAGCGCTGGGCCATTCAATCCGATGAAAGGACACATCTACCAGATGATTCCTGCGATCCTCCATTGGAGATGACTTTACTTTAGTCATGAAAAACAACATGGCAGGTGGGCAGTGGCACCAAGTGCTACATTTGAGTACAGAGAATAGGCAAGGGTTTGTAACAAATTATAACTACCATATTACTTATGTTTTAGTGCTAACGACTAACAACAAAGATGCAGTATGTTCAGTTAATCAGCAGTTTAGTCAGGATATGCTAAACTGAAGTAGTGAGTCTTCAGCCGGGATTTGCAAGTTGTGACCGAAGGGTCATCTCTTATAGTAGAAGGCAGACCATTCCACAGTTTAGGGGCCATGTAACTACAAGCTCAACCTCACAGTTATTTTTTTATCCTTGGAATCATAAGCAGACTGGCATCTTCAGATCTTAATGTACATTCTGGTTTGTAAGTCATGATAAGTTCAGACAAGTAAGCCGGATCTATGCCATTTAAGGCTTTATATGTTAAAAGGAGGATTTGGAAATCTTCCTTAAACTTAACCAGGAGCCAGTGTAAGGATTTAAGAAGTGGAGTTATGTGTTCATATTTTCTTATTCTTGTAATAATTCTTGCAGCAGCATTTTGGATTAACTGCAACCCTTATATAGAACAGTTTGAATATCCAGTAAACACTGAATTGCAGTAGTCAATCCTATCAGAAATAAATGCATGAATTAATTTCACAGAATCTCACTTATTTTGAAAATGCCTTAATTTCCCAACCTTTTTAAGATGGAAGAAACATGATTTATGCAGTTTTGTAATGTGCTCTTTAAATCACATGATAGAATCAAACATAACTTCTTGATTTCGGGCTGATTCAGTAAAATTAATGGTGATTCCAACCTAGTTAAATGATGACAAAATATTATTGCGATCAGCATCAATGATTAACATCTCTGTTTCATTAGTACTTAAAGACAAGTAGTTCTCATCCATCAACTCCTTTAATTCACTAACACAACTAACTAAAGACAACATTGTAAAAACTTCATTTGGTCTAAAAGAAAGGTATAACTGGGTGTCATCTGAGTACGAGTGAAAATTAACATGATATTTTCTAGTGATAGATCCCTGTAGAAGCACGTAAAGTGAAAACAGGAAAGGTTCCAGTACTGAGCCTTGCAGGACACCATATCTCAGTTCTCAGTTCTGTGTATAATGGAGTACTGTCAGCACATTTCTGTACAGACTGGAATCGATCTGATAAATGAGAACTAAACAAGGTAAGGACTTTCTATCCCTTTATGCAACAAAATAAATATTACAAAAAGATGTTTAATCATCTGGTGGAAGAGTGCATTTGGAATGCATTCGTCTTATACAAACAAGAAGCTGACAAAACTGTATCTCATGTAGTGCTGGGTGGTATGACCAAAATTCTATATTACGGTATTTTTCAAAATTGTACCGGTTTCACGTGCATATTTTTTTCCCATGCACGAGTGGATGTTAACCACATTTCCACTGCAATTACTGTAGTAGACTGGCTAAGAATAACCTATTATTTTGTACATTGTACAAAAAAAACATTTTAATGTGCACATAAGTATTAATACAGGTTTGCATGGCCCCACAAAGTGATAGTTTTCAAGGAGGTGGCACTAATGAAGAGAAGGAATCACACTGCATGACAGTTGCAGTCAAAATATAGAACCTTTTTATTGAACAAATTTTGCAAACAACTTAAACTAAAACTAAAATTTTGACAACATATTGTCAACCATCCAAAGAGGTATTTAGACTTAGTAAAATATCCAGAGGTGCTTGTCAAAAGTTGTATTGCACTGAACATGTCTTAGAAAAGGAATAAATAGTAAATATTTTTTGTAAACCAACTACACTTCCTGTTAATGTTAACACTATCTGTCCACTGACACGTTAAAGTGACTTTTTAAACAACTTTACCATCATTAAACTGCATAATATTTAAACTAATGAATAATTACAATAAAATAAATAATAGTGCAACTTCCAGTAATAATACAGTATTATTACTTCAAAACTTCAAGGCCAGGTACATTACACAGTATTCACCAAAATAAAATAGAATAAAACAAGTGCAACTTGGTGATGACATCTTTACCAACTGAACCGTCCTTAAGGCAAATTGCATTAATATGGACCTTGATTCAAGCTAAGCTATATACATAAATAATAAAACTGCCACTTGCATTTATATGCTATTTGTGGTATAGTGGGTCCGCAGCTTAAAAAAAAAAGGTCAGTTTTTAAATCCAGTTTGCCGTGTCCATCTCCGAGGTGCGATTGCACGACCAGGGGAGTTGATGAGGTGATTGGAGCGAGTCGCACCCGATCGTTCTTAATTGTTTCATCGGCTTACTGCGACGTGTGAATAAGGCGCTGCGCCCACAGAGACGTATATTTATGGGCCGGCAGGATAGGGGGAAGGAAAATGGAAAAGAGAGAACATAAGAAGGTTAAAGAAGGGAAAAGGCAGTCATGGGAGACGATCCAGTCACCAGGAAGGTGAAGGCAGCACGAGCTGGGGCTCCGTGAGGGAGTGCAGGCTGATGTGATCTAGGGGCTGGTTCACCCCACTGATTAAGCGTGTAGAGTGGGGTGAGCGAAAAGTAAGGCCTCCCAATGGATCTGAGGAGCAACTGAGTGAGCGCGAAGGAAGACGGGAGGTGTGCCGACCTCGGACGGTCTGACTGCGCAGTGTGGCTGGGGTCGGCAGAAAGGAGTTTGTGCTGAAGAGTCTCCGCCGGCAACACAAGTGATGGGTGAGGCGGGGAGACAGAAGGTGGTGGGCTGAGATCGCGTGAAGACAGAGACTGCATTTTAACGGATTTATTTATTATGGATTTTATCCCCACGTTTCACTGGTTTTATGGATTTGCTATTTATCTGGGTACTGTATTTTTCTCAACACTGCACAATGGACACTTTTGGTTTTACTTTTGACTGTTTTTAACAAAAGCACTTGAGCACTTTCCACCATCCTCTGGTTTCAATGAGATTTCTCAGCTCATCTCAGTCATAACTATCGACGGTATTGGTTCAACAGACTCCCAATGTGGGAAGTGGGAGTCTGTAGGGGACTGGCATCGTCACACTATTACACAATATAGGTACATTACAGAGTATTGAAAAAAAATAATAAAACAAGTACAACTTGGCTTAAAGTATTATCCAGTAGTATAGAAACAGTATTCACACATCTTAACATAATGGTCCACATCTGACCTTTTAAAACCAAAGTATCTCCAGACAACAGACACGACACCTTTTTTCATCAAATGTTCTTCTGTGTCATCTTCATGGTCTGTTGCAGCTTCCGTTTAGGAATGTTCTCTATCCATTTTCACCGCTCAGTACCTCCACTAACGCATGTACGCCGTTGTATGCCTGTTCAACGGTGCAGCAGTGAAAAAGGTCTCCCCTTGAACAGTTTCCCACTGCTCCACATTCTGAACACTGTTTAGGCTATTTAATCCGGTGTTCCGGTATAAGAAAAATCCATATCATAACAAAAATAAAAAACGTTTTTTGGTATAAACCGGTATACCACGCAGCACTAATCTCATGCAAACTTGACATGCCAGTTTACAGAATAAATCAGTGCCGTACATTCACCGTCCACACTACTGCTAAAGAGATGCGCTCGACCCAGCACATCAGTAGATCAATCCAGAGCACAGACATTTTATTTATTATTTATACCTCTTAAAAAAAATTGTGCACAGAATGTTCAAGGGTAACCAGCTCCAGTAAACCTAATAATAATAATAATAATAATATTATTACTTGAATGGTGCTTTTTTTCCCAATGTGCCTTACAACATTCAAAAACTGATTACATTCCTTTCATATATCAAATTGGAGCACAGGCAGGTAAAATGACTTGTTCATGGACACACCGTCTAAGTAGCAGGATTTGAACCCACAATTTCAGGGTTTGAAGTCCTAGGTCCAAAGCTTTAACCTTTAAAACACACTAAGTGCAAAAATATTAACCCTTAATATAAAAAAAACTACAGCTATATTGTATACAGAAAGGCACTTAGTTCATAGTACTTTTCATACACTCAATTAACCGATAACACTATAACTGACACCCATTGTCTTAGAAAAGTTCCTGAGTGAAGCTGGGTAAGACATATTCCTCAACTTATATTTGTCCTGAAATCATGAGGAGTCTCACTGTTCTCCATGATCCCTCTGAACCCACCATGTGAGGAATTGCAGTCTTTATCAACAACAAAAAGATTTCCAAACTTCATGTGAAGTTAACCAAAACTCGTAATTGTATAAAATTATGAATATCTCCTAGGCCTCTAAAAGTCCTAATCACAAGCAAGTACAATTCAAAAATAGTTGACTGTATTTTACACCACTGAAACTCTTTCCCTAGGGACTCACTGCCAACCCTTTGTGTCATCTATGCTTTCTCAAAGTTCATGGCATATTTACACACACATTGTGGGACCTTCCTCCTGTTTTCTCTTTCTGAACTTATATCTGTAACTCCCTTTCCAAAACCCCGTTCTTGAATATACAGGCAGTCCCCTGGTTACATACAAGATAGGGACTGTAGGTTTGTACTTAAGTTGAATTTATATGCAAGTGTGAAAACTTGCACACCCACTATTATACATATAGGACTGTGGGAAACTAAACATTGGCAGTACTAACAACAGTTGCAGCCTGTAAAAATCGAGGCAAGATTCAAACAAAGTGGCTATTTGCCTTGTCTCCACCAACAATACAATGAGCTACTCAATTTAATAGCAAAATAAAATGTATTTAGTGCTTCAAAGCACGAAGCACTATGATCATGCCAGTTAGTAGGATAAGCGAGACAGCATTCTTCAATGCTAAATATGAATATGTGAATACTAATTTTGTGTTATTCGTCAGGATTTTTTGAAGCCAAACTGCTGTTCGCGAGTATTACCCCTTAAAAAACATGTTTTTTCATAAAATTTCATACATACTGCACCTATCCTTTACAGACTACAGTACTTCCTGTAGTAACTGACATGCAACCAAAATAATGGTCCATATGTTGAGATATACACCCATAGAATACTTTCATCAAATTTATTACTCAAGTAAAAACACTGCAAGATTTGAAATTCACAAACATAAACCTATTCTATAAAACTGTTCTTTTGTAAATGCCAAAATAACTGTGTAAAAACACTGTTTTTATTGTATATGTAGTAAAACAATAAATATGTTATGTGCCAAGAACAGCAGTATTGTGCACAAATTAGTCTACTGAAATATTTGAATTTAGGATCACATTTAATCAAAGTACTAATATTTTTGCTGCAATTCAGTTTAGTATCAAAGTACTAATGTTTTGGCTGCAATTCAGTTTAGTATAAGATATTACTAAGCTAGTGGGTTCACACCACCTTCCCACTTGCGCTATTCCTGTTCTTAATTAAAGTGATTTTTTTAGTTTGAGAATAATAAAGTATTTTTGTGCTGATGAATGGCAAAAAAAAATCACAATTAAATACATTGCAGTTCCATGCTGCAACACATTTAAATGTGAAAAAAGTCTACTTCTGAAGTGAATTCACTTCAAAAATCTCTTTAGTGTCAGATTCTACAATGATTCCTGCCTACAACTTTCATCTCTGCTTCTCTCTAAATGGCTACTATTATTTAACTTCAGAGTGGGTTATTCAGCTTATTTTTATGTAAATAAACATATCATCAACTATTTCTGTGTTCCTCAATTACAGCTCCAATCTTCAATAGTCGTTTCCCAGACCTAATCTTAATTACTATTTTTTTTCTTATTTAGGGGCTAACCCAAGAAAATCATCTTTGATATGGCCTTGAAGTGCAACTAAGGAATTCGCAGCAGACATTCCAGATAAGGAAAAAGAGGACTGATAAACATTTCCGGAGGTATTAGAGAGAATTTGGTGCCAGAAAGGAAAAACAAGAAAATTAAACAATGTGGGAATACTTTTTTTGTAGAAACACATTGAGGATTGATAAATTATACTTTGATGTAACAATGTGAATAGAGATATCCTAGTTGAATGGTTTTATAATGCAAGCACAATAATGGCACACAAAAGCCCACAATTGTAATGTGGGACTTGAAAAGCTCTGACAAAAATATTGATAGTTTGATCACTAATCAAAAACAAATACTTTTAAAAAATATGTTAACAAAATAAAACAAAATCACCTTCCTCAATCTGCCAGCAAGAAACAGAAGCATAGTATAATATTTTGGGATAAGTGACTTCCATATAAATATTAATTTGCTACAAAAGTTCACTGTCAAAGTTAATCAACCCTTTGAAGAGAAAGACTAAGAGAAAGGGAACATAAACTGTGATTTTTATTGTGTTTCTGTACATTGTTAGTACTTTTGTCATTTATTTACAACCATCTCTAAACTCAATTAAGGCTCATTAAATATGTTAAATATTTATTGATAGTTAACAAATGGATATGCTGCAAAAGAAAACACACTGGTACAAATTTAGACAGGAGCAACAGTTATTTGGCAGAAAATACTAATCAAATACAGCAAATTAACTTTAATAAAAATATACACATTAAGGTTACAACTTCCTGCACCTTCATAGTAATTAAAAGTATATAAAATGTAAATTTGTACATAGCAGAGAAGCATTTTTAGTAGCTGTTTAAAAAAATCTTACTTTGGGGAGGGGGATAAGCTTTACACTCACTTTGTAAAGTTATGTATTTCATGTCTTAGCTAAGTCTTTTTTTCATTGTTTGCGAATTATGTGTTTCTGCCATGTAAAGAGACTCCAAGTGTAAGTTTTCATTTTTCATAGTTTTAACTTTTGAACATTCACACAAGAGACATAAATCATTATAAACTAACATTTCTTCTGTCACTTTTGGCTTTCTTATATTTTCACATTTGCTACTCCAGTGAAGTTGTTGTGATCACCTCCAATCTCAAAGTCCAAAGAATCTTGATTTTAGAAGCCATCCAAAACTTTAAATGTGCAGTTACAACTAAGTTAAGATACAGCTTTTGATGGTGCCTTGTCTTATAATTACAATTCAGATAGATATCCACTGTATTATATGTGGCTAGAAAAGGCAAAAAGTCCAATACATCTTCACTGTAATTACTATTTTTTTTAGGAATGACCAGCTACATATATTTTCCTTTTTAATTTGGATATACCTATTCCACAATGACTGTGTTATAAATAGCTGCCCTAAAATTAACATATAAGTGTTACATAACTAAAAGTACACAGTACAGTTTCTGATTTAAAAATCACTAGGTAAAGCATTTCAGTTATCAAACTATATGACGAAATAGCAAGTAGTATAATAGAATTAAATGACTGCTCCTCAAATTTACTTTCTAATTTTCTTCAGTCTTGGACAACCTTGCAGTCCAATATTCTATTCAGGCCACTATCCACTACCTTCAACTATATATTCTTCCACCTTCTCTCTTCATGCCCACCTCATTCATGTGGATCTTTGTCCAGTCATTCTCTTTGTTTTGTTCTATATACCCTTGTCCACTTTAGATTTTTCTGTGCTCATCACATATCTCATCTATTTCATAATAATCCAGTAAACTGATTAATCATTAGATAGATAGATAGATAGATAGAGAGAGAGAGAGAGATACTTTATTAATCCCAAGGGGAAATTCACATACTCCAGCAGCAGCATACTGATAAAAAACAATATTAAAGAGTGATAAAAATGCAGGTAAAACAGACAATAACTTTGTATAACGTTAACTTTTAACGTTTACCCCTCGGGTGAAATTGAAGAGTCACATAGTATGGGGGAGGAACGATCTCCTCAGTCTGTCAGTGGAGCAGGACAGTGACAGCAATCTGTTGCGGAAGCTGCTCTTTTGTCTGGAGATGATACTGTTCAGTGGATGCAGTGGATTCTCCATGACTGACAGGAGCCTGCTCAGCACCCGTCGCTCTGCCATGGATGTCAAACTGTTCAGCTCCATGCCTACAATAGAGCCTGCCTTCCTAACCAGTTTGTCCAGGCGTGAGGCATCCTTCTTCTTTATGCTGCCTCCCCAGCACACCACCTCGTAGAAGAGGGCACTCGCCACAACCGTCTGATAGAACACCTGCAGCAACTTACTGCAGATGTTGAAGGACGCCAGTCTTCTAAGGAAGTATAGTCGGCTCTGTCCTCTCTTGCACAGAGCATCAGTATTGGCAGTCCAGTCCAATTTATCATCCAGCTGCACTCCCAGGTATTTATAGGTCTGCACCCTCTGCACACAGTCACCTCTGATAATCACGGGGTCGAAGAGGGGCCTGGGTCTCCTAAAATCCACCACCAGCTCCTTGGTTTTGCTGGTGTTCAGGTGTAAGTGGTTTGAGTCACACCATTTAACAAAGTCCTTGATTAGGTTCCTATTAAGAGCTTAACATACTGTGATTTTTGCTGCTTTTAAATCAAGCAGTGCCTACTGTAAAATTCAATGTCACCTTTGCATGGCAGAAGCACAGACTGGAAGTAACAGGGTAAATTAGTGGCGAGGACAAACAAAGAGGCCATCTAAATAAAGGTTGATCCATAAAAACTGGATTCTAAGACATTGATATATTTTACATTTACATCTAAAGTACTTAAGACTTGGTAGAAAAAAAATGGTACTCCACAAGAATACCAATTTAAACAGCTAAAACAAGATTTTAAGAATGTATTGAATACAGTTTTGTCAAATGCATTATGATACAGGTTATATATAACAAATTAGAAAGACATCTCCATAGCCTTGCTGGTGGTTTTTTTTTTTTTTTTTTTTTTGCACCTAATACATATGTGTATATACAGTTAAGTCAGAAGTTTACATGCACTTAGGGTGAATTCTTTAAAACTCACTTTATAACACCTCCACAGATTTTATACTAACAAACTATAATTTTGGCATAACATTTAAGGCCTCGACTTTGTGTAAGGCAAAAATATTTTTTTCCAACAATGTTAACAGGCAGAGAATTTCACTTTTTATTGACTATATCACAATTCCAGTTGGTCACAAGTTTAATACACTTTCTTAGTATTTCGTTGAATTGCCTTAAAACTGTTTAACTTGAGCCAAACATTTTGGGTAGCCTTCAACAAGCTTCTTAAAAGAATTTTGGCCCATTCCTCCTGACAGCACTGGTATAACTGTGACAGGTTTGCTTTTTCAATTCTGCCCATATATTTTCAATCGGATTAAGGTCAGGGCTTTGTTATGGTCACTCCAATACCTTGACCTTGTTGTCCTTGAACCATTTTGCAACAACTTTGGAGGTATGCTCAGGGTCATTGTCCATTTGGAAGACCCATTTGCAACTGAGCTTCAACTTCCTTGTTGAGCTCTTGACATGTTGCTGCAGTATATCTACATACATTTTCTTCCTCATCATGCCATCTATTTTGTGAAGTGAACCACTCCATCCTGCAGCAAAGCACCCTCACAACATGATACTCCCACCCCCATGCTGATGGTTGGTACGGTGTTCTCTGACTTGCAAGCCTCACCCTTTTTCCTCCAAACATAACAATGGGTATTATGACCAAACAGTTCAATCTTGGATTCATCAAACCAGAGGACATTTCTCAAGAAGGTAAGATCTTTGTCCCCTTCTACCATTGCAAACTATACTCTGACTTTTTTATTGCAGCTTTGGAGCAGTGGTGTCTTGATTGCTGAGCAGTATAAATGCTCCCTTCAGCATCTTCACAAGATCCTTTGCTGTTGTTCTGGGATTGATTTGCACTTTTTGTGCCAAAGTACATTCCCGAGCGGTGTAATGGCTGTGTGGCCCCATGGTGTTTACACATGCGTATTATTGTTTGTACAGATGAACGTGGAACCTTCAGCCATTTGAAAATTGTTCTCAAGGATAAACCAGATTTGTGGAGGTCCACAGTTTTTATTCTGGGGTCTTCACCGATTTCTTTTGATTTTCCTATTAGGTCAAGCAAAGAGGCAGTGAATTTGATGGTAGGCCTTAACATTCATCCACATATTGACTCCAATTAGATTAATTGGTTATCAAGGGCTAATTGTATAATTGTCTAAATTTTCCAAGCTGTTTATAGGCACAGTTAACAAAGTGGGTGTAAATTTGTGACCCACTGGAATTGTGATATAGTCAATGAAATGTAAAATACTATGTCTGTAAACACTGTTGGAAACAATTACTTTTGCACTGCACAAAGTCGATGTCTTAAACAATATACCAAATGTATAGTTTGTTAGTATAAAATCTGTGGAGGTGTTATAAAGTGAGTTTTAAAGAATTCACCCTAAGTGTATGTAAACTTCTCACTTCACTTGATTCTTGTTGTATACAGTTGAACAATCCGATTCCTGGTGCTAGAACAAAATCATTATTATATAAACATACCACTATTAACATACAGTGCATGAAATTATCATTAATTTGTTGCAATCTTTTAACTTATTTTAGTGAAGATACACTATTTTTTGTTTGTAGTACAGTGGAACCTTGGGTCATGACCGTAATTCGTTCCAAAACTCTGGTCGCAACCCGATTTGGTCGTGACCCGAAGTAATTTCCCCCTATAGGATTGTATGTAAATACAATTAATCCATTCCGGACCATACGAGCTGTATGTAAATATATATTTTTTTAAAGATTTTTAAGCACAAAAATAGTTAATTATACCATAGAATGCACAGTGTAATAGTAAACTAAATGTAAAAACATTGAATAACACTGAGAAAACCTTGAACAGAAAAAACTAACATTGCAGGAGTTCACGCTATAGCCTTACAAACCGCTCGCTGTAAGCACTTTTTTTTAATGAGTTTTAAGCACAGGGAAAAAAATTAACACTTGAAAAATCCGTAATTTATACAAAAACTAACCATAAACAACCAAGAAAAGTAACATTGCAGGAGTTCACGCTATAGCCTTACGAACCAATCGCTGTAAACACTTTTTTTTTAATGAGTTTTAAGCACAAGGAAAAAAATGAACATTTGAAAAATCTGTAATTTATACAAAAACTAACCATAAACAACCAAGAAAACTAACCTTGCATGAGTCGAGTTCTGGCATGAAGGAAGTGAGGAGGAACTGGGTGGAGAGGAGATTACAGTTTTGAGGTAGTCCCTCTGTGCGATGCATGTCTGACCGAGAACAATGTACTGTACAGGGAGAGACTGAACACGTGCGTAAATCACCGGCGCGTACGAACTGGAAGGGAAACAAAATAGAGCACAAACAGTTCACAGCAAATGCACAGGGAGAGACTGAACACGTGCGGAAATCATCGGCGCGTACAAACCCGAAGGGAAACTGGCTTGTTCATCACCCAAGTGTGTGGTCGTGAACAGATGCAAAAGTTTGGCAAACTTTTTGGTCGTAACCCGATTTGTACATGTTCCGAGACATTCATGACCCGAGGTTCCACTGTATGTACAAGCATTGGAACTATGCAGTTGCATGACATAAATTCAGGCCATAAAACAGTGATACCAGTGTAATATAATATATTGTTGAAACCATTCTGAAAAGGCAAAAGTATGAACAGTAAAATAAAATTCATTCCAAGACACCCCAAACTATAAAAAGTCAGCATATAGCAGTCAACTGGCTAATCTGTGCAGTCAAATATCCAGCCATCCACTTTGCCAAACTTGCTTATTACAATTCAATGTTTATCAGAAAATGTATTCAGTAGTATTGGGTGTTTCCACATCAACCCCACATAGGTCATCTAGGAAAAATGTGTATGTACTAAGGCTGGTGCTCTCCTTAATGCTGAAACTGGCCATTTAAAGGTTCCATATCTTGTCTACCTATGCATTACACAGTTCAGCGATCTATTTACATGACAACAGTTACAATTACATAAATAATTAATAATAATTAATACTTAATAATAATAATAATAATAATAATAATAATAATAATAATATATAAATATATAAATTACACTTATCCCTATTTTTAAGGCTAAGCCAGTTTACACACAACAATTAATCTAATATGATGATCTTTGAGATGTGAGAGGAACCAAAGTACAGCGTAAAATTCACACAGTCAAAAAGAATATTTTTCACCAAGGTGTACTTTTCACCTATTTCCTAGTTATAAGTTATGTTGGGCTATTCCAGATAACACTGTTTAAAAAGAAGGGATTACAACTTCAAAGTCTGCTACAGGGTATATTCTCAGTCATTTTGAGTAATTAAATATTACAGTAACCGGATGATCTAACACAGTCAGTTGTACCTGCATGTTTAAAACTCATAAGCTGCCAACAGATCTTAAACAGAATAGTAAATAAATATTCTTAAAACCACAGCATGTTATGTTTCTAATACAAGTAAACCAGAGACTGGATGGCCTGGGAGTAGAGATTTGTGTATGTACATATTACATGCACGTTAGGGTTAACTGCCAATTCTAGGTTCACTAAATGGCACTGTTTCTGGATGCATGAGTAAGCCCTGTGATGCACTGGACACCCACCTAGGAACAGACCTTGCCTAGCACTGGACAGGTGCTAGAACCTGTGAACCTCAATTCCATCATCCAGCTTTAAGAACAGAAAATTATTTTGGATAATATAGTGTTGAAGACTAAATTGAAGACTACGATATTTATGTGCATAATGTACTTTTGGGTGGGATTAAACATTGTTTGTGCCTTTTATACATACATTTTAGCTGCCTGTTCGTCAGAGATTTACAATGTGTTAAAAATTATTCCGGATTTAGCAAGTATGAAAAGTTAGATTTTAAATATTTCACTATGAAATTCAATTCCCAATGCACTGTTTTGCCTCAAATTCCTACATATATTACATATTTTATAATTGATTCATTTGCAAGGCATTTGCATAGCAGATGCAGTTCTGTTATTGGATGAGAACATGAACATTTCAAACAAGCCTGGTCCCATAACAACTTTTTTCCCCTGCATTAAACTGTGCAAAAAAACTCAACTCTGTTTTCTATTCATCTGGAAAATAGCTTTGCAAAGTTTATTATTTCTAGCCAGACTACCAAAAGGTCTTTTGCAAATTATCCATCGGAGCTTGATAAAAAATGTGCATCTTTTTAACTCTAAAACATTAAATGTAAGAAAAACTTGGAAGACCAGATATATTAGCTAAATTGACAAGTTAAAGAAAAAATAACTGGCAAAATTAGCTTAGTTCTTTATCTTGATTACCAAAGTATATTATATTGGGAAAATAAAAATACAATATATTTTACTAGGGTTTCCTAACACAAGAATTAATTAAATTGAGAAGCAAGCTTGTTTTTTTTTTAAATAATTTATTATTAAAAGCAAACATTTATATTTTAATACTTATGTAGGAGGAAAACAGAAATACATTTTTCAAGTTGTAATTATTTGATAGCCTGAAGAATACTAGCATGGATTACCAATATTTTGAACGAAGGTTGGTAAAAGCTTAAGTACATTTCTAAAACAAGAGGCTATATTTTTAAAATATGCGCTTGGGAAGTATTTGTTGTGTAACCTCAAATGACAATATGCTCATTACCGTATCCATGGTGCCAATAATTGTCACAGCTATCGTGTTCTTTCTCTTCATTTGTCTTGAAAGGTTTTACTGCAGTATCTTTGGTTTTTCTTACCAGACATATTTTATACACAGAATATTAAAATGTTAACTTTCATTGAAAACTGGTTAAGAAATTGACTCTGTTCTTGCTCTTATCTAGCACTTACAACTACTACAGTTTCTGATTTCCATCATTGAAAGGAACAAAATTGTGAGAGAGCCACTAAAGCTAGGTTACTTATAAGCGCTTCACAAACTATAATTACTGTACTGCGGTTACTACTTCTAGAACTGATATAACTGACATTGTAATACGGTGCGATTTTTAATATTGGCTTTGTATTTCATTAATTGGCCAAAAAAGTAATTTAGTACAAAAAGTCACCGGACATAAGTAACACACTATCTAGATTTATCTACCCTTCATATAACAGTATCATTTTACAGTTTTATAATCTTTGGTAAGGAGGAGAGAAATGTTGCTAAAATGAGCCAACGAGAGCAACTGTCCACCGATATTATGCAGCAAAAAGCTATCATTTTGGGACTCTGTTCTTGGTACAGGCCTCTTGCAGTGCTCGAGGAAAATAAAGGAAACCTAAGCAAAGGGCAAAGAACGCGTTATACTCAGTCAGACATCCCCAGATCATACATAATATGCACCAATTACAGTAACAGCAAACCGTTGCTAGCCACCTTATCACCTGCACATAGCGCAAAAGGAAAAATATGCAGTACTATGATGTTTCTATAATTGACCCCCCTCTACAGGCCCTACACAGTACTCGCAGGAGGTGTTTTCATTGAAGAGAAGCAGGAGAACGACCGCTCCTGTCAAAATCAGGATAACCTGTGGGACACTCCGAATCGCCGTTTTAATATCTGACAGTAACTGTAGAAGCGCACATTATCACGCGGTTTCTTTTCCCACTGTCATATAATGCTGTTACTTACTGTGTTTGCAAAACGCCCCTTTCTTTTCGGCTGTTTTATTCCTCCCAGCCTGCACGTCGCCTCGTCTCGACAGTCTCCGCCGTTGCTAGTTGAGTTGCGTTGCGCTGTGCGCTCTTGGACTGATGATCCTGCAGGCCGCCCCCACCGCCGCCACTCTGTCTCCAGCTCCAGCTCTGCGGCTCGACTCTACAGAGCATGCGCTTTCCCCCCGTCGCACATAAACGGAGAAACTGGCAAGCCTGTGCTCACCATTGTGGCTCAAGAGTTGCCTTAACTCTCTTACGACCCAACCAGCAATGCTAGAGCCACAATGGACGCTGTAGCACAAGAACCTCTGTATATTTTTCGTTTCCCGCACGCTTGTGTCATCATGGTAACCTACACTGCAGCAACAAACAATCGCTACGAGAAAAACCGTCAATAACAAGATACATTAAAGTGATTTCCTTATAACTTATCTTTCATATCACTGTTTTCACACGTACTAAACAATACATGTGATAGTGATAAAAGAGAAACAATATTTACTTACTTAAGTTATGAATACTATGACATAATGCCAAGACTAGAATACAAAATGTTTTGTCAGCAATTCTTATGTGCTTCACGTGAAAAGGAAAGAAGCACTTAGTTTTTAAAAATTTCCTACAGACATGTTTATTGCAAATAATAACCAAAGTGTTTTGTTGCATCCCCAGACAAACTGAAACAATTACTTCTAATAGTATGAAATTTGTAATTGTCACATGATATCTCGTGTGCCAAATTGCTGAAAAATACGGTAGAAACAACAGTATTTCTCTGCAATATTTATATTACTATTTTAACAGACATGCAGCAGACCAATATTGTCAGTACAATATATAAACTAAGTTTTAAGTGAACAGTATATTGTTTATTGTCTTAAATTCTGTATGAACAATGGGTTTTGTCTAAAAACTTGCCTCAAAAGACCACTACACCAGTTACAGCACTGCAGTCACTGCTATGGTCTACTGTTCAGTCTCACGATATATTTTTCCACTGGTGCCTAAGAAGAGTTTGTATAAGAAACAAACATTGTAAAAATTAGAATTAATTACATTTATATATGACTTTTCTTACCTACTTAAATTGCTTTACATAGACAGTAGGAAGTCATTTCAAACAGCACCAGTGTGTAGCATCCACCTAAATAATGTGACAGAAGCCATTCTTAGACCAGTGTGCTCACCATACGTTAGCCATAGGTGGTGAAGGCATGAGACAGCCAGTTAGACACAGAAAATGAAGTCAAACTGAGTGCCCAGAGGAACGACACCAGTCCTGTCACTGCTGGGGTCTGAAGTCAGAGGTAATACCCCAAGACACCTTCATAGAGGAGGAAGCAAACACCCCTACCTTTCAGTTGTTAATGCTGTGGTGAGCCGGGACACATGGTGGCTACCTGTCCCTGCTGAGAGCATCCTATGGACTATGGATAGGTACAGGGAAACAGGTATTGTTTCGCACCTAACATTCTCACAGTTATTTTTACTGGCATGGCCAGATTGAATGGACACATCGTCCAAGCCCAAATTGTCCACCACATCTTGGTCATTCCAGCTCCCTAATCATCCTTTGTCTCTGGCTAATTATCTCTCACCCTTTACCACCTAACAACTAATGTGTGGTAAGCATACTGGTGCAAAATGGCTGCTGTCACATCATCTAGGTGGATGTTTCCCGTTAGTGGTGGTTGAAGTAGCTCCCAACTCACTGTATAAAATGCTTTGAGTACTTTGAAAAGCACTATATAAAAGATAATTAATTATTATTATTATTATTAATATTATTATTATAAGTGCAAGTTTTTGTAGGGTTTGCTGGTTACTGTGGTAGGTTTGGACTTGACTTCTCAAACGAAGAAGTGACAGAGTTGACAGAGAAGGCACCCAGTACCATGATGTGGACCCCAATGACTGAGGCTGCATTTTGTGACCTGAAGACAGCCCTAATTTCTGCTCCTGTACTGCTTTCCCCCAACTTATCTGTTCCCTTTCTCCTCCAGACCAACACCTCAGACACTGGCCTTGATGCTATGCTGAAACATGTTGTCAGCGGAGCTGAACAGCTCATCAGATACCTCAGCTGTAAACTGAGATGAAGGAGACGAGGTATGTGGCAATTGAGCAAGAGGCCCTCACCATCAAATGGGCACTCAGGTAGCACCACTACTACTTCCTTGGCCAGGAATTCACCCAGCTAACAAACCACACACCCCGGTAGTGGCTCTGCTCCCATTGGGGTTTGGTTAGTTCCTCAGCCTCCAGCCATACATATTTAGGGTGCTGCATCAGCATTGGGTCCATCATACCAATGCTGTTTACCTCTCCCAGGCCCACAACATCACAGCCAGATCTGCTCATCCCACAGGATTCAATTAAAAGGGGGGGGGGGGGGGGGTGGGGGGGGGTGGTTTGGTCATGTTACACATGCGCGTTGGAGAATCTCCTCACAGGCTCTGTCAAGACTGCCCCTACTAGTTCAACCTCCACAAAAACCTGAGACGTCATTATTGGCACGGCCAACCCACTGGATGGAGCTCCGCTATCACAGTGACTTTGGCTAATTAACCCATTCTTCATTTCTTTAAGTAGTTGTATTTTTTGTGTCTTTGGACAATAAACGAGACAACCCAGTTTAGTGCCACAAATTTTATTACTGCATGGAGCTGTCATTCCTGCACCTGGCCACAAAATACAAACACAATTATCTATTTATTTATTTATTTATTTATTTATTTATGTGTGT
>JANRMT010027041.1:123658928-123757106 GCA_026402145.1 Polypterus bichir lapradei | reverse complement strand
GATAGATAGATAGATAGATAGATAGATAGATAGATAGATAGATAGATAGATAGATAGATAGATAGATAGATAGATGTTTTAGAACAAATCACAGCACAGAAACTGCACTCGTTAAAGTAGTAAATGACTTGCGGGTAAATGCAGACAGAGGCCATTTATCTGTTCTCATCCTCCTCGATCTGAGTGCCGCACACCATTGATCACAATATTCTTAGAAATCACCTTAGTCAATGGGTGGGCTTCTCTGGCAGTGTCTTAAATTGGTTTGAATCCTACCTGGCAGGGAGAAAATTCTTTGTTAGTTGTGGTAATCACAACTCAAAGACACATGATATTCTATATGGTGTTCCACAAGGCTCTATCCTGGGTCCGCTGCTCTTCTCAATCTCTATGCTTCCATTAGGTCAGATTATCTCGAGACACAATGTGAGTTACCATAGCTATGCTGATGACACACAGCTGTACTTATCAATAGCACCTGATGACACCGACTCTCTCGATTCACTAACACAATGTCTTACTTTTATTTCTGAATGGATGAATAGTAGTTTTCTCAAGCTAAATAAAGAGAAAACTGAAATTTTAGTGATTGGCAGTAATGGATTCAATGAGGTTATCAAAAATAAACTTGATGCATTAGGATTAAAAGTCAAGACAGAAGTAAAAATCTTTGGGGTAACTGTTGACTGTAACCTGAATTTTAAATCGCATATTCATCAGACCACTAGGACAGCATTTTTTCACTTAAGAAACATAGCAAAAGTTAGACCTCTTATATCATTGAAAAATGCTGAGAAATTAATTCATGCTTTTGTTTTCAGTCGACTAGATTACTGTAATGCACTCCTCTCAGGACTACCCAAAAAAGACATAAATCGTTTGCAACAAGTGCAGAATGCAGCTGCTAGAATCCTAACGAGGAAAAGAAAATCCAAACACATTTCTCCAGTCTTGATGTCACTACACTGGTTACCTGTGTCTTTCAGAATTGACTTTAAAATTCTGCTTATTGTTTGTAAAGCCTTAAATAATCTCGCCCCTTCTTATATATCGGAATGTCTGACACCCTATATTCCAAATCGTAACCTTAGATCCTCAAATGAGTGTCTCCTTAGAATTCCAAAAGCAAAACTTAAAAGAAGTGGTGAGGCGGCCTTCTGCTGCTATGCACCTAAAATCTGGAATAGCCTGCCAATAGGAATTCGCCAGGCTAATACAGTGGAGCACTTTAAAACACTGCTGAAAACATATTACTTTAACATTGCCTTCTCATAACATCACTTTAATTTAATCCTGAAACTCTGAATGTTCAATTCATTATAATAACTATTCATGGTGGCTCTAAAATCTGTACTAACCTCTACTCTCTCTTCTGTTTCTTTTTCCGGTTTCTTTGTGGTGGCGGCCTGCGCCACCACCGCCTACTCAAAGCATCATGATGTTCCTACATTGATGGACTAAAAGCCAGAAGTCTACATGACCATCATCATCAAGTCCTCCCATGAGAACCCTAAATACAAAGAGGACTGTTTCATTTATATTAGGTAGAATGCCCAGAGGGGACTGGGCGGTCTTATGGTCTGGAATCCCTACAGATTTTATTTTTTCCCCAGCAGTCTGGAGTTTTTTTTTTGTTTTTTCTGTCCTCCCTGGCCATCGGACCTTACTCTTATTCTATATTAATTAATGTAGACTTATTTTTCTTACTGTGTCTTTTATTTTTCTATTTCTTCATTATGTAAAGCACTTTGAGCTACATTTTTGTATGAAAATGTGCTATATAAATAAATGTTGTTTTTGTTGTAGATAGATAGATAGATAGATGGACAGATTTAGTCAAACCATTCTCATTGCTAAGCATTGAATACTTAACAGTTATAAAGGGTTTTATATGTTGTGATTACCCTCCTGAAGTGTTTTTTCTCCCAGAATGGATCCGGTTACAGGCACATAGCTTGGATATGAAGAGCCAAAAAATGTTCACAGAGATTACAAAATGTCTAGAATTAAGAGCTCAAAGGAGAGAAAAACCTCCTGGCCCAGGGAGGATGCTTTCAATCCACAAAAAAAGCAAAGACATTAACAAACCTAGTTTATAAATAGAAGTGTAGGTTCTGCTGATTGAATTAAAGCCCAGTTCCAGCTTTTGTCAATATCTGCTCATAGGTACATAAGTGTGTTCATTGGAAAATGTAAAAAAGCTCAGGTTGCTTACAAGTTTATGATGAAAGTCCTTCCTGGTGACTCTTATTCTGGCAGAGATATAAGATCATCTTTGATTATCATCTCTGGCTGTCAGGTCTGGAAGAATAATCTTAGGGTTCATCTTAAAAAAATAGCATAAAAGTCTTAATTGATGTCAGAAACCTGTTCAGGCACACCAGGAAACCAGATAAAGATCAAATGAACAACTAAATGTACACTGAAATATAAGAATTGGTTTAGGAAAAATACTGAGATGGTCAAATAAATAATGTACCAGAAGAAAGGTTGATGTAATATAAAACATGCACTGAAGGATGAGTAAGAGATGATTAAGAAATCAACAGATGTACTATATACGAAAATGGACAATTGTTATACGCACAGAAATTCCAAGGGTGGTGTTGCAACACAAAGGTTTAAGAAGAACCAGAATATAATATAACATACTTTTATTTTATATAAATCATTTGGGTGTAAACCAATGAACCGACCAGAGTACAATGTATTGTATGCATTGATTGACACTGTATGTAAATTCAATAGTTTTTAAAATGAACCTCTATTCTTTGTTTTCTCTGACCATTTTGAGCATTCTGACCATGCTGTAACAGATTGCTTTGTAGAATGCTCCCTCTAAGGCATTTTGCTGAGGAGTGATTAAAAGGTACAATGAACAGCTCTTCTCCTGCCTGATAACTGATTTGTCCTGTTAGGAAATGTTTCTTTCTTTCACACAGGCAAATTTAAGAAAGCAAGCTGACCAAACCTATGCTAGTGGTAGAGTGGTAGAACAGATCAGCCCTTAAAATAATTGTCTGAAATGAAAGTGCTGGACAGCTAGCTGGCTTTGTGTATCTCTGTCCCTCTTAAGTCTGTCCTTTTAGCAGTGTACCACTGAAAGTGTAATGAAAATGTACAATGCCTACTTTATCTTATACCAGGCTTACTACATTTCTATAAATTTAGGCATTGAGAAGCTGTGTTTGGCTAAATCAATGTAGCTCTTTCATCTTTCCCTTATAGTAAATCTCCATTTCTTGATCTGGATTCTCTTTATTTCCTTACTTTTTCAATGCTCACATCAAGTATCTCAACTCTGCTTTAGTGCATCCTTATTAATGTAATTTTTCCATTCTCCTTTTCCATTGTCCAATTTTTGTTTTATTTTTGCCTTTATAATTTTACTGCAGACCTTTCCCTTAATTCATGTTTGTCTGCAGTCATTAAGGCTGTAGTTGCCTAAGGCTTATCCAAATAAATAGTTTTTTGATTGAATTATGGGTTGTTTGTATTTAACAATTAATTTATGATTGAAAACCATCAATTATTATTTTGACAGTTTATTTTTATTCTCATCTTTTGTTGCGCAACTCAGGGAGATGCATCACATGACCGTAGTCACTGCATGGATAACGTCAATAGTAGTAACATATAAACAGAGCAACGCTATAAGGTCACATTTTCCTTTGTTGAACAATATAGCAATCTAGTGTGGTTAGTTTCTCATTTTAAAGTATGCCAAGTGCTAGGCTGTATAATATTTTCAAACTTATTTTTGACAGTAACTTTTGGTTTTACAGTAAGAGTGGCACAGTGGTCAGAGATCAGGGTTCATGTCTCAGGTCCTCCCTGTGTGGAGTTTGCATGTTCTCCCCATGTCTGTCTGGGGTTCCCCAAATACTTTGGTTTCCTCCCACAATCCAAAGACACGCAGGTTAGGTGAATTGCTGGTTCTAAATTGGCTGGAGTGTGTGTGTGTTTGCCTTGTGATAGACTGATGCCATGCTAATTGTTTGTTCCTGCCTTGCACCCTATGCTAGCTGAGATAGGCTTCAGCACCCCCGCGACCCTGTTCAGGACTAAGCAGGTTAGAAAATAACTGACTGACTTGGTTTTACCCTTGTGTCTTGTTTGCCTGGTGTGACAGATAGGGAGCACTATCGCTCCCTTGAACCCTCAGACAATACGTCAGACACCAGGTAAAAGTCCAATAATTTACTTTATTAACACAAATAAGTGCACAAAGCACCTTCCTCTCCACAATACTCATATACTAAATCACCAATACTGAATAATACAATCCTCCACTCCCAGACGCGCTGCCACCCTTCCACCCAGCTCAGCTCACTTGTCTGGGACCTCCCAGAGTCCTTTATAGTCCGTGACCCGGAAATACTTCCGAACCCTGAGTCTATGTGACTTCCTAGCACTTCCTGGTCAGATCCAAAGTCTTCTTTTCATCCCGGAAGTACGTCATTCCTCCTATCGCTGTGACTAAGATGTACTTCCAGGTTATAGGGCACGTACGAGTCTCTGGACCTCCCTGCAGCGTCCTCTGGTGGCCCCCACGGTATCCAGCAGGGCTATAAAGGAAAATTCCACAGTCCTTGATTCCCTGCTGGCATTCGGGGCACCTCCCTGCTGCAGGGAGAGCTCCATTTGGCGGCATTCTATTGATCATTACAGTTTTGACTCCGACTGTTGATGACTAATATTCCTGCCTCATCTTTCTTTTTCTGCTCACAATAAGCCCTATGCTCTCCACTGCCTCAGTATGGAGCTGTGGCCTTATTTGTTCAACTGTGCTCTTTGACTTTTTGTGGTTTTCTAGATTTTGTTAAGTGTATAGTCTTTTGACCATTGAACCTTTGATTCTCTGGTTTTGACATATGGTTGTGTCATGTTTCAGCCAGTATTTCTCCCATGGCTGGCGTTCAAAGTTATGTTTTTTGTCTAATTTTGTATCATTTATTCGTATTTATGTTTCTTTTGTTTATTGTGTATATTATTCTTTGTGTTTGTTTAATTATGTCCCATGTGTTTTGTGTCTTATTGCTTTCCATGATTTCTGGATTTTTGAACCTGTGGTCAATTTTTGACCTCCCCTTTGCATTCTGTATTCAGACTTTGTTTGAAGTGGATTGCTTTGCCTTCTCAGGTACTTCTTTTGAACTCTTAGGAGCTTTTTGGATATTAAACCTTTATTTAAAATAATTCCACTATTTTATAAAGATTTTTCAAGGCCCTTTTGTCTTTCTAGTCAGGGTTTTGGTGGTATTCTCCCCCCAACAGGCAAGTTTAATAGTATTTTTGGGACTTGTGTGCTTTTGGGGTCACGCCAGGTTGTAGAAGTTAGGTTTTTAGAGTTTTTTTTTTGGATTATTGATTATTGGCTCCATAGAATATTTTATTTAATTTTTTGATAACTTATTTTTGTTCTTTTCTTTTAAAGTTGAACCTTGAAATTTTGAATTTTGATTTCAATGATTTTGTAGTTTACATTTTGCATTTTGTAAACTCTGTTTAACTTAGGTTAAATTATATAATTATATTCTGTTTGAGCAATTTGTTTTGGTGGTTTTAACGTTATTTTCTAATGTTATATAAGCCACTTTGGTCAACACCAAAAGATGCCTAGTACCACTTTTCTTTTTGTGGGCCTGTTTTCATTCTTCCTCAGGCTGTATAGCACTTTTTAGGACTATCAAGTAACAATTGTTATTTTCGCCCATCACGATGATGTTTTCATGTTGTCTGCAAACAATAGATGTCGAAGCAGCAGCGACCAGGAAACAAAGCCCGAGTCAATAAAAAAGTATAATTTCAGTTATTAACATTCCATCATATCTGTTGTTAGGGCTAAAGCTGTACCCAAGAATCAAAGTTAAAACAATGAGATCTAGTATTCTTAAACCAGAGAGGTTAAGAGTGTAACATTCACATACACACACACACCAGTGATCAGTTTCTTTGGATTTATCTGCAGTCTCTGATGCTTCAGAAACATGTGAGCCGAACTTTACCCAGTTGATTCAATGACTTAATGTGTCACACCCACCCGGTGCATCCTGAGAATTCATCACAGTAACTGTTAACAAAAAAGTCTCAAGATAGCAGAGCCTATAGAAAAAAATTATAGTGACGCAAAAAAAGTAAAATCTAAAATATTCCAATATTGTTAAATCTTCAAATTACATTTTTTCAGTAACTGAATTGAGATTTGTATGCATCAAGCCCCCCAAACTGATGAAAAAGACCACAAAAAGTACAAAATGAAGTAAAAATTAAATTAAAATGAAAACAAAATCACAACAAATCTTACTATAGGCAACACTGGAGGCAAAGTATACCCTATTCTATCAGATTCTTCACAGTTTGCCAGTTTGCTGCAGCAATTTTATATTTTTACAATGCAGAAAGCCTTTTTTAATTATTGCTGCTTACAAATTTTGTGGGATGATTTTTTGCTTTACATATTTAGGCATGCATAAAGTAACTGTCTTTGAAGTAAGCATTCTCATCCTTTCTGTGATGGACAATATTCTGAGTTTAAGTGAAACAGCATGGATAACACGTTTAATGTAAACCTTAATTCTCCATGCACACAGACTTAATTTTTATAGTGCTGAAACTCTACTCTACTCCATTTTAGGGGGATTATATATGCATGCATAATAATGTATACTAGCTGGGCTTTATGTAATCCTGAGATCACCTTTTCTTCTAATTCAGTTTTGGGTTTTGGGCTTTTCAGGTTTCCTTTATTTAAAATTATTCTGGTAGTACTGAAGTAGCTGTTTCAGTTTCTCAGCAGCAGTGGTCTAGTCCAGCTTCTGTTATTTAAGATATTTATTTACTTTTATTGTATTGTATCATCTGGGAAAAATCTGAAAACCAAGGCTTGATATGTTTATTAATCTGCCAAATATTATGGAATGTCTTAGTGTCTGAGTGGACAACAGTTTTAAAAAGCAGGCCTGTGTAATAAAGCAAAACAAAAAAAATTTTTTCTGGAAAAGATACAGGAGAAAATTATTTGGAAAAGAAAGTCACCGTCCCTCTGGATTTTTTTCTCTGCATTCTTAAATATTTTTCTTTCCTTCTCTTGTTTACCTTCATTTTTGTGTAACAATGGTCATGTGTTCTTTGCCCACCTCATCTTGATATTCGTTTTTACATAAGCATCTACATACTCTATTTCCTGTTACATTCTGGATGCCCTCAAATCACCTCTTCCCAAACCTCTACTGCCGCAGTTGGATTGTTTCTAAGCATCCATCATCAGTAATTAGTTGGCAAAATTTTTTTTTTTTAAATCACGCATCCTTGCTGCTTTTTCTACTTGGCAACTGCACCATTTTCTGTTGCAGTGTAACTTACATGTGTTTCCTTTCTATTTCTTCTGTTGTCTTTTCAGCCCTTTTTTGTCATGTATCCACTATTTTAGTTCAGTGATTCTCAAACTGTATGGTAGGCCCCCCTAGGGGGGCGCGAAGTAACAAAAAGGGGGCGCGAAGGTGTAAAAAAAGAAAACAAGAATCAAAAATATGAAAAATACATCTATTGATTAACTTAAACTACATTCTGATACTAGAAAAAAAATATAGAGTTAGATAAATGTTAAGTAGGTATAATAAAATATGCATCTATGATATATCATTAATTAAAAAAGAACAAATTGGTATTAGTGGACTCCTTTCAAAAAAACGTTAGGGGGGCGCGATTAAAACTGCTATGAAAACTCTGGTCGCAAATACTTAAAGGTTGAGAAATGCTGTTTTAGTTTTTAATATGGTCGTTGCTTGTCTATGGGATTGATAGGGGCACTCTAGAACCACCCCCATTCCAAAGTACAGTCTTTACTAAAATGTGTCTTATAGTTCTCCTCCTCGAACCACCACCTTATCGTGGTGAAGGGGTTTGCGTGTCCCAATGATCCTAGGAGCTCTGTTGTCTGGGGCTTTATGCCCCTGGTAGGGTCACCCAAGGCAAACTGGTCCTAGGTGAGGGATGAGACAAAGAGCGGTTCAAACAAACCTCCTATGAAGAACAAAAACCTTGGACGACATTTTCCCTCGCCCAGACGCGGGTCACCTGGACCCCCTCTGGAGCCAGGCCTGGAGCTGGGGCTCAATGGCGAGCACCTGGTGGCTGGGCTTGCACCCATGGGGCTCGGCCGGGCATATCCCGAAGAGGCAATGTGGGTCTCCCTTCCCATGGGCTCACCACCTGTAAGAGGGGCCAAGGAGGTTGGGTGCAATGTGAGTTTGGTGGTGGCCGAATGGAATGTCACCTCTCTGAAAGGGAAGGAGCCTGAGCTAGTGCGCAAGGTTGAGAGGTTCCGGCTAGATATAGTCGGGCTCACCTTGACACACAGCTTGGACTCTGGAACCAATCTCCTTGAGAGGGGCTGGACTCTCTACCACTCTGGAGTTGCCCCCGGTGAGAGGCGCTGAGCTGGTGTGGGCATACTTATTGCCCCCTGACTTGGAGCCTGTTCATCGGGGTTTACCCCAGTGGACGAGAGGGTAGCCTCCCTCCACCTTCGGGTGGGGGGACGGGTCCTAACTATTGTTTGTGCATATGCGCCAAACAGCAGTTTGGAGTACTCACTCTTTTTGGAGTCCCTGGAGGGGGTGCTAGAGGGCATACCTTTTGGGGACTCCCTCGTACTGCTGGGAGACTTCAATGCTCACGTGGGCAATGACAGTGAGACCTGGTAGGGCGTGATTGGGAGGAATGGCCCCTCCGATCTGAACCAGAGCAGTGTTTTGTTATTGGACTTCTGTGCTTGTCACGGATTGTCCATAACGAACACCATGTTCATGCATAGGGGTGTTCATATGTGCACTTGACACCAGGACACCCTAGGCCTCAGTTCGACTTTGTGGTCGTGTCGTCGGACTTACGGCCACATGTCTTGGACACTCGGATGAAGAGAGGGGCGGGGCTGTCAACTTATCACCACCTGGTAGTGAGTAGGCTTTGATTGTGGGGTAGGATGCCGGTCAGGCCTGGTAGGCCCAAACGTGTTGTGAGGGTCTGCTGGGAATGTCTGGCAGAGTCCCCTGTCAGAAGCAGCTTCAACTCCCACCTCCAGCAGAACTTCGACCATGTCCTGAGGGAGGTGGGGGACATTGAGTCTGAATGGGCTATGTTCCGTGCCTCTATTTTTAATGCAGCTGACTGGAGCTGTGGTCGTAAGGTGGCCAGTGCCTGTCGTGGCAGCAATCCCCAAACTCGTTGGTGGACACTGGCGGTGAGGGATGCTGTCAAGCTGAAAAAGGAGTCCTAACGGATCCTTTTGTCCTGTGGGACTCTGGAGGCAGCTGATAGGTACCGGCAGGCCAAGCAGAATGCGGCTTCGGTGGTTGCTGAGGCAAAAACTCGGGCATGGGAAGAATTTGGGGAGGCCATGGAGAACGACTTTCGGACGGCTTCGAGGAGATTCTGGTCCACCGTCTGGTGTCTCAGGAGGGGGAAGCAGTGCAGTATCAACACTGTATATGGAGGGGATGGTGAGCTGCTGACCTTGACTCGGGACGTTGTGGGTCGGTGGGGCGAGTACTTCAAAGACCTCCTCAATCCGACTAATGCCTTCCAATGAGGAAGCAGAGCCTGGGGACTCGGAGGTGGGCTCCCCCATCTCTGGGACTGAGGTCACCGAGGTGGTCAAAAAAACTCCTTGGTGGCAGGGCCCCGGGGGTGGATGAGATACGCCCGGAATTCCTCAAGACTCTGGATGTTGTAGGACCGTCTTGGTTGACACGTCTCTGCAACATCGCATGGACATCGGGGACAGTGCCTCTGGATTGGCAAACCGGGGTGGTGGTCCCCCTCTTTAAGAAAGGGGACTGGAGGGTATTTTCCAACTACAGAGGGATCACACTCCTCAGCCTCCCTGGAAAAGTCTATTCGGGGGTGCTGGAGAGGAGGGTCCATCGGATAGTCGAACCTCGGATTCAGGAGGAACAGTGTGGTTTTCGTCCTGGTCGCAGAACAGTGGACCAGCTCTACACCCTTAGCAGGGTCCTAGAGGGTTCATGAGAGTTTGCTCAACCAGTCTACATGTGTTTTGTGGACTTGGAAAAGGCGTTCAACCGTGTTACTCGTGGAATCCTGTGGGGGGTGCTCCGGGAGTATGGGGTACCAGACCCCCTGATAAGGGCTGTTCGGTCCATGTACAACTGGTGTCAGAGCTTGGTCCACATTGCCCGCAGTCAAAGTCGAACCCTTTTCCAGTGAGAGTTGGACTCCGCCAGGGCTGCCCTTTGTCACTGATTCTGTTGCTAACTTTTATGGACAGAATTTCTAGGCGTACCCAGGGTGTTGAGGGGGTGTAGTTTGGCGGACTCAGGATTGGGTCACTGTTTTTTTGTCCTGTTTGCTTCATCAGGCTCTGATCTTCAGCTCTCTCTGAATCGGTTCGCAGCTGAGTGTGAAGCGGCAGGGATGGGAATCAGCACCTCCAAATCCGAGACCATGGTCCTCAGCTGGAAAAGGGTGGAGTGCCCTCTCAGGGTTGGGAGCGAGATCCTGCCCCAAGTGGAGGAGTTCAAGTATCTCGGGGTCTTGTTCACGAGTGAGGGAAGAATGGAGCGTGAGATCGACAGGCGGATCAGTGCGGCGTCCGCAGTGATGCGGGCTCAACATCGGTCAGTTGTGGTGAAAAAGGAGCTGAGCCGTAAGGCAAAGCTCTCAATTTACCAGTCGATCTACGTTCCTACCCTCAGCTATGGTCATGAGCTATGGGTAATGACCGAAAGAACGAAATCGCAAATACAAGCGGCTAAAATGATAGTGTGAGAAGCTGAGTCATCTGGGAGGGGCTCAGAGTAAAGCTGCTGCTCCTCCACATCGAGAAGAGTCAGATGAGGTGGCTCGGGCATCTGATCAGGATGACTCCTGATCGCCTCCCTAACGAGGTGTTCCGGGCACGTTCAACTGGGAGAAGGCCCTGGGGAAGACCCAGGACACACTGGAGGGATTATGTCTCCCAGGTGGCCTGGGAACGCCTCGGGATTCCCCTGGAAGAGCTAGAAGAAGTGGCCGGGGAGAGGGAAGTCTGGGCATCTCTGCTCAAGCTGCTGCCCCAGCGACTCGACCTCTGATAAGCGGAAGAGGATGGATGGATGTCTTATAGTTAAGTAAAATAAAGCACACAGACAGAAATGTAAAAAGGAGTAACTTAATCAACTACTAAATAATAAAAAATGAGTACTTCTAAAGTCCATTAACCAGTGAGTAAGAGGAAATTTTATTTCCCTGGCTGGGGTCACTGTTTGAGCATTCCAAGATGCTAATTCCAAGATGCTATGTACAGCAGGGGGCCACATATAACAAAGGCAACTCCTGCTTTCATCTAGCAAACTTTTTTTTATAAAGATGACATCTTTACAATCTGGACTGCTAGTGAGAAGGACCTCCTCCATTTTCATAACAACTACAATTCTTTCCACCCCAACGTAAAGCTGAAGCTTAATTACTCAAAAACTGAAGTCTGCTTCCTTGACACCAACTGAAAAATAACACCCTTGTGACCTCTTTTTTTCACAAACCAACAGACTGATGGATATACATGAAAAGTGATAACTTCCCTCCAAATATAAGGCGATCCATTATTCTCAGCCAAGCAATACATTATATAATCTTATTTGCTCATACCCAACAGACCAGGATAAACAACTGCAGGAGCTTACACAAGATTTCATTAGACAAGGTTATACTCCAAAAGCAATGGAGAAGGTCATTTGTCTGCTAAATGATGAGCAACTTGAACGGGTGTCTGCATTGTACACTAATTAACATCCATGTACTTTTTAAACAGGAGCTTTTCTCAGCATGTTTCCTCAGATTTTTGATCACCCAGATAAAAAACACACAATTCGCAATAAATTATTAAAATATAAATAAGATTCCAGTTCCTTTGGCAAGTTCATTATCTAGAAAAAATTCTTACAAAATACAATTGATTTTTTCCAATCACCTAACTTCAGGATAGGGCAAAAAATGTTACCCGCTACTCAAGTCATCCACCTAAAAGTTCCAGCTCACAAGTTTGGTCCCTGATACATTAGAACCAATCCCATTACTATATAAATTGGTCCTGAGACTTTTTATTTAGCATTAACATTTCCATTTTCAAATTCACCCCTCCTTCACAATTCTTGCATGAAGCTGATATACTCGACTAAATATTCAGTTGTCAGATCCCCACCTCCCTGTCCCCATGCCAGCTCTTATGGTTGAATGTGAGCAAGAGTTTGAAAAGAGCTGGACATGGTCCAGAGGACTTTATTTGGTACCAGCAAAAGATATTCATGCACCTCAACTTCTGAGGAATTTTTATCAGAGCCATTCCAACAAACCAGATGGACATATCTACAGTCCACACCTTGGGTGAGGAGCATTGGGATGGTTGGGTTTAAGCTGAGATTCTGTGTGTTCTTTATTTTTTCTGTATATATTCATTTCATTGATTTGTTCTTTCCTTTTGAGTTTTTTTAAATTGTAAATTGCAATTCCATTCTTATTTAAATTTTATAACATTTTTGATTTTGTTAAAATATTTTTGCATCTTCTATTTGCTTTTTCATAATGCTGCTTTCTGAGGTCTCCAACACATGGTTGCTAGGGTCACTGACATCAAAATACCTTCCACTGTAAATATGGCAATGATTAGCTGGTTCAGCACCCCTAAGCAGATTGGTGGCTCTGAGGCTAGGGATCTGCACTGGCAATCGGAAGGTTGCCGGTTTGAATCCCGTAAATGCCAATAAGGACTCTGCTCTGTTGGGCCCTTGAGCAAAGCCCTTAACCTGAAATTGCTGAGCGCTTTGAGTAGTGAGAAAAGCGCTATATAAATGCAAAGAATTATTATTATTAAGTAGATAGAATACTGTCAAAAATTGTCATTAACAGCAAAAATCCTAGGAGACCATTGTCAGGTTTTGTTCAGGTTCTGTCTCTGCTTCATTTCCAGCCTACACCTTTGCCTATTCCCCTTAAAGCCTTGACTATTTAGCATCTCCCATTTGTTCCTGTGGGCTGCTTCAGCTTGTCCTAATAGATGTGGAAACAGACAAACATTTATTGTCACTGATGAGGTTTTTCCAAACTGTGAAATGTCATAGCTGTAGTTTTCACAGCATGAGCTTTAACCTTCGATCATTAGGATGTTATACTTACAAAGAAAGGTAATTTTTTTTATATATATATATATATGCATATTTTGATTAATAATGTAAGCAAGCTGGAGTAAATTCCTATCTACTTAATATTCTCATCTACAGAAGGTATTTTCCAGTTGACTGTTTAATCAGTCTGAAAATGTGTCTGCATAAAGTCTGTCTGGATGATAACTGTAAATACATAAGTTAGAACAAGCTGTGAGTACACAGAAAAAATGATATTGGAGGATAGAAATGAGAAGACAAAAATGAATCAAAAGAAAAATAAAGAATTGTTCTTTATGCATTGGTGAAACAGAAATAAAAATCAGGTTGTTAGGAATCCCACAATAGAGTCACAGTAAAACAAGAGTTGTTTGCAAAATTCTGGCACCTTTTTTTAAATGGTATATTTTATTGATTCTGTAAATGAAAAAGTGGTTAGCACAACCTCAGGAGAATAAGAACTTAAATATTACATATTTCTCAGCAAACCTTTATTTATAACTATATTTAAACTATAGGAAAACTGCTATTCACATTGTAATAAAGCATAAACCGTAGTATTATTATAACAGCCATAAAATGAAAAAAAAAACCAAATTTGAATTACTATCCCATATTTAAAATAGAACTTATTACAAAAGCAAAGAAAATAAACAGCCTGTTCTAGGTATACACTAGAAGTTCAAAGTATTGCTGCTAACTAGAGCCCTCAAATTGGAAATGCTTTGCTTAAAAAAAAAATTACTAAATGGCCAATATTAAAAGAAAGTAACATTTCTGGTCTTGGCTTAATATTAGTGGAATGTAAAGATCCAGTTTTAACAAATAGCAAGCATTAATTTATTAAAGAAATATAATTGTTTACAGTTAATAACTTAAGCCAAGATTTCCATCAAACATTCCCAAGTAACTGTATGTCAAATATTATAATCTGCATATTTTAAATGGATGGTTATTGTACATTGATGTGATTTTTTTAAAGTAGAAGACAGATATACCATTTTGACCCACACATGTGCTTTTAATTGACCTGGTAATCACAATTTTAACTAATTTAGGCTGGAATTCAGAGAATTGGATTGCATATAAGCATTTCATAGCTTGAGCAATCACTGAGCATCTCCTGCATTCATCTAAGAATGCTCTAATATTGTAGCCCTCTGCATTAAGAGTGGGATACATACAACCCAATGGCTAAGCCTCCACCGGTTTAATAGACAATGGAAACATTTTAAGTCAGGCATTTCAAATAAACCTCTCATTTAGGTGCTGGTAGTTGATACAAAAAACATTTCAAAACTATATTCAAAGATGTTTAGTCTTTGGAATGTCTTAATCTCCAAGTCAAATTTATTAGTAATCCTAAGGCAAAGACAGTAATGGAGTAACAGGGTTAACAATCATCTGTTATGAAAGAAGAAGAGAACACACACATACCATCTCTACCCCTCTCTGCAGAAAGTGACAGTTAGTAACCGCAGCGTTTATGCGGTCCTGGCCTGCCTAAAGTGTAGTGGTATTGCACTAAATTCACAGCTCCTCCAAATTCTCACCATAGGTACTTAAGATGATAATTCATGCATTATATTGCAAACTGCTATAAATAAAAAGAATAAAGGAAATGCGTAGTTGTAGTAGTTGTAGTAGTAGTAGTAGTAGTAGTGGTGGTGGAAATAGTTGTAGTTGTATTACCACGTGTAAAGAGTATAGTGAAGTTCTTGCTTGAACATAAAATGTTATTACACTTATCCCAAATGAACAATAATGAACCTTCAAAATTTCAAACTAAAAATACTGAAAAGGGAAAACCCACATGATGAAGACAATACAACAACAACAACATTTATTTATATAGCACGTCTTCATACAAATGATGTAGCACAAAGTGCTTTGAAAAATGAAGAAAGAAAACTTTATAAAAAATATAAAAATAAGATTAGGCAATACTAAGTAACAAAGAATTAAGTAAGGTTTGATGGCCAGGAGGACAGAAAAAACAAAAAAGAAAAACTCCAGAGGGCTGGAGAAAAAAAAAAACAAAATCTGCAGGGTTTCCAAGGCCACGAGACTGCACAGCCCCAACTGCCGAAATACAGCTGAAATATTTTGTCTTTAACCTTTTTCTTTTCAATATGAACATAACCTTTACCAATTTTATTCCATACAGAAAAGGAGAATAGGTAAAGGGTAAAACAAAGCATTATACAGCAATTACACAGGTAGATTACTAGAATAATTTTAAAGACTTCTGCTTCCCGTTCTTCTTAAATAGCAACAGAAAAAAATTGAATTACTACAAAATAGTTTTCTACACAACACAGGAGCCATAAAGACCGTAATATAACATAGTGTTTTCTTCTTTTTAATTACAAAAAAAAATATTTTATTTAAATTTCAGTATCATACTGTTAAATGAAATGACAAAATGTATCAAAATGAGTAGAAGTTCCACTAGGTATTGTGCATATTATGTTGTACAGTAAGCCCATGGTTCATGCCACTATTTAAAAAAAAATGCAAAAAAGTTACCTTACTAAATAATCAACTGAACACAGTTCTTTGAAAATGTTCTAATGCCTTCAGGATCATTTCCATTCATGTTTCCAGTCTTAATATTTTTAAAAATTGTCTTAATATTTCTCTCCATCAATAATCTCACATGCACAAAACTGAATTGCTTCCTATGGCATCTCAAGAACCTCAACTTCTCATTAAACTTTGATTTTTACATAATACTGTAAATTAATGCCCTCTGTGAAAAGCTTGATGTTTGAATCCAACATCTCTGCTAAAGTCAATACTTTATTCAGTTATTTCCATAACATCACTTCACCAAAGTCTGATGCCAACTCTGTAGATCAGCTACAGATACTGTATATATTCACTGTTTATTAGGTACACCTTGCCACTACCAGGTTGAAGCCCCTTTTTGCCTTCTGAACTGTCATAATTCTTCATAGCATTGATTCAAGAAGGTACTGGAAGCATTCCTCAGGGATTTTGGTCCATACTGATATGATAGCATCTCACAGTTGCTGCAGATTTGTTGGCTACACATCAATGATGTGAATCTATCATTCCTCCATATCCCTAAGGTGCACTGTTGGATTGAGATCTGGTGACTGTGGAGGCAGATTGAGTATAGTGAGCTCATTGTCATGTGCAAGAAACCAGTCTGTGATGATCTGAGCTTTGTGAAATGATGTGTTATCTTGTTGGATGTAGCCATCAGATGATGGGTACACTGCAGTCATAAATGAATGGACATGGTCAGTCTACTCAGGTAGACTGTGGAATTTAAAAGATGCTCAGTTGGTGCTAAGGGGCCCAAAGTGTGCCAAGGAAATGTCCCCCACACCATTACACCACCACCACCATCAGCCTGAACCGTTGATACAAGGCAGGATGGATCCGTGCTTTCATGTTGTTGATGGCAAATTCTGACCCTACCATATGAATGTTGCAGCAGAAATTGAGACTCATCAGACCAGGAAATGCTTTTTCAATATTCTGTTGTCCAATCTTGGTGAGCCCGTGCAAATTGCAACCTCATTTGCTGGTTCTTAGCTGACAGAAGTGGAACCTGGTGTGGTTTCCTGCTGCTGTGGCCCATCTGCTTCAAGGTTCGTTATGTTGTGCATTCAGAGATGCTCTTCTGCATACTTTGGTTGTAACGAGCAGTTATTTAAGTTACTGTTGCTTTTCTATCAGCTCTGACTAGTCTTGCAATTCTCCTCTGTCCTTTGCATCAACAAGGTATTTTCACCCAGAAAACTGCCACTCGCTGCACATTTTCCCTTTTTTGGACCATTCTCCGTAAACCCTAGAGATGGTTGTACATGAAAATCCCAGTAGATCAGCAGTTTCTGAATTACTCAGACCAGCCTGTCTGGCATCAACAACAATGCCACATTCAGAGTCACTTAAGTCACCTTTCTTCCTCATTCTAATGCTTGGTTTGAACTTCATCAGGTCGTCTTGGCAATGTCTACATGTCTAAATGCATTGAGTTGCTGCCATGTGATTGGCTGATTTGATATTTGCGTTAACAAGCAGTTGAGCAGGAGTACCTAATAAAGTGACTGGTGAGTGTACTTTGGCTCACATTTACCATTTTAGTGCTGGAACACTGCAATATACTTTTTACAAGTAGTATTAACAGGCTACCCAGCCTAAAATGTACACACATGGTAAATATCACATATTAATACCACATTTTGTCTTCATATTAGATGTCACATACAGTGTAAAAGGTAAATATCAAATGTAAATGTGGTTCCTAAAGATTAAATAACATGTACATGTAATTTGTTAAAATTAAATGGTATGTAGCAAGAGTATATGGCAAATGTAAATCTGTTAATTTAACTATTATTTATTACTTAGGGCAACACAGCGGTGCAGTGGTATGCATCTCTCAGCTCCAGGAATACTGAGCATTATCTTATAATCTGATGTCCTCCTACATCACACATTTTAGGTTGATTAGCATAGATAGAGCCTACATGAACGTGAGGGTCAATGTACCTTGTAATGGGGTATCATTTTATTCAGGGTTGGTTCTTTTCTTTCTCACAATCTTCTTCTTCCTCTTCATGTAACACCTTAATATTCTCTCCCTTACCACTCTGACTTACAATGAGCTGATCTGGAAAATGCTGCCTGTGTGGAGCGTGTGTACTCTTCTGATATCTGCAAGAGTATTTCTTTAGATATTCCTTTTTTCCCCCACAAAGTTGTGTAGGGTTGTCTCATTCACTAATCTAAATTGGCCTGGCAAGAACAGAGATGGATGTGCCTGAATGTGCCCTGTGATGGACTTGCAACCTGTTGCCCTGCAGTGACAAAAACATGGACTAAGTGAGTTAGAAAACTGAAGGATGTGTTTATCAAATGGAATGATATGATACGCTCCAGAATTGGATTAGGTGATCTGAAAACTTTGTTTAATTTGGTTCAAAATTCTTTGTTTTACTGAAACAAAATCCACAAGTTATTTGCTATGAAGCCAAATGTTTAAGTTATGCAAATCTTAAAATAAATAACAGAAATGGAAAATATAATGAGTCACTGCTAAACAACTGTATTGAAATTAGTACAGTATTTTGATCTTCCACTCATGGCATTAATTTTTACACCTGCCTATTCCAATGATACATAGCAAGGTTGTGGAACTCAGAAACCAATACTGGGAGCAGTCTGTGCAAAGCAGGAGGCAGTCCTGGATGGGGAGTCTGCCCAGCACAGTTCACCCCCATATGCAGAGCTACTCACACCTACCAATTAACATGTATAACTTTGTTTGTAGACCTAATACTAAAATAAAAAACCTACTGCTTATGGCTGAAGGCAGACTGATTGCACAGGAATAGGCAAAAAAGGAGGAGGAGATGATTAAAAAACTGTAATTAAGATACCATGAGTGGAAGAGAGATGAAAAACAAGACAAGTGCAGGCGGAGAACAACCACAGTACATTTTCAGCATGGCAGCAAGGGGGAATACATAAATAATGTTCATTGTGTCAATGGTAGTTCTCTCAGATGAGAAGAGAACAACATGTGAGACAGCAAAACAGTTCATTAAACATTCTATAATTCATCAAAAAGTGGTGACTTTTTTACTCTTTTCCTCATTCCTGTACCTTACACACCAAAAAAAGAAGAAATTAATTAAAATATTCTGTACATCCTCCTATTATCCCATTTTGGACAATTTTAAATGAGAGATGTGCTCCATATGTAATTTTGAGTTGAATAATTCTATGCTTTGCGCATATGGAGCTCAAGTGAATCCTGTGCATTGCTTCTTTCCACTCCTTGTCTGAGATGTTGAGTGAGAGATCATTTTCCCACTATACTCTGGGATCTTTCAAAGGGAGGGACTTTAAAATGGTTTTATATATTATGGAAATGCTGTCTGAGTGTTCAAGACTGATCAATAGTTTTCCCAGAATAGAGGTAGGTGGGAGGTGAGGGAAATTGGACAGGTTTTGTTTTAACAAAGTTTCTAATTTGAAGGCAGCGAAAGAAATGTATTGCTGGAAAGTTAAATTTGGAGTGTAATTGTTCATAGGATGAGAAGACATTGTCTATGTACAGATCTCTAAGTGATTTAATCCTGAATATTTTCCATACATTAAAAACTGCATACGTTTGAGTTCAATGGAAAAAGGTGGTTCTCGTACAAAGGTGCCACAGATAAAAGCTTTACTGTTTGCAGTTTTGGTTACTACGCTACAAAAAAGAAATAGCAGCATTTGAACCTGTGTAATGAGAGAATCCAATGGTAATCCCGGGTCTTAAGGTCAGGTCAGGTTGGGAAGCATGCACTGGTACAGCATATGATGAAACAGTTTTGGATCCCGGTTGGCAACCCCCCCAGGTAGAGACACGGTCCAGTACCATACCCCCTTAAATGACCATCTATCTGCTGCAGTCAGGTGTTGAGTGGGCATCTCCTTGTCCTGGACCAGCCACTTGTGTCCTCAGAAATGAGAATCCTGTGAGCCAGATCACCCTCGGGGAATCGTGTCATGTGGCTGTAATGCCGTTACTGGACACTCCCTCACAATGCAGGTAATGTGCCTCATTCAGGACACCGTGAGCAACTGCTTGTTCAACACAAAGTCAAACCACCGATACCCAAAGATTCTCCAAAGAGACCCGAAGGAATCCAGTCTTCATCTCAGGTCACTGGATAGCGTTGATGTCTCTCAACCATACAGCAAAACAGGAAGCACTAAGACTCTAAAGACTTAGACCTTTGTCCTTTTGCAAAGATTTTGGGAGCGCCACACACTCATTTTTAGCGATCTTCTGACCCCCTCCCCCATGCTCTCCCAACCAGTCTACTGACTTCATAGGAAGAGTCACCAGAGACATGAATGTTGCTGCCAAGGTAAGTAATCCTCTCGACGAGGTCGATACTCTCTCTGCAAACAGACACACAGCTGATGGATGTGCCCAAGAGGTCTTTAAGTGCCTGGATCTTGATTTTTATCCAGGACACTCGCAAGCCCAGGCACTCGGACTACTTGCTCAGTCCCTCAAGAACTCTGATCAGAACCGCCATTGATTCCACAAAGATCACAGCATCGTCAGTAATGTCAAGATCAGTGTATCTCTCTTCATCAACAGATGCCCCACAGCCGCTGGACCCCATGACCCTGCCCAACACCCAGTCCATGCAAGCAGTGAACAGGACTTAAGGACATGTCATATTCTGACAGACTCAGAGAATTAACCTGTTTAGTCTCGAGCAGAGCAGACTACATGGGGCCCTAATTTCCAAAGAAATTGTCAAAGTAGATCCATCAGAATTATTTTAGCTTAAGTGTGAACCACGTAGGACACCAGAAGAAATTAAAGGGAAGTGTATTTAACTCTGCAGTCAGGGAGCAGTTGTTTATGCAAAAAATTTTGTGGGAATTAGAAACATACTACTGAAGTATGTAGTTGAAGCAGAAACCTGGACAACCTTTAACAGCCTTCATGGACTGAATGGTCCCCTCTGCTTTGTCAAATTTCCAGTGTTCTTATGTTTTATGATTGTTTTCTATCCTTGAAATCTTAGCTTTCATAACTCGGAAACTACTCAGAAACCATAGATGCAAAGTTCTCACTGCATTTCAGTCTAATTCTCTTGTATTCTCAAATAAATAATCCCACTTTTAAAATCTTCCCTACAAAAACATACAGAAAAATGTGATGTAACAAGCCATTTTTTTATTTGCAAATTACTTGTGAAGTAGCATTTCAGTCCTACATGGAAACTGTCCATCATGTTTTGGAATATCTGGTCAATAGGTTGACATGGCAGAAATGATGCATTGTCTATGTATAAAGAGATCAAGAATTATAAGGTGGAATACAAAAGGTCTGCTCAGCATGATTTCATATTTGTAGAGTTTGTAATGTACATTGGAGCAATGAGAGAAAAGAGACTGTTGTGTGTTTTTAAAAATACAACTGCAAGGACATAAAGCCACCTTTCTGTCCATATGCAAAAAAAAAAAAAAAATGGAAGCCCACTGTGACACCAAGTATAAAATGGCTTATTTCAATAGAGGTTCACTTTTCGGTGTGTCAGAATTTGTACATATATACGACTTTTGTTAAGTACTGAAAAAGCCTCTTTAACTAAGCAGAGTGGTGTCTTTGACCATTAAATTGTTTCCCCCTTATGATTAATGGTGTCTGCTTAGCTATACTACATAATGGGCCAAATTTTATGGAAGGAAAAAAATTACTCTCAATTCACAGCAAAACTTTATTTACCTTAGCAGTGATGTCCTCAAACAGTCTAGGTGTTGTGCTGCCTGAGTAGTGTGACACCTTGGAAAGATACTTGGCAACATTCTGAATATTCCTGTAACCTACATTTACCCGATTATTTGTGTTGTGCTTTTCTTCCTGTCAGGGCTGGTGTCCTCCCTTTCCTTTATGTTACTTGTCTCTGGATATAAAGAGAGACATTTCAACTCCAGTAACATTAATGCCATTGGCTATTCACAGGCACAAATGAAACACTACTCGGACTGCTTTTTCCTACTTACCTTGCAGTCATTTAGAGTTAATTACTTGTATAACAGAATCTCTTAACTTTCTTTGCTAATTTTTTTACCTACAAAGTACATCAGGATTTTATTGTTTTATCAAACTGGAAAATCACTGTGTAAACAAATATTTCATAACTGTAAGCTCAGACACAAAGGACTGAAAATTATAGCAGGGCGGTGGTAGTGGAAGCAGAGGGTATGAATGGAGTGAGTATTTTGACCAGCCTTCCACCTGACACCATTTTCACCTCCGCCTCCTC
Source organism: Polypterus bichir lapradei (assembly GCA_026402145.1). Taxonomy (NCBI): domain Eukaryota; kingdom Metazoa; phylum Chordata; class Cladistia; order Polypteriformes; family Polypteridae; genus Polypterus; species Polypterus bichir. The sequence goes on along the minus strand of JANRMT010027041.1, from coordinate 123,735,127 downwards.
CTCCTCCTTCTTTTCATAACAACAACTGTTTTTGAAATGCAGCTAAGGCCTGAGTATTTTTCACCCATCCATTTATTGAGCTTACTTATGCGGCTTTAAGTTCAGATGAGTAAAGACCTACAGAAGCAGCAATGGTCCCCTAGACAGAAATCAAGGCAGGATGGACATACCAGTGAGCACACTCAAAAATACTGTCAAATGGCATGTACTCTAGATTGAAACCAGGAAACACATTTTCTTGTAAAGAGTTGTGGGAATGTGGAACAAATGTGTAGGTGAAGCAGAGACCTTGTCAACCTTTAAAAAAGAATCTGGAGGAAATACTGGGACAACTTAGCTGTTAGCAAATCAAAGGAGTTTGATGGAATGAATGGTCTCCACTCACTTGTCAAAGTACTCACGTTTTTAGGTTTGCTACTTTTAAGCTGACAATTAATTCTAATATGCTGTACATCATTATACAAAAAAAAAAATTAGAAACATACAGGGTGCATCACAAAGAGCAAGAGCCTATCCGGGCGTCATTTACAGTAGGTCTAAAATAGGAATCAGCCCTGGACAGGCTGCTTATCGATTACTGGGCACACTTTTACAACATTACACATACGGGGTAAATTCAAAATCACCACCAAATCTGTAAGGTATGTTATAACATACAAAACATTGGAAAGACGCATTGTGAGAATCCTAAGTGGCTTTATTTTACACTCATTCATGTGATAACAAACAAACCATTTGTTTAATATTACCTTTCAACACGATTCTCTACAGATACATACAATCACAAACTTTTCACAAAGTGCTTCTTTAATATAAAAGAAACCTTTCAGTATCTAAAACACAGAAGCTTTATGCCCATGCAGCTGATTGCTATCAGTTATACAGTAGTGACGACAGGAATGAAAACAATGACTACAGAATGATTTATGACTAACATCCTCCTTAAAACAAGTCATGTGCGCAAATTAGAAAACAATGTATAAATAATTGATATGTCAAAAGTTTAAAAATTGTACATTTTACAAAAGTGACAAAATTGCCAGTGCTTTCCATGTAAAAATATTTACTTTTGTGTTTTTTGGAAGGTTTGATATACTCAGAAAGAATAAAAACAGTTTATATCTGCTGTTTATGCCATTTTCTAAAATTATATCGTTTGCTATTTTCGGTATTACTTTCTTAGTTACATCCATGGAGAATACTGGCATGTTGTGGCTTTGCAAAAATAAAAGGCAAATAAACTAGTGTTCATTTTCCATCAAATTACTAACTACTCTGAACAGTCACTTTGTTCATTTTGCAGATAAAAGAACAGGAGAAGAGGAATCAAGTTCACAATTGTTGCATATGAAACTCTCAGCTTTAGCACATACAGCCATTTTGTCCTATTAAGTAACGTAACATGGCTATAATATGTGACCACACCTAAAGTGCAGCCTGTACTCACGGTGTTTGAGTGCTTTAAGAAAAGACTGATGCCATTTCATTTCTTTGATTTCCATGCTGCCATTTCAACATCATTTTAATAGGAAGTGTGTGCTCTTGCTTATAGTGCAGTCGATATGGCTGACAATAAAAAGGTAAGATCTGGTACAGCCCAGTGGGTGTCATCGAGCCATCTGGGGTACTTTAAGATCAAGAAGTAACACTGATTTGAGTATAATACACTTTACATGTCTGTGATTTCTTTTGCTGATAAACATTATTATAATCAAATTCAACAACTACAGTACTTTGACAGTCAGTAACTCACTATCATGTAAGAAAACTAAACAAAGCTGCTCAAACATAAGATGGTTAGCAGAAGGTAAATAAGGTCCTCAGTCATTACTGCAGTCTCATAAGAGATGGTAAATCTCGACCTGGAAGTGAAATCTATGAATGACCTCCATACTGTTCTAGTTGCTTCCACTATTCAAAACTATCTGTGACCTCCCTGACAAGACTAATTATGGTTCTGGTGTTTAAAAGTTACACAGTTGTATGTAGATTTATTTAGATTTTTTTACTAAAAGCAAATGCATGTGGGTGATTTGTTATAATAGATAAATAATTGTGGGTATGCAGTGTAGTGCAAGCTAATCCTGTTTAGGAAATAATTAATAAGCTGCAGCAACAGGTCCCTTGCAGAGCAGTGTATGCCCAGCCTAAGGGAAGTGATATCATCAAAAGAAATTAATTAATTGGCCATCTACCAGCCCATAAACAGCCAGACCACACACTGATCATTTGTGTCACAGTAACGGGAGAGACCAGTGGTTTCAGTGTCTAAAAATATGAGAGAGACACACACACTTACATAAAATGAAATAGCTAATGAACTCAGCCTCTGAAGACGTCACCATCCACTGCTGTACAACAGTCAGATTTACGCAATTTACAGAAACGATGAACTTGACTCACCACTTTCACAATTTAAGGAAGAGGTGTCATTCTCAAAGAAGAGGCATTGAGAGGGAAGACGCTGTATACAGCCCTGGCACAGATGGAAGGGGAAATCCATGAATCTGATGAAATCCTTTCGCCCATCATTTTTGTTCTCTTAGATCAGACCACAGGCAAGTGGCACATGTGTGAGCAGACACTATTAGAATTTCTTGGTGCCAAGTAAAGATCAGTGAGATATATTATGAGTTTCTAATTTGTCCGTAAATTAACAGACAAGACTTTCAATACTTATTTATTTTTTCATTAATACTGTTATTAAAAAAGCACTTGTCCACATACTGGGACCACTGTCAGAAATGTGTTTTAAAATATTTCTTTGAAAGGGTAAAGATTTCTTTAACTTTTTGCCAAAAATGAATCACGTTACAAAAGCATGGATAACGTTTTTGAAATGTTAACCTGGGTCAGTTAAAAGCAGCAACTTCAGTTTAAGGAATGAAGTCTCCATCTGGTCCTGACACACTGTGTGAACTGGTCAACTAAACTACAGAGCTCATGACAACAGAAGACAGCCTGCTTCTGCAGTGTGAAAGAAGAACAGGAACATGCTAGCACCGTTTACGGGTAGGAATGTTAATATGCATGGATGGTCTTATTCAGTAATCACCTTAATGTTTGTTTTTATGAGAAAAAAATTGCTCATATGAACATTTCTGTAAAACAAATTACTGCTGATACACAGAATTACATTGATTATTTCAATTAGGTGAAGAAAATATTAAGACTTTTTCATTTTTTATTAACTGTAGGCTTCACTTCTGTTATGAATCATGGCAAAAGAAATTCAATAACTTTGTCATTTTCATACATAGTTGAAGTGTTAATTTAAAACTGGTAATGTTGTGCAAGTGTAAAAAGTTTCTTAAGTATTTGTCAGGTGTTATTTTCAGCTATTCAGGAACAAGTAATGGCAGAATAACTGTTAATAAAAACAATGGAAGATTTCAATGGAAACTTCTGCTATTGAGAATAGCAGTAGTGTTGGCTATGCTGCCAAACACTGAATTGCACTTTACAGTAGGCAACAGTGGCACAGGAACAAAAAGACCTCCAGTATGGACACACCTAGGCAGGCTGAGTTCAATCTGAATATACCAGGGGAGTTTACATTATTGTTTAGCAATTATTTTACAACAATGGAGTCCTGTTATGACAGGGTTTAGAAAACAGATCCTTTCTAAGGAATTCCATTATTTTTTTATTCGGTTAGAATATGAAAAAACGAAAATGGAAAAACATTTTTCTTTGTTTTATGGTTTACCATATATGACTAAAGGAATTTTTTTTAACTGATTTATCTTTAAACTGGCTAATTTCATGGGAAAAACAAAAATGGCTCAGGTAAAGTCTTGTGCTGCTACTGTTGACTTTAATGAGTTCTGTGAAGAGACATGAGGCTGTAATAGTAGTGAAATATTAAGAATAAAACTCTGACCCACTTAACACCATTTAACAAATTTCTGAAAATCTAATAAAAAAATTCTCTACCATTTAACCAAAAAAAAAAAAAAGATGTCAAAAGACTTTTTTACTAATAGCTTTTTGGAACTGCCTTTTTTCTTTATTGCCGCAATAAACACTTAATATAATCAAAAGCCATAGGACAACTTATGTTTTTGAAGGATCAAACGTATTGGCATGACGTTTTGAAACTTATTTTTAAGCAGAATTTTAAGAGAAGCATATCACATGTAGTATCCATCTAATGGATTACGGTATTTTAAAGATTCCATGATTTAAAATTTGTTTTACCCTGCACTACATATTCTTTTGCTTTTTAATGGTGCTTTGAAACCTTACACAGCAGCCAAGACAGAATCAAAAAGAAAACAAGAAAATTCTTGGGGCTGTTCTGCATGTACAACACAGACAATGAAATCACCTCTAGAAGGTACTAAACTTTAAAATGGGAGACTAGTAGATTCCCATTATTTCTTTAAGTAGTTCTTTGTTACATATTATAAATTATTTGAAATTAGTTAGATCAGATAATTTTAAAAGAAGAAACTTAATTACTTATAATAAATAACTAAGTGCATTTTATAGTCTTGCTTATTATTCTTTTTCACACACTACATCAGCAGGCATTCTTTCAAACACACACATTTTCAAATCTGTCCCTATGTTTCTAGCTCTAGATTTCCAATGCAGTTTCAGAGTGAAATGCCATTGTTTGCCTGTGTAACAGTATACCATTAGAGTTGAAGATATTCTAAGCACCTTTCAATAAAAAAAAAATCAGTGCAGTGTTCTTTGCTTGCCCCTCATCTGTTTGTACAAGACACAATATTTTTAGTGCTGCAGCATGGTGAAGGTGTTTTCTTGAACTCTTGCTGCTTTATTTGGTCCAGAGTTGGGAAGCCATGATTACCAAATTCCACTGGATCTGCCACCTGGAGGAGCCAGGATCCTAGCAGAAGACCTCTTTGGGACATGGTCATCCACCTGGGCACCTGTGGCACACAAAGAACCAATAACATTTGATAGTATGAAGTCAAATAAAGGCCATTAATGAAACCTTCTTTTTCATCTTCATGTATTCACTCATTTCTTTAAAGCTGGTTGCTAAAATTATATGTCTTTAGGATATTAAGAAAAATAAAAACCTCAGGAGAAAAACACAGGCAAAGCTCCATACAGACAGAGACTGGGATGAGATCTGAACCCAGAATTATGGGTACTGCCATATACACATATATACAGTGTATACACACACACACACGTATATGTATATATATATATATATATACTGTATATGTATATATAGAGGTATAAAAATCCACTAGTTAGTTCCATTACAGAGTTTTTAAAATACAAAACTAAAAACAAATTGTAATATACACTATAACAACATGCACTGTAGCATAATATAGGCTGTAAAGTACCGTTTTAGTTTGTTTGAAGCTTTTAAGATAGCAGATAATGGCAGCCCATTATATACTATAACATTTGTAACATGATATATAAATCATTTACATTTTGTATTTAAGTCTTTAAAAAAAGTAACAAAGTTCTTAGTTCTATTTTAGCTAAACTGCTTATTTTATAAACATTTCACAACTAGTAATGGCCACTTCAGGTTCTCTTACCAGATAAACTAAAAGTAGATTCATGAAGATCCCTCATGCCACCGTGTCTTGTCACTGGTCTAGTGGGGGTGTCAGCATCTGTTGGTCCAGATTCCTTTTTTCCAGAGTTATGCACTACTGCCACATCACCCACATATGGATTGCGGTCGACACCCTTTAGGGACTGGCGCTACAACAGTAGGAAGTAGGAGGACACTTTGTTATTAGGAGAATAGACATGCAGGTTTGGAACAGTGACTGGTTGTTGTACACAGAAATTTGTCTGCCTAGATCCAGTTGTCTTTGTCAACATCACAACAAACTACACACGTTAAGGAAGACTGGAAAAATTGCAAGACAAATTTAATTGATAGATAAAAAATTTAGGGGTCAGGTAATCTTGATAGTTTTGTTTGTGCTACACACTCCTCTAGATAAGATTAAATAGATTTACAACACTGTTTAAGTCTTGACATAGTATACATGGACTCAAGGGCACTTTTTGGAACAGATGGCACTTGTACAACCTGTCGGAAGCAATCCTAGATCTACCTAGAGGTATCCTATTTGAGCTCCCTCTGGCAGCCCCAAATGTTTCCACATCTTTAAGTCCCTATTCCCATGTTAAAGGTCAGGTTGGCAGGGTCACTCCCAGACTGACTGCCTAACATAATACTGTAGGAGGCAGTATCAAGTCTGCCCTGCTTTTTGTAATGTCCGCCATTCTAGTAGTTCAGCAGCTCCCAAAGTCAGTGGCAGCTGGTGAAAAAGATTTCAGTGGGGGTGCAGTTTTTGGGGGGATAAACTGAAGTAGCACTTATCTATTATATAGTTCCTTTCACATCTATTTATTACATAGTGTCTTTCATATCTATCTGTCTATTTGTTCATTCCACATGCTTATCATTGTGTCAATGCATGTCATGGCCTGTCTAGACCCATAGGACAAATCCAGGCTAAAATATATTATACCCTTTCCACGATGCTGTCCAGTCTGATGCCAGATTTCCCATTTCTACTGTGCTCCAAAACTTCAGTCTGTGACATCCATAGTCCCTTTGTTCTTCACATACAGTAACTTGCCCTATAGATGTGCAAAGGAACAGGTGCATCTGCTAGCCAAACGTCATACTACACCTGTCTCTAAATTGTCCAGTCCCCTACCAACTTGCCCAGTTCCCTATACCAAACCCCACACCATAATTTCCACACCCCCAACTCCATAAGCTTCCAATAACTTGCACTTTCTTCTGTCCTACAACACATCCATAGCATGGGCCCAATCCAAATCTTATTCTGCCTCTGCTAATAAAGTGCTCAGTCCTTAGCCATTTCCACTGTATTCCATACATCCATATTATGCAATCACTAGTCCTCTGATTTTTCCCAAGACTTGAATCACAGTGTATCATTTACCACACCAACAAAGTCATTCACACCCTAATTTTATTCTACACTTGCTGCCAGTCTGCCCAGTCCTATGCAAGTTTGCCAGGCTTGCCTGACCTGGGCACAAATTCACATTGTAAGATCCACAGACCCCCACATATTAAAATATAACTTGACCCCCAAGCTGTCTTGTACTACACCCACAGGAAAACTACTACCTAAATCTTATTCTGCCTTTATAATCAGGATACCTATATTTCCTTTAACACCCTTGAGGCCTAAAAATTTCTCAGTTCCTTTCTTATTAAATTGAATCATTTCACCAAGCCTACCCAAAAATTTTATCCTCATACTATTCTCTAGATGAGTGTTTCCCAACCTTTTTTCCTGTAGTGGTATACTTTTTTTAACCAAAATCCTCCCAAGGCACACACCTGCTCAACTGCCCGAAGGGTTGGGACTACCGGAAAAGCTGGTAAAAAAGAGCTCCGAGATCAGCGTTCACAGACACGGCACTTAGTGAACAGTTTGGTGGCATCTCCAAGCTGCTTCGCCCCCTTTGCCTACCCCTCTCTGCTACAGAGGCAACTCGAATCCACACTATCCACTGGCCCTGAGAGGCTCACTGGCAACCACACACCCAGGTCAGATGGCCTCTAGCAGCTTGGAGACGCGTCTGCTGCAAAATGATCATGGAGCTACTAACACTAATTCGCTGCCAATAAATGTGGGAGTGTCTGGGGCGCATACAGCTCCAGAAAAATCTGAAGAGAACCAACGAAAGGGCAGCCTCAGGTCACCTACTTGCCAAACGATCAAGGACTTACAGTGGGTACGGAAAGTATTCAGACCCCCTTCAACTTTTCACTCTTTGTTATATTGCAGCCATTTGCTAAAATCATTTAAATTAATTTTTTTCCTCATTAATGTACACACAGCACCCCATATTGACAGACAAAAAAAAGAATTTTTGAAATTGTTGCAGATTTATTGAAAAAGAAAAACTGAAATATCACATGGTCCTAAGTATTCAGACCCTTTGCTGTGACACTCATATATTTATATTTGTGTGGAGTTTACATGATCATCCTTGAGATCACCTTCATTTGAGTCCAGCTGTGTTTGATTATACTGATTGGACTTGATTAGGAAAGCCACACACCTGTCTATATAAGACCTTACAGCTCACAATGCATGTCAGAGCAAATAACAATCATGAGGTCAAAGGAACTGCCTGAAGAGCTCAGAATTGTGGTAAGGCACAGATCTGGCCAAGGTTACAAAAAATTTCTGCTGCACTTAAGGTTCCCAAGAGCACAGTGGCCTCCATAATCCTTAAATGGAAGACGTTTGGGACGACCAGAACCCTTCCTAGAGCTGGCCGTCTGGCCAAGCTGAGCTACCGGGGGAGAAGAGGCTTGGTGAGAGAGGTAAAGAAGAACCCAAAGATCACTTTGGCTGAGATCCAGAGATGCAGTCAGGAGATGGGAGAAAGTTGTAGAAAGTCAACCATCATTGCAGTCCTCCACCAGTCAGGGCTTTATGGCCTGTCGGAAGCCTCTCCTCAGTGCAAGACACATGACAGCCCGCATGGAGTTTGCTAAAAGACACCTGAAGATTCTCTGGTCTGATGAGACCAAGATAGAACTTTTTGGCCTTAATTCTAAGCGGTATGTGTGGAGACAACCAGGCACTGCTCATCACTTGTCCAATACAGTCCCCACAGTGAAGCATGGTGGTGGCAGCATCATGCTGTGGGGGTGTTTTTCAGCTGCAGGGAGAGGACGACTTGTTGCAATCGATGGAAAGATGAATGCAGCCAAGTACAGGGATATCCTGGACAAAAACCTTCTCTAGAGTGCTAAGGACCTCAGACTGGGCCGAAGGTTTACCTTCCAACAAGACAATGACCCTAAGCACACAGCTAAAATAACGAAGTAGTGGCTTCACAACAACTCTGTGACTGTTCTTGAATGGCCCAGCCAGAGCCCTGACTTAAACCCAATTGAGCATCTCTGGAGAGACCTAAAAATGGCTGTCCACCAATGTTTACCATCCAACCTGACAGAACTGGAGAGGATCTGCAAGGAGGAATGGCAGAGGATCCCCAAATCCAGGTGTGAAAAACTTGTTGCATCTTTCCCAAGAAGACTCATGGCTGTATTAGCTCAAAAGGGTGCTTCTACTAAATACTGAGCAAAGGGTCTGAATACTTAGGACCATGTGATATTTCAGTTTTTCTTTTTTAATAAATCTGCAACAATTTCAAAAATTATTTTTTTTGTCTGTCAATATGGGGTGCTGTGTGTACATTAATGAGGAAAAAAATTAATTGAAATGATTTTAGCAAATGGCTGCAATATAACAAAGAGTGAAAAATTGAAAGGGGGTCTGAATACTTTCCGTACCCACTGTACATACACAGTCATTTGGGTGGCTGGGTATTCATACAGAAATTAAAGAAATACAAGTCAGAACCATTTTTTAATTGATGTTGACAGGCACTGACACTAAGCATGTTGTGCAAATAAACACATTTCCTGATCATTTTGAATTGCCTAATTAATTTAAGTAGAGTTTTTAAAATAGTTGGAGGGGCAGAAGTGCTCCAGCACCCTGCCTTACAATCCACCTTTGTGGAAAGTGCAAGCAGCAGAAAAGTTAATGCAGAAAATGTGGAGTTGGCATCATTAATGCTTCTTGCAAACAGGAGTGCAGTTTTCTTAATGAAAGACTTGCAATTTCTCTTTCTATCTATTTGTTTAATTGAGAAGCTAAAGTTAGGAAAAAAACTACCATGATTGCTAAACTTTGGCAGATACTGAAAGTTGCATGCAGGCTTTGGTACTCCGTTAAAGTTGCCACAGATGCCTACCATTGAAAACTCATTGGTCTGTACATAATTATAAGAATCAGTAAATTATTAGGTCAAATACAGAAAGGACTGGCCTTTGTTTAAGGTGCAGATTACTTTTCAAAACATCTAGTGCTGAAACCTTTATATCACTAATGATTAGATCCATGATCTTCAGCCACCCACCTTAAGGAAAAGCTGTGAACAGCATTATTCTGTCAACTGACACATGCTGCATGAACACTAAAAATGGAAATTGTGCCAATTGGAAAGGTTACAGATGATCCTGTGATGAATCCTGGTTTATACACATGCAGATTCATTTAGCTCCGTTTCTGGATTTGTTTTGAGTTTTTGAAGACATTCATTTTTTTCATTTTTCTAGTGGTGATGTCACGATGGTGCCATTTTGAGTTACTTTTTTCTGAAGGCACCTGCAGTTTTTTTTTTTTTTGTTATACCTGCTTCCATGCTGTGTATAGCGGTAACAAACACTGCTATCCATGTGATCAAGCATCTGTGTGACAAGTGACATCATTGTTTCAGTTTATATAAGATGGTCATGTATATGTCCTGCTTGTTAAAGTGTAGTATAAATTTGTATAAAGAAAAAAAGTAGAAACAATGACATCTCTGTATTTAGTTAGGGGCAAGCAAAGCAAGCCAGAGGATTGTAATATTTATTTTTGACTACAATTTCTGTTCTATATTCTGGTTTCAGTGCACGGTTTAAACTATTTATTTTGTTCTGACCTTAGCATGCATTCTGTATATTCTGTTTTTTCTCCTTAGTTTTAATTCTTAAACATTTAATAATAGTAAAATGAACACCAGCAACTACCTGGGTATTGACAACTGACATCAATGATAGCTGATGCCCTGTATATAGCTGATGTTCATCCTAAAGTTCCATAATGAAGTGATTAATAATTACATGCTCTTTTAAATGATCACTACAGTTTAGACACAATGCTGCAAAATGAATTTTAAATAATTTTTATGTGTGAAATGCAATTCCACCTACCAGCAAAACTCTTTTTTGTTTAAGATAATAACAATTGTAGAAAATACCAAAAGACTGGGAAAACAAGCATTAACAGTCAGAACATATGGTATTAACAGCACATTTTGAGTTTGCATTCGTTATTGCATAAAGTTATTTATAGTTGCTAATGTACCTTTTCTCGCTGAACCATCTTCTTGTAAAGGAAATCAGGAAAAGTTCTCAGTGGATAGAATTTTCCTGTGCCTTCTGCACACATAAACACTCCATTCTCATAGACCACTCTGCCTCGACTGATAGTTACCAGGGGCACTCCATGGCTACGAAGATTTTCATACAGATTAATGTCTCCACCTTGGACCTGGGTGCTAGCAGAAATTGTTCTGAAAAAAAAAATAGGTAATTAATGTTGCAATTGGTCTATTTTGAAGAAAAATCCTTGAAAAAATGGCACATTTTCTATTTGTGTGAGCTGAAGCATTGGTTTTCAAAATCAGTCCTGTGGACCCCATGTGGCTGCACGTCTCTGTTCCAACCAACTTCAGTTTTTAATGGAACTACCAGCCTAATTAAGCAAGCTGTTATTTCCCAGTTTCTGTGTTTTGGAGTCAGGGTAAAATTATAAAACTAAGTCTAACGGACCAAGCATTTATGTATGTTACATAGAGATAATTTTGTGCTTTTCTAATTTGGTTTTCAGATTTTCATCATCATAATTTTTATTCTGCTTTAAGTGTTCTGGTTATTTAATCCATTATATACTAACAAGACAATTAGTGGATCTGATGCTGAAGTAGTTACCAACTTTTAACATTCATTGCCATTTGCCTGGGAATCTGCTTTGATCATTTTTAATTGTCATTATTAGAATACAATTATGGGAATAAATTACAAAGAAAAAGGCAAATTAAAAGGAAAAGCACTTAAAGCTATAACAGAAATAAAAATATGTATAAATGTTTATAAATGTAAAAATTATACAGCTGTACTTTTCTGAATAAGAAATTAAAAAAGATCAAGTAATTACACATAAATGAGATTAATTCAAGGTAAAAATGACTCACTAATTGTGAAACTGCTAGGAACAAAGACCAGCTGCTGCATGGACTGAGTGTGAAAACCACTGAACTAAAGTAACCATTACTTATGGCAACCATCTATCTATCTATCTATCTATAGATACAAAATACTAAGGTTTGTCTGTCATGCAAAAACATACACACCTCTGGCCCTTGATTCTTGATCTTAGTTTCAATTAACACCTCGTGCCATGACATGTGCAACACAACCCATGAATTTGACTTCAATTTTGGCTTCAACTCCTTCTCACAACAAATGGAGATTGTGTTGTGTTTCTCATGGCGTGAGGAGTCGAAGAAGCATAGCTATGCACCCTGCCAGTCAATCACACCGCATGTCTGGCACAAGAAAAGGCATGACAATAGAAGGAAATTACAGTAAGTTCAGTGGAGTTACCAGGGGTTCTGTATTTCATTAGAGGCACATGCCCCACCTAATCCGACAAGCATTCCCAAGCCATAGCTGACAGGACGACTCATGAATTATACATATAGGCCATGACAGCCCTGAAATTGAGCTTTGATTCCTTCTCATGGTAAGCTGAGACATGGCCCAATGCCTTGGCTAACAGGAAATGCATGGCTACACACACTGCTGATAGAAAAAGAACAGCGGTACACACCATAAAACATAAATGGCACAAGAATATTTGCTGAGCATTTACACCACATGTCTGGCACGAAAACAGACACAGCAACAGAAGTACATTACAGTAGCCTCAGCAGAGTGCCCTGGGGTGCTGTGCGTCATGAGAGGTTCATAACCCACCTGAATTCACGTGCATTCCATAACATAACTGACAGGAAAAAAATGCAGTACCAGCTGCTGATGGTGACCTGCATTGCCCAGGCCAGCTAGTAGTGTTTATCACACTCAAAAGCTACACACTCTGAAACAGAAACAAAGTTCTGGACACTGTAAGATCACAAGATATGTCATGATATGCACAACGCAGCCCATGAACTAGATGTACACATGACGACGGCCTGAAATTGGCCCTCGATTTCTTCTCACAGCAGAACGGGAAAATTACAGTGGTGTGCGAGGATCTCCTTCCAACTATGGATCAGGGCATCAATGAGTTCCTGAACAGTCTCCGTCACTACTTGGCAGCGTCAGCCCCCCAGACCATCACTGACCTACCGCCAGAACAGTGATGTTGGATTGATGTTGCAGGTTGCATAACTTTCACTAAGGCGTCTCCAGACTTTCATGTCTATCACATGTGCTCAGTGTGAACTTGCTCTCATCTGTGAAGAGAACAGGGTGCCAATGGTGGAGCTGCCTATTGTGGAATTCTGTGGCAAATGCCAATTGAGCTGCACAGTGATAAGCTGTGAGCACAGGTCCTACTAGAAAACATTGGGTCCTCAAGCCAATCTCAGGCAGAGTGTTTCTGGCAATCTGGAGAGAAACATGTGACACCTACAACTAGCTGGAGGTTATTTTATAGGGGTCTGGCAAACCTCTTCCTGTTCCTGATTGCACAAAGGAGCAGATGCTGGTCCTGCTGCTAGGCTGATGCCCTTCTATGGCCTTCTCCAGCTCTCCTCATATAATATCCCGTCTCCTGGTATCTCTTCCATCCTCTTAAGACTGTGCTGGGAGACAGAGCAAACCTTTTTGTGATTGCACATATGGATGTGTCATCCTGGAGGAGATGGACTACCTGTGCAGCCTTAATTGGCTGCAGGAATCATGCTACCAGTAGTGACAAGGACATTAGCAAAACACAAAACTAGAAAAGAATCAGGAAGGATAAGGAGAGAGCATCTCCTGCAAAATCATTCTCTTTTTGGGGATTTTCTGTCTGTTGCCTCTTTAGGGCACATGTTGTCACTTTCATTTGCACCAAAGCAGGTAAAGTTGAATTACAATCGCTTATGCTTCCTAACTGCACAGAATGATATCCTTGAAGCTTAAATTACTTGATGTTAGACTGTGATGATTGAGTGTTACCTTAATTTTTTCAACCAGTGCATAAAAAGATCAGGTCTATAAAGTACTAAATGAAGCTTGTGATGAATTTTAACCTAATTTTACAAGTAGAAAGGAGCAAAGCCTAAAAGGATAAGTTTGGAATTTTTTAAGTTGAAATTATTTCTTCACAATCATGGTATATATATTTTTTTACCAAATCAAACTGTGTTCTAAAGTGCAAAATTGTATTTTATAAATACAGCCCATGAATTAGATGTACACACGATGGTGGCCTGAAACTGGTGCTCAATTCCTTCTCACAGCAGAATGGGAAAAGCACAGCGGAGTGCACTGTGTGCATTCATGTTTCATCACTGACAGAAAATGAATATGTGGTATCAGTTGCTCATAGCTAAGTGTGTTGCACAGGCCACTATACTATGTTCATTGCGTATGCATGACAGACACTCTGAAAGCAAAATAAAGTCAAGGATTCCATTATGTCACAAGAAAGGTGTCAGCACTGTGAAGCGCATTGAACAGGCCAATCATACAAACAGAAGAACAGCAGCAGTGCCAACTGCTTACCGTAAACATCATCACAAATAAAGCTCTTTCATATCAATGCACTGCTATTCCTGCAGAAAAATGTGTCTCATTTATGACAACGTGCAGTAAACAGTGTTGGTTAAACATAAAGGGATGACACAGTATCATACATAATTCAAAGAAAATAGCTGGCAAGAAAAGATACACAGTTTTGACTAATTCTCAGCAAATTTTATAGAGCCTGAGCTGGATTTCAAAGAAAATTGAGGGAAAAGTGTGTATCCTGCCATGACAGAGACATTGTCAACAAAGTTTGCATTATGTACTGATTTGGAATGTGAACACCCATGTACATTTGGGTTTGTTATTGGAGTTTATGCTGACAATAAGAGTAGCAGGTTTTTTTTTAATATTCATTTGAAAAAAAGTAAAATTTTAATTGATGAAATAGTGAAAGTATTAATGTGGGGGGCTTTATGTACTTTATATTAAAGTTTAAATTTGACAAAAAAATCTGAAAATCCATCCATTTTCCAACCCACTGAATCCAAACACAGGGTCACGGGGGTCTGCTGGAGCCAATCCCAGCCAAAACAGGGCAGGAACCAATCCTGGGCAGGGTGCCAACCCACCACAGGACACACACCAAGCACACACTAGGGCCAATTTAGAATCACCAATCCACATGTCTTTGGACTGTGGGAGGAAACCAGAGCGCCCGGAGGAAACCCACGCAGACACAGGGAGAACATGCAAACTCCACGCAGGGAGGACCCGGGAAACGAACCCGGGTCTCCTAACTGCGAGGCAGCAGCGCCACCGTGCCGCCCAAAAATCTGAAAATGCTTTTCTAATTTAATTGCCAGTATTAAGAGTATATGAAACATTGAATTTTTCCGAAACTGCTTCTCTATTTAATATGATAGCAACAGACAGAAAGCATCCTCAGTATTCACAGGCCATTTAGGTGGCTAAGCTGGTATCACAAGTTCCAACACCAAATGTGTGATCTAGTAGCTGAGACTCACTTTGACACTGTCCCTCCTACAATTTTAAAAAATGCACATATGTAAATAATCAAACCATGACTCTACACTTGTAAAACACCTATAAAAAGCTGCTATACTAAGTAATTAAGTAAAAAAAAGAAGTTCTTACACAGTAACATACCAACTTAGATGAACTCAGATAATGACCCTTAAGAGTGTTCACATCGGTTTAAAGGAATGGACTAAATAATGCTGGAGAATGAAACAAGGTACATTAAAATATGGACAACCATTATAAAGTCTGATGTAAGCAAATCATATTGAAACCTGAGAAGGTAAAATCCAATGAAAATACACCCAGATCTGATGCTAGAATTACCCAAAAAGCAGTTAACAAAGGAATGATGCTATGCTAGCTTGATAGCAACAGTCTCCACAGTAAAAAATGTCAACAAATGAAAATCAGCCAACAAGAAAACTGCACTAGACTCCACAGAGGTATTGTATTGTAATCTAAGCAGATTCCCTTTGCTTTCTGGCAACAGTTTGGAGTTTATAGTCAATCATGTGATAACACTGCCATCTTCAGGTGAACCATATTTAAAAAATTATACATTTTATTAACATAAAAGTATCCGAGAAGCTTATTATCTAGTATAACATGGTTAACACTGCAGAGGAGAATAACTACCATCGACAGAGGTGTAGAAAAGACAGACCTAAGGTCTGCAGGCAATGAGACTTAGTGGGAAGACTTCGGACTCCAACACTGTACCCACTTACTGTTAAATCTTAGGATGTCACTTAACCTTTCAATACTCCAACTACTGACATTATGAAGCAATTTTTGAATAATGTATCTGTAATGTGGTTTGATTGTGTTTGCTATATGCAGAACTGTTGCACTGCACACTTTAAATGAAACATCTACATCAGTTTCCATCTACATATGAAAAAAGATTACCAAAGTCTGAGACCATTTAAACTTACATTTCAAAAGCATTTTTGAGTTACAACATCACCAAAAGATACATTGGGAAGTCACATCTGTGAAGGTTAAGGATGGTTTCTAAATAATAGAGAGAAAAAGGTGAACTCATAATCTGGATCTGTGGCTGTGATTTTTTTTGTTTGATTTTAAATGCTTGAGATTTTTATGTGTTTATTTAATTTGTTTTATTTTTCATGTGATTTTTATTTTCTTTTTCATTTGTTTATACACTTGTGTGTGTTGGTGCTGCTGCAAGTATGAGATGTCAGAGATGAATTACTGCTGCTATGTGCTTGTGTCAAGTTAACTCAGTGAATTTAATTTCTTCTACCATACTTGTTCATAAAGGTTGCTGACATTTTTCCTGCAGGATATTGCTGAAGTATACAGTAAGGCTTCCCTTTTTAATTTTTATTTTTAAGTGATGGATCTCATTATTGATCAATGAAAAAAATACACTAGTTTATGAGCTGTTTTTTTACAGTAATATACATTTCCCATAAAACTTAAAGGAACACTTAAACCACACATTAACTCTCAATGAACAAAATATTCAAGTGGACAATCTTTACCGAGTAACACTATGTAATTAGTTGAAAACAAGACGATGTAACAACAGTTAATAAAACCCCAAATCACCAACCCATTGAGGACTGGATTTAACATCACACTGAAAATCAAAGTCAAAAATTTAAATTACAGGCTGATCCCACTTGCATGAATTTCAAAACGGCAATTCATTATGTCACTCAGTAGTGTGTATGGCCCCTTATATGCACATCTGTGCATGATCCTCATATGATGGAGGATGGTGTCCTGGGGGTCTCCTTCCACCTATGGATCAGGGCATCAATGAGCTTCTGAACAGTCTGTGGCACTACTTGGCAGCATCAAATGCAGCAATACATAACGCCCCAGAGGTTCTCAATTGGATTCAGGACTGGGGAACATGTGGGCCAGTGTGTGGCATCAATACCTTCATCATCCAGGAACTGCCTACATACTCTAGCCACATGAGGTTGGTCATTATCCTGCCCCAGGTGGATCCCAGAGCTCACTGAACCAGTTAAAGGTCGGACAATGGCTCTGAGGATTTCATTCCAGTACTTAACAGCAGTCAGGGTACTGCTGCCTATCACATGGAGGTCTATGTGATCCTTAAAGGATATGCCCCCCCCAGACCATCACTGACCTACTGCCAGAACAGTGATGTTGGATTGATGTTGCAGGTTTCATAACATTCACTAAGGCGTCTCCAGACTTTTTCATGTCTGTCACATGTGCTCAGTGTGAACTTGCTCTCATCTGTGAAGAGAACAGGGTGCCAATGGTGGAGCTGCCTATTGTGGAATTATGTGGCAAATGCCAATTGAGCTGTACAGTGATAAGCTGTGAGCACAGGTCCTACTAGAAAACATTGGGTCCTCAAGCCAATCTCAGGCAGAGTGTTTCTGGCAATCTGGAGAGAAACATGTGACACCTGTAACTAGCTGGAGGTCATTTTTTAGGGGTCTGGCAATGCTCTTCCTGTTCCTGATTGCACAAAGGAGCAGATGCTGGTCCTGCTGCTGGGCTGATGCCCTTCTATGGCCCTCTCCAGCTCTCCTCATGTAATATCCCTTCTCCTGGTATCTCCTCCATCCTCTTGAGACTGTGCTGGGAGACACAGCTAACCTTCTTGCAATGGAACATATGGATGTGTCATCCTGGCGGAGGTGGACTACCTACGCAGCTTTAATTGGCTGCAGGAATCATGCTACCAGTAGTGACAAGGACATTAGCAAAACACAAAACTAGAAAAGAATCAGGAAGGATAAGGAGAGGGTACCTCCTGCAAAACCATTCTCTTTTTGGGGATTGTCTGTCTGTTAGATAGATAGATAGATAGATAGACACTTTATTAATCCTAAGGGGAAATTCAAATAATCCAGCAGCAGTATACTGATACAAAAAAAAAAAAACATTAAATTAAAGAGTAATAAAAATGCATGTAAAAACAGACAATAACTTTGAATAATGTTAGCATTTACTCCCCCGGGTGGAATTGAGGAGTCGCATAGTGTGGGGGAGGAACGATCTCCTCAGTCTGTCAGTAGAGCAAGACAGTGACAAAAGTCTGTCACTGAAGCTACTCCTCTGCCTGGAGATGGCACTGTTCAGTGGATGCAGTGGATTCTTCATGATTGACAGGAATTTGCTTAGTGCCCATCCCTCTGCTACAGATGTTAAACTGTCCAGCTTTATTCCTACAATAGAGCCTGCCTCCTTAACAAGTTTGTCCAGGCGGGAGACGTCCTTTTTCTTTATGCTGCCTCCCCAGCACACCACCGCGTAGAAGAGGGCACTCACCACAACTGTCTGGTAGAACATCTGCAGCATCTTATTGCAGATGTTGAAGGATGCCAACCTTCTAAGAAAGTATAGTCTGCTCTGACCTTTCTTACACAGAGCATCAGTATTGGCAGTCCAGTCCAATTTGTCATCCAGCTGCACTTCCAGGTATTTATAGGTCTGTACCCTCTGCACACAGTCTCCTCTGATGATCACGGGGTCCATGAGGGGCCTGGGCCTCCTAAAATCCACCACAAGTTCCTTGGTCTTGCTGGTGTTCAGGTGTAAGTGGTTTGAGTCACACCATTTAACAAAGTCTTTGATTAGCTTCCTGTACTCCTCCTCCTGCCCACACTTGATGCAGCCCACAATAGCAGTGTCATCAGTGAACTTTTGCACATGGCAGGACTCCGAATCGTATTGGAAGTCTGATGTATATAGGCTGAACAAGACCGGAGAAAGTACAGTCCCCTGCAGTGCTCCTGTGTTGCTGACCACAATGTCAGACCTGCAATTCCCAAGATGCACATACTGAGGTCTGTCTGTAAGACAGTCCACAATCCATGCCACCAGGTGTGAGTCTACTCCCATCTCAGTCAGCTTGTCCCTAAGGAGTAAAGGTTGGATGGTGTTGAAGGCGCTAGAGAAGTCCAAAAACATCATTCTTACAGCACCACTGCCTCTGCCCAGGTGGGAGAGGGATCGGTGTAGCATATAGATGATGGCATCCTCCGCTTCCACCTTCTCCTGGTATGCGAACTGCAGAGTGTCGAGGGCGTGGCGGACCTGTGGCCTCAGGTGGTGAAGCAGCAGTCGCTCCATGGTCTTCATCACATGTGACGTCAGAGCAACAGGCCGGAAGTCATTCAGCTCACTAGGACATGATACCTTTGGGACTGGGGTGATGCAAGATGTTTTCCGAAGCCTCGGGACTCTCCCCTGTTCCAGGCTCAGGTTGAAGATGCACTGTAGAGGACTCCCCAGTTCCAACGCACAGGCCTTCAGCAGTCGTGGCGATACACCATCTGGACCTGCTGCTTTGCTGACATGAAGTCTCCTCAGCTCTCTGCTCACCTGTGCTGCTGTAATTGTGGGTGGGGATGTCTCACCTATGCTGGTATCAGCAGAAGGATGGTTGGAGGACGAAGTACTCCGAGGTGAGAGTGGGTTAGGGTGGTAAAACCGGTTAAAGAAGTTGTTCATTTGGTTTGCTCTCTCCCCGTCTCTCTCGATGGTGGCACCCCGCTTTGAGCTGCAGCCAGTGATGATCTTCATCCCATCCCACACTTCCTTCATGCTGTTATTCTGCAATTTCTGCTTCAGCTTTCTCCTTTACTACTCCTTTGCCACCCTGAGCTGGATTCAGAGTTCCTTCTGCACGTGCTTGAGCTCATGCTGATCACTGCCTTTAAAAGCCCTTTTCTTCTGGTTCAAAAAGCCCTTGATGTCACTTGTAATCCATGGCTTGTTGTTAGCATAGCAGCGTACTGTTCTTACTGGAAGTACAATGTCCATACAGAAGTTGATGTAATCAGTTGTGCAGTCAACAGCCTCTTCAGTGTTCTCACTATGTGACCCCAGTAGTATATCCCAGTCTGTAGTTCCAAAGCAGTCTCTCAGAGCCTGCTCTGCCTCAGAGGACCACTTCCTGAATGAGCGTGTGGTTGTAGGTAGCGCTTTCACTCTTGGTTTGTAGTGAGGCTGAAGCAGAACCAGGTTATAATCTGCTTTCCCAAGCGCAGGCAGCGGGGTGGCGCTGTATGTGTCTTTAATGTTTGCATACAGTAGTATATGTTGCCTCTTTAGGGCACATGTTGTCACTTTCATTTGCACCAAAGCAGGTAAAGTTGAATTACAATTGCTTATGCTTCCTAACTGCACAGAATGATATCCTTGAAACTTAAATGACTTGATGGTAGACTGTGATGATTAAGTGTTACCTTAATTTTTTTGACCAGTGCATAAACAGATCAGGTCTATAAAGTACTAAATGAAGCTTGTGATGAATTTTAACCTAATACAAGTAGAAAGGAGCAAAGCATAAAAGGTTATGTTTGGTATTTTTAAGTTTAAATTTTTTCTTCACATTCATGGTATATATTTTTTTACCAAATCAAACTGTGTTCTAAATTGCAAAATTGTATTTTATAAATTAAAAAAATAACTCTTGTATTTTATAACTGAGCTACTGGGTATCTGGGTCCCAAATGGAAACAAAGTCTTAAAATCTAATAAATAAGAAAATGCTTTGATTTTAAAAAATGTACCATCTCTGAGGCATGACAAAAGTAGACATAAAAAATAATTTTTTTCCATTGATTCTTGGTACTATTTTCTTCAAGTAAGTATACATTTCCTGTTCACTTGTCTGTAGCCGGTGTCATGGGTGGGATCATGAAGACCTGATTCTTTGCCAAGCTGTATACTACTTATTATCCTACTTTTTGCTTCTGCAGGTCTGTTTCTTTGAAAGCTACATTCTGCTGTAAAAGACAACACACAAACAACATTTAGTGTTGTTATCTCACATAGCTTACAGAGTGAGTTTCACATTGTGAGGCAACATAGTGAATGAACTGCACAAAAGAGTTTCATTGTACTTTGAACAATGATTACACTGAATTGCATTTTTAATAATAGCCTTAGATTTTTGCAAGAGCCAAGCTACCTGCATGCTATGCTTTCTGCGGTGTGTTGTGCACACACACAAAAAAAACTCAGAAAATGAAAAAAGCAAAATGTGTAATACAGCACAACCACAATGAAACAGCTTGAAACACTAGAAACCAATTATCACATTTTTAAGTGAATGATAAGTTGCTCTTTCTGAATATCTCTTAAAAACAGGATTAAGGATAACATTTTTGAGCAAGTAAACTCACTGACACTGATGTCAATAACTCCACAAATACATGAGGTAGAACCTGGTGCTGTGAAGCAGTAGTTACAGCAAGGTATACCATGATACCTGTGCTAAAACATCTGTACTAAACGTACTAAACATTAACTTGATTAAAACTAAATGTATGCCTATAACATCTGTTCAGTTGTTGTCACTGGATTGAGTGTTATGTGTGTGCTCAATTTTTCTCTCACTAGACCACCAAGTTATATATATGCATTATAATTTCAAAGGCAGCAGGCAATATCTTTGTGAAATAATGAAATAGCTTCTGTAACACAAAATAATGTAAACAATCATAAGTGTGGCTTATTTTAGCTTATGAAAGGTCACCACAGACGAGTGCAAAGTCTTTTAAAATGGCTAAATCTCACAACAATGCTTTCCACTTTGCTTTTCTTTCTTCTTAAAATGACATGGATACGCTGTTTTGGAATATGTGTGTAATATCAAGACACAGGTCATCACATTTACATGTTTGGTAAGGTTTAAGGTTTTTTTTTTCCACATTGGGGCCCAGGTACTCATTAGCTCCATTATAAAATGCAACAGCAGGTTGGTTATTTTTTAAAATTTACAAAATATGCTTCACTTTAGAATGCTTTTTTATGTGACAAATTAATATATACAATGATTGTGAAGAAACAACTTTGACTTGAAAAGTACCAGACTTTTCCTTTAATCACCCAAAAAATAAAAGAGAGTCTTCATATGCATGTATATCCTTTATATAATATATGTCATTTTGGTAAATATGATAAAATACTTTTGTCAATACAAGTTGTACAGAATTTCCATTCATCCATCCATCTTCTGTGCTCAGGGTTGGTCTCTGTCTTACATCTGATATTGCCTGGAAAGCCTTCAATCCCTGAGATCCTGAACAGGGTTAAGAGAGTCTGATATATTGTGTAATATAACTGAAGGGGGCACTGTCATCGTTGTCCCCACCCCCAACACAGAATGTTACTAAAGAGGTGAAAATTCACAAAAAAGAGCACTTATAATTGAAATATACAAGGGAGAGATAAACAAAGGTAGAAATACAAAATGCTAACATTGAAGTTAAAACAATAACACTTGTTTCTGTTGTGGACCCACCTGCACAGGTCTGTAACTTTGTCTGCCAGGTGGAGTGGCTCATCCACCTGACTTGTGTATGCCTATATGAGTCTCCCACACATTGTCTATTTTAACCTCCTTTCATTCTGCCAGTGAACCATTTCATAACTCACATCTGGACCCTATACTCAATTATATCTGAATGGTGATTTGGCATTAAATCCCATCCCAGGGTCACGACCAGTCAGGCATAGAATTATGTGCAGGATTAGGGTTTCTATAACATCCCAACACCACTAAGCCACAGTATCAGTGACATCAATGTAACCTTTAATAACCTCCTTATGTTAGGTCCTAGAGAAACACTTGCCAACCTTACTGAGTGGCAGGTAGCCAATCACAGTATATACAACATACAGTATATGCCTCCATTTTCTATACCCATTTTGCCCAGTTAAGATTTGTAGTCTTAAAAATAGGAACTTTTTTCTTGAGAGGTAAGCCTGCATTTAAGAGCAGTGACTGTTGCATATGTAATTTAATGATGTTGTTTTTGGCTAAAAATAAGGAATCTTAAGCATTAAAAAGCAACATTTTTATGGTGAACTTCACAGTTTTCTCATTTAACTTATAATTACATTAAACAGCCTGCACTATAGTATGGACAAAATTTCAAGTAAAGCAAACTGTACTATGTTCCTGTGTTTCTTTTTCTTTGAACAAAAATATCAGTTATTTAACTGATAAAAAGAGCTACTGTAACCAAAAATAAGCTCTGATTTATTTGATGCTATTTTCCCAGTAGATTAAAGTATTACAAGTACCAGCTACTCCTCCCATAGAACTCTAAAGTAACACTAAACTGACACACAAATTTAGCAAATCTGCCCCACTGAACTAAAATTGAACAACTCTGAAGAATAACTGTTGATGAATAACTTCCTTAATCGTAGCTTATTTGTAGTTTTCAACAATTAGTCTATATACTGCATGTTACCTACCTTGTAGCATCTGGATCCCAGACAACCACATCAGCATCTGCCCCAGGTATGATCCTTCCCTTTCTTGGATACAAGTTATAAATCTTGGCAGCATTTGAACTTGTCACTGCAACAAAGCGATTTTCATCCATCTTACCTCCTACCTGATGGATTCAAACAATTGAAAATAATTTAATTTAGTGAAGAAAAGCAATTCTTTACAATGCGGCTGGTTAAATTTAACTTGACTATAATCCCTCTACTTTATTTATATGTACATTTTCACATGGCATATCAGCAGAATGTATACCAATAACTGCATTGTTTCAGGTGTGCACATACAATATTACACTAATTGGTGGTCCACTTCAAGCCTACAGACAGTAGTACCTAATTCCTGTCTGCAGTTATGTATGGCATTGTGCAGGGTTTGGGATGGACACTAATTTTCTTTACTCATCACTAAGAGGAAATATCATGCAGAAGCAAAAATAGAAACATTAACTTTCACTTATTTGCTATGCCAGGGTGTAGGACTCTCCAGGCCATTTTTACAGCTTAACCCTGTATCAAAATATATTTGGCTATCTTAGAAGAAAAGAAAGTTAGTGTACCATACTGAAAGATTTTTATAATAATTCATTTTTGAAAAATAAAATGGAAAAATATTCATATAGTGGTACTACACACATAGAACAAATACACAGTGATATTATCATATGGGTGTTCAGTTATTGTTCAATTAAATAACATTACTCATAAGAAGCACTTATCTGCTGCACCTCTACATGACAACCACTTTTTTCCACCCTCTCAAACATACACGGTATTTAATGCTTGGAAAATTCTGAGATTAAAACATTTAGAGATTTGTACATGTTTTTGCATCCTACAAGCAATTAAGTTTCAAATGTAACTTTTCGTCAAAACAATGTTTCCACTACTTTCAAGCTAGAAACTTTTCTAAACAGAACCTGGCTAATTTTCCTCACTTTCCACCATGTTCTATTCCAGAAGACAAATTGTTCAATCTTGAAGACTCAGATAGCCTCTCCACAATTTATAAAAACATTTTAAAGTTCATTCCTTTCAAAGACCCCAGGGCACAATGGGGAAAGGATCTTTCATTTAACATTTCAGAAAAGGAGTCGAAGGTAGACATGTACAGTATACACTCTAGCTCCATAAGTGCAAAGTACTCAATTATTCAATTTAAAATCTTCTATTGAGTGTACCCAAATGCTTCCAGGGCAAGATCCAGTCTATGAACATTGCAGTCTAGCTCCAGCCTCACTGGGCCACATGTTTTAGGTGTGCACCAAATTAACATTATTTTGGACAAAAATCTTTGAATGCCTATCAGACATCCTTGGTGTCACAATCATTTCTAACCCATTAACAGCTGTGTTTGGTGTACTTGCAGAACGGCTTGAAGTGGAGAAGGACAAACAAACTGTAACTGCCTTTATCTCACTACTAGTACGTAGACTTATCCTGCTCAACTGGAAGAATCCCACCCCACCACTTTTAAGTCAGTGGGTAACTGATGTCCTATACAATTTGAAATTGGGAAAAAAACCTAATTCTCACTCAGAGTATCTGTTTAAAACTTTTTTTAAAAGATGACAGGATCTAATCAATAGCAATTTAAAATAAACTTCTATATCAGGGAATAGGATACTTTTCATTCCTTGCTGCTTCAAAGATCTGCTTTGTTGGCTCTCCTCTATTTCTTTTGGATGGGGGATGAATTTCCATTTTGTTAAGTTTAATTTGATTGTATGGATTGTCATTTGCTTTTAATTAATTTAATAAAATTAAAAAAAGATGCCATCACTGATAATGGCAGAATGAAGATAAGACACATGAGGCTTAAGGTCAAATACTTCATTCAAACTGGAACTCATAGAAGTAACCTGCATAATAAAGCCTTGTTAAATGTCTGTGGGAAATGTGGGAATTAGACTATACTACAGCATTGTTTTATGATCTAATGTGCTGGAATTTCCAGAAGGATGGTCACTATGTAAAGAAGTGCGAGGTAAAATGCTCCTGTAGTTGTGCAACTACGACAAACAGAGATTTAAGCATTTCACTTTGTGAAAGGCCCCAGGATGAAAAGAAAAGAAGTAAATTAAGGTGATGCATTTTGATTAAATAAAGAAGGGAGAAAAATTATTTTTATATGTCTGTATTATAGCATGGAAAATAAAAATACAGACATAAATATTAGACTCAACAGAATCAAACAAATGGTTATGCAAAATGCAAAAGAAAGAAAATAGCAATATAAGGAATTTTACAAAAGGTTGACAAAAGACATCCTCATTATAGAAATGGAAAAAGTTCTAAAAAAATAAGATTCTATTTATAGGTAAAAGAAAATACATATATGACATATTTGCACTAAACAGAGAAGGTGTTAAATCATAAACAGACATAATAAATGAAGAAATCAGCAAACGGTAAGAAAAAATACATTCAGATAGTTCATTGTTATAATAGGAAAATAGAAAAAAAACTGGAAATGATTTTATGATAGAGCTGAAAACAGATAGGCAAGACTTCCTAAGTGCCACATTTGTTAAAACTGACCGTGCTTGTAAAGTAATATAACTATAGTTTATTCCATGTCCAACTGGAGTGCCTTTAATATCACTTTGTTTTCATAATCTGCATTGCAGTGACTGGGAACCACTAGGTGGTCTACATTCTTGTCAGAATTACTGGAAAGCGCATACTGACATCTGCACTTGACCTTATCAAAAGCAAAGTTGTCATGATGATGATAAAAAATGGATCTGCATTATCAAAGTAGAAACTGACAGATGCAGGTGAGCTTTAATATATCTGTACACTTAATATATATGTATTATGAACTAAATTTAATTAAACAAATCCAAGAGATAATTATGTGTAAAGGAGTAAAGATACTTTTATATCATTTACTATTGCAGGAAACATCTTAGAATTAAATATAGATACTTAAGACTACTATGACTCTACACCATTTTGTAGTTGGCCCATGAGAGCAAGGTACACTGTGGAAAGTATTCATGCTGTGGAAAGGCTGAAGGCATTACAAAGTTATAAAATAAATGTTCCAATTATGTAAGGGATGTAAATACATTTTTGTAATCTTCTGAGATGCTTGCAGAACAACATCACAAAATTCACTGATTCTCCTTACCTAGCACTGATTTTTTTAATGTGACATAGTAATCTCAAAATTTATTAAGACTTTTGCAATTTAAGATGAATTCACACTTTTTCCTGTGCAAGATGCACAGGCTAACCAAGTTCTGGAAAATGACTGATAACAATCTGTAAGCACAACTCATCTTTTTTCAAATAATAATAAAATTAATTCCCAAGAAATTTCAAGTCTAGGTTTAAGAGCTATTCAGAAACTGAAAACAATTATAGCCCATACAACCTGTGTGAATATGAGTTCTATAAAGAATGAGTACTCTTCTATAGCTATATAATGTATGCTGGAGCAGAACTCACCACTCCTCTCTCCCAGATGACACTCATCCTGTCTTGAACACCACTGACTCCATGTGGGATTTTAGTGAAATCTTCCTTTCCCATGGCTTTTTGCTTTGTGGTGAAGGGGCGGTGGTCTGAAGCTACAACATTCAGAGTGTCACTGCAATACAAAACAGAAATGTTAGCTGCCACCCATAATAATGTTGTTGGATGACAACCTCGCAAAATGTGCCATTTGGAATGATAAATACCAAGCAATGCATGTAGGTAAACTAACACATACTCACTCAAGGATGTAAAAAATATTTTTTGATGTTCTAAAAATTGGTAAAAGTAAATAATACCGGCTTTAGGAAATAATATGAAAAACATCTCAGTAACCTATTATGAACTTCTTAAAATAAAGTGTAAAATCTACACAGAAAAAGACATTGCTTGGAAAGTTAGTTCTATTTACATTCCAATGATGTATAAAGAAAATACACTTTAGGATTAGCACTAACATGCCACATAGCACAGGGTACTTAAATTCTATTCCTTAATTATCTGCTTTAACCATGTATTGTACTCCATATTCTATAATCTTATAAAGCTTGCTGCACATGTACAGTACTATTGTTTAGGAAAGCCTTACTTACCAACAACTTCACATTGCACCTGTGCTACTGTTTATAAATCCAAATGAACTGAATCTTAAACTTACTTTCCAAGAAGGCTCATTAGATAATTGGGTGTGTTGGGGTCGAGTCTGAGTGGCGGTACAGTGACATAGGCTGCTGCATGTGACCAGTCCTGGTGGTAGTAGTGCAATCCATTTAACACAGCATGAGCGGTGGTTGTCTCTGCGTGAACAACTTTTCCTGTCGAAAAAGGGTTGCATTATAAAATCACCTTAAAAAAGGAAGCATGCTTACACGTACATTTTGAAAGCTACAATATGGAAATTTTAAAATAAAATTGGGTGATGGGCTAAAGCATTTCACATCATGTACTAGGAACAAAATATTAGTACACTGTATTACATCCATCTATCCATTATAAACTTATGTAATCCAGCTCAGGTTTGCAGAGGCTGTATCCAGTTCTGCCAGTATCTAAGGTAAGGCAGGACCCATCCATGGCTGGAACAGCAGTCCATCACAGATGCTTCAGTATATTAGTCCACAATTCAAGGCTCTGGTAATAGGACACAGTGTGAGTAGTCTTAGAGAAAAATGTTGTCATGGAGTAAATAACATCCTAGTTTTACAGTCAAGATATGGATGTCTTCTAAAGAGTATGTAACCATACACATTACAGAAGTAATTACCACCTTCAATATCTGGCAAAGACATGCAAAGACAATTTAGCTGCTAACTCAAAGTAACATTGCTATACGCGATGTTATTTTTAGGATAAAGCTGTGACAATGGCACAAACTAGAAATTGAGCTCTTCTGTGTGAAAGAGATTATAAATGTGCAAATATAGGTACAAGGAATATTGTGGCTTGCATACTGTATGTGGAATCTAGCAGCTCTGATTGGATGTGCAACCAATTATAACAATCTGAGTTATTAGACCTGGAGTAAAGACCTTGACCCCATGTTGGCCAATGACAAATGAGAGACATGATTAAGACATATCCTGAACAACAGAGGAAAGGGTGTGTTAATCAAAATCCATCATTATGCCTTAGTCACTTATTTTTAATCATAGCATACACACAGTCAATAACCTGAATGGGATAACTGTAAGAAGGAACCATTGAACTTAAAGACTGCATGAACCTCCAAAATGTACTCATGTTTCCATGGATATACATCATGTCTTTATGTATGTCTAGGTTCACATTTTGTGCTATTTGTAAGTGTATTTTATTTGCAAATGCATATATTTCATTGAGCTTGTTTAGCTGGAAGGGAGGACTGTAAAGAAACAACTGAAGAACAGTTACTAACATTAGCATCCAGTGAAGCCACATGCTGGTAGTAAGCAGAAGGAAAGCACTGTGACGTACTAATACTGTAATTTATGGTACATGCACACCACTATCCAAATTTAACATAGAAATCATTAACCATAATTGATAAAAAAATATATTTTACACTTATAAAAACATGGCAGACTAATAGATACACTAATGCATCGGCCCGTTGTCAAACCTCCTTCATCTAGTTTAGGGTCACAGGAGCCAGCAACTTACTCAGCAGCTCTGGGCCAAGGCTGAAAACAGCCATGCTCAGCATTTTGGCAATATGATGTAACTGAACAATAAATACGTAGTGAAACAAATACTTCAAGTTATTACTGCTAAAGGTAGATTTACAAGCTACTAAAGCATGAGGTGTACTTACCATTTGAAAAGTAATGTCTATTATGTTATTTATCACCTGAAGTTAGCTACCTTTAATTTTATAATATACTAGCAAAATACCCGCGCTTCGCAGCGGCGAAGTACTGCCTTAAAATTTTTATTAAGAAGACAATTAAACCTTTTTAAAACTGAGGGAAAATATACCAATAATTATTTGTTAAGGATCTCTTTGTATGCCACGTTGTCAGTTCGGCCCTCCAGTTGTAATATGACCAAGCTGTAGCTGTGCGCTGAGCTTACTCTTGAGCATGCAACGTACAGTTGGCCATGTGAACAGTAATCTTGTTTCAAATCTCACAGCTTGGATTGCTGCTGTCATAATCGGTTTGAGTTTCATGGTTTGTTTCAATTACGACAGTATTTGTAGGACTTGTGTTGAAGAGACATTCGGCATCTGTCAAGCGTTGTAAGTATAAAACCAGTTTCATTGATAACTTCACATCCAGCTTTTGAGAGTTTAAACATTTCTAAACATCAAAGTGTCCACTACTGAAATCGTCACCTGTGAATCTAAGATGTTTAAGAGGCATTGGCGGTTGTCCAAAGGTGTAAAATATTTGGCCATTTCGGTACACTTAAGCATTTCACTCTTCTAGTGCTCCTGTGAAGTATAATTATCTCCTGTACCGTCATCAGTCCACACCTTGAACCTGTCCCAGTCATTCAATACATAAGACACAATGTTCCTCCGGATATCAAGAGTGAGCCTGATAGGCCGTGCAATATGTAACAAAGAGAATGGAAAAGGCAGGTGCCATCTCCGGGCATGGAAACTACTTGGTAAGTGACAGTTCTTTGATCGATGGTGATCACCTCGATAGACATGTTAATGGGGGTACGGTTGGAATGATAAAGGAAATGGGTACCTGAATAATGTAAAGTAAGTCTAAAATACCTGCACAATAACTATAATCGTAATAAATGAACAATAAAACAGCGGAGAAGCCGTGGATTAAATAAAAAGGCTGTAGTTATCAGCAGGGACACGTGAATACCGTGGCGAAGCAAGGAAGGGAATGTAGAGACTGGAGCGACAGATGGCCTTATATAGGCAGGCAGCCAACAATGTGGGAGGCGTTGGGATGGGGGACCCAACGCCGCCTCACACGGTGACCGAGCTGCAGGCTATGGACGTATATATGTATGAAAGTAGGATTCAGTTAGCGTTGGGAACCCGCGTACCAAATTTCTTGAAGATGGGCCCATAAGTATCAAAGACCGTTGAAAAGTTCAATATGACGGCCGACAGTGGCATCATATCACCGAAATAAGTACCAAATTTCAGCCTTCTACCTACACGGGAAGTTGGAGAATTAGTGACGTTGGAAAGTTCAATATGGCAGCTGACAGTGGCGTCACACCACTGAAATAAGTACATACATCGGTTTTGGTTAGCGCAGGGAAGCCACCCACCAAATTTCATGAAGATGGGGCCATAAATAAGAAAGTTGAACATGGCGAACATTGTCAACCGTTATGACCGTTACGTGTAGAATTTCGAAATGAAACCTGCTTAACTTTTGTAAGTAAGCTGTAAGGAATGAGCCTGCCAAATTTCAGCTTTCTACCTACACGGGAAGTTGGAGAATTAGTGACGTTGTAAAGTTCAATATGGCGGCTGACAGTGGCGTCATACCACCGAAATAAGTATGTACATTGGTTTCGGTTAGCGCAGGGGAGCCGCCTACCAAATTTCGTGAAGATGGGGCAATGAATAAGAAAGTTCAACATGGTGGACATTGTGAAAATTAGTGACGTTGGAAAGTTCAATATGGCGGCCGACAGTGGCGTCATACCATCGAAATAAGTACATACGTCGGTTTCGGTTAGCGCAGGGAATCCGCCTACCAAATTTCGTGAAGATGGGGCCATAAATAAGAAAGTTCAACATGGCGGATGTTGTCGACCGTTATGACCGTTACCTGTAGAATTTTGAAATTAAACCTGCTTAACATTTGTAAGTAAGCTGTAAGGAATGAGCCTGCCAAATTTCAGCCTTCTACCTAGACGGGAAGTTGGAGAATTAGTGACATTGGAAAGTTCAATATGGCGGCTGACAGTGGCGTCATACCACCGAAATAAGTATGTACATTGGTTTCAGTTAGCGCAGGGAAGCCGCCTACCAAATTTCGTGAAGATGGGGCCATGAATAAGAAAGTTCAACATGGCGGACATTGTTGACCGTTACGCGTAGAATTTCGAAATGAAACCTGCTTAACTTTTGTAAGTAAGCTGTAAGGAATGACCCTGCCAAATTTCAGCCTTCTACCTACACGGGAAGTTGGAGAATTAGTGATGTTTGGAAAATTCAATATGGCGGCCGACAGTGGCATCATTCCACCGAAATAAGTACGTACATCGGTTTTGGTTAGCGCAGGGAAGCCACCTACCAAATTTCGTGAAGATGGGGTAAGCCTTCTACCTACATGGGAAGTTGGAAAATTAGTGACGTTGGAAAGTTCAATATGGCGGCTGACAGTGGCGTCATACCATCGAAATAAGTACATACATCAGTTTCGGTTAGCGCAGGGAAGCCGCCTACCAAATTTCGTGAAGATGGTGCCATAAATAAGAAAGTTCAACATGGCGGACGTTGTCGACCGTTATCGACCGTTACGTGTAGAATTTCGAAATGAAACCTGCTTAACTTTTGTAAGTGAGCTGTAAGGAATAAGCCTGCCAAATTTCAGCCTTCTACCTACACGGGAAGTTGGAGAATTAGTGATGAGTGAGTGAGTGAGTGAGTCAGTCAGTGAGTCAGTGAGTCAGTCAGTCAGTCAGTCAGTCAGTCAGTGAGGGCTTTGCCTTTTATTAGTATAGATACAAACAATCAAATTGAAGCAGTCTATTTACATACCCTTATATTTTTTCCCTTTAGCATACACAGGGGATTGTATTTTAAATTTATGCGTCTATGGTAGTGCAAATATATAAATTTAACAAAAGTCTCACCAAGTAGGACCGTGAGAATCAAACTACATCATAAATCTCTGCCTCTATAAAGCACAATCTGTTTTATTTGTTAGTTCTGTACGTACAGTTTTATTTTTAAAACCACAGACTTGAAATTCGGCACTTGGGTATTTATGACCTTCCATTAGATTTCTGACATCTAACTTTCAGACAGAAGGCATGAGTAAGACACTGGCTCAGAGGAAGTAGAAAGGAATACAATGGTGTGGCCTATTGACAGAGAAACTGCACTGTACAGGTTGTGATGGCGGTGTGATGATTAGCATGCTTATCTTTCAACCAAGAAATCCGAATTTCATTTCTGCCCATTACATTTCACTTTTTCTAATTTCTTTTCTCTCTGTATTTTTCCAGGGCCCCACAGCCACCCTAGTGGGGCCAAATTGAGTCTAGAGGTATTTCAGCCTTATCAAAAGTATGTATTAAATGCAACCATTTTAATGGTAATAAGGTTTGAAAATAAATAATCTTTAATTACTTATTACTTTACCATTTTATCACTCTAGCAACTCCAGGCACCTTAGCTAATAAAAGGATTAAATAGAGAAAATTCAGTGCTTACCCTGCATTTTAGCAGTCGCAATAACATCACCTGCGGACATGCTGGACACATTGACTAAATAAATAGGACAGTGGGTCTGGGAAAAAAGAAAATTATACAGAAATTTAATAATGTTAAACAAAAAGGAAACAGTGCAATTAAATCATTCAAATTAAGTGTACTCATTTTTGAATTTCATGTATAATAATGCACTATTAAAATATCTCTTAATCTTCCAGTTTAATTATGAGGTATCTCTGAAATTGCTTCTGTATGGAGCTCACTTTGCAAGTTTCCATCTGCATCAAGACAAACACCCCATTACAGCATAAAAACCCAGACCTAAAAACTTATCATTGTACAATCTTGCACCCACTTCAGATAAAAAATGAAACAATGGGACACACATGTCTACTAGGACTCTTGTATTGTTTCACACTTTCACAGTACAAGCCTCTTTGTACTGATTGGCACTGCCTAGTAGCAAAATAAACTGGTGCCAGATTAATATGTGAAAAACAGTCTTTTCTTAAATATAATGAAATGTTAACAGGGGGATAAACAAAAAATAAGCAACAAATTCCTCTCTAAAGTACCCGTCACCCTGTGCTAAATGAATGCTGAGTGCCATATCTAAAAATTTCAGCTAGCTTTCTTCTCTACACCCACACTATCTTTGCATATGCATTTAATCTGGAAATCATTTTTGGGATCACAATAAGAGTGTTATGACTATCATACTGCATTGCTGGCTTTATCCTTATAGGACAAGGCTATTCACAATAGAGATGCTGCTTTTTAGCACTACTACAGTCAGTCAGTTATTTCACCTGTGTCATGCACGTGTGAGTAGGAGGACATTGTATGGACCAAGCAAAGGTAATTCCACGCCAGGCTAGGGGGTGGTGGGGTGCAGTAAACCTTCTCCTGTTGTCTCTACAGATCAGCCGTGGGAAAACCTGTCTGACTCATCATTGAAGAAGGTCACTTCCGGTTCCCCATCATCACTTCCGGTCTTTCCATTTAAAACCGCCACCTTCTCAAACCTCAATCAGTTCACTTTTGGACTCCATCAAAGACATTTCTGTCAACTTTTCAAACCCATTGCAGCCAGGGACAATACACAGTTGGCTTCCCCAAACCTTTATGCATGTGTAAAGTCTGATCTTTTCACACCTTTCTCTGGCATAAGATTTTATCTGTCGTACTGTATGACATGTCTCACTGCCACAAGGCTACATATCTCATTAAAAACATGCTTTTTTTAATGGAGTAGAAAACACTTATGAAGGAAAATACATAACTTTTCATTGTTTTTTTAAGACTTGTATGGTCCTGGCATAACTTAGAATTATATGAATTCTCATAACCAAATGTAGCAACCCATTGACATACAAGGGTAAGGCAAACAAATGGGTTTCTGGTAGTGTAGGTTATGTTTATAAATTTGCCCCTTGTTTTTATAATTCCAGTCATGCCTCCTCAGATGATAACTTCTCACTAAGAGCCCCAGTAAAAAGATTAGCAACCTGGCACTTGACACTTACTATGGTTTATTAAATCACTATGATGCAAATATGTCATTAAGTGAAAAAAACAACTTTGATGCCTGTTATGGGCTGATATGATTTGTGCCCCTCTTCAGGTTGGATTGTGCCCCTGTCACTAGCTGAGTGCATTTTACACATTATCTCCACATCTATGTATTTCCCCTGATACATCTGCCTTTTTAGATTATTTGTCAAAACAAAACCAGCACCCTTTGACTCTGGAATCTGTTTAAGTAGGTTATAATAATGAATGTGATGTACAATACAGGTGAAATATAACTGAAGACTCGGAATAAATTTATGGAATCTGTAAAATGGTTACATAGATTTGTTTATTTTTTGTTAGTGATAAATGCATGACATTTGTTGTCCAAAACGTCAAAGGAAACCACAAGGTACCTTTCCATAATGAAGTCGGAAAAAAAATCTTGCACCAGCAGACTGTGTCCATTACAAATAATATCATTTGACAAAAGGTTTACTTTGTCTAGCATAGTTTCATTTCTTATGCTATATTTACTATATATTCAATGTAGTTTTTATTTTTTATTTTATAATCTAACATTTTGCTTTCAAGACGTGGAAGAAAAGAGAGTAAATCAGGAAAAAAAACACTGGAGGTGGTAACACCTTCTGGCCAGTAGAGGGCACACAAAAATTATGTGGCCATGCTGTCTTTCTGGCTGGGTGTGTTTTTTTTTCTTTATCTTGCTTCATTTCAATTCATTTTATCAAATGATGACATACTGCTATGAGTCAGCAATCCTAACAGCATCACCACCAAGTCAACCATTTCAGTGAATCTTCTAACAAATAACACATAATAGTCTAGTGCCTAATATTTCATGTTACTAATGTTACCACATTGTGAGCTTTTTCGCTGTATTACCCATACTATTGGTCATAATCTTTACTGTAGAATAATTTTCTCATTATAACATTTCAAAACCATCATCATCATTGCAGAATGCAAATACACTAACAAGACAGAAACAAGGTAAAAGTACATATCATGCTACTGTATATACTGGCTATACTTTTTACTTATAGCGGCTGATACAAAAGTAAAATGTACCCTTTACCACCCTGAAATTTTATTCACACATCTGAACAAGTTGTCCCAGATGGTGAGATTCTGTTTTTTGTGGATGAGAACAGGCTATAAGGCAATAGAGGTGAATTTTCCTGAGGGAAAAATACTCAGAGTAGATGAAGAAGCAGCACTTTCCATTTGGAAGGATTGTGAAAAGCGTAGAGATGACTGTGTGAGAGAAGGCATTGTGGTACATTAGTTAAGGCTTTAGACTTCAAAACCTGAGGTTGTGGGTTCAAATCCTGCTACTGACACTGTGTGACTTGACCTGCCTATGCTCCAACTGGAAAACCAAAAGTGATGTAAGCCATTGTATCATAATTGTTGTACATCGCCTTGGGTTCAGCCAAATCAGAAAATGCAATGTAAATGAGAGAAGGAGGAATGTGTTATTGAATTATTAATATTAATTAATATTAATTAATAATAATATATTAATTAATTATTAACAAATGTCATGCATTTATCACTGACAAAAAATAAACAAATCTATGTAACCATTTTACAGATTCCATAAATTTATTCCGAGTCTTCAGTTATATTTCACCTGTATTGTATTATAGAATGTGTTGCATGGAGAAAAAACATGCTAAATAACCTACAGCTATAGAACATGGCACATATCAAGACAAAAATACATGGCTGTTAGGTGTTCTCAGTTCTGGTTTGGTGATTCTCTCCCTCTTTATTTAACCCTTACTTGCATCTATATAAAATCTCTTATGACTAATAATGAGGTCTTTTTTCTTACAGGTATTGAGCAGAGATAGTGGTTTGGATCATTAAAAATATATTTTTTTAGCAGTTCTAAAATGATCAAACCTAAAGACTAAGTATGCCATGAATGCAACAGTCCATCACAACTAGTGAAGTACAAAGAGCTTCAGACTGGAAACCTTTAAATAAAAAGGGTCACACAGTATTTTACAGAGACTTGAATAAAGAAATGCAAAATACATACTCTGTTGGCGATTGTAATCACTCTGTGTGTTGCTTCTGCTTCAAGCTGTTGAGACAAAGATATTAGCATTTAGAGAAAAATATATTTGACACTGTGCTGTATTTAAGTTTATAAGTAAATTCTTTACTAAAAGTAGAATATTAGACAGAAGACTTCCGGTTATGGCGGCAAGGTGAGCAGACGCGTTTTCCTCGTGCTTAATTGCTTTTCAATAAATCCTGCATAATATTCCAGAGAGAGGTCATATAAAGAGACAAAATTGTAAGCACAAGAGTAAATTACTTCAAACATGCCAAAAAAAGCGGCTAAGGAGAAGAAAGCGATGGAGAGCTGCGAGGATGCAGGTCAGGAGCTAGCTGAAGGGGAGCCATGCTCAACGGAGCAGGCACACACTGACGTGTCCGCGGACGCTGAACAAGTCATAAACATGGAAAATCCATCAATAAAGGACCTCATGCTTGCCATAACCTCATTCAAACAAGACTTTAACACAAAAATTGACGGTGTACTGACGGAAATAAGAATTGTCCAAAAGGACATGAAAGACTGTAGTGGGCGTATCATGGAGGCCGAAAGGCGAATATCTACGGCAGAAGACGAGATACAAAACCTGACAGTAACTATCGAAAAACTTGAAAACAAGACAGAAAACCTCAATAACAAAGTCGAAGACTTAGAAGGGAGGAGTAGACGCAATAACCTGCGTGTACTGGGTATACCCGAGAAAGTAGAAGGCAATGATACATGTTCCTTTATGGAAAAATGGATAGCGGATACTCTGAAGATAACGCCGCCGGTTTTGGAGAGAGCGCACCGGATAACAGCGAACCAAAGTTCCACTACGTACCCGAGAACTATCATCATCAAGTGCTTAAACTACAAGGACAGAGAAAATATCTTGAAAGCTGCGCGGATACAGAAAGAGGAGATGTACCAAAACAACAAAATAAGATTTCTTCCTGACTTGCCAACGGAGGTGTATAGGCGACGGAGTGAGGAAGCGGTTACGGGAACTCGGTCTGGATAAGCACCGGGTAATATACCCCGCACGGCTCCTGTTGACCAACGATGACCGTACTGTCGTTTTCAATACACCAACGGACGTGAATAAGTACATCAAGAAACTGGAGCCAGTGACTGAGGATGACTAAATTAAGTGTGACTTGATGAGAACTTTTATTGAACTTAAAATCTTGTCAGATGAGGCTGTTGGAAACTAAGAGGTATGTAGGGCCTAAATCTGCTGGAAACATGACATCGTACTACTTACAGACTTGAGTCTCTTAGAATATTAATATAAAGTGTTAAATAAGTACTGTTTAAAGATATATTTTATTTAGTTTTCTCCTTTGCTTTCTTCCTAAAGTGCAATTAGGTGCTTCGTATGTGAGGACTGAAAAATACGTGCATGTAGTAGAACATATTTTATTTTCAGTTGATAGATAAAATATCTTATCTGGACTTTTTTTTTTTACATAGACAAGTAATTGAGCTGAGTTTTCGATTACAGGAGAATAGTTCCTCAGTATAGTGTGGACCTATTCCTGATAATGGAGGGAAGTTATTTAGGAGTTTGGGGGAGCCTGTATGTTCTAGGGAATCAGGCCTGGTTTCTGGGTGGGTTGCTCTCTTCCTTTTCGTTTTGGGTTTTATTTCAAATGGTACCCTTTATAGGTTCTTATTGTTATTCTTGCACTAAGGTAATTTACCTTTAGGCCTTGTTCACACGGGCGTTAAGTTTTTGGATAAACGAACTTGCTCTGAACGTCCTAGACGTTTATGTTGCTTTTTGTGGTGGCGATCGATTGACTTCTACACCGGCGTTCGTTTGTCTCTGTCTAACGCCAGCCTGCAGCCCAAATTGTAGTTTGTGTGTTAACCTGTGGAAGCAGTGTCGGGAACTGGATATGAAAGCCCTTGTCGTTTTATTTGAGGTGCTTCCTTTCAATATGGACCATTTTGCTATGTTAGATATTAATCTTCTTGTTTTAAAAATACTCGTAATACGGCCACGTAGGGAGAGAAAAAATCGCCGCCGCTACTGGGTTCATCCTCTGACTGCACAACGTCGGGTTAAAGGAAGTTTTTTTGTGCTTTATGAAGAAATGCGAAAATTTCCGCGCAAGTTTTTTAATTACTGTCGGATGTCGGTTTCCACTTTTGATTGTCTGCTGCAGCTGGTGCAATGCCACATTGCACGCCGATCAACCAATATGCGACTTGGTGTTAGCCCCGAAGAGAGACTACTTGTCACTTTGAGGTAAGGAAACAGTAGTCGAGTGTGCGCTTACACCGGTGTTATGCACTGAAATAACCCCCCCCCCCGCCATGGATTGCCCCCCCTACATAATCGTTATCAAATATTATATTAGAACATAAATTAATAGGTTCATGATTTACAAATTACGGAGACAATAAAATAAGCAATATGAAAATATATATGTTGTATATGAAAATATATATGTTGTATATATATATCCGGTCCTCCGAAGCGTAAAATAAACGCGCAGAAAACGAACTAGAAGCGGTTTCCTTGCGTTCGTTAGGTTTTGAACGCCAAGAAAAAGCTGCATGCAACGTTTTTTTGATGCCGTATAAACGCGCAGCCGGACAAACGCACGTCACCAAAGCCCGTGTGAACACTCTCATTGACTCCTACGTGTAGAAAACACTCGGCGCTTGATCCGCGCTCACCAGACGCTACGAACGCAAAAAAAACGCTCGATTTTAACGCCCGTGTGAACAAGGCCTTATTTATGTTAAATATGACATTATAAAAATGACAGACGTTTTGGTTGAATGTGTTGGAATTGTAGAGGCCAACGTAAACTAACTAAAATAAAACATGTAATGGATAGAATAAAACAGATAAGAGCCAAAATTGTGTTCCTGCAGGAAACACACATGTTAGATCATGAGATAATCAAAATTAAGCGTAGATGGCCGGGTCAGGTATTGTCTTCAGCTTACTGTTCGAATTCCAGAGGAGTTATAATTATGATACATAAGTCTATTCCTTTGCGCATTGATAAAATAACTAAAGACCCCAAAGGTAGATTTTTGATTGTACAGGGAAACATTCTATCAACTCGGATTAATCTGATTAATGTATATGGACCTAATGATGATAACGCAGATTTTTATAATGATTTATTTTTGAGAATCTCCACAATGCCCGGAAAACACATTATGACAGGTGATTTCAATTGTGTTTTGCAACCCAATAAGGACCGGTCATCTGGTAAGGATCATACCCATGTAAGGTCTAGAAAAGCTTTACAATATTTTATAAAGGAACTTGGTGGATATTTGGAGGGCTCAAAACCCAATAAAAAGGGAATATTCATGTTGGTCAAATACTTCTAAAGGATACTCAAGAATAGATTACTTTCTGATTTCAGCTGAACTAATTTCATGTATCAGAAATTGTCAATATAGTAGTATTTTTATTTCAGACCATGCTCTTGTATATTTGACATACGTTGAACCAAAGTTTTCTTATAATCGTACTAAATGGAGATTTCAAATACACTGGATGCAAGACAAAAGATTTCTTGAATTCTTAGGGGATCAAATTGATTACTATTTTGAACATAACACTACCCAAACATCAGCTATTGTCAGATGGGAAGCCTTTAAAGCCTTTATACGAGGACAAATTATAAGATATACGAGTAGGAAGACAAAAGAGAAACAGGAGAAATATAAAACACTTGAAACAAAAATTCGCTTACTCAAGGAAAAAAGTTTACAAGCAGGCCAAAATACTGATGATGTTTTAAAAGAATTGCTATTGTTAAGAACCCAATATAATGAAAAAACACATGAAAAAGCAGCAGCTAATTTATTAAGATTAAAGCAGCAATTTTATGATCAGGGAGAAAAACCAGACAGACTTCTTGCTTGGCGTATAAAACAACAGGAATTAGAGAGAGCAATTACCAGTATTGAAGATGAAAATGGAAATATGACTGTAGACCCGTTGGAAATTAATAAAGCGTTTAGAAACTTCTACGAAAAACTATATTGCTCTGAATGTAAGGCCACGACTGATGCTCACTCCGCGTTTCTTGATAATTTCAACATTCCTAAAATATCTGAGGAACTTAAAATTAAGTTAGATGGTGAGATTACGACAGTTGAAATTATGGAGGCTATAAAGACATTAAAATGTGGTAAAACAGCAGGACCTGATGGCCTGCCCATCGACCTATATAAATATTTCAGTGATAAAATGGTTAAGCCACTCTATGATATGTATATAGAATGTTATAATGTATGTCTTCCTAAGTCTATGAGAGAGGCTCTGATCATTCTTTTACCAAAACCAGGAAAACCGAATACAAAGTGTGGAAATATGCGACCTATTAGTCTGATAAACACAGACACCAAAATAATATGTAAAATCTTGGCAAAAAGGCTAGAGACTGTACTCCCGGGCATTGTGGGTGATGATCAGAACGGGTTCATTAAGAATAGACAGGGATTTCACAACGTAAGACGTGTTTTAAATATTTTGCATAGCCAAAAAGAGGAAAAGGATACTGCTCTTCTATCGCTTGACGCGGAGAAGGCTTTTGATAGGATCGAATGGGCTTATCTCTTTGACGTTCTTGTAAAATTCGGATTTGGAAAATCATTTTTACATTGGATCAAATTATTACATTCCAATCCAGCGGCTGAAGTTTTAACCAATGAGATGATTTCTGAGCCTTTTAATATTACAAGAGGTTGCCCTCAAGGTTCACCATTGTCCCCACTTTTAATCATTTTGGCTATAGAACTGCTAGCAATAGCCGTAAGAGCGAACAACCACATACAAGGGATTAAAATAGGTGGCAAGGAACATAAAATAGCTTTATTCGCTGATGATGTAGTGTTATTCCTAAAACAATTAAACGCCTCTCTTCCAGCACTTTTAGACCTGATCGATCAATTCGGAAATATATCGGGTTATAAAGTGAACACATCAAAATCATCGTTACTGCTGCTGAATAAAGATAGCTGTCCAAATACATCACATTTATTTACCTTGAAAATATCACCCAGCTTTACATATTTGGGTATCAAAATTGTTCCCCAATTAGAAAATATAATTTCTACAAATTATAATGTTATAATGGAATCAACATTTAAAGATCTGGAGAGATCCAATTTCATTGATAGGAAGGATAATATACTGAAGATGAATATTTTGCCTAAATTCATGTATTTATTCCAAAATATCCCCTTGGCGCCACCAGCTGGAATGTTCTCAAAGATTAATTCATTATTCAGGAAATTTATTTGGAACAAGAAATGCCCTCGAGTTCGTCTCTCTCTTCTCTATCTTCCATTTGACACTGGAGGGTTAAAATGTCCCAACCTGTACTGGTACTATTTAGCTGCACAATTAAGAACAATAATGTTTTATTTTTCCTCTGGAAATAAACCATCCTGGGTGGATATGGAGTCATGTGGTTTTGCGGTACCTTTAAACTTGTATATATATTCAGATAAGATTAAACAACTGAAAACAGTCACCAAGCATCCCATAGTTTGTAATATGATTGGAGTATGGTATGAAGTTAGAGAGTACATGAAAATAGCTGACTCTTTATCCCAGTATAGTCCCATTTGGGGCAACACATTATTCAAACCAGGCACGAAGGACTCAGGATTCCGGTTGTGGGTTGAAAAGGGATTAAGCAAAATTAGTGATCTTTTTGAGGAGGGAACGTTGATGTCGTTTGAGCAGATATCTACTAAGTATAATATTCCAAGAAAACATTTCTTTAAATATTTACAGATAAGGAGCTTTGTTCTTTCTAGGCAGAACCAAGCACTAAACTTGCCAGTACTTTCTTCTTTGGAGGAATTAATTACTAAGAAATGCAATAACAAAGGATTAATATCAGTTTTTTACAACTGGCTTGTATCAGGGTCTACTGAATCAACAACACCGAAACTTGAATTATGGAAGACGGAATTGAACGAGGATATATCTGAGGATGAATGGAGACAAGTTTGTAAAAATTCTCAGAAACAGTTAGGGAGTGTTAGCTTAAAACTACTTCAATATAATTGGTTGATGCAGACTTATATAACTCCTGTCAAAATAAATAGGTTTAAT
Organism: Polypterus bichir lapradei; assembly: GCA_026402145.1. Taxonomy (NCBI): domain Eukaryota; kingdom Metazoa; phylum Chordata; class Cladistia; order Polypteriformes; family Polypteridae; genus Polypterus; species Polypterus bichir. The sequence goes on along the minus strand of JANRMT010027041.1, from coordinate 123,692,484 downwards.
AAAAATATTCCTGATACATGTTTCAAATGCAGAGAGGCTCAGGGTTCATTTGTGCATTGTGTTTGGGAATGTAACATTAGAGACTTTTGGGTGGAAGTGATTAATATTACAAAGATAATTGTACCCTTGAATATTCCCTTAGATGCAAAAATGATTTTGCTACATTTATATCCAAAGAACCTTAAACTAAATCTTCAGCAGCGCAAATTCATAGACTATGCTATATTACAAGCTAAAAGAACGATAGCTCTTAGCTGGAAAAGGCCTGATCCGCCATCTATTGGAACTTGGATTAATGCCATGGCACAGTGTATGGTCATGGAAAAAGTAACATATTTTATTAAAAACAAAATGGATGTATATGAAGAAATATGGAAGCCGTTTAAATACTACATTAACAATAATAATATTGGTCATTTATTACAAGAGGTGTAACTAAGTATAAGTTTTTATTATTTTTTTTTGGAAAAGGTAACTTTTATGTGTAAAGTACAGTAATGTATATTTGGTTTTTGGGTACCTTGCAATATTTGTTTTGCATTTAAATTGTCTCGTGTAAGAGAATTCTGTGTATATCTATAGGGGAGAAGAGAGTGATGTTCTCTTGTTGGGGTGGGAAATAATTGTGACGAAATGGAAATGTGTTTCTATGTTACCTGTTTTGTATAATTAAAAACAATAAATACATTGTTAAAAAAAAAAAAAAAAGTAGAATATTATCCAAGATAAACTGGCTTTAGCCAAAAATTATGAAACTAAATACCAACCAAACACAAGGTAACCATTGAAACAAATAAACGCTTGTTTATGAAAAATTGCTTTAAAAGATTATCTTTATTTAAATGCTCAAACATTAATAATCCAAGATATCAATATTACATGTAAAAGTTACATTGTTTTAAGATTGGTCATGGACAAAAGATGTCACAAATATTAAGAAATAGTCACAACCCAAAACACATTTGCAAGCTGGAGATCAACTATGATTTATCAGTATGTCTTTTTCTTAGTGTGTATTAAAATATTAAACTTGTCTCCAGTTTCAAAGTATATGGCTTACTCTGTGCAACTCAGAATGTGATATATCTGTTAGTTGACAGGAGACTTCCATTAACTGCTATAGTTATTATCATAGCAGAGTTCATATTACTATTAGACAGATGCAGATAATAAACTGATGGTATATTTAGATGATTGCTTACAGTTTCACATTTGTAGGGACAATGGGAAGAATAAAATAGGTGCCTAGAATTCTGACATCTGCACCTCACTTTTTACCTTTGATCCTAGGCTTATGTAAAGAGTTTTAAGCAGTTTTATGTAAAGTTTTAAAGAGTTTTATGTAAAGAGTTTTAAGGAAAACCGTGACCTTCACTGAGTGGCTTAGCCATCTCCACTCAATGATGTAGACAATCAAGAGCAATCCTTTGTATGCCACAACACTAGGTGCAGTTAGATACAAGACAAATATATGTACATTGCATAAGTAAAATATATGTCAATTTCAGCCAATATGAAATATTTTCTGAATCCAAAATATTCTTATATTCATAAAGCAGAATGAACAATTAGACAAATCCTTTTACTCCTCCAAGCATCTCACCTACTATAAGCTCAATGTTTTCTCATTATATTATTAAAAAATTGTGCTGGAGACTTAAATTGAAAACTTAAAGCGTAGCATTTTGAAAAAAATTAAGTTATCAGTAAAATGAAATTCAGATAATCAAAAAAACTTCAACAAGCTCACCTGGGACTACTAGATATAACAGGGACAATGCAGGATTCAAGGGAATATCAACACTGGATATGAACGCTAATCTTCCCCTATCTAGATAGGTCTTTAAATAGCCAATGCAGTTGTTGATTCATTTAGATTGTCCACAAGTCTTTTTCCCTCCAATTGCTGCTCTCTTTCTCCCTTTCGAAAACAGTGCAAATTATGCAAATCACAGATTCCAGAAACCAAATATCTTGCCATCAGAGGTGCTGCTCTCAATCATCAGTTTACTTCAAACCAGCACATGTAGGCTATCTTCTTTGCTTGTATCAGCAGACCATAAAGACAAACAGCAAGCACATAACATTTCTATGTGGTGCTGCTACAAGATTCTATTATACAGTAATCCCTCGCTATATCGCGCTTCGACTTTCGCGGCTTCACTCTATCGCGGATTTTAAATGTAAGCATATCTAAATATATATCACGGATTTTTCGCTGGTTCGCGGATTTCTGCGGACAATGGGTCTTTTAATTTATGGTACATGCTTCCTCAGTTTGTTTGCCCAGTTGATTTCATACAAGGGACGCTATTGGCAGATGGCTTAGAAGCTACCCAATCAGAGCATGTATTACATATTAACTAAAACTCCTCAATGCTATAAGATATGCATCCCGCGCGGTGTTTGATTGTTTGCTTGTCTCTGCCTCTATCTCACCCTCTCTGACATTCTCTGCGCCTGACGGAGGGAGTGTGAGCAGAGGTGCTGTTTGCACAGAAGCTGTTTGCTTAAAAGATACTGACGCTCCTCTAAAAAATGCCGCTTTATTGCGGTGCTCGGCATATTTAAAAGCACAAAAGCACACGTATTGATTTTTTGATTGTTTGCTTTAATCTCGCGCTCTCTCTCTGACGTTCTCTCCACCTGACGGAGGAGATTTGAGCAGAGGGGCTGTTTCAACAGAGGCTGTTTGCTTAGAAGATATTGACGCTCCTCTGAAAAATGCCGCTTTACTTAAAAGCACACGTATTGATTTTTTGATTGTTTGCTTTTCTTTTCGAGCGCGCGCTCTCTCTCTTAAATTCTCTGCTCCTGATGCAGAGACTCATTTGAAGAAAAGATATATTTGCATTCTTTTAATTGTGAGAAAGAACTGTCATCTCTGTCTTGTCATGGAGCACAGTTTAAACTTTTGACTAAAGGGTGTTATTTCATGTCTAGAGGGCTCTAATAATGTTAACAGTGTGGGAGAGTTTATAAGGGCTTAAAATATATAAAAATAACCATACAAACATATGGTTTCTACTTCGCGGATTTTCACCTATCGCGGGGGGGTCTGGAACGCAACCCCCGCGATGGAGGAGGGATTAGTGTATAATCAAATAAACTGACAAATAAAACGTGTAAAGACACTGGTAAGCATGAATTACAATAAAGGTTGACTTGTATTTTGAAAAATCATCCCAGAATTTTAAATGTAATCAAATTTAAAAGAAAGTTACAATTTATAAAGACTATCTTAATGCACAAACTCAATTTATTATAATTTAAAACAAAATATAATATTACAGAGAATACAAAATAAATTTATAACTGCAATTGTCTTTAAAAATTAATACATTCTAACGATACCTGAGAAATATAAAGGAGACGCTTCCAAAAATTTGACTAGGTTATGATATACTGTACCTATTTTAATTATGAGATATTTTAGATCTTTAAAAATAGCATAATACACATATTGAAGGGTTTTTTAAATTTTAATACATAGTTGCAAGGTTTTCTGTCCATCTAATTTAGCAATATTATGTTTTCATAAAGATGTAATTACCTTAAATACAGGTTCAACAGTTCACTGCTGGCTCTATAAATGGAGCAGGCACTTAACTTTTGTTCACAAAATGAAAGAAATTTTAAAGTAGTGAAAACTAGGGACAAAGTTTCAATGTGTCTAAATCATTGATAAAAAGATGGTTCTTGGATTTCATGTGATGGCAGAATCGTAGTTAATATTAAACCAAGATAGTGAAATAATTAGTTATTTAGACAATTTTTTAAGCTATTGTTTAAACAATTAGATCTTAAAACTAAACATAACATAAGCTGACTTACTTCCTCTGGTCTGCTGATTTCAATACCCTCTGGTCCACTTATTCCCAAATCTAAGGCTTCTTTAGCACCCTGTAAAAAAATCAGAAATATAATATGTTACAGAGTATTTCTGTAATTGCTCAACTCACAAATTCTTATTTCAATACCAAATATCCTATTTGTGATTAAACATCACAGAATGCAACGGTGGATGGATTGGGTAATAATTTAAACATTTTGCAGAATTCCACAACCATGAATTTTGCAAAAGCTAGAAAAAGTGCACACCATTACATCTGTAGCAACTAAAACTGACAACAAGAGAACAAATTAAAAGATGCAAGCCTACTGATGTACTGCCATGTTCCACAAAGCATAAATATAGAAAATGTAGATGTAAATCTAACAGCTCTTTAAAAATGACAGTGTTTGAATATTTTTCATTCTTCACTGTTCTATATTCTTACAATGTGCACAAGCTTTCAGGTACAGGTAACCAGGTAACAAACAAAGTATACATCCATCCATCCATCCATTATCCAACCCGCTGAATCCGAACAGGGTCACGGGGGTCTGCTGGAGCCAATCCCAGCCAACACAGGGCACAAGGCAGGAACCAATCCTGGGCAGGGTGCCAACCCACCGCAGGACACACACAAACACACCCACACACCAAGCACACACTACGGCCAATTTAGAATCGCCAATCCACCTAACCTGCATGTCTTTGGACTGTGGGAGGAAACCGGAGCGCCCGGAGGAAACCCATGCAGACACGGGGAGAACATGCAAACTCCACGCAGGGAGGACCCGGGAAGCGAACCCAGGTCTCCTAACTGCGAGGCAGCAGCGCTACCACTGCGCCACCGTGCCGCCACAAAGTATACAGTATAAGCTTTACTTGACTTTCCTATAGGATCTCAAAAAGATCTTGGTCACTTACAGAGGGTTAGAGACTCTTCCATGTACCAATAAAACATTAACCATGTTATTGATTAATCTTCTTCTTCGCCTTTCGGTTGCTCCCGTTAGGGGTTGCCACAGCAGATCATCTTCTTCCATATCTTTCTGTCCTTTGCATCTTTTTCTGTCACATCCATCACCTGCATGTTCTTTCTCACCACATCCATAAACCTTCGCTTAGGCCTTCCTCATTTCCTCTTCCCTGGCAGCTCTGTCCTTAGCATCCTTCTCCCAATATACCCAGCATCTCTCCTCTGCACATGTCCAAACCAATGCAATCTCGTATCTCTGACTTTGTCTCCCAACCGTCCAAACTGAGCTGACCCTCTAATGTACTCATTTCTAATCCTATCCATCCTTGTCACACCCAGTGCAAATCTTAGCATCTTTAACACTGCTACCTCCAGTTCTGTCTCCTGCTTTTTGGTCAGTGCCACCGTCTCCAACCCATATAACATAGCTGGTCTTACTACCGTCTTGTAGACCTTCCCTTTCACTCTTGCTGATACCCGTCTGTCACAAATCACTCCTGACACTCTTCTCCACCCATTCCACCCTGCCTACACCTCTCTTTTTTCTTTGCCATCCTCTTCCTTTCTATACCTTTCTGTATTTCCTCATTCCACCATCAGGTTTCCTTTTCCTCCTTCTTCTTTCCAGATGTCATGCCAAGCACCCTTCTTGCTGTTACCCTTCCTACATCTGCTGTAGTTTCCCAGCTGTCTGGTAACTCTTCACTGCCACCTAGTGCCTGTCTCACCTCCTCCCTAAACCTTACAGTCTTTCTTTTTCAACTTCCACCATTCGATCCTTGGCTCTGCCCTCACTCTCTTCTTCTTCTTGATCTCCAACGTCATCCTACAGACCACCATCCTATGCTGCTTAAATGCACTTTCCCCTGCCACCGCTTTGCCGTCTTCAATCTCCTTCAGATCAACTCTTCTACATAGGATGTAATCTACCTGTGTGCATCTTCCTTCACTCTTGTACGTAACCCTATGTTCCTCCTGCGTCTTAAAATACGTATTCACCACAGCCATGTCCATCCTTTTGGCAGCCATGTCCATCCACTATCCTCTGACCTTCTTCATTCCTCTCCTTGACACCATACCCACCTATCATCTCCTCGTCTCCACTGTTCCCTTCACCAACATGCCCATTGAAATCCACTCCAATCACCACTTTCTGTCCCTTGGGTCCAGTGTTCTTCACTTCATCCAACTCACTCCAAAAATCTTCTTTCTCACCCATTGCACAGCCAACTTGCGGTGCATATGCTCTAACAACATTCATTATCACACTTCCAATTTCCAGCTTCATAATCATTACTCTGCCTGACACTCTTTTCACCTCCAAAACGCTCTTGACATATTGTTCCTTCAGAATAACCCCTACCCCCATTTCTCCTTCCATCCACACCATGATAGAACAATTTGAATCCACCTCCGATCCACCTGGCCTTACTCCCCCTTCCATTTAGTCTCTTGCAAGCACAATATATCAACCTTCATTCTCTCCATCATATCTGCTAACTCTATCCCCTTACCAGTCATACTGCCAACATTCAAAGTTCCTACCCTCAGTTCCACTCTCTTTACTTTCCTCCCCTCATTCCTGCCTCCGGACACGTCTCCCCCCTCTTCTTCTCCTTCTTCTTCTTCAGCCAACAGTAGCCCAATTTCCACCAGCACCCTGTTGGCTAACAGTACTGGTGGTGGTTGTTGTTAACCCGGGGCTCGACCGATCCGGTATGGAAATTTGTATTGTTGTCCGCATATTGATTTGGCAAAATTTTACACCGGATGCCCATCCTGACAAAACCCTCCCATTCAAAATGAAATACTGGTGATGGTGATTTTCATCCCTGTTTTCTGAATACTGTCATTTACAGAACATAGGGTATTTTGATATCAGGTTAGGTCATGTGGGGAGCATGCACTGATAAAGCACTCTTTGACACACACACCACATGACTAAACAGCTTGGAATCCTGGTTGGCAACCCCCCAGGCAGACACACGTTCTACTCCCACCTCCTGGAAATAACCATCCATCTGCTGCAGCCAGGTATTACATTACAGGCGTCCCCTTGGCCTGGTTTAGCTGCTTGGGTCCTCAAAAAGGATGGTCCTGTGAGCCAGATCACTCTTGGGGAATTGCGCCACATGGCCGTAGTACTGGAACTGATGCTCCCTCACAATGCAGATAATGTGCCTCATTTGGGACCCTGTGTGCAATTGTTCTTTGACACAAAGACAAACCAATGGTACCCAAAGATTCTCCAAAGAGACACAGTACCAAAGCAGTCAAGTGTTCATCTCAGGTCACTGGATAGTGTCAATTTCATGCAACCATATAGCAAAACAGGAAGCACCAGTACTCTAAAGACTTGGACCTTTTGCAAAGAAATCTAGAGTGCCACACACCCCTTTCCAGAGACCTCATGACAACCCATTCTCTCCCAATTCATCTACTGACTTCATAGGAAGTCATACCAGAGACACCAATGATGCTGCAAAGGTAAGTAAACCTCTTGACAAGGTCGACATTCTCCCCTTAGGCAGACACACTGCCAATAGCTGTGCCCAAGAGGTCATTAATGGCCTGAGAGCTTGGTTTTTATCCAGGACACTTACATGCCCAGATACTCAGACTCCTCACTCTGCTTCTTGAAAGCCCTGATCAGAGCCTCCATTGCCTCTGTGAAGATCACAGCCTTGTCGGCAAAGTCAAGATCAGTGAATATTTCTTCACCAACAGATGCCCCACAGCTGCTGGACATGTAACCCTGCCCAACACCCAGTCAATGCAGGTATTAAACAGATGAGGAGCAAGAACACACCCCTGACAAACACCAGAATCAAAGGGGAAAAATGCAGAGGTTCTGCCTCCACTTTGCACAGCACTCACAGTACCAATGTAAAGGTCGGCCATGATATCCAGCAACTCTGGGGGGATCCCGCAAAGTCTCAAGAAGTCCCACAGGACAGCTTGATCAACTTTATTGAATGCCTTATGAAAATCAACAAAGGCTAAAAAGAAACATAAAACAGCAGTTTCACAGTCTTGATGCAGTGGCTTCAACATTCAATGTCTTGTTACCATCAACTCTGATCTCAATGGCTGACGACAGATTGTATGCTGCTGCCGATCTTCTTGTTGAACACTATACTGTAGCACTGACATTTCACCACCGTTTTCTGCTCAATTGTTGTCATTTTGTGTATGTTTTAAATTGATCCTGTCAACCAAGTCGACTGTTTTCGAAGTAGCTGAACTGCTGCTGATAGATCACTGTGCACTGTCGTCTACTTCTAGTGACGTTTGCACAGCTTACATGTTACTGCTGTCTATACAAGTAACTCTCACTGAGTGTGAACAATCTTTCTCCAAGTTAAAAATCATCAAAAATAACCTCAGAAGCAGCACGTAGCAAGACCAACTTAGTGGCTTGGCTGTACTCTCAATCGAAAACGAACGTGCTGGACAACTTGACGTGTCAAACATCGTTGAGACTTTTGCGCAACAGAAGGCACGTAAGCAAGTATTTTAAGGTTCCTGCTGTGGCAACCCCTAATGGGAACAGCTGAAAGTAGAAGAAGAGGGTGATATTATAAGTAATATGATTTGTGTAATGTTGTAATAAAGCGATTTAAAAAGTTATTACAAATTTCATTTAGAGAGACGGTTTGTTTGTTACCAGTGTGACACCAATGCCCAGCCAGCCCCTAGGATCTAGTTGCAAATAAATTACTAACAGTTATGCTAGACAGGAGTGGCCCACCTCAGAGTGCCTCACAGGGGCTTTCAGCAAGCTAGCTACGCCATTGTTTTGACGATATTTGCATTTGCGCTCCATAAGAATGCTCACTGCCAGGATGTGGTCAATGATAGACTTCTTAGGCGTAAAACCAGACTGCTCTGGTGACTGGTAAGTGAACAAGTGATCACGGATCCTATTGCGGATGATCCTAGCAAGCACCTAACCCGGCACTGAAAGCAATGTTATTCCCATTGTAGTTTCCATAATCCAGGAAATCACCCTTCCCTTTCCAGACAGGGACATCAGGTCCTGTTTTCCAATCAGTTGGGATGACTGCCATCTCCCAAATGGTAGCAAAGATTGCTTCAAATGTAAGGAGGACAGCCTTACCACCAGACTGGAGAAGTTCACCCCGCATACCACAGATCCCTTCAGCCTTCCCTACCCTCAGCTGGGTCACCACATATTCAATCTCAGTGAGATTAGGTGGTTCACAGCTAATTGGAGGATCATCTTCAAGAATTATGAACCCAGAGATGTCCAACATGCTAGCCGGAGGATCAGCTTGAAAGAGCTGCTCAAACACGCCAGCCCAGCAGGTCAAAACTGCAGCATCATCTGTAAGTACCATTCCATCACCTGCCCTGACTGTGAATCTCCGAGGAACTGTAAGCAGGACATGGGTCACTATACCATAGATGGTATGTCACTTGCTCACAGATTCCTCTGACAAACACATCTTTTTCTGCCCTCAGAGCCGTTGCAGCAGTCCTTCACAGTTCTCAGTACAGATCGGAGTTGCCATCAAGCTATGCGCTGCGACTCCTCTCAATGATATCCAGGGTGTACTGCAAGATGAAACACCTCCTTCTGGCAACACCGGCAACACCAACACAACTCTGAACAACCTTCAGGTTCTTGTCACAGGTCCTATGTCTCCCACCTCACATTAGGATCAGCAGTAGTACCCAAGTCTGCAAGTTCCTCACATAAACTGCGTGCAAACTCATTAGAAACATCCTGATCTTGGAGTCTGGCCAGGTCCAGCCTCATTCTCCTAGTAAGTGGTAGCCTACTGGACCTAAGCTGGATCTTCAAAGTAGCAATAACAAGCCTGTGGTCAGAATTCATAAACTAGGCACTTCTGTAGACCCTGCAGTTCTGTATGAGCTTCAGCATCTGCCCACGAGGATGCAATCGATCTCCTTCACCGCACCACCAATATTGGAGTACCAAGTCCAACAGCCTCTGACCTTTTGCAAAGTCAAGAAGCATGCAACCACTTATACCACAGTCACCACACCCATGGGGACTGGCACAATCCTCATAGCCATCCCTGTCAGTGCCAGTGGTCGCACTGAAGTTACCCATGACCAGAGGATTGTCACCTTGCCGCACACAGCAACCACTGAGTGAATTTGCAAATGAAAAGTCTCCCTCACCATGCATACACTGAGACAACAGACAAAGCACACAGAGAGTGCCTTAATCTGAATCTCATAATACGCTTGTTGAAAGGAGCAACAAGGACACCATCGGAACGAGCTGATCCACAACAGCAAAAGCTACTCCCCAAGTATGACAGCCATCAGAGCTGCTAGACCAATAAAAGGTGTACCCAACTACAGAGATCTGACCAGTTCCAGGTCTGCGCACTTCAGAGAGCCGCCACTGAATATGGAGTTTATGAAGCTCCTCCAACAGCAGAGGAAGATAACTGTCATGCCGGTGAGACAAGGCATTCCATGAAATATGTGTGACTACAGAAAATGCAATTAATTTTATTTTGTTCACGAACAGTTATTATTGGAAATCATGCTGATTTGTTTTTTTTAGCTTGTCTTTATCTTCTCAATATGTGAATGCACAATTTATGCATAAATAGTTTGTCTCCTTACACATGATCAATATGTATAGACAAAAAGCTACTTAGGAGTTATTAAAGTATAATTCAACATTATGAAAATGTTGATAATTTTTTTTGTGTTTTTTTTTTAATTCTATTTTTTCGGATGCCACTGATAAGAAAAATCTGGCTGTGGTTCTCACGGTAAACTGTAAACATTTTAATACGAATAGCATATCACAATCTCCTTTGGTGTGTAATGTTATTCGTGGAATATATACATTACCTTTCTTTTTGCCTGTTAAAATTTGCATTGCTTCTCCATGATCATAAATATACACCTGACCGAACTGTGTATTTTTTGAAATTCAAATTGTCATTGCTTTAACTGTTCCGGGACCAGAGATTCTCATAGCGTATGGTCAGTTATTGTGTAAATCCACATTTTGTGCATTGAATGATGCAAATGCGAAAAGACTTTGTTGTCTACTCTTTGCCTTTTATTTCTGACCTCGATTTGTCCTGCTCTTTTTTCAATTACACCTGGTTTTGATGGTTAATCACCTTTTGCTTTGCGGTAATGCGATCTTTTCTGTCTTTTCTTTGATACTGTAGCGACTGACATGATAAAGTGTCACAAAAGTTTTACTTGAACAATCGCAGACTTCGTAACCCCGCCATCAGTCTTCCGTGCTGTACTCCACCCTCCCTCAATCGGACCGAACAGTCACTTAAAACCAAAAAGGCCTCAACCTGGTTGGGACGCTACAATACTTTCTAATTTTACTGCTTTCATATTCTATGCCTTTCTCTGCATGTGTATCGCACCATCGTTTGTTTGAGCCTTTCAAATTACACTGCTTTCATAAACTCTTATCTGCCTTTTTTTCTCTCCAGCGCCTTTGGGTCTCTATTCTCCATATTGTCCTTATACGCTTTATATGTGTTGAGAGCACAGGATCTGTGTGCACTACGTGCTTTTACTGTGACTGACTGTTTTTTGATGGGTGTGCTCTTATATGATATCTTTTGTAAGTAGGGTGTGTCTTTCAAGAATCTCATGTTCCACGTCCCTGCGAGACGGCCCTGGGACAATCTCTTGGCACCAAGTCTCATGATTACGGTCCCCGCAAGACACTCTGTGGCAAGTCTCTTTTGTCTCACGGGTCTTTTAAATGTCTACTGAGAACTTCCGAGAAGATCACGTATCGTCGCCTTGCTTTTGCTTTCCAGGATTTCTTTTTATAATAGAGAGATTTGAACAAATCTATATCCTCATATGTGATATTTCTGTATTTAGTGAGTGGTATAATATATTCTTGAATTTTGCCTTGACAGTGTCATGGCTATACTGTATGTGCCTGCATTTGGTGAGGGGCTGTGCATGAACAAAGTAGTTTGTACTTTTGTATTGTAATTCTGAGGTTACAATGACAGACTGGCCACCTAGCTCTCTGAAGAGAATTACTTGTGCTCTGTTTTGTGTATTATATTTATCCCATTTTTTGACATCCATTGCATGCCCAACCTACCTGGAAGGGGCCTCTCTCTGAATTGCCTTTCCCAAGAGTTCTTCAATTGTTTCCCACAAGTGTTTTTTTTTTCTTGTCTTCTTAGGGAGCCAGTGCTGGGGTCTGTCAAAGAACAGGGCCTGTTAAAGCCCATTGAGGCATTCCTTGTGTGATTTTGGGCTTTACACGAAATACATATTTTCTGTCGTTGTTGTATTGTACATTTATCAATAGCAGTTCCCTGTACACTGTTAAAGAATATACTAATTTCTAGATAGCAAGGATATAGATAAGTCAAAATTGAAACTGATATCAATGCAAAAAACTGAAGTTCGGATCTGTTCAGAATCATATTGAGTTAATGGTAGGGAGTGGGCTGCTTCCACCATCACTAGATCACCATATCTGCCATTAACTTCTGTGTTTACTGTTGCCAGCTGGCTAGTAAGAATTCATTCATATATGGAAAGAACATACACGAAGGTGACTTTATTATTAGATATCCCTATATGCTCAAATAAATGACTATTTATTCAGTGATACTATCAAATATGTGAACAATGCAGCTTAGAGCAGGTAAGCAGGTAATAGCTGTGTGGTTGTGTGAATGCAACTTAGAGGGAAAATGGGCAAGACTAAAAGAACACAATGAGTTGGACAAGTAATAAACTTTTTTTTTTAAGAAAATAACATTGCTTACAATCAAGTTGAACTTATATAACATGAGTTCATAGTCAAACTAGAAAGAAGAAAAAAAAACACTAGAAAGTTAAAGAAAGCAGGAACAAAAAAACACCAAAACCTAACAAAAGAGAACTCCACCGAAAGAATGAGAGTAGAGCCAAGACTATGGGCAAAAATAGAAAGGGAAAATGTCCTTTTACCCCATAGTAATCAGACACACAGTCAATTAAAACACATTCAACCTGTAGTTGCAAGAAGGCTGCTGAAGAAAGTGGCTGTGCAGAGTAACAGAAGTGAGTCAACTCACTGCTCAGCACAAACAGAGTCAAACAGAGTCCTGCAAGAAACCTATCAGGTTTAAGATAAAATAAGATAAGACAGTCAACAGCCCCAACTGATTTCTAACAAATTGAGGTAAACATAATGGTTTCTTGTGCACTAAGCAACGCAAACACTGGCAACCAAAGAAATGCAAAAAAAAATGTATTTGTCTTGTTCTTTCTGATACACATTAACAATTATACCAGAACAGTGAATCCCCCATAAAACACATGAATTCAATTCAATTTAGTTCATTTTCATATAGTGCTCTCTACTGAGTGCTGGCATAGATCACTGTGACAAGTTCACAGGTAAAGCGTAAGTATACATTTTACAAAATAGAGAATTAATACACATAAAGAGACAAATTTGTAAAAATACATAGTAGTTTGAAACTGATTAACACAAATGGAAACCAACAATATCTCCCATTAATTAATTTTTGAACTATGGCCAGTTGAATCTATCCTGCTGGGTAACAACATGTGCATTTCTTTGCACAAGTCAGTTTTTGAAGCACAGATTCACCATCATCAGACCTGCATCAGCTACTAGCCAGCATTTCTATGGTACATCTAATTACAGCAAGTCAACATTCCAGCAAATTCAAGTTCTGGAAGCAAAAGAATGACCAGTTTATTTTTAGCCTGGTGTACCTTACAATGGTGCCCATTCAGTATGTCTTATGCAGACTGACCTGGGATCAGTATAAAGCAGTAAGGTATAGCTAGAAACCAACAGTGTTAACCTCTGCAACCAATTACTTACCTGGGTTTAATTAAGAAAGAGCTTATTTATAATTAATCTATTTAGTTAATTCTCTATCATCTGTTGAATACTAAGTAATATATATTTTCATAAGACATGGGTGAATGTTGTTAGAATTTTTGTCTATATCTCAGAAATTAACTTGCACACATAAGAATGAATTAAGGACTTTGACAACACTTTTGATTAGATACTACCTATAAAGCATGTATTAGTCACATACTGTTATATAATAAAACCTTTGCCAAGGCTTGTTATGGTCTTAATGATATTTACAGAGAATCAGCAAAGTTGTTATTCATCTCAATGCAGTGTGGCATATTAAGGGCTTGTGTAAAATTACTTGTGAATATAAGAGCATCTTTTGTTCTTATTAAGCATTAAGGAGTCACAAGCCTGATACTGAAATAATAAACATTGAAAGACAGACTATCACCCACTTAAGCCACCAAAGTGAAGTTATTTTAGTATGTCACATTGGACAGAAATACCTACTTTACTAATGCTTTCTAAGTGTTATGACCAACAGAAACCTTTGTTAATGTCTTATTACATGTGACTAATAGACACATTATATTTATTACCTAATTTAAATATATTACGTTCTCTCCTAAGCCCTAAACACCACTTTGGCAGACTTTCCTCTAGACTCTACCCTCAAAGGTCTTCTGGGTAGGGGTCTAATTTATATTCCAGTTTAGAGTTATTTCTGCAGAAATCACTAAAGCATAATGTCAGAAATTCCTGTAACCTTTTCCACAAAGCTCCTTAGGGAAGCCCCAGCTCTCAATGCAATCCTGAACTCTAAAATTGTATTCACGGGAGGACATCCTTTCTTATTCGGAAAACATCAGTTGTTTAATATAAAATACATGACTCCCCTAAGCCCTTATAGATGCTCTGCGCATCAAGGCTGTAGTCTAAAGAGGTTCTTTCTGTCTTTTGGCCACCTCCCCTAATTTCTTTTCCAGTCTAATGCACACAGAGTAATCACATAGGGAGGACTTTAAAAATTTAGTAGCCAGAGCACTCTTAATCATATGTTCATCTAGAGAGCTAGTCGGCACTCTAATAGCTGTTGACCCATCTTCTAACAAATACAGAAATGCCACCCCTAGAGTTTTGGTTATTCACCCTATTCTTGTAGCAGGTATGCTTGCTATAAAATAAAGGCCATACCAGGTCCAGCTACTTTAGATTTACCTTTTTCTGTTTATTTTTTTTTCTTTTTTAACCTGGTACCACTTTAATGTTCACCAGTTTGGAAAAGCAAGTCAGCCATCTGACTAAGAAATCTGACTCATAACTGTACCTTTTAACATAACAGAATGTGATCCGCTGGACTTTGTGTGGCACTTTGGTCAATTTCTGTTGCTTTAAATGTGCTCTATAAATAAAATTGACTTGACATGAGTTTGTGATGTGACCCTAATATTATTTTTGTTAAGCTAAATGCCAAAAGCAAAACATTAAGTATTGTGCAGTTATGCTGAGACCCTTACACTGTAGGTATCTTGTAAATATTCATAATTATCTTTATGTGAAAATAGGTTATAATATCATTAAACATCATTTTGCTTGTGATGAGGCCAGGATAGACCCTTCCCTGCAACCCTGAACTGAATTAAGTGGGTTTGTTGGAAACAGAATTTCTCTAATGCAGTTAGACACTGCTTGCTTTAGTTTAGCACTAATATTCACAAGCTCCATTCTAGGTAAAGAAACAAGTGTTCACAGAGCAGGCATTTGGCAGGTAGCCCTGTTGTGTACTTTTTCAAAGAAGGAATAACTCCGGATGGATTACAGCCTAATATTGATAAAATCTCATCCATCTGATTAGAAAAATTAGAATAGGTTCCAGGATTAAACAGTGGATCTTTAGTCTTTTAGATAATTTGATACATGCACAGTTAATACAAGAAGAAATATAAGATAAAACCGTTTCTTACAACCAACATCTGAGAACAAGGGAACTCTGTGATAATAGGTATTATTGTAATTAAGGCACAGTGCTCACACACTTCTTTTAGTCAGCCTTGTCATTCACAGCCTACAATCTTTTAAAAATATTATATTAATGTGAAATTAATTACAAATAATTTAAAGAAGAATTATACTGCCAGCCATGCTGACATTTTGTCTAATATGTATACAGGTTAATGTTTTACCTTCCTCCCTAGATTCTGACACACCACTATATGAGTTGAAAGCTCAGGGATCAGCTTTCTATCACAGGAATTTGAGCAAATAAATGATGAGATCATCACTGGCCCAGACATCACTGGCTGACCCTCCACCCAACGCCCAGCTACAGCTCCTAAAAGCCTTTATCCATTTCCCACCCCCTAACCACTATTTTACATTTAAATGACCTGATCAAATCTACAGCAGAGAGATTTTTATTTTCAATCTAAGCAAGTGCTTCCTATTTTTGTTTTCACAGTGTGCATTTTTGTAAATTCATGGCTGTCACTTTTTTAAGATAGCAAAAAAAAAAAAAGATCTAAGTACACTATATTTTAAATCTATCTATTATATAAAAAAAATCCTGGGACGAGAAAAGACTTTTTAGCCTACGACGAGTCGTGACATTTTCAGAGAGATACTTTCAAGTCCCATAAGACAAGACTTTGTGCCAAGTGATTTAACCATGCCCAAGGCCTGAAATAAAAGACAAAGAGTAGATGACAAAGTAGAATGTCGTAAAGAGGTTCAAAAACGTTGGCGTGAAACACAAGCAGAGCAGGTTAGAGATAATGAAAGTACTAAAATTCAAAAGTCTCAAAAAAAATAATAGTAAAGATCGCATTAGCACAAACATGCGGAAATTATTACTCGGTGAAATAACAGAACAGCGGAAAAAGGTCGAATATATTGTTCGGATTTAAACTTTAAGTCGGAGACATGTAGATCGTCTAATTTGTGTTTCCATCAGGGAAAAGTTGTGTTTCTTCACAATGAAGAGGCCTATATGTGAGAATTAAAAGATTTGTTGTTTGGTGAAAATGAAATCCACATACACGAGTGGAAGAGATGTGAAGTGGCTGGCGCGTAGCACAAGCTGGGGGGGTTACTGACCAAAGCGAGCGGGGGCAAAGCCCCCTAGTTGCATTAAAAATTATTTTAAAATGTCACAAAAAGACAGGCAAATGAACATTATTCTAATTATACTTTTGAATATACTAAAGCAACACAGTGATGACAATTAACGAGATGATGTAGCTGTACATCAAGGCTCACCTCAGAAAAGCTGTGTCATGATCAGTAAAAGAATCCACATCTGATCTTTGTCATATTTAGCCAAAAGTCATCAACTGGCTCGTATCAGAGTACACAGCAGAATGCCCAGTGCCTAGATTTAGCAGCCAAATGGCCAAGGTCAGAAAGAGTCTACTCTGCTTTTTAACAAATTACTAGGAGTACCATGAGGCTTAATTTCTTTGGAATCTGTGCAAATTGATGTTTTCTATTTCACCATTGCTAGCTGGCTTTAGATTAATGTATTCTTACTCTACCAGTTACTTGTAGGATTAATGTATAGGGGCATTAAGAACATAATATAATTTAAAAGGTCATCAGAAATATGCATAATTTTATTGAAATACTGCATTATTTTTTTTCTTTTGGTATGGGTATAGTTATCTCAGATAAAGAAACATTGGAATCATCACATGAAAAGATTCTCTCATTGGATTGGAATGCCCATCACAGGCTCTACTATAGAATGCCCAGGAGGGGGTGGGTAGCCAGCTGACCAAGATCACCAGGACTGTGACTTTGTCTTTAACTTTCTCTCTTTCAATTATCATTTTCTCCATCGTCAACTGGCCATAGTTCAACAATTAATTAATGGGCAGATATTGATGGTTTCCATTTACCGTATGTTAATCAGTTTCTACTTCTTTCAGTGTTTCAAAAAATTTATATTTTTGTATATGCACTAATTCTGTATTTAGTATAATCTATATCTGCATTTTGCTTGAGAATATGAAACTTCACAGCTCTCAGTGAAAAATACTGCACAAAAATAAGTTTTTGTATTTTATTTTGTGTTTAAAGTGCACTATAGTTCAAAATGTTGTGGAGGTGACCAGCTGGCAAGAAGCTACCTAATGCAACATCAGCATGGCACAGAGCAGGGCATAGACAGAGCCACACTGTCAGTACACACTACACATATACTGTGTGCCCACAAAAGGAATTAGGCAGGGGCACCATCATGAAAGAAAGAGTTTTGGCCTTGTTGGAAGCAAGCAATTCTGCCTCAACAAACTTGAGCACAGCCTACAGAGTAGTGGGGAAGGTTGCCTGGCGTTGGTCTAAAGAGAGACAGTCAGCCTAAGAAAATGGCAGAGATGATATATGGCCCAATGAGAGTAGTAAGCTGTCCCACATATTTTACCAAGTTGTAGAGTGATATCCCTGTAGCAAAGGTAGGGCTAAGCTTGAACACAAAAGCAGTTTGGAGGCCCAAGTTCTAGAGGTTCACAGAGTGTGGAAGTGAGTTCCTCGTTAAAGATAAAATGCAGGTTAGCGCCTGGAAACAATGGTAATAGAAACAAAGACACACACTAGAGTCAAAGGGAGTTTTTAATGAGAAACTTGAGGTGTCAACAATTACGTGCTGCCTCTCCTATTAGATAAGGGTTCAAGCTCAGAAAGGCTTCAAGTACTATTATCTTCTGTTTATTGTTGTACTTTTCTGTTCTCCAAATGTCCATCCCTCTCTATTTATTTACAGTTCTATAAACTTTGGCTTTCTTGCCATTATTCTTGGTCATGAGTGTTAGTACAAGAATGTCCCCTGTAGTTACAATGTATACATTGCTATGAACTTGTAAACAGAAGTCTGGCATAGTAAAATAAATTAAGGTAGATTAAACTGAATTTAACAGAACTTGCTGAATGTCTATGGATTGTTCAACTGACCTCTACTGTGCTTTTCCTGGTTTAATATTTAGATTTATTTATTTATTCAAATAACTTTCTCTTTTTCTTAGAATTTGATTTGGTGACTTTCTATAAATAAAGCCTCCCCCAATGCCCAAAGACAATCAGTCTGACAAAATCAGACTTAAGACACATTCAGCAAATCAGGGATAGTGGCTTGAGTGAAGATGTTACGTTCATGTATCTCACAGCTTTTGGATAAGTGTGGGTAATGAAACCGGGTATTCCTGGTCCCAATGAAACCTATTTAGACAATGGAAGGAGAATGAGCATAAGGTGGAGGTGGCAACTAGTTACATAATGTTTCTGAGAAATTTACATTTTAGTCTGGAGGCGGCACAGGAATCTGCATTGGGAAGATGGCACCCTATAATCTGAGAAGTGGTGTATAGCAGTCTCATCAGCTGCTTGTGCACCTTCAGTGTCCTTCAATGTGGTGATGGGGACAAGAACAAAAGACTTTCAGTAAAAAGTTTGTTAAAAAGGATCATTACTTCCTGTGATTGGGTTTAAATGTTATTATCTTCAGTATTAAGCTTTTTTACTGACATCAGCTTTTGAGATATACATAAACATGTATATTTTTATAAATATGTTTTGCATGTGTATGATTTATTACCAATAACTCTCTTTACAGAGGTTGTATTTCCAGTTAGAGAAGGTATGAATGCACTTGAAATCCAGTAATCTTTAAGGTTTATTTCACAGCCCCTTATAAGGGCAAAATAGCTCAGTAGGGTAATGTGTACTGTAATTTCTATGGCTTTATCAGCAGAGAGTGTTTGCAGTTAAATGTACACAATCACATGTCAGTAAAGTACCACAGTGCTGATTTTTTGTGATCATTCAGAAGGTTGCAAATCAAATTTTGTTGTTTGATTGTGCTTTACAATCTACCGGACCATGGCTTGCAGATAGCATCAGGAGAAATCTCACACAAAAGTGAATTGAGCAAATCAATAATGACACTGTAAATCCATGTTAAATGTTCTACCTGTACATTATTTTTTTGTTGAAAGCATGTTTTGATGCAATTATTGTTGTGAGCTGGAATGAAATCCATGGTAAAAAGGGTGTGAGGCCTCCAAAAGCTTTCACAAGCTAGGCTAGGCCTCGTTGCCTGCCTGGATTAGGCCTCACCCCAAAGTGCTTTACAAAAGAAAGAAAAAACATAAAACCTAGCACAAGGACACAGTCTACAAAAAGGATCTTAATAAAATTAAGGCAATTATTTAGCAAAAGGAGAAAAATATCAAAACTCCAAAAAAGGAACAAAAAAAACTCGATTAAAAGGCAGTCATAAACTGAAAACAAAGCAGTAAAATTTCAAAAAGCCAATAAATCTAAAAACAAACAACAATGCTTACAACTGCAAAAGACTTAGGTGTGTCATGTTTGAGCTCACCTTCTGCTTTGACCTAAACAGCCAGAAGAAGTGCTCAGGCATTTGCCATGAATTTGGGTTTCTAAGTATGAAAAGTTCCAAACAAACCTTAAAATGCCCACTAGAAGGGAGAAATCATCAAACCACAGCTTTTAATAAAAAGAAAAAACACAGGACCTTTATAAAAAAGTATTTTTTTTTCAACAAAAAGGCTCTGTAATAAAAATAAGCCAAAAAAGACAAAACGGAATTGCATGAAACAACAGCACAATCCAAGGCAAACAAGTCACACAAACACAAGTCCAGAAGACGAAGTCAAAAACAGAGCATAAGGTCAAATATCCAGTAAATTCATACAAAGGCCCAATAACTCTCTATAACCTACCAAAATCATCAAACATATTCAATGAACCGCAAGGGACTATGGGATTTTCCCCAGCCTTTATTGACAGTCCCTTGATGGTGATGGGCAGGTCATCTGACCTCTTGGGGGACCACCCACAAAATACATCCATCCATCATCCATCCATCATCCAACCTGCTATATCTTAACTACAGGGTCACGGGGGGTCTGCTGGAGCCAACACAGGGTGCAAGGCCGGAAACAAACCCCAAGAAGGGCGCCAGCCCACCGCAGGGCATGCACACACACACACACCAAGCACACACTAGGGACACTTTAGGATTACCAATGCACCCAGGAAGCAAAACCAGGTCTCCTAACTGTGAGCCAGCAGCGCTACCACTGCACCACTGTGCCACCCTATATGTAACATATTAAAAGATATATTCACAGATAAAAACTAAGTGATCAACAATATTAACATAAACAAAAGAATCAAAAATGAACAAGACAGACATAAAAGAGGAGTTTGGACCCCAGCCAGGGAGGGAAATCTTGGCTCAAACATACCTATGTGGTGACATCAGGGGGGACTCATCTCTGTGGGTACCACCCATAAAACAAGAGGGGCCCAGAAGAATAAAGACTTACACATAGAAACATAATAGTACAAAAATAGGACAGTATAAGCATAAATAGTTACAACAAACATATAAAAATACTTTAAACTAAATAAAAGAGACATAAAAAACAAAAACATGAATCGGTGAACACAATCTGGGAGACACACAACAATGATAATTCAAATTTAGCAGTAACTGTGTTCTCAATGGTGACTTGTAATTTTAATTGGATTTGTTGAAATACTAGTATACAGTTCATTGTATGATGAGTGGGTATTTTGTGGTTCAGAGTATTCTGTTTTGTTTACTCACACATTTTTTCTGGTTGTTGAGTATAATTCAATAAATTCTACTCGTATTCTCAGTTCAATGTAACTAACTGCGATGGCTACTTTATCTACTTTGCCATCACTCTCCATTATTAGACCATGAGATACAACTACTGTGATGACCAGCAGCTGCATACACATGTATTACCACTGCATGCTTCTGCAGTGCCATGAAGGTTACTGTGATCCCATCTACAGCAGTTTACAAGCTGTAAAATGTTCGTGGTCAGCTTTCCCATGGAGTTGAGTGTGAAGTTTTTCTTAATATGTAAACAATAACATATACCTCAAGTTCTGTTTTTCTGCAGATTCAATGCCAGCACTCTGTGCTGTTTGAAACTGGTGTAATTTAGAATACAATTAAGGAAGAAAACTCTATAACATGTGAATTAATAGGAAAATAACAAACGACAGCCAAGAACTTATAGTCAGCAAGATTTTGTGGGAGGTTCCTTGAAATGTTGGGGGTATCCTGGGGACAGACAACAAATCCAAATTATAGAAGAAAAGAATATAAGCTTCAATGGGATCATTAGAATTGCAATGTAAATGGCAGTCTGTCTAAATATAAGAGTGAATGCAGTGTGTCAGCTTTATCTTTTTGGCCAGAGATGAAAAATTTGGTCACCTATAGTTGAAGTGTTTAGGAAACTGTGCCAGAACTAGTGGTAGACCCCTTCAGACAATGTAAGCAGAGTGTTTTTGGCTTTAAAGTCACTAAAATGGAAGGAGGGAGAGAGGAAAGTAGTAGTAACAGTTGGCTGACTGCTCACTACTGTCCTCAGTAAGTTTGAAAGAGAAAATGAGGAGTTAAAAGAGAAGATGCGTGAACAGCTAAAGTAGATAAAATAGAGTGTGGCAATGTAATGGTTACAGAGTGTTTAAAAACTATGGCAAACTCGAGTCAAGAGAGGCAGGAAAAATGTGAAGTACTATCTTATAGAATAGCAAAAGTCACTCAAAGAGTGAATAAAAAAATAAGACTAGGGTTAACATACGAACCCACTATAAGAACACACTATTTGTCAGAAGAGGAGAATGACTGGGAGAAAAACTTAGGGTGTCAGGAAGAAGTGGGTCATCCCTAATCTTGGCTTTCATATCCCCAGCATATAATCCAAATAATTCTGTAGCTGTTAGATCTGTGCATGAATATAGTTAGACCTTAGGACAAGATCAACAGAGACTGTCCACATAAGTTGCTCAAACAATACAAAGAGATTTTTCTCAGGGTGAACGTTTGAATTTAGGATGACAGAATAGACAAAAAGCCAGGAGAAAAACTTGTTACTTGGCTTCTTAGAGTATACAACAAGGGAAAAGAACGTGTAAGACTAACAGAGTGAACTAAGCTAGTTAAGAGCAATGAATAATAATCCAAAGCTCGAAAACACATTCAGAGGCATTCAAGTTAGGGACAGCCAACCACTAACAGACGGCAAAGCTATAGGAATTAGTGTTCATGGAAAGATAGGAGTGAGATAGCAGAGGAAGACGAACCATAGAAAGATCTGCATAAAGCAGCATAATTAGTGAAAGAATGGGGACTGTAACTTGGAGTGTTTAACTACAGAAATAATTGAGCAGGACTATATGATGTTCCAGATGAAGAGGAAAGAGGGTTTAGTGGGAGTGAAACACCAGCTAAGCTCATTGAAGTGAAACACACCGTAAATTGAGGAGTCATTTTTAATTCACTGGTGTTGATCTCTACTATTCATTAGTACATTTTAGGCACAGACATTCTGAAATGACAGACATTTCAGGCAGAGTGAGGTAAATTTTGTCTTGGAATAAGAACACTGGAACTTCGTGCAGTAAAAAGGATGGAAATAGGGTATGCAACATAGAGGCTGTTGGAGATTCTTGAACCAGAGAGGGCAGTCTGTACTAAATAACACATGTTGCCATGAGGGCACAAGGAGGTAGGCGAAAAGTACAAAAGCTACTAAAAGTAGGAGGTCATCAGCTCGGCCACAAACCTTTTCAGCTCTCAGTATTGCAATTAAAAAATCCAGATGGCTTGTGACAGGTGACAGTGAATTACTGAGCTTTGAACAGAACAGCATCACCTATGCCAGGTGCAGTACTTGACATTGCTAACTATAGTGGAAGGGATAATGCAGAAACAGAAGGAGTTGTATGCAGTAATTGACCTTGAAAATATTTATTTTCTATTCCAAATGAAAAGGAAAGCCAAAATAAGTTTGTTTTTGACATGGGAGGACAGATTTCACACATTCCAAGTGTTACCCCAAGGCTATCTACATAGCCCAGATTTTTGCCATAGTACTGCAGTAAGAGACCTAGCCAACTGCAAAGATCTAGAAGGGGTCAAGTTTTTCACTATGTACATGACAACATGCTATCAGGAGATAACACTGACATAGTGGGTGAAAAGTTGCAGAAGATTATTTATATATGGGAGATTATATTTATAAGGGAGAGAGTTAATAGGTGGTGAATGAGGAGAATGTGCAAGGGCCAGTGAAAGCGATAAATTTTTTAGAAACTTGTTGGATTGGCAAGGAAAAATGCATACCTGAGAAAACGGTGGAATGCATTTTAAAAGTTCCTGCTCCAAATAGTAAAAAGGATGTATAGTCCTTTGTATGCTTGCTGGGCTACTGGATGAATTTCATTCCTACTTGGAGAAAATTGTGACACCTATGTACAGTGGTGCTTGAAAGTTTGTGAACCCTTTAGAATTTTCTATATTTCTGCATAAATATGACCTAAAACATCATCAGATTTTCACTCAAGTCCTAAAGGTAGATAAAGAGAAACCAGTTAAACAAATGAGACAAAAATATTATACTTGGTCATTTATTTATTAAGGAAAATGATCAAATATTAAATATTTGTGAGTGGTAAAAGTATGTGAACCTCTAGGATTAGCAGTTAGTTTGAAGGTGAAATTAGAGTCAGGTGTTTTCAATCAATGGGATGACAATCAGGTGTAAGTGGGCATCCTGTCTTATTTAAAGAACAGGGATTTATCAAAGTCTGCTCTTCACAACACATGTTTGTGGAAGTGTAACATGGCACGAACAAAGGAGATTTCTGAGGACCTCAGAAAAACAGTTGTTGATGCTCATCAGGCTGGAAAAGGTTACAAAACCATCTCTAAAAAGTTTGGACTCCACCAATCCACAGTCAGACAGATTGTGTACAAATGGAGGAAATTCAAGACCATTGTTACCCTCCCCAGGAGTGGTCGACCAACAAAGATCACTCCAAGAGCAAGGCGTGCAATAGTTGGTGAGGTCACAAAGGTCCCCAAGGTAACTTCTAAGCAACTGAAGGCCTCTCTCACATTGGCTAATGTTCATGTTCATGAGTCCACCGTCAGGAGAACACTGAACAACAATGGTGTGCATGGCAGGGTTGCAAGAAGAGAGCCACTGCTCTCCAAAAAAAAATTGTGCTTGTCTGCAGTTTGCTAACGATCACGTGGACAAACCAGAAGGCTATTGGAGGAATATTTTGTGGACAGATGAGACCAAAATAGAACTTTTTGGTTTAAATGAAAAGCGTTATGTTTGGAGAAAGGAAAACACTGCATTCCAGCATAAGAGCCTTATCCCATCTGTGAAACATGGTGGTGGTAGTATCATGGTTTGGGCCTGTTTTACTGCATCTGGGTCAAGACGGCTTGCCTTCATTGATGGAACAATGATTTCTGAATTACAGTGCATCCAGAAAGTATTCACAGCGCATCACTTTTTCCACATTTTGTTATGTTACAGCCTTATTCCAAAATGGATTAAATTCATTTTTTCCTCAGAATTCTACACACAACACTCCATAATAACAACGTGAAAAAAGTTTACTTGAGGTGTTTGCAAATTTATTAAAAAAAAACTGAGAAATCACATGTACATAAGTATTCACAGCCTTTGCTCAATACTTTGTTGATGCACTTTTGGCAACAATTTCAGCCTCAAGTCTTTTTGAATATGATGCCACAAGCTTGGCACACCTATCCTTGGCCAGTTTCACCCATTCATCTTTGCAGCACCTCTCAAGCTCCATCAGGTTGGATGGGAAGCGTCGGTGCACAGCCATTTTAAGATCTCTCCAGAGATGTTCAATCGGATTCAAGTCTGGGCTCTGGCTGGGCCACTCAAAGACATTCACAGAGTTGTCCTGAAGCCACTCCTTTGATATCTTGGCTGTGTGCTTAGGGTCGTTGTCCTGCTGAAAGATGAACCGTTGCCCCAGTCTGAGGTCAAGAACGCTCTGGAGCAGGTTTTCATCCAGGATGTCTCTATACATTGCTGCAGTCATCTTTCCCTTTATCCTGACTAGTTTCCCAGTTTCTGCCGATGAAAAACATCCCCACAGCATGATGCTGCCACCACCATGCTTCACTGTAGGGATGGTATTGGCCTGGTGATGAGTGGTGTCTGGTTTCCTCCAAACGTGACGCCTGGCATTCACACCAAAGAGTTCAATCTTTGTCTCATCAGACCAGAGAATTTTGTTTCTCGTGGTCTGAGAGTCCTTCAGGTGCCTTTTGACAAACTCCAGGTGGGCTGCCATGTGCCTTTTACTAAGGAGTGGCTTCCGTCTGGCCACTCTACCATACAGACCTGATTGGTGGATTGCTGCAGAGATGGTTGTCCTTCTGGAAGGTTCTCCTCTCTCCTCAGAGGACCTCTGGCGCTCTGACAGAGTGACCATCGGGTTCTTGGTCACCTCCCTGACTAAGGCCCTTCTCCCCCGATCGCTCAGTTTAGATAGCCGGCCAGCTCTCGGAAGAGTCCTGGTGGTTTTGAACTTCTTCCACTTACGGATGATGGAGGCCACTGTGCTCATTGGGACCTTCAAAGCAGTAGAAATGTAACCAGATTTGTGCCTCGAGACAATCCTGTCTCGGAGGTCTACAGATAATTCCTTTGACTTCATGCTTGGTTTGTGCTCTGACATGAACTGTCAACTGTGGGACCTTATATAGACAGGTGTGTGCCTTTCCAAATCATGTCCAATCAACTGAATTTACCACAGGTGGACTCCAATTAAGCTGCAGAAACATCTCAAGGATGATCAGGGGAAACAGGATGCACCTGAGCTCAATTTTGAGCTTCATGGCAAAGGCTGTGAATACTTATGTACTTGTGCTTTCTCAATTTTTTTATTTTTAATAAATTTGCAAACACCTCAGGTAAACTTTTTTCACGTTGTTATTATGGGGTGTTGTGTGTAGAATTCTGAGGAAAAAATGAATTTAATCAATTTTGGAATAAGGCTGTAACATAACAAAATGTGGAAAAAGTGATGTGCTGTGAATACTTTCCGGATGCACTGTATATCAGAGAATTCTAAAGGAAAATGTCAGGACATCTGTCCATGAACTGAATCTTAAGAGAAGGTGGGTCATGCAGCAAGACAGCGACCCTAAGCACACAAGTCAAGTCGTTCTACCAAAGAATGGTTAAAGAAGAATAAAGTTAATGTTTTGGAATGGCCAAGTCAAAGTCCTGACCTTAATCCAGTTGAAATGTTGTGGAAGGACCTGAAGCAAGCAGTTAATGTGAGGAAACCCACCAACATCCCAGAGTTGAAGCTGTTCTGTACGGAGGAATGGGCTAAAATTCCTCCAAGCCGGTGTGCAGGAATGATCAAAAGTTACCTGAAACATTTAGTTGCAGTTATTGCAACTTTCAAGCACCACTGTATGGTGTGACAATAAAGAAAGCTGGCTTTAAGTGGGGCCAGTTGTAGCAGCTGGCTTTTGAGAAACTACAAGAAATCCATTGAGAATATCAGGAGCTTGGACTATTATCTTTAGGAGATCTGCTCATGCCTGATGTGCATGAGACATCTAATGTAGCAACATGCAGTTTGTGGCAGAAAAGACAGGGAAACAGAGTACCTATTGGCTTTTGGAGTGAGCAACTTTCAGAAGCACAGTAGTCTTACCCACCTCTAGAAAAGCAGCTGTTAGCTGCCTATGTAGCCTTCATATAAACAAAAAAATATTTTACAGTAGATATGGTAGCTAGGTGACTGAGAACAGGATTATCAACCCAAAGACAGGTCAAAGACGAGACAGTTGTAGGCAGGACAGGTGTAGCATAGATTCATCCATCCATCCATCCATCCATTATCCAACCCACTATATTCTAACTACAGGGTCACGGTGGTCTGCTGGAGCCAATCCCAGCCAACACAGGGCGCAAGGCAGGAAACAAACCCTGGGCAGGGCGCCAGCCCACCGCAGAGCATAGAATCAGACAATGCTAAAATGGAAGTGGTATCTGCAGCCAAGCGCTCCACAGGAAGTGACGACAGATACAGTGTGTTTCAAAGTTCTAGACCATATATCTTAGGGTCCTATCACTGTAGGACACTTCATTTAAGGAGGTTCCTGTTTTTGCAGACTTAACTGAGGAATAAACATGCGCAAGACCTGTACCAAAAGAAAAAACAAAGCAGTGGAAACTATTGATAAGGGTGATTGCTGATGCATCAGCAAACAAGGGAGAAAAAATTCTAACTATATGTCAGGGCAAAACTGATACTACTAAGTACAGGTAAGCCAGTTCCAGATTGAGCCAGGAGGTAAATGTTGGATTGTTATGCCTGAGGTACAACAAGAAGAAGCCAAAATGGTGGCAAAAGGCAAGAGAGATAGACACTTAATGCTCACAGAGGGAGAGAAACTGATCACTTGTCTTTTTAAGTCTTTTTGACAACATCAAGGAGTAACCGGAACATGTGAGTGAGAACAAGATTTGCCACATCTTGATATTTTATATTCATGCAATAAAGTCTTTCAAAGAGGATTTGAACTATTAAAGTAATGAAGAAGTAGGTGGCAAGCACAAAAAGACACTTGAACTATTTACACTAACAACAATTACCATTTGTTTGATGACTATACTTTTCACAACAGGAGTAGTATAGATTTTACTTATATACCTATTCGAGTAACACAGTACTGAATGTCCGGACAAATTTGAGTATTAATGTATTACAGATTTACATTAGGATCAGATACCATATTGGATATAAATTGTAGTACACTGGGTGTTAGGATAAACCATGAGATAATTTGGATGTTAGTAATTTACAGGGTATAGTACAGACTTTAACATTAGTGAGATGAGGTACAAAGTGGCTGTGAGTTTTCAGTTTGTGAATTATTAAGCCCAGATGCAAACCAACAATCCCAGCTGGTGGTAGAAAGCTGTTAACATCAATGATAAACTTTTCATACAGTTCTTGGACTCCAAATGTGTTCCTGATAACTGTTGGTGTCTTTGCATTGGGCAGTGCTGATGCCTTCCTTTAGGGCTAACACCTACTATCCAGCATAGTTACTGTACTGCCTGCCTTTAATGGAAAACAAGGCTGAGAGTCTAGAAAAGACCACAGCTGGATCTACAGTAAGTGAATAGGGCAACTTTGTGAAGGCAATGATGTGAGCATAGTTGGTTGTATGAAGAATCCATCTCTGGCCAGGTCATTTTTATAGGTGAATGTTATTGGACTTTTAAAATTTTTGAAAGAATGCAGCAGTTACTTGCATTTCTACCAACAGCTTAGTGTAACCAATTCAGGAATTAAACAGATTGAAACAATAAAATATTTGCTATGACGTATGTAGCAAAAAGGATGAAGTGTAATGAGGATAAAAAAATACTGAGACTGGTAAAATTTAATTTGTGTTTTATTTTAGTGTTTTTACTTGGTATTATTTAGATGTAGTGTTTAAGTGAATAATTTGTGTGACTAAGATTGTAACTATAATACAGTGCTCATAAGAGAAAGCTGATACTGTGTGATCAAAGTATTCTGTAAATGGAACATCAGGCAGGTGCTAATGAGCTCAATGATTTATGTTTTTTATGAGAGATAACATATTTTATGTATTAAAAAGAGTATTGGACTCTGGAGTATACACAAGTATAAAAGAAAATGTAAGAAAAGATATTATTACCATTGTATGTCTATGTCTAACATGTATGTTTATTTTTTCTTCAAACAAACATAAGTAATAATTGAAATGCAATTTGGGTATTAGCTCACTGAAGTTGTCTTGTTGCATACTGACAGTTAGCAATGATTGATGAGTGTCAATATAATGAGTTATGTTTATTCAGGTTAATTTCTTTCAGAGGTATTGATTCGCATATGGACTGCTATGAATCAGCAAGGGAAGTCTTTCAAGCAAACCCTTGGTTTATGTGAGAATATTTTTAAATGTAGCTATCTGGGTGCAGTGAATCCTGGCAGAAGTGTGACCCATAAGCAGAGCAGCTTCTGGCCTCTGCTAATGTATTCCTCTCTGTAAGAATAAAGTGCTAACCAACATAAAGTGTAATGTGTTAGGCTAAGTGCACTGTGTCAGTGACGACTGAATGTAAAATAGGTAAATACTGCACAATGAATCAAGGCTAATAATTTAGGTATTCCCAGTATTAACTTGTCCACCAATGTAAAAAGAACCTTAAGAGGTTAGAATGCGTTGCGTAAATGCTTTTTCACATTAAAACAGGGGGCACAGTAACCCTTTCCTGGAGCCTCTTTTGGGCCAATTGCACTCATCGAGTAAATGAATAATAATCAAATCCACAAAAATGCACCTTATTATGATTAAAAAATGATTTTCTCACATCATGAATCAATGTACAAATAAAGTATATTGTTTAAACTTCACCCAAGGTTAGAGGTTACGGTATAATTATAAACCACAGCAGACACATTCAAAGCAATGAACAAAGCCCACAGCTGCAGTACTAGAATAGAATGTTTTAGGCCTACATTCAAGCAAATGCTATAAAAAGAGAAAATCAAAAGATTGTCCAGTAATATTAATAACGGTTAAGAAAATTAAATCAGAAACCCTTTCAGCATCCACTTATAAACAATGCATTAGTAAGTGAATTCTAATATTTAATAATGGCTATAGTAATAGAATATTTTAATTCTCACCTCGGCCACAAGTTCTCCATTTTCAGCATGGACTCGTGCCACAGCCCCAATATCCTTGCAGGTTCGCATCACCTGATACAGGTCACTGTCACGCAACATGTACAAGTCCTTATAGGTCATGAACATCTGAAAGGAGTTTACTCCCTTTTCTTTTACCAAAGTTTCCATTTCAGCTTGTACCTTGAGAAAGACAAAAAAGCAGTTTTAGCTACACTGCTGTTTTCATGAAATCTATAAAATTACACAATATGCATATGGTGCTGATACAAATATAAAACAAACAGCAAGGTCAGTCAGTCAATTTTTAACATGCTTTGTCCTGAACAGGGACATGGGGGGTGCTGGAACGTATCCCAGTCAGCATAGAGCACAAGGCAGAAACAAACTCTGGACAGGGCTCCAGTCCATCACAGAGTGAACACACACACCCAAACCACACACTAGTGGCAATTTAGTATTACCAATCCATGTAACGTGCATATCTTTGGAATGTGGGAGGAAACTGGACCACCCAGAGGAAACCCACCCAAACACAGGGAAAACATTCAAACTGCACACAGAGAGGACCCAAGACGCAAAAACTGGTCTCCTGAGAGGCAGCAGCGCTACCATGGCACCACCATGCCTCCCGAACAGTGAGGTTACTTTTCAAAAATTTTTGTTCACATATTAGAAGTTAAATGTTCACAATTACCCAACCTACACTTTTTTTTAAAATATATTTTACATGGGCACAAAGGTGTCCAACATTTTTGCTTGAGCACAAAAGCTTCCACATTACAACAAACTTAGCTTCATGGTGTTAAATATCTAAATGTCCAAAACCACTAAAGCCATAGTATCCATAATAAAAATTTGTATCATTGTATTTTTTCCCATTGTTCATCAAGGCCAACATGTTTTGAGACCACTGCCCCTTCACTAGAGACAGATAATCTCAGACCTAAAGACTTTATTTATTAATCTTGATGGAATACATCACAGCGAACTATCCCAGTTAACAAAATGTACCAAGTAAGACATTTATGGCACAATAAGAAATGTCTTTAAAAGGTAGGGAGAGCATAAAAACGTGGTACTGAGATCCAAGTTACGCCACATAGAAATGTTTATTGTACCATAGTTCCATAGCAACTGTTGTGCCAGTCCTCCTTACTTAGGCAGATCAGGCAGAATTTACCCAAGCTCAGAGAGGCTGGAGCTGTTAGTAAACGTATTAACAGAACAGTTAATATACAGTATGTTTCTAAATGAATTGTAGCTGACATTAAAACCTAAGACATGATTCTCAATGATTATTTTTTCAATATGCATTTTTTTTGCCATTAGTAATATTTTTCTCCTAAATGAGAAGAAAACAGTAGTCGCAATTAGACTCTAAAGGGTGTACAGCAAGTGCTTAACAAAAAGTTGAGTGAAGGAAAGGAAGCTTACGTAACATAAAAGACAGACTTGCTCAGAATACACTACCGGTCAAAAGATCTAGAACACCTCAGATTTTCCAGTTTTCCTTTTCTTTTTAATAGGTTGAAATGCAATAACTGACCTAAAATGGTGAAAAGGTAAGCAGTGTGATACCCGGATGGGGGTGGTACCCAGCCGGGACACCCGAGAAGACCAGAGGAGGGCTTGTTCCTCCTCCAGACCTCGAGGGGGCGACCGCACTGGGGGCTGCGGGTAAAGAGCTGGGAAGCTCAACCCTGTAGGGGCCCGTGGTCACCACCAGGGGGACCCCAATACCTGGAGGACTCTGGAGTGGCAGAAGTGCTGAGGGGAAGAGAAACAGGGACACCCGGAGTGCTTCCAGGGAGACAACCGGCACTTCCGCTACACTGGGGCGTGTCGGTGGGAGATTGCCGGGAACACATCCGGAGCACATCCGGGTGCTTATTTAAAGGGGCCGCCTCCCTTCAGAGTTGGACTTGAGTCGGGTGGAAGAGTGGACAAGGTCTCTGGAGGAGAGAAGGAGGTGGTCTGAAGGAAAGAGAGAGAAGGCATTGTGTTGACCTGGACTGAGGGGTATTGGTGGCTTGTGAGCTGACTTTTGTAAAGGATGGAAGACCACAATAAACGTATGGGGTAATACTAATGTGTCTGCCTGTCTGTGTCCGGGTCATATTCCACAGCAGTAAACTGGCAGAGGTTTAAATTTAAAATTTAGATTAGCAAAAAATGAAAAAGAGAAATATCAGAATATTACAAACAGGCCTTCTTCAGGGAACAACTAATAGATTATAACCGACAGATGTTCTGCACCAATTAAAGTAAATTAAGCCTTGCAAGTTGAATAAAACAATTTGGACAGGTGTTCCAACTTCTATTGATTACTTAAAACCCTCTGTCTGTCTTAAAGCAGAGTTGGAAATGACTGTGTTGCTATATTTTCTGAAGTAATGCCTGAACAATATTCTAGTAATAATGGCAAGAAAACAGCAAACAACAAACAAAATGAGAAATTTTCTCTTTTTGGCTCTCTTCTCTTTCTCTTTTGGGTTGAATTCTGGTTTGTTAAGTTTGACTTGATTGTATGTAATGCTATTTTCTTCAAATAAAATCAATAAATAAAAAAAAAATAATAAAAACTGAGTGCCACTATAAACAATGCTGCACATCCTCCCTCTGACACATTAGCATTATGGACTTTCAGCCAACAAATTATTCAGAAGAAGTGTGTCACAAAATGCTACTGGAGCTCCTTTATACCAACAGCAATACACCTGCATAATGCCGCAATATAACTGAAGTTTTATTTTTTTAGTCATTCTAGAGGGGGGCTGAACACACCCCAAGGAGACGCGGTCATTCCTCAGAAACCCTTCATTAACGGTGATAAAATGGGAAACAAATAGTTTTTTTTACCTCCTTTTTGCTTGATCAGCTCCTGGCTTGCTGCTGTGCCGCGTGATCTGCATCTTGTGCAGCGCTTCGAACATTTAAAAGCCTGTACAGCAGCTGTC
Source organism: Polypterus bichir lapradei (assembly GCA_026402145.1). Lineage (NCBI taxonomy): Eukaryota > Metazoa > Chordata > Cladistia > Polypteriformes > Polypteridae > Polypterus > Polypterus bichir. Next base: position 123,659,287 of record JANRMT010027041.1, on the reverse strand, counting down.
CTTTTGTCTCACTGCTTTGTCTCTCTTCTCCCCCAGACATCCTCAAACACTATTCAATCTCTTTTTGCTGTTCCGTTATTTCACCGAGTAATATTTTCCATTTGTTTGTGCTAATGCAATCTTTACTATATTTTTTAAACTTTCGAATTTTCCAACTTCCATTATCTCTAACCTGCTCTGCATGTGTATCGCACCAACGTTTTTGAATTCTTTACGACGTTCTACTTTGTCATCTACTCTTTGTGTTTTTCTGGCCCCGGGCATGGTTAAATCTCTTGACACAAAGTCTAGTTTCTTGCTGGGGACAAAGTGCTATCTATCTATCTATCTATCTATCTATCTATCTATCTATCTATCTA
>JANRMT010027041.1:123605623-123644117 GCA_026402145.1 Polypterus bichir lapradei | reverse complement strand
ACCCCGCTGCCTGCGCTTGGGAAAGCAGATCATAACCTGGTTCTGCTACAGCCTCAATACAAACCAAGAGTGAGGGCGCTACCTACAACCACACGCTCATTCAGGAAGTGGTCCCCTGAGGCAGAGCAGGCTCTGAGAGACTGCTTTGGAACTACAGACTGGGATATATTGCTGGGGTCACATAGTGTGAACATTGAAGAGGCTGTTGAATGCACAACTGATTACATCAACTTCTGTATGGACATTGTAGTTCCAGTAAGAACAGTGCGCTGCTATGCTAACAACAAGCCATGGGTTACAAGTGACATCAAAGGCCTTTTGAACCAGAAGAAAAGGGCTTTTAAAGGTGGTGATCAACATGAGCTCAAGCGCGTGCAGAAGGAACTCCGAGTCCAACTCAGGGCGGCGAAAGAGCAGTACAGGAGAAAGCTGGAGCAGAAGTTGCAGAACAACAGCATGAAGGAAGTGTGGGATGGGATGAAGATTATCACTGGCTGCAGCTCGAAGCGGGGTGCCGCCATCGAGACAGACGTGGAGAGAGCAAACCAAATGAACAACTTCTTTAATAGGTTTGATCACCCTAACCCACTCTCACCTTGGAATACTGCATCCTCCAACCATCCTTCTGCTGATACCAGCATAGGTGAGACATCCCCACCCACAATTACAGCAGCCCATGTGAGCAGAGAGCTGAAAAGACTTCGTGCCAGCAAAGCAGCGGGTCCAGATGGTGTATCGCCACGACTGCTGAAGGCCTGTGCGTTGGAACTGGGGAGTCCTCTACAGCGCATCTTCAACCTGAGCCTGGAACAGGGGAGAGTCCCAAGGCTTTGGAAAACATCTTGTATCACCCCAGTCCCAAAGGTATCACGTCCTAGTGAGCTGAATGACTTCCGGCCTGTTGCTCTGACGTCACATCTGATGAAGACCATGGAGCGGCTGCTGCTTCACCACCTGAGGCCACAGGTCCGCCACGCCCTCGACCCTCTGCAGTTCGCATACCAGGAGAAGGTGGGAGCGGAGGATGCCATCATCTATATGCTACACCGATCCCTCTCCCACCTGGACAGAGGCAGTGGTGCTGTAAGAATTATGTTTTTGGACTTCTCTAGCGCCTTCAACACCATCCAACCTCTGCTCCTTAGAGACAAGCTGACTGAGATGGGAGTAGACTCACACCTGGTGGCATGGATTGTGGACTATCTTACAGACAGACCTCAATATGTGCGTCTTGGGAACTGCAGGTCTGACATTGTGTTCAGCAATACAGGGGCGCCGCAGGGGACTGTACTTTCTCCGGTCCTGTTCAATCTATATACATCAGACTTCCAATATGACTCAGAGTCCTGTCACGTGCAAAAGTTCGCTGATGACACTGCTATTGTGGGCTGCATCAGGAGTGGGCAGGAGGAGGAGTACAGGAAGCTAATCAAAGACTTTGTTAAATGGTGCGACTCAAACCACTTACATCTTAACACCAGCAAAACCAAGGAGCTGGTGGTGGATTTTAGGAGGCCCAGGCCCCTCATAGATCCTGTGATCATCAGAGGTGACTGTGTGCAGAGGGTGCAGACCTATAAATATCTGGGAGTGCAGCTGGATGACAAATTGGAGTGGACTGCCAATACTGATGCTCTATGTAAGAAAGGTCAGAGCAGACTATACTTTCTGAGAAGGTTGGCATCCTTCAACATCTGCAGTAAGATGCTGCAGATGTTCTACCAGACAGTTGTGGCGAGTGCCCTCTTCTACGCGGTGGTGTGCTGGGGTGGCAGCATAAAGATGAAAGATGCCTCACGCCTGGACAAACTTGTTAAGAAGGCAGGCTCTATTGTAGGAGTTAAGTTGGATAGTTTAACATCTGTGGCAGAGCGACGGGCATTAAGCAAACTCCTGTCAATCATGAATAATCCACTGCATCCACTGAACAGTGTCATCTCCAGGCAGAGGAGTAGCTTCAGTGACAGACTTTTGTCACTGTCCTGCTCCTCTGACAGACTGAGGCGATCGTTCCTCCCCCACACTATGCGACTCTTCAATTCCACCCGGGGGAGTAAATGCTAACATTTTATTTTTATTTATTTATTTATTTATTTTATTACTATTTAATTTAATATTGTTTCTTTGTATCAGTATACTGCTGCTGGATTATGTGAATTTCCCCTTGGGATTAATAAAGTATCTATCTATCTATCTATCTATCTATCTATCTATCTATCTATCTATCTATATGTGTCAAATTCAAGGGCCACGGGCCACATCCGGCCTGGCGTGTAATTATATCCGGCCCGCGAGATCATTTTATATACTGTATTATTGTTATTAATGGCCCGGGTATATGAAGCGCTGGTAACGCAATAAACTACAGATCCCATAATGCAGCGCTTCAGCTGCCTTGCCGAACACTTACCGCGTTAATCAAGTCTAGCTTGCAAGTTATTGCGAAGCTAGCCCACACGATGTTTAAGAGAAAAGTTGATTCTGAAAATAGAGCCTTTAAAAACCGATGGGAGGCTGAGTATATATTTACTGACATTGCCGTTAAACCCGTGTGTCTCATTTGTGGAGCTAATGTGGCTGTAATTACAGAATTTAATCTAAGACGGCACTATGAGACAAAACATCAGGGTAACCTGAAAGACCTGAATGCAATGCAGAAGATACAGAAAGCAGAAGAATTAAATAAGAATCTGACACTTCAGCGGACGTTTTTACCCGTGCACAATCACAAAGTGATTTCAAGTGAAGCTGCTTTTATGGGAGACACAAATGCACCAGTGCAACTTGCCCCACTTTCCCTGTTGCCAAGTAATGATGAACCAAGTCGTCACTACGGTGTTCCCAAATACGCACTTTGCTGATAAACTGAGCGCACGGCACTTTAGTGACTTTGAATAACAAAAAAAGTCCGTCTACATGCGGCTCGAACCTTGTGCATGTTTGGTAGCACATATCTGTGTGAGAAGCTCTTCTCAGTGATGAAGACTAACAAAACAGCACACAGGAGTCGCCTCACTCATGAGCACCTGCAGTCCATCCTGAGAATCTCCACAACACAGAACCTCACACCAAACATAAACGAACTTGTTGCCAAAAAAAGATGCCAGGCGTCCAGCTCTAAAATGACATATGAGCAAAGACAACTGAATGATTTGATTTGTTATTGCTGAAAGGAACACATTTTATTTATATTTCCAGGTTTTGTTATGCAGCATGTTCATATTTGAATTTGTATAATTTTGACAGGATATATTTTTATGGAGAGCAAAATCTTTTGGGATATTTAAAATCTAAGTTTATTTTTTATATAAAATTACATAAGAGTAAAGAAATTTGAATGTTTGTTCTTTTAAAGTTTACTTTATTTCTAACTTGTATAATTTAGACAGGATATATTTTTATGGAGAGCAAAATATTATAAGTTGTTTAAGGTTTGAGTTGATTTATTCAGGAATAATATTCCTGTCTGTTTTTACCATTCCTACCAAAGATATTTCTGTCGACTAAATAAAAATTCCTTCTATTTAAAATTTAAATAGGACTTGAACAAATACGATAGTTCATAATATCCACGCAGACTTGCATGTAAGAGCGGGAGTTATCCGTTTTAACAAGCACTGATACGAAATAGCTGTGTGTGTATATATGTAGATATGTATGTATATGTATATATATGTTTATATATGTGTGTGTGTATGTATATATATATGTATTTGTGTGTATATATGTGTGTGTATGTATGTATGTGTGTATGTATATGTATGTGTATATATGTAGATATATATATATGTATGTATATATGTGTGTGTGTATATATATGTGTATATGTATAGATATGTATATATATATATGTTTATGTGTGTGTGTGTAAATATATATATATATTTATATATATATATATATATATATATATATATGACAGCAACACTCATCACTCACAACAGTGACAAAACAATTACATTGACAATCATGTTACGTTATTTTCAAAATGTTTCCTTTTCTTTTTCATTGCTTCTTTAACACACTACTTCTCCGCTGCGAAGCGCGGGTATTTTGCTAGTAATTATAATAAGACTATAAAATGACATCAAAAACTCAGAATCAGTGTCTCCATGATGGGACAGTTAACTTCTTAAGCTGGAATGTTAAAGGCCTGAATCACGAATTAAAGAGAAAGAAAGTACTCTCTCACCTAACAGGTCTAAATGCTAAAATAGTATTTTTACAGGAAACTCACTTAATAAGCAAGGATCAGTTCCGGCTGCAAAAAGACTGGACTGGCCAAATGTTCCATTCTAGCTTTACGAAGAAAACTAGAGGTGTGGGAATTCTCATACATAGAACTGTTCCATTTGTAGCATCAGATGTAGTATTGGATCCTGAAGGGAGATATGTAATGGTTATGGGAGACTTATCTAACTGTAAAATGATCTTGATAAATGTTTATGCACCTAATGTTGATGATAAGGAATTTATACAAAATTTATTTGCATCCATTCCCAATCTGAAGACTCATAAAGTTATAATGGCTGGGGACTTTAATTGTGTTCTAAATCCACTTTTAGATAGGACTTCCTCCACAGGGTGAACGGCATCTAATACTGCAAAAATAATTACAAAGTTTATAACTGATCACAACTTATCAGACCCCTGGAGGTTTTTAAACCCAAATTCAAGAACATATTCTTTCTACTCACCAGTACATCGTTGTTACTCAAGGATCGATTACTTCTTTATAGACAATAACTTCTTGCCTAAGATTAAATTTTGCAAATACGATGCTATTGTTATTTCTGACCATGCACCTATGATCTTGGAGCAATAATTACTAAGCCCCATGCACTCACCCCGCAGATGGCGCCTCAACCCGCTTCTGTTAGCTGATGAGAATTGTACTGAATTTATATCCAAACAAATCAAATTCTTTCTAGAGACAAATACATCCCCCGAGATCTCTGCAGGAATACTCTGGGAAACTCTTAAGGCCTTCTTAAGAGGACAGATTATCTCATATCTTTCCCACAGAAATAAATCCGAGGCCAAGAAAGTAGCAGAGATAAAAACCGAAATCACTAAAATAGATGAAGAAAATGCCAGACTACCAAGCAAGACTCTACATAGGAGAAGGCAGGCTCTACATTCGGAATTAAACCTCTTGACAACTAAAGAAACTGAACAACTAATTTACAAATCCAAACATCATTACTATGAACATGGAGAGAAAGCTAATAAGCTTTTAGCTCAACAAATTCACAAGCAAGAAGTGCGCAACGCAATCTTGGTAATCACTAGCACGAACGGAGATAAAATCGTCAAACACCAAAATATAATGCACACTTTCAGAGACTACTATAAATCCCTATATACTACTGAGTTTAAGGAAGACAATACACAATCTAATGCATTTCTGGATACATTACAGATACCACAAATAGACGCTTTTAGTGCGAAGGAACTTGATAAACCTCTGGCGTTATCAGAATTACTAGATGCTATAAAGTCACTCCAAGGCGGGAAAGCAGCAGGCCCTGATGGTTACCCTGCAGAATTTTACAAGAAATTCTCCGCTCAGCTAGCTCCCCTCCTATTAGCAACATTCACAGAAGCCAGAGATAACCAATCTCTTCCACAAACCTTTCGCCAAGCACTAATCACTGTCTTTCCAAAACAAAATAAGGACTTATTACAATGTGCATCATACAGACCAATTTCACTTCTGAATAACGACGTTAAAATACTCTCTAAAATCTTAGCCAGAAGGATGGAGAAAGTGCTCCCCTCGGTAATATCAAAAGACCAAACTGGATTTATTAGGGGCCAGCACTTATCTTCAAATCTTCGACGCCTGTTTAATGTAATATACTCACCAACTAAATCAAACACCCCAGAAATATTATTATCATTGGATGCAGAAAAAGCATTTGACATGATTGAATGGAAATACCTTTTTACTATATTGGAGAAGTTTGGGTTTGGCCCAAACATTTGTGCATGGATTAAATTACTGTATACTAACCCAGAAGCTTCAGTTTTCATCAACAACATTTGCTCAGACTACTTTAAACTAGAACGTGGCACTAGACAAGGATGCCCCTTGTCACCGCTGCTGTTTGCGATTGCCATTGAACCACTGGCAATACATTGTCGAAATACTGATCAGATAAAGGGGATTAGCAGAGAAGGACTGGAACAGAAAATCTCATTATATGCAGATGACATGGTACTGTATATATCAGACCCAGAAAATTCTGTGCCTGCAGTCTTAGCAGCACTCACAGAATTTCAAAAGATCTCTGGTCTCAGAATTAATCTGAATAAAAGTGTACTCTTTCCAGTGAACTCTCAAGCATATAATATTAGATTAGATACCCTACCTTTTATCATTGCAGAACAGTTTAAATACCTAGGGGTAAACATCACAAGTAAACATAAAGCTCTATATCAACAAAATTTCGCCGTTTGCATGGAAAAAATTAAGCAAGACTTGCATAGATGGTCAACCCTTCATCTCACACTAGCTGGAAGAATTACCACTTTTAAGATGAATATTTTTCCTAAACTCCTTTTTTTATTTCAAAACATCCCAATATACATTGATAAATCATTTTTTAGGCAATTAGATTCGACAATAACCTCATTTATTTGGAATTCAAAACATCCATGCATCAAAAGAGCGACCTTACAAAGACAAAAGGCAGAAGGTGGCATGGCTCTACCTAACTTCCAGTTTAATTACTGGGCAGCAAATATACAGGCGATAAGAACCTGGACACAAATAGAAGAACATACACAGGCTTGGTCCGCAATAGAAGTAAAATCCTGCAGTACTTCTTTGTATTCCTTGCTCTGTGCTCCAATAAACACACGTTATCGGCAATATACTAATAACCCAATTGTGCTCCACTCACTTAGAATCTGGAACCAATGTAGAAAGCATTTTAAGACGGAGAAGCTTCTATCTGTGGCACCCCTGCAAGAGAACCACCTCTTTCAACCTTCACAAACATACGCAGTTTTTAATATTTGGAAAAAATTTGGAATTAACTTGCTTAGAGATCTTTATATAGACAACGTCTTTGCATCCTATGAACAATTACATTCCAAATTTAACATTCCAGCTACACATTTCTTTCACTATCTTCAAATCAGAAACTTTGTTAAACAAAACCTTCCAGATTTTCCTCATCTTGCACCCTCATCCATGCTGGAAAAAATATTGCTCAATCTCAAGGACTTAGACTCCATCTCTACAATATATAAAATCATTTTACAATCCCTCCCTTTCAAAGATCCAAGAAGACACTGGGAAAAAGATCTCTCAATTAATCTATCAGAAAAGGAGTGGAAAGTAGCAATGCAGAGAATTCACTCGAGCTCCATATGCGCAAAGCATACAATTATACAACTCAAAATTATATATCAAGCACATCTGTCTCGACTAAAACTCTCCAAAATGTTTCCAGGGCATGATCCAACCTGCGAACGTTGCAACCAAGTCCCAGCCTCACTAGGTCACATGTTCTGGTCCTGCACCAAATTAACATTATTCTGGACAAACATTTTTAATTACCTTTCAGATAGCCTTGGACTCACAATCCCTCCAAACCCATTAACAGCTGTATTTGGTGTTCTTCCAGATGGGTTTAAAGTGGAGAAAGACAAACAAATTGTGATTGCATTCACTACACTTTTGACACGTAGACTTCTCATAAACTGGAAGAACCCAAACTCTCCTCTTTTAAGTCAGTGGGAAACCGATGTGTTATATTATTTGAAGTTGGAAAAAGTCAAATACTCAGTTAGAGGATCCGTACAGACTTTTTTCAAAACATGGCAGGATCTAATCAGTAATATTTTAAAATAAATTCATAAGGCACAGAGAATTTATTAATTTAGGTATGTTTACAAGCCTTAAATTTAACGCCGTTTGGCTTGCTCTCTCTCTCAGGGGTGGGGATCGATCTGTTCTTAATTTTTCTCTTTGTAAAAACTTGATTGCTTTGTATGGATTGTAATAAAATTAATAAAAAAAAAAAAAAAAAAAAAGACACCATCCTTCCCCCACCATTTTCCCCAAACGCAGCACCGATTGTATGTCACTTCTCTCTGTACTTACCATCACCAACGTCCGTTACATGGCATCATATGTTCAACACAGACACTCCTTACAAACAGAGCACCCCTCCCCGCCATTTTAACCAGTACAGTTTCAGTGCTACTCTTTCTCACTGGCTTTCCGTATTTGTGGTTCTATTTCCTCGCTTTCCGACTGACAGTACGATTTCAGTGTTGCTCTTTCTCCCTGACTGGTGCTATCTCACTGTGGTGCTTATTCCATACGTAATACCATGTAACACATTATAATTGACCTACTTGTCAATTAATAAGGTTCAAGCGCAATCACTACAAGCTGCAGGCATCAGTTTCGAAAATTCATGTTTTTTACATGGATAACTCTATGTAGCATGTTCTAGAGTGGGCAATCCTCAGAATTTGTTCATTTTCTCACCACAAGGGAAAACAAAAAATATAGTACACCCAAAGGCTCTGGAATGATCACTTATATTACCTATTACAATAAAATGTGAATCAGAAAACTGTTTGTTCTATTTCTATATTCTGTTTTTCTCATTTCGGAAGTTCACCGGTTACAGATTCCCGGGCAATGCCGGGTACTCCTGCTAGTTTATAATAAATTGCTCAAAAAAATTAAAGGAACTCCATGAAAACACATCATATCTCAATGAGAAAAAAATCATGCTGGGTATATATACTAATATGGACTGAGTAATTAATGTGTTAGGAACGAAAGGATGACACATCGTTTGGTGGAAATGAAAATTATCAACCTACAGAGGGCTGAATTCACAGACACTCTGAAAATCAAAGTGAAAAAAATGAATGGCAGGCTAGTCCATTTTGCCGAAATTTTACTCAAATTTTTACTCAAAATTGTACTCAGTAGTTGGTATGGTCCTCAAGTGCTTGTATGTGTGTCTGACGATGTTGGGGCATGTTCCTAATGAGACAAAGAATGGCAGTCAAGGTGCCAAAGTATAGTCTGTAGAGGTCTGTGCATCCCTCCATGGATATGCCTCCCCAGACCATCACTGACCCACCACCAAACCAGTCATGCTGAACGATGTTACAGGCAGCATAACGTTCTCCACGGCTTCTCCAGACCCTTTCATGTCTGTCACATGTGCTCAGGGTGAACCTGCTCTCATCTGTGTAAAGCACAGTCAGTGGTGTACCTGACAATTCTGGTATTCTATGGCAAATGCTAATCGAGCTCCAGGCAGTGATCACAGGGCCCACTAGAGGCCGTCGGGCCCTCAAACTGATTGTTTGGTCAGAATCATTCACACCAGTGGCCTGCTGGAGGTCATTTTGTAGGCCTCTGGTAGTGCTCATCCTGCTCCTCCATGCCCAACGAAGCAGATACCGGTCCTGCTGATGGGTTAAGGAGCTTCTACAGCCCTGTCCAGCTCTCCTAGAGTAACTGCCTGTGTCCTGGAATCTCCTCCATGTCCTTGAGACTGCCCTGGGAGACAGAGCAAACCTTCTGGCAATGGCACGTATTGATGTGCCATCCTGTAGAAGTGGGACTACCTGTGCAACCTCTGTAGGGTCCAGGTATCGCCTCATGCTACCAGTAGTGACACTGAGCGTAGCCAAAAGCAAAACTAGTGAGAAAACAGTCAGAAAAGTTAAGGAAGAAAAAATGTCAGTGACCTCCACCTGTTAAACCATTCCTATTTTGGGGGTCGTCGCATTGTTGCCCCTCTAGTGCACCTGTTGTTAATTTTATTAACACCAAAGCAGCTGAAACTGATTAACAACCCCCTCTGCTACTTAACTGACCAGATCAATATCCCAGAAGTTTCATTGACTTGATGCTATACTCTGATTAAAAAGTGTCCCTTTAATTGTTTTGAGCAGTATACATAAATGTTTACAAAGAACAAATCCAAAATAGTGTCTTTTTTTAGATTTTTCTTGGTATTTTTGCTGAGAATATATGAATATTGTGGTTTAGTTTTGATTAAACATAGCACATTGCTCTTTAAGAACTGCTGCACATTAACTTTTTCATTTTTTTCTTGTGTTTTCAATTTGTTAATTTTAAGGAAAATGTACTTTTTGTTCTAAAAGCAAAATAACAACTTGAAAGCTTAACTTAAAACCTTAACTTAAAACCTTAAACTTAATGATGTTTATATATAAGCACAATTTACATACAATTTATATTTGTAAAGGTAGAAATACAAGAAATCCACTAATGTAATAAATGTGTCTAAATCAAAATCACATAAAATATGCATTGTGATCTGACTTGAACACTGAGGGTAAAATTTCAAAGAAGCTACTGCAAATGCCACTATGATGGAGGGAAAATTATTTGCTAGGCAGCAACTTGGACTAGTAAGGGTTGATCTATCTGGGTTGTATAGTCCCAGTAAGTAAGACGTCAACTGTGCGTGATGTTAGCCCCACGTCCTGCATGCTGAGTTGTGGGACTTGCATTGCAGTCAATTCTCTTTGTGCAGACGTCTGCAGGGTACTAATTAACTGGGAGGACACTGTTGCTATTCAAGCAGTGTACTGTCTATACTTGCTTGCATACTTTACATAAATCTGGAGGATTCCACAAGGTGGCAGTGGGAGAAATCATCACGGTGAGAAAACAACTTCCAGTTTTAGTGTGTTGTGAGTTGAGGGAAGAAAGATGTTGAGAAGATGGCAACAGTGACACATAAGATGGTATCTAAGACCTTTAAATTTTTAAAGTCGTTATGATGGGGAATATGTGATGCTTGTATTGCCTATGTGAGAAATGGATGAAAGAAACACCATAAATACATTTGCATATTAGCATTTAAGTCTGATGATTTGCTTCACTGTATCAAACCATTCATCAAGCATCAAAGCATGCAGATTTATTTTGTTGCAATAACCATAATGTATGGCTGTCATCAACTGAAATGATTCTTGGTTTCTTCAGCATCATCTTTATCAAGTCATTCTGGCTGCCTCACTTGTAATCTATCTTAGTTTATACAGATTTGGATTAGACATTATAATTAACCAGGTAATGGACAAAAGGTGATGAAAGTCTACGTCACACTATGAAAAAAGGACAACATAACATCACTATCCAGATTAAAAAGTCTGAATTTAACTTAGACAAAAAATGACTGATTTCACCTGAAGTAGATGGTTTGTTTTGTATTGGTATTTGCATGGAATATTATTATTGATGTTGGTTTTTAGATATTTACATTCTGCCAAATTTCTGTCCTTTCTACCAAAATCTGCCCTATCACACTTAGTATGTGAGTAAACAGCAAAGGAAAGTGAACACACACTTGCAGAGCCTCATGTTTAACTGAGATGTTCAGGAAAGACCAAATCATTTAGACTATTTTGTTATGACTGAAAAGAAACATTACCTACACATAATGTAATATATTGGTCAACTGGTTCTCTACAACCCTGAACTGTATGAGAAGGTAGATTATGCAATTTATGAATTATTCAGAAAGCAAGATAGTAATTGATAACAAAGAAATAGTTCTCTAACACATATATCTGGCCTATTTAGAGCAAAATATTATTTGAAGAAAATAAAGAATGTTGGGTAAGAATTAAGTGTTCAGCTTTTTATACCCTACAGCCTAGAATACTTCTCAGTTTATTTTTTGACTTAGCTTTTTGTTTAGAACATTTAAAAAATAGTTATAGGCAGTAATTTAAGGTAATATAATACATATAATGAAAAGGATAATATCTGCCTATAGTAATTAATTTATGAAGTACTATAATAACATACAGTATGAATACATACTGAGATCACAAAATAGACAACGTTCTCATCATATTTTTTATTTATCATATATAACAGAAAACTGCCAAGCCTAATATATTTAAGAAAGTGTCATATGGTATTTTTAAAACTCCAAGATAGCTCCCCACCCTTTTCTATATTATCTACCCTTACACTTCATAAACATACTCAATCCAGTTTAGAAAACTGAAAAATGATGGGGCTCATTCTGGCAGCACAGACATGTATTTTCTAAGCTATCAGAAAATAAGCTAAAAGTTCAAGAATTTAGAATGATGGTTATGGACAAAATGCAGCTGCACTACAATCACAGTGGTTTTCCAGTCATACCACTATGTGAACAGAGAAAAATATATGGAGGTAGGAAGTTGGAATTTGCCAGGATTTACAGCTGAAAAAAGATAATTCACAACTGAAGTCATGGAGGAGCCATATGTTATTTAAGGTTCAGCAAAGAAAGTGAGTTTCAGCAATATTCTTCTGTAAGTGCAGACTACCTACCAACTGACAAAAGATATTTTAGGTTATTAATCTTCTTCCTAGGTATCTTAAATGGTGTTCTGTGGTCCTAATATAGGTGCTACATCACTCTGTTTAAAAAAATGAAAATACAGACCTATTCCTTAGAGGTTTCTGTTTTATAATTCAGGAAATGACTGCTGCAGTTACAATGGACTCCATGAAAAAGATAAACTAGCCAAATGGGAAAAAATAAATTCTATACGAAGATAATATATGCAATATTGCTTGAACTAACATGCCCCACTTTAGCCTTTTCTATGACTTCAAGGCGGAAACTGTCATAATGAATTTTAGCTTTAAAGACAGCTACAGTTTGAGTGATACCAACAGCCTGCTGTTTTATAGTACCAGCTTCCTTCTTAACATTCACAGCCTTCTTTCTACTACTGAGGCAACAACTGAGTGAAAAATTAGGATATACAAAAATTACATAGAGTTGCAACTTTTTTTTAAATGCAATTTAAAAAATTAGTTGGGAAACTGGTCATTTCTGAGAGTATATAGGCTATTGGTAATTTCTTCAGTAAAATAGTAAAAGAAAATGTCAAAATTAAAGAAAAATATATCAGATTTGTCAAGTGTTAAATGCAGCATATTCTGAGCAGTTGCTTCAAACCATAAACCAGAAGAATGGGAGAGAAATGGAGCCTATTGCAACAGTCACAATGAATGGCACACCAAACAAAAACAAGAAGCCTAAAATACTGGACTAGAATAGCCACAAGTACTGTGAGGCAACATAGCTAACTATAATAATATAATATACTGTAATGTAATATAATATAATATATTCATAATATAATATAATGTGCCACAGTGGTATAATGCTTAGCACTAGTAGTTCACAGGTCCAAAGACCAGGTTTCAATTTCAAGGGGAGTGGTTGCATGTTATCTTCTGTCAATATGTATTTTTCTCCAGTTTCTCACATTAACTGCCTCATCTTGAAGTCATACATGTTAGGGTAAGAGAAAATGCTGAATTTGCTTAGTACAAATGTATGTAAATTAATGTACTGTGTAAAGCACTGGTATTCTGTCTGGGGTTGTGTCCTGATTTACATCTCATATACTGTAACAGGAAAGGCTCTGCCTCCCAATGATCCTGTAATGAAGTAAGTAATTTATGAAAATAGATGGGTGGTACTGTAGAAAGTGAAGTACAGTCTGCTACTTTTTACAAAAAGTGTTACTAAATCGCTACAGCAATTCCTGGGTATGTTTTTAATGCTGTTTAAAACCAATCTGCATATAAGCTTTTCTAAATAATAACAACACTACAAATTTTAGAATATTTAGTCTCCCCACCATCTGCCAATGTAAACTTTTGCAAAAGAGTCGGGAAAGTGTCACATCTCTCGATATATGGGCAAGTTAGTTGAGCAATTACAATTTCATTTTTCCTGCTTTTGGTTTGTGAATATATCTCATCAGTGATTTATTTTGCTCTGAACCAGTGTAAAATTAACCTGTATTGATTAATTTCCATCTAAAATGCTAACATCTCATTTTGGATCAGTACTACTGAATTTGATGATTTAACATTGGATTGTTGCCTATTTCATTCTGTTTTTTTTTTTTGAGGACATCCCAAATCTCAGAGACAAGTGAGCATTTTGATTAGCACATGCTATTTAGTACAACATAGTTGATCAAAAACCTTTTCCCTAGTGCTGTCACAAAAGAAGTTGAGATGTAATGGCCTCCAAGTTGACATATATAGATTTATAGCTAAAAAAAACACAACATAAAAATAAAGTGATTTTGATTCACTAAATTGTCTTGATGTAACCCTAAACTTACAGAGCATATTACTGGATATATTCCATGGTGTATACAGTCATTGCAACATTGAGGTCCCCTTAAAGACTGTCTGTTGGTGGAGTCTTTCATTTCTTTCTCTCTCTATTCAGAGCTTCCACCCAGGGATTCTGCTTTTCTCACATGTTCCAAAAGCATGCTGTTAGGCTGGCTGGTGAAACGCACCTGTTGTGTGGGATTGTGGGTGCATACAGGAGGATGACCGGCGACAGTGTAGCCTTACATTTATGACTGGCTTCTGTCTTTTTTGGAATGCTGCCAAGAAATGCTCTTGTTCTTTGTTACAGTGCACTGGAAGATTAAGACTAAATAATTGTATATGAATAGATGAATTTATATTTAAACACTTCTGGTGGTTAAGCTCAATTGGGATTCTATAAGATAGACAGAAACTGTTGTTGTTAATTATGGCCTGCAAGGTGGTGGTCTATTGTTCTGTGTATTTTTCAAGTTATTATTCCGTGATTTCTCTTGCCTGCAAAAAAATGACATTATAAAGTATAGGCATATAAATTAAATTATTTAGGATGCTGGGTTATAAAAGAAATAACTTCTGTAGGGCACTTTTATATTATGCAAATGACCAAAAACTATAAAATGCCCTTAAATGATCTTGGTAGGATGAATAAAAAAATCATAATTGATCCAACACAAATTGCATGTGCACATTTTTGAACAGATAAGAACCCAAAACCTTCATTAATAGAAATGGTAACCATCATCAACTAAGTAGTCACAAACATTCCACTTAATAATGTGAAGGCTTGTAGGCAAATTTTATTTTTCATGAGCTTAACAGGTTCATTTAAAGTTAAAATAAAAGCTTTGCTACAAATGACTGCTTTTCATTTTATTTTAAAATGGGAAGGAGGTGGGGATTTTGTACATTTCTCATTTGCTCATCTTGAGTGTACAGTGTACTTTTAACACCAGATACACAGTTGTTGAGAGGAGAGGAGGTGAAAAAGTATAAGAATGCATTGCAGAGAAGGCTCCTGAAAATATTTATAATAAGATGCTATTATTATGAGTATAAAAAACACAACACCTCAATTTTAACTATAAACCAAACTATATTTTATAAAATGTTTATCGTATTAAGAAACGTAAAGGTTTTACTGACATTTAAACAGAAAGCCATTAGCCTTCATAGCCTGATTCCCCAATAACAATCACACACAGTGGCATAAATTAGGTCTCTCCATCTGTCTCTGAGCTATAGCCTGCTTATTAAAATAAAGCTGCATATTTGGAATATTTTCGTTTTCTTCTCACATTGATTTTTACTTGGGGATGCACAAATCAGATTTTTTTTGCTGTCATTACAATGCAACATGAAATAGTAATATGTAGAAAGATGTTCGAACAGCTATAGTATAGGGGGAATATTCTCACCATTGAAATATTTAAATTTTTTTATAAAATAAAAAATAACTGTGTTATAATAAAATAAGTTAAAACTATACTTTATGGCAGCAACATACAATAAATATATTATAGCCTATTAGATGTAAATTGTCTAAGCAAGATATATTTTAAAACCGCAAAAAAACTCTATAGCCTTATGCAAAAAATTAATCTGGAGAGCCAGGATTTAGTTCAGGTGAAAGTTATCTCTCTCTGGATAATCCTAATTAGGCTTAATGGGTTAATGCTGTCAGCCTCTCAATGACTGTCTCATTACACCACAATGTTTAACAAAGTTTGAGTATGGCAGGAATGAGAAGTGAACTTCATAAACAACATATATATTATAGTGTATGGGCCAGATCTGACACTACAATGATTAGCAAAACAGATAACAGCCATCATAAAAAAATTAAATGGATCAGGCATTGTGATATTTAACAATGCAGTCATTTTAAGATACAACTGATAAACAATCCTAGACTAAGGAGGTGTCAGGTGTTTTAATCAAGGTGAAGAGATTTCATTTTATTTACTAATGACCGCTGCTTGTGCAATGTAAGCTAATGTGAAGCAAGCCGTCAAACTAGACAGATGGTGTCTGTCACTCTGATGGCAAATACAAAGCCCAATGATATATCATGGTGAGCTGCTGCACTAAATATTCTACCTCCAGAGTGTTATGTCAAAAAGATAGATGGCTTCTTTGTTTAAAAAGAAATCTAGTTTTTATGTGTAAGGAAGTAAATGTGCATTCTCACATAGATTATATTTTGTCGCCTATAATAATCTGGTTAAGGAAATCAAATACAAAACAGAGCTTGCTTTTAGACATTTTTTATTTTTTGCATTTTAGATTAAATATAATTGGAAAAGAAAAAACAGCAGGGGTGCAGCTGTTTGCTAACAAAGCCAAATTATTCCTGTGTTTCTTCTTCTGACAAGTACATTTGTCTTTGCCAACGATGGCAAAGGAAAGGTTTGTAGAACAGAGATTTTAGGCATCATTAGGCATCATACTGCACTATATAAAGCATGAACAGTAAGGAACACCATTAGCCAAAACATTATATTTCAGGTTGAAATTTTTAGATATATCCCAAATAAAGCCATCCTCCATCATAATGATTAAAACTGGGTATCCTGATGACGTAGTAAGTTGGAGGTAGAGGACAGAAAATGAATGAATAATAATGAGAACAACCCTTTTCCCCAGCTGGCTTCAGGTTTTAAGAATTATAGCAGGCTTTTCAATTGGACCATTATTAATCATCAAAGAAAGACCCATTGATCAACGTGAGACAGCTGG
Organism: Polypterus bichir lapradei; assembly: GCA_026402145.1. NCBI lineage: Eukaryota > Metazoa > Chordata > Cladistia > Polypteriformes > Polypteridae > Polypterus > Polypterus bichir. The sequence continues at coordinate 123,627,211 of JANRMT010027041.1, read as the reverse complement.
ACAAGCCATCATGAACTAAGGATTTTTGAGATAGAAGTGGAGGCATATGGGATCAGTGGTTAATGCTGCTACATGACAACTCCAGAGGGCTGACCTTGCTTTTCATTTTTTTTTTTTTTTTTTTTATTAATTTTATTGCAATCCATACAAATCAATCAAGTTTTTACAAAAAGAAAAATTGAGTTAAGGACAAATCAATCCCCACCCCTGGGAGAGACAGCAAGGCAAACGGTGTTAAATTTAAGGCTTGTAACCATACCTAAATTAATAAATTCTCTGTACTTTATGGGCTTATTTTAAAATATTACTGATTAGATCCTGCCATGTTTTGAAAAAAGTCTGTACGGATCCTCTAACTGAGTATTTGATTTTTTCCAATTTCAAATAGTATAACACATCGGTTTCCCACTGACTTAAAAGAGGAGAGTTTGGGTTCTTCCAGTTTATCCGAATAAGTCTGCGTGCCAAAAGTGTAATGAATGCAATCACAATTTGTTTGTCTTTGTCCACTTTAAACCCATCTGGAAGAACCCAAAACACAGCTTTTAATGGGTTAGGAGGGATTGTGAGACCAAGGCTGTCTGAAAGGTAATTAAAGATTTTGGTCCAGAATAATGTTAATTTGGTGCAGGCCCAGAACATGTGACCCAGTGAGGTTGGGACTTGATTGCAGCATTCGCAGGTTGGATCATGCCCTGGAAACATTTTGGAGAGTTTTAGACAAGACAGATGTGCTCGATATATAATTCTGAGTTATATAATTGTATGCTTTGCGCATATGGAGCTCGAATGGATTCTCTGCATTGGTACTTTCCACTCCTTTTCTGATATATTAATTGAGAGATCTTTCTCCCAGTGTCCTCTTGGATCTTTGAAAGGGAAGGATTGTAAAATGATTTTATATATTGTAGAGATGGTGTCTAAGTCCTTGAGATTGAGCAATATTTTTTCCAGCATGGATGAGGGTGCAAGATGAGGAAAATCTGGAATGTTCTGTTTAACAAAGTTCCAGATTTGAAGATAGTGAAAGAAATGTGTAGCTGGAATGTTAAATTTGGAATGTAATTGTTCATAGGATGCAAAGACGTTGTCTATATAAAGATCTCTAAGCAATTTAATTCCAAATTTTTTTCAGATATTATAAACTGCATATGTTTGCGAAGGTTGAAAGAGGTGGTTCTCTTGCAGAAGTGCCACAGATAGAAGCTTCTCCGTCTTAAAATGCTTTCTACATTGGTTCCATATTCTAAGTGAGTGAAGCACAATTGGGTTATTAGTATATTGCTGATAACGTGTGTTTATTGGAGCACAGAGCAGGGAATACAAAGAAGTACTGCAGGATTTTACTTCTATTGCGGACCAAGCCTGTGTATGTTCTTCTATTTGTGTCCAGGTTTTTATCGCCTGTATATTTTCTGCTCAGTAATAAAACTGGAAGTTAGGTACAGCCTGACCTTGCTTTTCAACCTGGTCACTAAAAAAAACCAGTGAAATTCTCCTTGTGTTCAGGTGGGCTTTCTCCATGTAGCATGTTTTTTCTGACCTCCTGAACATGTGTAGGTTAGCCTAAATGGTGCAATATAAATGAGTGTGGATTTGCACAAGAGTTTAACCTGCAATGGATTGGCGTACCGTCCAATGCTCCTATCATTGACTTAGGCATCCTGAGAGGTCAGAATTTGGGCAAATGTAAGAAACGGATGCAGCTGCTAAGCCATGTCAGTGACATGGTTCTATGATATTTTGATAAGGAAATCTAAAGTTATTATTCACTCATTGAAAGAAAAATATTGCACTGGTCACCCTGGCCATTCCTATGCAAAAAAAGTAAAAAGCATGGAAAATGTTGTTTTTCCATTTTCATCTAGCTTCATATAGTTTTCTATTTACATAAACAGTATTCACACCGAAGTATATGTACATAAAATAATGAACGAAGGCCTATGTGAAAAAATTCTCAGTTGTAAACAGTACAAATTCTAAAATAAGCACATTCATATAAACCTTATTCTTCTTTTGGCTGCTCCAATTTAGTGGTTGCCATAGAGGATCATCCGTCTCCATCTATCCCTGTCTTTTACATCATTTTATGCCACACCAATTGCCTTCATGTCCTCTCTCTCCACATCCATAGACCTCCTCTTTGGCTTTCCTCTTTTCCTCTTGCCTGGCAGTTCAATTCTCAACATATCTCATTCTCGCCTTCCTCACTTAGTCACAAACTGCCATACCTGTGTTGTCCCTCTAATATACTTATTCTTAATCCTGTCTAGCCACGTTACTCCAAGCAAAGATCTTCAACTTTGCCACTTTCAGCTCTGCCTCCTGTCTTTTTGTCAGTGCCACTGTTTTTTTCATATAATTGTTGTACTGTAGTATAAAGTACAGTGCCTATATGTTGAAAATGACTAAAAAGCCTTCCATGTAAAGCTGAAAACTTATTTCATAAAAGACATCTGCTAAAAACACAAATTTTAGATAAAGCCTTTTTTTGTTTTATTTAAATAATTTATTTATTTTTGTCTTTATAGTGTCTTGATTTTATGCATATTCAAGATCAAAAAGCAAACATAGTTTAAAACAAAAATATCATTAAAAAGACCTAGCAATAGCAAGTCATGTGAAGTTATAATACCCTGAAAAGAACTCACTAGCTCGCACTACAAAAGTTTTTATACACAAATCAAAACTGTTCAATACTGGGAATAGTGCACCGCCATCTTCAATACCCTCTCAGTAACAATATCTTGTGAAGCAACTTCCAGTTGTCATATGGTAGCAATGGGCGAGAGTTACCAACAACATGACCAAAATAGCAACACCCATTAAAAACAAAATGGCAGTGCAAAAATAAGTAACAATAATGACAAATTTTTAAGACAACTTGAAAATTTAAAATTTATTACACAACACATACTGAAATAAATTGGGCACATTTCAAAAGAACAGAGTCATAAAAGCTCACTTCTTGAGGTCTTGATGGCCCTGACAATTATCTTCCTCTTTCCATTCTTCTGGTCTTATTTAAAGCTTGTTTCTTTACATTGCTTTTAGACTTGGTCTACTGTGTTGGTTGTGCTCACCCATGTATTGACTCAAAATTAATTTTTTCCCCACACATAATCTCTAAAGAGGTTATGATATGAAAATGGAAGCAATTGTGTCACTGGAATTAATAAAAGGCTAATTTTACATGATTATGTGTGCAGAGCTTCTAAGTGCTTGAAACAGCTGCTTGGGTCTCAATGAGTACATTTGTCATATTACCAAATGTGTTAATTATAGTAAGCATGGAACATTCTGGTAATTAAGGGATCAAAAAGCTCATAAAATAAACTTGTAAAAATGGAAGTAATAGGAGAGCAGATAAGAAGAGTCTAACAGTGAAGCCTGGTTGGATGCAGTAGGTGATTTAGATCAAAAAGTAGATATTTTAGAGTGTGCCTTCTCAGCAAGGGCATCCCAGGAGACACTGTCTAGTTCAGTCAGACATGACTGGAAAGATGGCAAAATGTCAATAACAGGCCAGTGCACCTTCTCTTTTACTGCATTACATCCATCAATCCATCCATTTTCCAACCCACTATATCCTAACTACAGGGTCACAGGGGTCTGCTGGAGTGCACTACATATTATTTCTTACATATTATTAACAAAACACAGTAAATCTAAGGTAATTGTAAAAAAAAAAGCCATAGACATTATTTATTTGGCAGGAAACCAATTATCAATTAGATCATTTATTTAGCATGGCCTACAGGTATGCAAATTCATTTTTCATTCAAAATTAAATACAGGTGTTTTTTTTAAATAGTAATTTTTTTAATAAGTTTGTCCTTGTAATATGGAATAAAGCAAGATAATTTTGAACTCTGTTCTTGCTTAACAATTGCCTTTATTGAGAGCTTCAAATGAACATGTAGTTTTCTAGCTTTATATGTAAAATGTAATTAAATTAAGGGTAACACTTTAGTTTAGGTACTGCAAAAAAGCATCTATTACTCATATACTATTATGTAACACTTTTTTGGGTCTCCATAACACTTCAAAAGCATCAGTAAAGTGTTTATTAGCCTCTGCAATGTTCCCTACTAACAGACCTTCACTTTGGAGTGGTCAGAGGTGGCTTAACTGAGACTCATTTCTATTGATATTACATATTTGGCATATGACCAGTAAATCTTTCCTATTAATATGTAATTTTACCATTATGTCAATATGTCACACGTCACAGTGATGAATAATCTATCTACTGATTTTTTATAAGCGTTTTATGAAAAACTTTGTTATGGTCCTGTTACAGAAAAGTAAATGGTTAATACATGTACATGTATTTTTGGAGTACCTAAACGAAAGTGTTACCGAATTAGGTTTTGGTTCAATTGATAAAGTTAGAACTTTAATATTCCTTTGTATTCTTCAGTTAAATTGCATTGTTCATATTAACTTACTATCAGCCAAGTAGCGCTCTTGAATGAGCTGAACCCCATAGCCCATCTGATATGTGTTTCAGCACTGTTTTAGATGGACAGCTCCTCAGGCTAACTGACAATCCACAAGTCCAAAAAACAAGGCCTTAAATGCCGTATGCAGTTTCACAATAAATTATAACATGTAATCCAGGTCATAAATTTGCATATAAATCAGATGCTACCCTGCTTAGCTGACAATGCTGACAAAAAGAAAAGACATCTGCATGCTTATATTAACCCTTACTGTCTGAAGTGCCTAGTAACATTTGGACATTTGGAAAATTTAACTATATAAAAATTTCCATTTCCTAATATCAGGTTATTCTTTATGATATGTTGTTGCAGCAAAGTGCAGATAGACAGATTGTTAGTGCCTTGTTTGTTCCAAGGTGGAACTTTGGATTTTACAGAAGCTCCAGCCATATTATAATAAACAACAAAACCCAAAAAAACTTTTGGCACTTCTAATAAGGGAGCAGTCATGATGTGGCATTATAAGGGATGTACTGCCATAGGTATTTTTAATAATTGGTTTGGCTAAAAGTACCCAATGCTGCTGTGTCAGAAAGAGAATGTTTACCATTGTTCATAATGGCACTCAGTTTTGGTTTCATTCTCTCCTTTGCTGCTGCCTTTGGCTTGGCGAGAGTACATCCCGTAACTGAGCCTGTCCTTTATTTAGCTTGTTGATTTGGCTGGCCCCACTTGAAGTGATGTTACTGGCCTAGCACATCATGGAGCAGAAAAATCACACTGACCATTACAAAGTTATAGAATACAATATGTAAATGATGTCACTACCCTCGTTAAAGGAAAGCAGTATCTTAAACTATGGGTCATGTGCTTCTGGATCTAGGCTGTGAAGATTCTTGATTCACAATAATACATAAAGGGAGAGGTTTACACGCCTGAGTTGCAGAGTGCCTCACAATATGTACCACAGGCAGCTTAAGCAAATGCCATTGCTCTGCTATGATCTGTGTCAGTGATGCTCAAAGTGGGGAATATCTGTCTTGTTAGTCCTCATGACAACTAAGTATCATATTTCTGCATTATATGCTTAGCAAATTCTTAGGTCAGATAGCACAGGCCATGATAAAATTGAAGGACTGCTTAAACTTCAGCCAGCTGTGACCCTGCTGTAGTGACATCTTCATGTGTCTGACTAGAATGCCATAACTGGAAAGCCTGACTTTGTTGATCTTGTAATCTTAAGCCTTTCAGATTCTCCCAGTTCTCATTAAAGTCAGCTAACTAAATGTTTGCATAATTGATTCTATTACAACAAAAGAAGGAATAACATTGTTTTTCATATAATCACTAATCTGCAAGCACAATAAAGTATTCATGTGATGTCACAATTACTAGTTTGTTTCATTTGTTCCTCTTAGCTGTCTTTATGAAAATACATTCGTGTTTGTTCTTCAATGAAATTTTCTGTCTGAAATAAGAAATGTGGTAATGTAGATTTACGTATACACATATAACAAAGCAAATTATGTAATTTATAAGCCAGTATGTCTAATGAAAGGGCTTTTTGCTTAAAAGACCTTATAGTTGCCACCTAGCTGCCAATTCTTTAGTGTGTGTCTATGCCACAATACAATAGTCACAGTTTACATTTTGGTATTCTGCAACCAGCATCGTGAACTAAATCACCTGTCCACTACTGAAACATCTTCTAAACTATGCTACTGATGCACTTTTGTTCCAATACTTTAATATTATTGTCTATACTATTTAAATTTTATATATCTGTTAAAACATTACAGATATTCTGACAAGGATGTTCTTAATTTCCTTTAACCCTGTGGTGCAACTGTCATCAAATCTCATTCAGCTCTCTAAGTATCTATCTGCCTTGATATTCAAATTCTGATGGTCCCTGCTGTTCACTGAGAGGAAACTTGATATCATACTAACTTGCTCTCTTTAAAAGCTGTATTCAGAAATGATACATTTTTCTATATTGTCACTTTATCTATAAGGTTTGAAATGCACTCTTATTTGTAGTTTTTATTTTCAAATGAGTTTGAAATGGTAAAACTCAATCTGAAACTTTATTCTACCATCTGTGCTGTATACTTTTTACCTCCTCTTGGTGTCTTTCAATGCCAAATATGTTCTTTTTCTTTGCATTCAGTGTGATGATTTTATTTTATTAATCAGTTGTATATTTTATTCTAAACAATTTTTTTTGCAAGTGATGTATCATAATGTTACTGTCACCTCATAAAATAAATGTTTATTGATTGATTTATATGAAGTCCACTATTGTGAAACATATTCTTTTCAGCATAGGTCATTAGGTTAAACACCGAGTCATAAACAAATTCAGACAGCTATTTTAAATAGGAAAAATAGCCACCAGCAATGTTCACCCTGTGTATGTGTGCATTTGTGCCCAGGTACTCCAGTTTCTTCCACTCTGCCCAGAGATGCACGTCAGATATAATGGCCCCATGTGATTAAGGATGTCCTGCCCAGCAGGCTAATGCATGCCAAACATCTGAATTAGCACAATCCATTTGAAGAATGCTATGAACTGTATTTATTTGTCAATTGTCCTTTGTTTTGATAATGTGATAAACCTGCCCTTGTTCAATGCATCAGGAAAGAGTTAAGCAGAGCTGCATGTAGCATATATTTCTCTACTGTATTTGCTATGCTAGTTTTGAATCACACAGTTGAAGGTAATTCCAATGTTTTTTTTTTCATTGCTCATGTGAAAATAAATTCAACAAGTGTTCTAACAAACTCTGCATGTTTTTAGTTTAGCAACATTTATTTTTTCTTACACTGTACTTGTGTCAAATGAAAAGAACTAAATGCAGTCTTTAGTCTTAAACCTGAAATACAAGCTTGAAGGTTTTCTCAGCAGTTGTCAAATTAGAGTTTATCTAATATTTAAACACTTTATTTTATACAGGTATAATGCCTGTTTTCTGTTGTTACAGTATAAGGGAAACATAAATAGTATATTTCTGTATAAAACTACTAGGGGACTTTGCCCCCGGCTCGCTTCTCTTGCCAACCCCTGTAAGCCTGTGCTACGCACCAGCCACTTCACATCTCTATCGTTTGCGTATGTGGATTTCACTTTCACCAAACAACAAATCTTTTAATTCTCGCATATATGCCTCTTCATTGGGAAAAAACACTACTTTTCCCTGATGGCAACGCGAACAACATATCTGATCTCTTTTCGCTGTTCCATTATTTCACCAAGTAATAATTTCCGTTTGTTTGCGCTAATGCGATCTTTACTATCCTTTTTTTTTTTGAGACTTTTGAATTTTCGTACTTCCATTATCTCTAACCTGCTCTGCATGTGTATCACGCCAACATTTTTGAACCTCTTTACGACGTTCTACTTTGTCATCTACTCTTTGTCTTTTACTTTCAACCCCGGGCATGGTTAACTCTCTTGGCACAAAATCTTGTCTCGCGGGATGTGAAAGTATCTCTCTGAAAAACTCATGTCTCGTCCCAGGCTAAAAAGTCTTGTCTCATCCCATGATTCTTTTATTATAATAGAGAGATGACTTATTATGAATGATCGTTTCAAAAGCTACTTCAGATTTAGTAATAAGTCACACAGTATGTTATTCAGAGGTTTCTAGATTCCTTCCTGCCACAGGTTGCCATTATATTTGTATGTTAACAAACAAATGGCTATTGCTTAAAGAAAAGAACTATGTTACTACAAAAAATCTCAAATACAAAGAACAATTAATGAACTTAAATATTTTTTTTACAAATGTTGTATAGAGACAGAGGCAGATTTATAGATATGAATGGAAATGGTAGAACTAGGGCTCCTCCTCCATTTTTTTTGTTTAATGACTAACTAGGAGACTTTGCCCTCTGCTTGCATCACTCGCCAACCTTCGTGTTTGGTTTTCCGAATACACACTTTTAAGATTTTTTTTTTCTTTGAATTGTTGCTATTTCAATAGTTTCACTTTTATTTCAGAACTTCATTAAAAACAATATTTGAAATCTTTCGAGTCCCAATATGCTGAATCTTTTAATTGAGGTCAGTGAGACATGTTTAATGACTTTGTACCATAATTCAGGATAGGTTTCTCTGTTTGGAATTTCAGCATAGACAAAACAATCTACATCATCAGCAGTTAATAATTTTGTTTGCAAAGTAACCAATAAATGCATGTGAGGTAAACCCCATTTTTGAAATTCTCTGATTTCAACTTCAAAGCCTTACAATATTTACATACTTCTGACATATCACATATGTCCATATATTCGATCTTTATTCGCCTTTTCATTATTTCTCCGAGTAATAATTTCTCTTTGTTTACGCTAATGCGATCTTTACTTTCTTTTTTTTTGACACTTTCATTTTTTTCTGCTTTCATATTCTGTATCTTGCTTTGCATGTGTATCGCACCTACGTTTTTTTTGGGTCTTTTGAATTGCACTGTTTTCATTATCTTTAACCTGCTCTGCATGTGTTTGCCCCCTTTGTTTTTTAACCTATTTATGACGTTTTACTTTTTTTTGTTCTCTTTGTCTTTTATTTCTGACATCGCTTTGTCCTGCTTTTTTTTCAATGAAACCTGGGGCCTCATGTATAACGCTGTGTGTAGAACTCACACTATAACATGGCATAAGCACAAAAGCGGGAATGTGCATACGCACAGAAAAATCGACATGCAGGAATCTGTGCGTATGCAAACTTCCACGTTCTTCCGCTACATAAATCCAGATCAGCGTGAAAAGTAACGCATGTGCACGCACCTACTGCCCCACCGCATCTCCTCCCAGAATTATGCCTCTTTGAATATGCAAATCAATATAAATAACCCTTAAGATCAGCCTTCTGTGAAAAGACAATGGCAAAACCACAAGGAAAAATAGAACAATTTTAGCGAATACCAAGTGGAGGCAAGGAAAAACATACTATTTGTTGGTTTAAACAGTGGTATAAACAAGAAAAGGAAGCTGATCAAGTGACATAGTGTGTCGGAGAAACTCGAAAGCTTAAGTTCACAAAGTCGCACAGTGCCCGAAATAAAAAAGAAGTCGCATACCAAAGTCGCCGTGAAAAGGCGAGTCGTAACCCACCGTCTGAGTGTCATATGAAAGCTTATTAGGGTTCAGAGAAAAAAAAGGCACACAGTGGGGAATAAGCACAAAATGTCAACTTTAATCTCATTTTCATGATGATAGGAGTTAAAGCATGTTATTAAACATGGGAGCACAGTGGCGCAGTGATTGTGCGCGAACTTCGATGAAAAAATTTATTGCAGCTGTGCTGTCTCTTTCAAACGTACTAACCTCCAATTCCTGTCCTTCCTTTTCTTTCTGCAAATACCCAATCACCACACAATCAGCTCTGTAATAGACGTTAAGCCATCTGTAAGCTTATAACGCCAATTCTTTAAAACTTTTATGGAACATTGAAATATCTTCGTAGTACTTGTTGAATTATTCTGTCCTTCACGTCAGTCCCAGTGAAGTATACAGTGTGAGGCAGGAACAATCCGTAAACAGAGTGCCAGATCCTTGCTAGTGTAGCGACACCATGACATTTATTTATTAACAATATAGATTATTTAAATAAAGTTTAAGTTTTATCTGTATAATATAATAAACATATTTTGCAGCATTTCATCTTAAAAATGATATCGTCATCATATGTAAATACGCACTTTATAAAGTGGCTCAGGTTGTGCAATATTATAACTGTATCGCAAGTTTACAGTGAGGTAATTGTAATTATAAGTACAAATAGTTCTACAAGGAGCAGTTGATGGAGTGATAGAGTGCGTTTAGAGCTCTTGGGATGAAACTCTTTCTGAACCGCGAGGTCCGTACAGTAAAGGTTTTGAAGCGTTTGTCATATGAGAAGCACTTCAAATAGGATGCATGGCTGAGGCAGTGTGTGCTTGATGCTGTATACCGATAATTCTCTTTCCGATCAGCTGCTCTGAGTGGAGCAGTGAGAGTAATATGGAAAAAGATGATCCGCTGTGGCAACCCCTAACGGGAGCAGCTGAAAGAAGGAGAAGAAGAAGGTGCAGTGAGAGTAACAACGCTAAAGCAGCTATGGTATTTAAAATAGTTTGACCATTCTGTGGACCATTATATTGTTACAGGTTAATTACAATCACAATTCATTAAACTAATAAACAATATGCGGTTAATTTCAGTGTATTTATAAAGCCGCGTCAGGGATGTGGATCTGAAAAAGAAACATAAACCACACATGAACAGTAGCATTGCTTTGACGCTAGGTGCCGCCAGTCTGCAAGACCGAGCGGAGAACTTGCATACGACTAGGTATGAGGTACCTTGGAAATGTGCGTGGCTTTACGCCAAGTTTAGGTTTTATACATCACGATTTGAACGTGGAAACTTTCGTACGCAATATTTCTGTGCGTACGCACCGTTTATACATGAGACCCCTGGTCCGTGGTGATTATTTTCCCTTTTTTTGAGTAATAATTTCCGTTTGTTTGTGCTACTGCGATCTTTACTTTCTTTTTTTTGATACTTTCTAATTTTCCTGCTTTCATATTCTTTAACTTTCCCTGCATTTGTATTGCGCCAACTTTTTTTTGAGCCCTTCGAATTCCACTGCTTTCATAATCTCTTACCTACTCTACATGTGTATAGCGCCAATGTTTTTGAACGTCTTTATGAAGTTCTACTTTGTCTTTTAATTCTGAGCCCAATTGGACATGCTTTTTTTCAATTCCACTTGTTCTGGGCTGATTATTACTTTCCTTATTTTCTGAATTTGCTCCTAGATTATTCTTTTTCTTTTTTGCATTTTTCTTCTCTCCAATGCTTTTGAGTCTCTTTTTTTCGTGTTGCTCTTTCTTCTTCACTTAGTCATCGATGTTTCATCTATAACGTACTGTCCTTATACGCTTTATATGCGCTGAGAGCCTTGGATCTGTGTGTGCTCAAATCCTTTACATGACTGAGTGTTTTTGCTGCCCGTGGTCTTATTTGATATTGATTGTAAGTAGGGCATGTCTTGCAAGAATCTCATGTTATACGTCCCCACGAGATGGTCCTGAGTCAATCTCTTGGCACCAAGTCTCATGTTTAAGGTCCCCGCGAGACGAAAAAGATTTTAGGTGTCTTCCGTGATCTTCACATGAAGATCACATCTCGTCTTCTGTCTTTCTCTCTCAGGATTTTTTTTATAATAGAGAGACAAGCCTGCACTGTTTGTGATTTTGAAACAAATTTCAAGATTTCAGTCTTATTGAATTGCATATAACTGTTTTCTGTAGGGCACTGTTTTGTTCAAAAATACACCTTTTATAGAAAGTGCAACATAAAATGTCAATATCCATTGTAAGATGAGCGCTTTATAGTACACGACTTGGCACAGATTGGACACGGGAAGCACAGATAAAATAAACAAAATATTTATTTTTCTTCACCTGTTTTCGTCTTCCCCGTGAACCCCACAGGCAATACACAGTCCCAAAGTACAGACAGTAAATCACCACATGTCAACACACTCTTCTTCTGCCACCACTCCTCCCTGGCAACCTTGTCCTCTTTCCACCCGACTCTGGCCACTGAGTGGTGGTCGCTAGCTCCTCTTATAGTTCACCTGGAAGTGCTACAGGTGCTTGATCACCAAGTTCCAGCTGCAGTTCCAGGTGTGATGAACCTGCTGCCCACATGGGCTCAGGAGTCCCAAATGCAGCGCCCCCTGGCGGTGTCGGCAGGAACCAACAGGGCTGTACCCAACTCCAATTCCCATGGAGGCCTGTGGGAAACCGAGGCACCACTCCAACCCAGGGGGGCAGCCATCTAGCATCCAGGGGGAGGTATTGCAGTGTCCAGGGCTGCTCTCCCTGAATATAGTGTGCAGGGATGTCCCGGCTAGGCATGGACCCCAGCCGCCTGCCACACAATCAACATGTAAAAATGAAAAAAGAAAAGGGAAAGATGAGATTGCACAGAAAAAAAGTGTTTTTTTGCCATTTTTCAACTGTGATCTTTTGATGAATCATGTATCAGAACTACATATTGAAAAACTGCTGTATCCATTATTACTAGCAGTAATCATATAAAGCCACAAAAACAGCTATAAAAGAGCCTACCATCTATATCAAATGTAGGTGGCGAAAAAGGTAGTTTTGTCACACTTCTTATAAAAGTGTCAAAAACTACTTTTGTTCTTCTGTAAGTCATCAAAATTGAAAAAGCACAGCAATTCTAGTAATGTTTCATATGTGTCATATACACCAGAAATACAAAAATTAAAGAAATTCTCTCTGTGTTTATTACTTCTTAATATTTATTGCAGGGTTTAAGATTGGTATGAAACAAGCACTGCATGATGAGAATTAATTTTAACTCATAATTAAAATTGCACGTCAACTATCAGGAATGACTAGAATCCTGTAAAAAGAAACTTAGAAAATACATTAAATTAATTGTGTATTTTCACAGCCATCAGACTAAAAAAGGAGGCCTTCCATAGAGGGTTAGCTTGGGAGACTCCCGAAGCAGCAGAGTGGTACATATAGGCCAAAACGGCTGTGGCCTTGGTGGTTAGGGAAGCAAAAGCCAAGGTGTGGGAGGAGATTGAAGAGACTTTGGAAAACAGCTATCTATGAGGCTCAAAGAGGTTCTGGCAAACTTGACTCAGAAAGGTAAGCCAGGGATTCACCCAGGCTGTTTTCAACAAGGGTGTAAAAGTGCTGACCTGCACTAAGGATGTTGTCTGGTGGTGAAAGGAACATGAGGAACTCCTGAACCCGATGGACACGCCCTCTGTGGAAGACACAGAGCCAGAAGTAGATGGTGAATCAATGCCTGTTTCCCTGAGGGAGGTCACTGAGCTAATTAAGCAACTCCTCAGTGGCAAGGCCCTAGGGTTAGATGAGATCCATCTACAAATCCTTAAATCTCTGGACATTGTTGGGCTGTCATGTCTGACATGCCTTTTCAGTGCTGTGTGGTAATCGGGAACTATGCCTCTGGAGTGGCAGAATTGGGTGATGGTACCTATTTTTAAAAAGGGAGACAGAAGGGTGTTCTCCAACTATCGGGAACCACACTCTTAAGCCTCCCTGGAAAAGCTTATGTTGGGGTACTAGAAAGTAGACTCCACTACTCCACTTTTCATGGACATGATATCAAGGTGCAACCAGGGAGTGGAGGAGTCCAATTACATGGCATTAGAATCACGCAACTTTTTTTGCAGATGATGTGGTCCTGTTGGGTTCATCAGGTTGTGAACTCCAGCACACATTGGGATAATTTGCAACCATATGTGAAGTGGCAGGGATGAGGAATAGACCTCCAAATCTGAGGCGATGCTCCTCAATAGGAAAAAGGTGGACTGTCCTCTCTGAGTGGGAGGTGAGTTACTGCTTCAAATGGAGGAGTTTAAGTATCTCAGGATCTTGCTCACACAAGTGAGGGGAAAAGGAATGGTGAGATCAACTGACAGATTTTGGTGGCGATCACAGCTATGTGGTCACTAAAATGAAATGTAGTGGTGAAGAAAGAGCTGAATCAGAACACAAAGCTCTCAGTTTACCACTTAATTTACGTCCCATTCTCTGCAGGTGGGCTGGACTCTCCCTTAGAGATATGGTGAGACATGCAGACATCCAGGAGAGGCTTGGAGTAGAGCCGCTGACCCTCCATATCGAGGGGAGGTTCAGGCATTTGATACAGGTGTCTCCTGGACACCTTACTGTAGAGATTTTACTAGCAGGACAGCTGGGAGGAGAACCTGGGGAAGACCCAGGGCTCACTGGGAGGATTATATCTCCCAGATGGCCTGGGAACGCCTTGGTATCCCACAGTATGGGCCTCGCTGCTAAGGCTGTTGGCCCTGCAACCTGTCTTTGGATAAGCAGTGAAAAATGAATGAATGAATTTTAACAGTAAAACAAAAATACTGCAAGGTTAACATTTAAAAATCTGTTTAAATGGAAAATGTATATCCATTTACATTTTAGGAAGCATGTAGCTGCTAATATACATTCATTGCTTCAATATGCAATAATGTTTTATGGGTAATTCTTGAGTTTCCATAGACTCACAACTCACACCAAATGTTTGCAAAAATATTGTATGTAATTTGAAAATATTGTAGCATCCATTTTTCTCTAAAATTTCTGTTCCATTTCATTTACTTTTTTCACATACTATATTAAAGAAATTATAAAAATGTAATACTAAACACAGTGCTTTAGTTTAATGAATGGAATATTAAGAAAAGAATGCTATAAATTATTAATCAGTTTTTAATATTAAGCTAAATTTAATGGCTACACGGCCATTGTAAGCTGCTTAAGCAAGTACTAGTCTTTACCTGAAATTGTTTAACCAAATGATGATGATGATAGAATTTAAATTGTTTACTGTATTAATTTTGCTAATATACAGTTGTCCATGCTCCTGACCTTCTTTGTTAAATTATTGTAAACTTTTTTACAATGGTAATGTGAAGTGCACATTGCATTTGATATGTAACATAATATTGTTACTGTCCTTACTGAGTGTATTTGAGATCAGTTTTATTTTCTTGGTTAAGAGAAAAGAGCCCCAACAAGGTCTGAACATAAGGGACCCTATACTGTAAATCCAGCACTGACTAAAGCTATATATACGGATTCAATTTTAGAAAAAAAAAACTTGGTATCAATTCAAAAAGCTGTAACATTATATTTTATATTCATAAACTATTTTAATTTTATTTTTTAGTCTTGTCTTATAAACATATCAAGAGCTTCTGCATGAAAGGATACCTTCTAAAAATTGATTTTAGATTCAAGGTTTATATAAATTCTTTATGCATTAAAATGGCTTGCTAATGACTATTTCTACTTTTGCCTTATTTCAAATCTGCCAGTTACACACAGCCATTACATCTGTGTATAAAAAAGCAATGTTAACATGAAAACCTGTCTATCTTTGGCATTTACTAGTGACCCATTGGTACTGCATAAATTCTGTCTAATTTGAGAATGTCATCCTTCAGAATATGTCTCTAACATTTTCAAACAAATAAAGGATACCATGGTTCTATTTAACCATTTAAAATTATTTAAGAATAGTATTTGTCTTTAAAGATTTACTGAAAACGTAGACTATATTCTCTAAATTCACCAGCCAATGGACTGTGTGGTACATGGCCGGCTGTTCATCCCGGCCAGTACCCCCAGGCCGCCAGATGGAGCCCTCCTTGCAGCATACAGGTGCCCCGAATGCCAGCAGGGAATTATGGACAATGAACTTTTAATGCACAGCCCTGCTGGATACCATGGGGGCCGCCAGGAGTCGCTGCAGGGAGGCCCAGAGACTATTTGCCTTACGCCCATGAAGTACGTCAGAGTCACATGGACAAAGGGAACGATGTGCTTCCTGGGTGAAGAAAAGAAGGATTTTTTATCTGACCCGGAAGTGTTCCAGGTCACATGGACAGAGAGGGTGAAACGCTTCCGGGTCAAGGAATATAAAGGACTGTGGGAAATCCCAGATGGCGAGCTGAGCTGGGTGGAAGGGTGGCAACGCGTCTGGGAGAGGAGGATTGTATTATTGTTAATTGTTTATGAGTATAGTGGAGGAGAGGGTGCTTAGTGCACATTATTATTATAATAAATTCTATTATTGGACTTTTATCTGGTGTCTGACGTGGTGTCTGAGGGTATAAGGGTGCAAGAAAACCCTAATCTGTCACAACTGATTACCATGGCTGTGGGACCATGCTGGAGCTGAATAAAGTATTAGTGCACCAGTTCATAAATCCTATAAAGAACTCATATAGAACGAAACTAGGATTTTTTTTTTCTTCAACCTTTTATCCAAGTAGTAAATTTGCAAAACATTACTATAGTTCAGCATGTAGGTTTAAAAACTAAAATGAATTCAATTGTTCAAGTCACTGAAAAACTAGTTTTAAGTTGCATACGTAGTTGACAACCAAAAATTGGTATGTTGCAATTGAAGAGTCTCTCGAGTGAATTTTTAAAAGACATTTCACGATAGAGACTGTAATATGAATTAATATGCTTAAACAGGTCATTAAAGTTTATTAGGCAAAAATAAATAAATAAAAGTTAAACAAAAATAAAATAATGGCAATATACACATGGACAGTTCAAAGATAGGAAAAAAAATGAAAAACAGAATGAAATTCTAACAACTCTATATTATATCAAAATTAGTTTGGATTCAATTTTGACATTATAATTACTTAATTTGTTTTTGTGCAAAAACACTGAATTTAAATGCTGTATACCTTGGGGACTAACTGCTTCAAGCTGATTTTCACGAAAGGGCAGCTCCCACATACTCCATTTGAAATTAATTGTTCTTAAACAAAACCCATGGAGACTGGAAAGAAGCAGAATTCCAAATATGAGGGTTACTATAGAAACTAAATGGGGTCTGTGATAAAAGCTTTTCTTACCAGACCAACATCAGCTAAATAAAGCACCACACATTTACATACACATGCACACACATACTGTACAAGACACAATCTGTGTCAAAATACCTTACATGGTGACAGCACTTTATTACATTCAGGAATAATTTGGACTCTTTTTAAAGGTGTGTGGTTTCTTTTTACAAAAAAGTATTTTCTAGCTGTCCTTAGACCACTGGCCAAGTCACATCTCTGACTCTGAAATATTATTTATCTAAATCATAGGTTGCAGAAGATATGCTTTAAAAAGTTCATGATTTTGTCATACAAGCAGCTCAACAAATAATTACTACCAATGGAATGACACAGGACATTGAAACTTGGTTTTAGATAAAGTCCTATATGGTTTCACAGTTGTGGTTTCATAGTTTTGAAATTTCAGGCATCTGCCTCCTTATTAAGGTCCTAGCTGGCATCTTTAAAAAGCAAATGAGACAATTTGAGAATGTCCACCAATATATTTCTTTCCCTCTGCTGTTGTCACACTGAAGGATTTTATACCACATTAGAAAACGATTGCTATATTTCAGGCTAAAATTTGTTTCACATCAACACAATCTTTGTCTAGTCCTAAAATTAGACAACAATATAAAGGCCTTTAGCCTTTATGTTTTATCATAGTACAAAATAAAGGAAAGTACAAAGGTAGCAGAAAAAACTTTTTTAAAATGACCAACAAACATGTCCAGATCTACCATCATGGTGACTCAGGAACTTACCCATTGATCCTGCTCAAAAAGGAGCCTTTGCATAAGACAGGAAAAGATAATAATTACAGGACAAGTTTTTACTAACAGTACAGACACTCACAGCAACATGTTGTTTGGCACCTAAACTTATTCAATTAAACCTTAACTAAAAGCTTTAAAAAACAAAACTATCAGCAGGTAGGGCACTATAAGAGCGGAAGTCTAATAGGTCATTTATAACACGGTACATTTGACGTGTTACCATCACACAAAAATAGAACATTTATGTTCATTCAAAGTGAAAGCTTTACTGAAAACTACACCTATACTGACATTTGCAGATTTTCAAATATTTATTTTAAAATAAATAAATATAAATAAACAAATGATGCTTTGAACAAGTAGAATACTGCAGCTGAGACTAATAAAATGGATCTTACAAACAGCCATGAAACGTTTAATAGCACCGCTTCTAGTAGCTTAAGTAGCAATGTGCAGTCCAATAATACAGACACAGACATGAACAAAATGTGAAAGACAACTAGTGTATTACAAACAAAAAATTAAGAAATTCTTATGAGGTCTTTTATTTTTTGGTGAAGAAATACAAGCCCAAAATACTCATTACATATCATCTTTTCAACCGCAAAGTGGCAAACAGTGTTTAGAAATGTTTAAAGGATGTTTGTTAACTGCACTTTCAGAAGAATGTTAATTTCCTGTAAATTTAATGGTGCACATCAATTTGTTTGTTATATTCATTGTAATACACTAATAAACCACCTTTGGTGCCACAAATGGGAACTTCAGAGGCCAAAAACACATTTGCCTTTCCCAAAACAAATTCTTTAAAATAGTTTAGATATTCATATACATATTATTGCATGTGTTTTACCAATTAAAATGTACATAATAAAAATGAACTGAATAAAAAATATATTCTTTGCCGAAAAATGTAAAATGTGGAACCTTTCCCAGCGACACGGTTTGTGGTTTACTTTCCCATCTTGCACAGTTGCTGTAAAGAAAAGTGTAGAAACTGAATTCAGTGGAAACTTAAAAAAATGACAGGTTAATTGCTTCAAGTTTTGTGTCTTCTGATGATGTGTCTATTGTGTTAAAACCAAGATACTGTAGGTCTAACTACAACAGTTAATACCTATTTATTATTACATAGCGCACACACAGTACAGTTACCCTTTAACTTACATGACTTTGTGTTATCTCTGTGCAACAGTGTTTCATTTTTCATTTTGATATTTTTGAAAATACCTTTCTAGTATACAATTGAGTGGTAAAATGTTTATGAGCAGTGACTAGTGGAATCGGACAATAGTAAGGTCAGCTGCAAGAAAGGTGACTCCCCTGTTGAGAATCCCGTATGGGAGAAGCAGGGGAGTCACCAGATAAAAGAAGACACCGGCTTGCTTTTAAGAGACTTCTTCCAGCATTGTTTTAACCTCGTTTTAAAGGATTGTTGTTTTTTCTATTTATTGGTTTTAACCTCCACGATTCACTTCTGTTTTTGTGGAATATTTAATTAATGAGGACTTTTTGAATGCACTGCACCTATTTACTTGAACACTTGTTTTGCTTTTGCTTGTTGGTTGTTTTTTAATAAAAGCACTTGGCACTTTTTTTTTTGGTGTTAAAACCAAGATACTGTAGGTCTAACTTAATCGCCAGCTACAACAGTTAATACCTATTTATTATTACATAGCGCACACACAGTACAGTTACCCTTTAACTTACATGACTTTGTGTTATCTCTGTGCAACAATGTTTCATTTTTCATTTTGATATTTTTGAAAATACCTTTCTAGTACACAATTGAGTGGTAAAATGTTTATGAGAGACATATACATTATAACTGAGATTATATTTAAATGCCTGCTGTATTTGAAATGAAAAATTATTATGGGATACCTTACCTTAAATGTTTACACATGATTGAGCACGTTTATCTCTCATGCTTTTGCTTGTATGCCACAATTTTGAGGATATGATTTAAGCTCAAGTCCAGTTTATGGACTTGTCAGTTTCATCATGGTAAGTTCAGTGGTTCAACAACTGCCTTTATACTAAACAATGTCACACATCAGCCTTTGGTGCAGTTTTACTTTAGATAGCTAAGTATTAACAGTTTATAATAACAGCATGCAGTAGTAGGCTGAACTAATTTTTTACTTATTTTATTTTATGATTTTTCATTACACAGTGCTGTATACTGAGTGTTGTGTGTTGGTTTTCTACATGTGTACCTGTGGTATAGCGGGTCCACAGCTCACGTCAAGAGGCCAATTTTTAAATAAATAATTGCGGCACTGAGGCGGCGTGGTGGTTGAGTGGCTGAAGCAGTTCCAGGGGATTCATGGTGTGGGCGTTTCTCACCTAAGTGCACAGGTGAGAAACCGTCCACATCCATAAATGTCCCTGTAGCTGCTGATTGCTACAGCTGCCACGTCCTCTTCATAAATAGAAGCATAAGGCTAATAGAAGAGGGAGAGAAAGAGAAATGGAGGTTGTGGGAGGAAGAAAGCAGGAAGCTGGAGAGAGAACCGGTGTGCGAGCGAGCGCTCGGAGGCAGGCAGGAAGGCAGCTGGACAGTGAGCCCTAGTAGTGGTGTTTGGCCGACACTCGGTGGGGCAGAAGGAAGCGGTCACTCTAGCGGAGCGATCAAGGAGCTGAAGTGACCAGAAGTAGGACGACTGGCTGCGTAAGGCAGAGAAGGCAGCAGGAGTCGGGAGGCTTGGGCAGTGAATTCCCTGACGTGGGTGTCCTGGTCGCCAGGGAACCCAAGTCTCGGTCTGGCAAGTGCGCGACCAAAGCCAGGAATTGGGAGGCCTCCAGACCAGTGGAATCGGACTATAGTAAGGTCACCTGCAAGAAGGGTGACTCCCCTGTTGAGAATCCCGTATGGGAGAAGCAGGGGAGTCACCAGATAAAAGAAGACACCGGCTTGTTTTTAAGAGACTGCTTCCAGCATTGTTTTAACCTCGTTTTAAAGGATTGTTGTTTTTTCTATTTATTGGTTTTAACCTCCACGATTTCACTTCTGTTTTTATGGAATATTTATTTAATGAGGACTTTTTGAATGCACTGCACCTATTTATTTGAACACTTGTTTTGCTTTTGCTTGTTGGTTGTTTTTTAATAAAAGCACTTGGCACTTTTTTACACCATCCTCTTGCTCTATTTGTTGTGCCTCACTGCCGAGCTCATCGTGACATTACCATTGGTGTTGGGTTCAAGACCTCCCAGACAGACAATGGGAGCATGCAGCGAACCAGCATCGTCACAGTACCACTGTCACATGTTTGATCGACACAACTTGGCTTTGTCTTATGGCCTTGTGGACTACATGTGTGAACCTGCAGCATTGCATTTTGAATGATGAAACTCTGTTTGTTCGTCTCTGTTGCTTATGCACTCTCATACATATTTACTGTGAATCGCAAATACCATGGGCTTTATTTGTACTAACACACCCATCAGCCCCTGGAAAAAAAATTCTGGACTTTATCTAAAACTAGCAGAATACCCGCGCTTCGCAGTGGAGAAGTACTGTGTTAAAGAAGTTATGAAAAAGAAAAGGAAAAATTTTAAAAATAACGTAACTTGATTGTTAATGTACAGTAATTGTTTTGTCATTGATATGAGTGTTGTTGTCATATCTATCTATATATATATATAGCAGAATACCCGTGCTTCGCAGCGGAGAAGTAGTGTGTTAAAGAAGGTATGAAAAAGAAAAGGAAAATTTTTAAAAATAACGTAACATGATTGTTAATGTAATTGTTGTATATATATATATATATATATATATATATATATATAGCAAAATACATATCTATATACATATCTACATATACATATATATATATGCATACCTATCTACATCATATATACACACACATATATATAATTTGTGTGTGTGTATGTATGTGTGTGTGTGTGTGTATACACATACATACAAACATAC
>JANRMT010027041.1:123583037-123605523 GCA_026402145.1 Polypterus bichir lapradei | reverse complement strand
TATATATATATGTATGTGTCTATATGTGTGTGTATAGCTTTGATCACTGAGTGCAAGGGAAAAATAATAAAATGTAGTCTATAAGTTATTAAACAGTAAAACATTAACGTTTTAAGAAGTAAAGGTACATTGAGCACTACTGGAGTGGTTGCGGGTAAACTACATTTTAAAGACGGTATAACAGAAGAGGTAAGTAGTACTAACAGCAGCTAAAATGTATATGGATCATCTCTCGGTAGTAGATCCCTTTTGAAAGGCGCTACACGACGGCTGTGGTATAGAAATTACATTTTCTATGTGAAAGTCCAAATTTCTGCCTCTAATAATGTGCCTTACCAGCAATTAAAGAAAATTAGTTTTGTGTCCTCTGCAGTGTTAAGAGAGAAAGGCTTTGGTTTGGGATAAAAGGAAAAAAGGTGTAAAGAAAGGAAAGCTGCCTTTTTCTTTTATATAGTATAGAGAGATGTGTTCGCTGACGATATGAGCGCCTTTTGGGGACAGTCGCGGTGGGTCTTGTGCAGACTGGTGAGACGTCCCAGCTATTAATCGGCTGTGATGGCACTGTCAGTCCTTCACTCCTGTGCGTGTCTTCATAATCTGAGCTGACGACCTCATAATCGTATACGTGCAAAATAAAGTGCGAAGTGCCTTAATATTATTTTGCCGCAGAAGCGCAGTCAGCATCTGAAAGGCAGGCACAGCTATGCACGCGCGCCGGCTGCTCGACTTTTGCTGGGCAGGATACGCCAGTTTTTGCAGACACGTTCACATGATCAAAAGTCTCCGCGCTCTTTGGAGGTCATTCATATACAAAATACCCGCGCCTCGCAGTGGAGAAGTAGTGGGTTAAAGAAGTAATGAAAAAGAAAAGGAAACATTTTAATAATAACGTAACATGATTGTCATGAGTGTTGCTGTCATATATATGCCTGCCTAAATAAGTCACCCTCGCTTCGCTCTTACTTTTTTACCATTCATTTAATCATGGCTAGTGGCGGAAAAATTATAAAATGGAAGGAGGATTACACTGAGTATGGCTTTACCAAAACAATTATTGATGGCGAATCGATTATTCATAAAGCTTGAATTGGTGATCTGTTTTTGTGTGTTAACCTCATATTTTTTCATACTTCTTCTCAAACCAAGGTGGTGCGAGGCTAAAATGAATTGGGATGCGCTGATCAATGTAATCGGTGTACCAGGAAATCATGCATTGACAAAAGTTCCCCTTTGATTGTAATGCAAAGTGTGATTAAATGCATTATTTTTTAACGCGTTATGGAGCACATGCATCGAAGCTTCTCAGCTGTGCTTGTGCTAAGAAAATTAAACATTTTAAAAATAACGTAACACGATTGTCAATGTAACCTTTTGTAAGTAGTGCCTGGAGGATTCAGTGTGGAGAAAGTCTAGAGACAGAGTGTGTATTAACTTGTGGATTTCTCTGTATTTGGTGGCAGTGTGACGAAGTTGCTTCGGAAGGCGGCGTTAGCCGCGGAGCTCAGCTCAGAGCGAAATGAGGTAAATGGGAGGGGAGATGATGACGTGACTCCCCCACCCGCCTTAACTGTGAATCACCCACAAACACAGTCTCTCGGAATTTGCATAAGCACACCCCTTCACCTGCAATTTTAACTTAGTTACAAAGTGATCAAAACTCTCATTTATATCCTGCGTCCTCTCATTAAACTTGTATCCCGCATTACCCGTGGGCACGAAAAGCACCAGCGGCAGCCTGTCTATTAAGTTAATTTAAAGTTTAGGTTTATACCTCGCTTTGTTTCCGAAGTAGCTGTACTGATGAATATGGTAGTATGTCACTCGCTCGCTTCTTATTGTTTCGCTGCCTTCTCAATTACATAATGCATGTTTTGTTCAGCGTATTTTTGAGCTCTTCCTGGTTTTCTACATAGTCCGTTGACAGTCAGTTCACGTGATTACGTGGGCAGCGTGATGATGTCACACGAAACTCCGCCCCCACGGCGGTCAAGCTCAACTCCATTACAGTAAATGGAGAAAAATACCTTCCAGTTATGACCATTACGCGTAGAATTTCGAAATGAAACCTGCCCAACTTTTGTAAGGAAGCTGTAAGGAATAAGCCTGCCAAATTTCAGCCTTCTACCTACACGGGAAGTTGGAGAATTAGTGATGAGTCAGTCAGTCAGTCAGTCAGTCAGTCAGTCAGTGAGTGAGTGAGTGAGTCAGTGAGGGCTTTGCCTTTTATTAGTATAGATATAAGGAAGCCTCTGTTTCCTAGACATCTCATAACCTAACATGAGGGTGAGTCATGGTTTACACTTCATACGGCACTAAAATGTGTAACGTTTATAAATTGAAGTTTTTTTTTAGTCAGACAATTATGGGCGGCTTTCAGGCAAACACTGAATAAATCTGTCTATTGATCCATTTTGTTAACCTGCTTGATTCAATAGAGGAGTGCAGGAAGCTGAAGACTATTCCAGCATGATACAGTTCTAAATATAGCACCAATATATCAAAGAGTACACACCCACAGCGCTAATCTAGAGGTGCCATTTAATCTACTATACACATCAATGACAGATAAGAAGAGACCCATAGAAAACAGGAATATATGCGGACTCTTCACATAAAGGCACCTAGATGGGATTTGAACCCATCTGTCTAGACAAGGTAAATTACACGATTTTCTTATAAGCAGATCTGGAGCTACATGGCTCTGCCATGGTCGATGTCAAAATTCCTCCTCGTTTTGCAGTTTCAACCCAAGAAATGTTTCACTTTAAGCCAGTTTTATTAATTTTATGCAGTCACTTTCTATTTTATTATAAATCTCCAAAATGATATTATAGTTTCTGTTTATATGTTATAGGTGAATGCCCCAAACAGAACATGCAT
Organism: Polypterus bichir lapradei; assembly: GCA_026402145.1. Lineage (NCBI taxonomy): Eukaryota > Metazoa > Chordata > Cladistia > Polypteriformes > Polypteridae > Polypterus > Polypterus bichir. The sequence continues at coordinate 123,602,643 of JANRMT010027041.1, read as the reverse complement.
ATATAGTCTAATATATAAAAGAATGAATATGCGGAATTTTTTTTTAATTTTTACTATTTAAATATTTACCTATCCTTTTTGGCACTCACTTTTTTGGTCTTGGCATACCAGGCACAGGACAAGAACTGTGGACAAGGCACCGGCCCATAACAGGGCACACTTCCAATAAGAAACTATTGGTTAAATGTAAATGTTTGCTATGGAAAACAAAATGGATGAGTGTATTTAAGACTGGAGCCCAATGCACAGCTCCTTTGGCCATCTTACCTGCAGCTTTAGTTTGGAGAATGACTGTCCCAAAAAGCAAGAAGTCTCAGCAGCCTACACATCCTGGAATGGCAGGCATTCACTGAGCTTTTCTAAATGTTTAAAAATACACAAATATGTTTTCAAAGCAGTGTGGAGAACAATAATAAACATTTGTCAAAAGAACAATTGTGTTTTGTTGAAATCAGTGACACATAGTTCAACAAAAGTGTCTTTTTTACAGAGCAGAATATTTAATTAGGCTGCCAAGCCAGGGGAAACCAATTATTCCTAAATGAAAAACTGCTATTCTTTAAAAAAGGTGTGGGGGGTTGTGAGAGGCTACCCATGGAAACAAGAGTGACCGCAACACAATGATAAGGCAGGAAAAAGTTCACTAGTAAAGAGCAGTGAGGATACACAAATGCTTAGAAGCAAGAAGTCCCAGCTAAACACAAATATGAAGTAGAAGAGCTCATTGGCTAAGCAGATCAAATGTAATGCCACAAACAGTTTACTCTAAATAAAAAAGAGTGGTTTCAAGTACAGAGTTTCAGTGAGGTGTGCATTATACCCTTCAAGGCTCAGTTGGCTATTTTTGATTTTGACCAGATGCTGCATTTGCACTTTGCCAAAGCAGCTATGTTGCATGATGAGTATAGCAGGGTGGGACAGCAGTTAGCCCTGCACCCTCAAACCTCCAGAGAAATTCTTCTTGCTTCCCTGTGGCTTTTCTTGGTGTGAGTGAATGTGAGAATGTCTGAAAATTTGATTCTCATTCAGGATTGTTTTCTATTTGATATTAGAAGAAGGCCCTGGCTCCATGCCCCAGTAAAAGAGTAAGTATGTTTCACAAAGAGTTAGACAGACAGATCTAAGAGATGGATAGCTTACTATCCACAAGCGAAGTGTAAGACATGCTGCTGCACAAAAAAGCAAGCCCAAAAATATAGATTTATGGGCTGACAGCAAATGTATCCAGCTATACACAACAGACTTTTTTCATATTTGCCACACTAGATGATGAACATCGAACATTACTTCATTAATGTGCATGGCACATGTGCTATCATAGATTCATGGACCTGAAAGCAATGTCTTAACAAAATGAGTGTAGACTGATTCAGTGATCACTGGACTGTATCTTCATCACCTTTTGGGAAAAGCAAAAATGCACAGAACTGGCATTGTTCAATTAATTATTCATTCAGATTTCATTACAAAAATGTTACATAGTTGATTTTCATCCACATAAAAGCAGGGAAAAGGTGCAGCCATCTATTATGTCACTATAATATATATATATATATAAATATACTGTAGGTTGTGTTGTATAGTGGCTGCCGCAGTGGCCTTTAAACCACAAGACTGCTGGGTCAGTGTCTGTCTCTGCCTTACTGTGTGACCCTGAGCAAATCACTAAACACACCTGCACTTCAAATATAAATGGTTGCAATGTATTGTGATCATCTAAGTTGACTTGGATAAAGGTGTCAGACAAATGCATGATAAATAACATTCTTATAATGCGTGTCTATTTTTAAAAATTGTCAACATTGCAAATCTGCTAACCAGTGTTTTGTTTTTAACTTGAAAATGAAGAGTTTTATTAATAGACATTAAACATTTTACTCATTTGTATGCATTTTGAGTTGGGGTGCAATTACTGGTGTTCTAAAGTTAAAACAGAACTGATCCACAAATGACTGTGTTAGCAAATTGTTTATTTACTTCTTAAAAACTGTCACCTAGGTTATAGTTTATGTTAATATTTTCTGTTATTTCTCAAAAACCAATTATTTTGTTTTGTTGTGTGCTGATTACTGTTTCTCATGTCCTGCCAAGGTAAATGCAGACATCCTTCATCTGGATGGATCTGTCTGAATCTGCTGTATATAGAGCTCATGTAGTACGCCTTGGGGGTTTAGGTTGGTGCCGGGTTTGGTATTGCAAACAGACAGAAGGTGGACATACACATCTGGCTACGGTGTGGAGCCAGTAAATTTGGGATGATTACAGTAACATAATGAATAAACAAACTGTCTCAAGCCAACACAGGCAAAATATTTGTCCTGGAACAGAAACAGATGAAGAGACACTTTAATTTGATCTATATAGCCACTTTGGAACTATTGGTTCAAATTCTATCACCTACAACTGATGAATAATTAATATACTAGACTGGGCTAGTATATTACTAGAACCAGAAATCTGAAAACACTAAGCAGAGTTGACACCAAACAAGTAAATATGCTCTACATCTTGTTTATAGGATAAACCAAATCTCAAATTATTTATCTAATCAAAACAGTGAAACAGAAATTTAGAGTTTCTTCTTGATAGGATTTTATTTATTTTTTAATTTAAGTCCAGAAATGCCAATACACAAGCATTGTGCTTACGTCACAATGGCAATGTCGCAATGCTAGCCATACACTGGTATGAGTGTGGATGCCTGTAGTAAATAGTGCAGTTCACAGAATGATCTGCAAAGACCCAATGAAGTCAATGCAAAATTCCAAATAAAAAAGGCACATATTTTCTAATAATAACAAATTATCAAAACAGAGTAAAATAAATTCTAAACCTATATTGCCTATATTCCTACCTAAACTACTCTGTTGAAACAAATATTGCTGCACGGTGGGGATATGTGATTCTTTTGTATTTATTTATTTATTTTTATCGCTCTTTTTCACACAATGGGACAATGTAAATGGGTATTGGAATATTTGATGAATCTGTAAGAGTATTGATTGGGTTTTATTTAGTACAAATTTTAGTAGTTGATATGCCCAAACAGTTAGGCCATATTGATTCTAGAGTATACAGTCGTTTAAATGTGTAACACTGGTATGAAGTGGGTAAATTACTACTGCTTTTTAAATAATATATTATACTATTTAGTGGCACCTATAGAGAATATAAACTGTATGTGTATTGCAGAATGAATTTAATTTGACCTGGCATGCAATCCCATGCGTAATGTGCAAAAGGAATTCACTTTAGGTAGAAATCTTATTTTTATTTTTAATGACATTTTATTCAGATGTGACATTTACTTTATTTACAGAAGACTGGATAAACATGGTTTAGAAGATTTTGTTATAGGTTATGATGGATGGCCAGGGCCTTTACCCGGCTAGGACGCCTTGATCATGGAAGGACCAGGTGAGAGAGTATTTTCAAAACTGTTTCTCCCAAGGACTGACAGAGGACAGCCCCCTTGGCTTTCAGCAGTGCCACAGGTTATGAGCATGGAAGCTCAGCTCTGCTGGGTTCCATGGCCACTGCCATGGGGTGCCTGGACCTTTGCAAGGCCCTATTTGGCAGGATTACAGCAACACCTGTTAGTGCTGCAGGAAGAAGCTTGTTGGGCACCTGGACTCCTTCTGGATGCCTTATAAAAGGAAACAGTCACCAACACTCAATGGCTGAGTCAGAAGGAAGTGGACAGAGCCCCTAAGGAGGAGTGGAGGCAGAAGGACTGGCCGAAAGAAGGGACTGTGCTGTATGGACTGGGTTTCCTTTAAATAAACCATGTGCCGTGTGGCAATTAGTGTCCTGCTTGTCTGTGTCGGGGTTAGGGCGGCTGTACGCGCCATTAGGCATCACAAGGGGTTCACCGACAAAAGCGCAATAGACATATGCGCCCCGACAAAACCGCGACGGGCAAATGATCGCCGACTAGTGATGGGTCATTCTTGAACAATTCGTGCATGTGACTCGGGAAGAACGAGTCGTCTCGTGGGAGTGATTCGTTCAGTCGCGCATGCGCATTTGCGCAACTTCCTATAGTTTCTGTATTGGAATTATTGATTCATCTGTTTCGAGTCTTCAGGTCTTTCGAGTCGTTCGTTCATCACGTGACAGCCCCATAAGCTTAACCAACTCAGTCTGAGCCAGAAACAGAATTGATTAGTTCATCTCTCGAGTCTTCGGGTTCGAGTCGTTCGTTCATCACGTGACAGCCCCATAAGCTTAACCTAGTATGCAGTCTGAGCCGGAAACAGAATTGATTAGTTCATCTCTCGAGTCTTCAGGTTTGAGTCGTTCGTTCATCACATGACAGCCCCATAAGCTTAACCTATATAGTCTGAGCCGGAAAGAGAATTGATTAGTTCATTCCTCGAGTCTTTCGAGTCGTTCGTTCTTTTGTCACGTGACCACTTACCGGCTCAGTACCTCAGTCAAATACTAACGTAAAATTCCATTTGTTGTATGTTGGATCATATTTAGAAATTATCAAAAATATCTAAAACACATTTTCTTATAAATAAAAAAGGTCTGTCAATTTCTGTCACTATGATTTTGTCACTATTTCCTCAAGAAGCATTATAGTTTTGTCTTGTTTGTAGTGTGATCAACATTTGTGTAAGCAGTAGATGTGTTAGGGAGGTAACAGGTAACATTTTAATTATATTTTGCTAAAATGAACGAAATGAACGAAATGACTCGAAAAAAGATTCGTTCATTTTGCTGAACGAGACTCAAAGGTCCGCCGCCGACAAACCCGCTAACTGGTTTTCGACAAATGCGCGCCGACAAAATCGCCACGGCAAAATCGCGAGGCCAAAAGAGTGGGACGCCCTTGCATGCAATTCTACCTACATATGCAGGGCGTGATCTTAAGGACTATCTGCGTGCCGTGCTGATGGCATGCCGCGTCTCATAATATTGACTTCTAAAATAAACATTATTATATATGCTTTAAACTAGTAATTCATATTTAATGAAACTTTCGCGATTTTGTCGGCGCGATTTTGATGGCGCATGTTAATCGGCGCTATTTTGTCAGCGCGCATATGTCTATCGCACAAATGTTGGGTCACATCACAAGGTATATAGGATCATTATAATTATGTGTGCTGATTACAGTGAAATTTTTACTTACTCATACTAATCAACATGGAACATGGCACCATGATCAGTACAAATGACTGCCTTCACTAAAAATGTCTGTATACTTTACGTGAAATAAAACTACCTCACATCAAAACCTTTTGCACCAAAACCACAATTTGTATTAGTTGGGAAAAAAACAGAAACACCTATCAATATGTATGATAGTCTTTAAACTGCAATAAGAAGACAAAATATTTTCTATAACATGGATGTCAGTGTAGAATATATAACACTGCTGATTCTTAAAAGCTGCGGTGGGCTGGTGCCCTGCCCGGGATTTGTTCCTGCCTTGCACTCTATGCTGGCTGAGACTGGCTCCAGCAGACCCCCGTGACTCTGTGTTAGGATATAGCGGGTTGGACACTGACTGACTGACTGATTCTTAAAGGAAAGAGCTTCTCCTTGGGTAGTAAGATGTTGCCAAGGGCAAAAGTGACAGCTGGGTCATGCAGAACAGGGAAAACAGCTGGTGTGTGGCAGACAGAAAGACAGAGAGACAGACACTGGCACATGAGTAGGACCAATTTGTACTAATGTGACTAGGCAGGAGTCCTAGGGGATGTATGTATGTATTTGTGAAAATACTAATAGAAAAATATATTATTGATATGTTCTGCCACTGTGAGTAGTACCCAGAATGAAACAGTGTAAGGTAATCAGAGCAAAATGGGAACTAAAAAAGCAGCAATCTAGATGGTGTGCCAGCTGATCACATGGAACCCTCGCATACAGTATACACATGCTCTCACTCACTCATACAGGGCCAATTTATAGCGACTCTGCAGCCTAGCCGGTTGAATCTGGCATATGGAAAGAAGCCAGTGTACCTGGTGAAAGCACAGGAACACAGGGAGAGCACTCAAATATCACACAGACAGTGCCTCATGATTATAGTGCTAACTACTGCACTTTTCTTCCACCCATTATGGCAGGGGTGGGCAAAGTTATTCCTGGAGGGCCGCAGTGGCTGCGGGTTTTTGTTCCAACCCAGTTGCTTAATTAGAAAACAATCCTTGCCAATAATTACATTTCATGGCTTGTTAGTGCTTTAACTCTGCTATGTCAAGTCATTCTCATATCCTAGATTTTTTTTTCCATTCTATGGATATCATCCAAATACTTTGAAGTGTAAAACGGATGGGTAATTCTCAATCCTTCACTTTTTTCTCTTCTCTTTCCTTCCAAGTATTTAATTTAACCAAATAGTGCATGATAAATACACACAGGTGTAAAGGGTAAACAAGCAAAATGGATAACTGCTGGTTTCTTTTGTCATTTGCATCTTATTGCTAATAAGGAGCAATTAAAAACTGAGAATGTAGCTGTTTAAGACTTAAATTAGGGTTCAACATCTTAATGAGGGAGATAACTAAAATTAAGCAGAAGTTTTTCTAGAGCAATAAGTGCTTCTTATTAAGCAATTGGGTTGGAACAAAAACCTGCAGCCACTGCGGCCCTCCAGGAATGACTTTGCCCACCCCTGCATTATGGAATTTAACAAATTAAATCATTGGACAACATAGATTTTTATCCTATTAAGATAATTATGTGATACTGTGTATAAATGGGAGGTACGTATATTTTATTCCTAATTAACAAACCTATTAACCTTTGCTCACTGATTTAAACTCTAAATGCACTACCTTCTTGGTGGTTGATCTCTTGTTCAATTCATGTTTCAAATCTAAGCTCAAAGAACCAACAATACTGAAAGTAACTCGGTACCCTTTCCCAGGATCACTTCAGAGGCGAGGAAGGTCCTTAGCAAATCCTGAGGTCATCTCCCCAGAGCCGCCTCAGGTCTCCCTGTACTTCTCTTCCCCAAAACAGTTTCCTATCTTCTGCATAGCACACAGGAACTCTGTCAGTTTTGGGTATGAGATACTTTAAATATCCATCCATCCATCCATTATGCAACCCGCTGAATCCGAACAGGGTCACGGGGGTCTGCTGGAGCCAATCCCAGCCAACACAGGGCACAAGGCAGGAACCAATCCTGGGCAGGGTGCCAACCCACCGCAGTACTTTAAATATATATATTTTTTTAAAGAAATCACTAAATCACATTTTTTGTGTTTTATTTAGTTGATATTGGTGTAAATAAAAGTTTTTAATCAAATAAATACTTTCTTTTACAAATTTGGAGTGTTGTACTCACTACTCTTCAGCCATTTGTAGCTCCTTTATTACATAAGCAGAATAACAGCCATTTATTTTTGGGTATTTAATTTAGGCACAATAATACCAAATATCCCTTAGTGCATTGGGGTTAAAGATACCTGACCATCTCCATAAAATCTCTTTTAGTGTTGTGCTCTCTGTAAAATTATTTCTGGGAAACTTCATAAACTTCCATTTGGGTATTGTTATGCCTGTTTACTGCCCCCTTTGCTGGCTTTGCGGGAAGTGAAATCGCTGGCTGAGCAACAGGTGATATTAATCACTGATTAAGCCTCTGGGAGGGTCACGATGTATAAAAACCTGGGGTTTTTTTTTCTTTCCTTCTTTGGAGGAGAGTCAGGTTTTGTGTTTGCTTTCCCCTCTTCTTAGCGTTTCTATTAAATACTCGCGCGTGTATAATTTTATTTTACACCCCTAGACGTCTAGTTTTGTTATGTAAACTTTTCTTATTTTGGGTAAATAAATGGAGTTTTCCCCAAGAATGTGGTGTTGTGCCAGTTTTATGTTGCGACTTACGAGCCAGCCGTAACATAAAATTGGGGGCTTGTACGGGATTTTGAGTTCGTCGTTATATGTATATATGTTTTTTTCCTTTTCGGGATTTCCTTTGAGAACTGGCTTTCACTCCGGTTAGTTAGTGTTTCAGCTGGGCTGCGTATGAGCGGTCTTTCCATCGGAACACTGTTTGTTGTTTTAGTGATTTTTTTTTTTCTCTTTTCTTTTGTTTTGGGGGGTTTTAGAAGGAAATCCCGGGTGGGGGTACGCTTCTCGCGCAGTTGAACTCATTTGGGAGAACGGCTGTTACGAGGTTCAGCGTTTCAAGTCTCCTCGAGCCCGGAAGTCCTTTGAAGACTAGAGAGATTAGTTTGGTGATAATCGGGTATATCGGAGATGAAAAGTCAATGGAAATCCCGGTGAGTACTTTTTCCTTGAGTTTTTTCTTTTATTAAATTTTATAAAGAGAGCGTTGTTTTGTGTTTGCGTGTGAGTATTACGGGTGTTGTTGTTGTTAAACGGGAAGTACATGGTTGCTTGTATAGGCTAAAATTGATTTAACTAACAGGCATCCATTTGAGTTTAGGGACAATAGTAATTGTAGACAATAAGAGGAATACGTTTGTGAAGCGGCATAGCCGATCGATAGTGGACGGTTGTTGTTTACTGTTTTATATCGATGGCTTGTGCATGATGTAATAAATCCTCTTATGAATTAGTAGTGCTTTATTGTCCCTATAACAAAGAAATTTAATTGTATTAAAGCAGTAATTGTACGACCTGTTCGAATGAACTGAGTAATAAGAACTGGTAGTTAATTTGCCTTGATCTTAACCTTATAGTAGGCTGGTAAGCTAAAGTGTTTGATATAGTGTGTCTGTATTGGCATATTAAATATTTGTTGTGGGGTTACGCAGTTGCTAGTTTAAAATGACTTACATTGGGGAGTTTAGTGTTGAACTTTCTGAAAAGTTTTTAAATCGGTGCACCAAAGAACAACTTTTAGAACTTGCAGAGAGTCATGATTTTGTGTTGACTAGCGATGATAAAAAGCGCAAAGAGGATATGTTGAAGGCTGTTAGAAGCCAGTTGATAGCCAAAGGAGTTCTTGTTACAGAAAAGGAGGTTGGCTCTGTTAGAAGAATCCCCACAAGTAGAGGGGGATTTGATGTCACATGAGAAAGAAGCAACAAATGATCTTTTGTCCTCCCTCTTCCATGTTTCTTGGGAGACTTTGATCCAAGAACAACTCGCAGATGTAACTCTTAAATCTTTGTTTCCCATGGTGTGTACTGAGGGAGATGTTGCAACTGAGTTACCCTCTTGCTATTTTCTTAAAGGGGGCTTGTTGCTTAGATGGTGGATCAGTAACACTGAACCCACTAATAAGTTTTATGTGCAGGTGGTAGTTCCTTTGAAATTCAGTCTGTAATTAGTCTAGCTCATGACAGATTGGCTGGACATATGGGAGTGAGGAAAACATATGATCGAATACAGTGTAGGTTTTATTGGCCTGGATTAAAGAGAAGTGGCAAAGCTTATTTGATCTTGTTATGTGTGCCAACTTACTGGTAAACCTAACCAGAAGATTCCTGTGGCCCCTCTCCAACCTATTCCAGCTATGTCAAAACCATTTGAGTATCTGTTGGTTGATTGTGTAGGTCCTTTACCTCGATCTAAGGCTGGTTGTCAATATTTACTTAGTTATGTGTTAACTCTATTTCCAGCTGTATATCCTGTTAGGTCTATCACTACCAGGTCTATACTCAAAAGTTTAACTGACTTTATGTCAACATTCGCATCCCCAGAGTGATTCAAACAGACCAGGGCTCTAATTTTGAGTCTGTTTGCTAAGGCTTTACGACAGTTAATCAGTCACATTTCCAGCACATATCATCCTGAAAGCCAGGGGGCCCTGGAGAGGTTCCATCAGACCCTGAAGTCATTATTGCATTCATATTGTGTGGAGCATGGGTCTGATTGGGAGGAAGGGCTGCCTTGGTTGCTTTTGGGTGTTTGAGAAGTTATTCAAGAGAGCATGGGATTTAGCCCAAATGAGTTGGTATTCGGACATGAAGTTCGTGGTCCCATTGCTGTTCTTGCTGATAAGTGGAACTCTCTAGAATTTTCCCAAAATGTTCAGGATTATGTTAGTGGTTTCAGGTGTCGGCTGTATGAGGCTCGAGCAATCGCCCAGAGGAAGCTGGGCAAGTCACAGAACAAGATGGAAAGGTTATTTAATCGACTAGCGGTGTCTCGGAAGTGTTAGCTTTGTTACCTCTTGTAAGTAACCCTTTTCAAGCTCGTTTTGCAGGACCTTATTCTGTATTGAAGTGCCTTTCTGGACAGAATTATCTTCTGAAAACGCCAGAATGACGTAAAGGGGTACGGGTTTGTCATATAAATCTTTTAAAACCCTATTTTCCTCCCACATCTTCTGTTGTGTTAATAAACACAGTGACTGGTAACTCTTTACAGTCTACTGAGGATGAGACTTCCCCTCGGAAGATTTCTTCCTCCGATTATGTTGGGAATGATGGGGTTCGTTTTCCTTCTAGGTATTACTGAAGGATGTTTAATTCTGAGATGTTGACGAAATTGGTCCATTTACCATATCTCTCCTCATCGGAGAGAAGTGACGTGTTGCAGTTGGTGGAGTCTTTTCCTTGTTTTCTGATGTGCCTAGTTGCATGACAATGATTGAACACGACATTGATGTGGGTGATGCACTTCCAATTAAGCAACATGCGTATAGGGTAAATCCAATGAAACGGGAGTTGGAAAAAGGAGGTTGCTTACTTGTTAAATAATAACTTGGCTGAGGCCAGCTTTAGTGCTTGGAGTTCTCCTTGTCTTCTAGTAAATAAACCAGATGGACCTTACAGATTTTGTACTGATTATCGTAAACTGAATTCTGTCACAAAGCCGGACTGTTACCTTTTACCACGCATAGATTGTGTGGATGGTGGGGTCAGCAAAGTTTGTGAGCAAATTTGACCTTTTAAAAGGATACTGGCAGGTTCCATTGACTGCTAAGGCCAAGGAACTGTCAGCATTCGTGACACCTGATGACTTTCTTCAGTATCGGGTTATGCCGTTTGGGGTTCGAAACGCCCCTGCTACGTTCCAGCGCCTTGTAAATAGGGTGTTGTCTGGATTATCTGACTGCGAGGCCTATTTGGATGACGTGGTTTTGTATAGTTCATCTTGGGCAGATCATCTAATTAAAATCAGGGAATTATTTGTCCGTTTGACTGAGGCTTTAACTTTAAATCTGGCAAAATGTGAGTTTGGGAAAGCTACTGTTACTTATTTAGGTAAAGTAGTGGGAAATGGACAAGTCTGACCAATTGAAGCCAAGATTGAATCCATTTGTGCCTTCCCAGTACCTGCAAATCGTCGAATTGCGTAGGTTTCTGGGAATGGCTGGTTATCGTGGATTTTGTCCAAATTTTGCATCTATTGTAGCACCCCTGACCGACCTTATAAGTACCAAAGTGCCTTTTGAATGGACCACCGTTTCTCAGCAGGCCTTTAATGGAGCAAAAGCCTTATTGGCTAGCGTTCCTGTGCTTGTTGCACCAGACTTTTCCCAACCCTTTTGTTTGGCTGTAGATGCCAGTGAAATGGGAGTTGGGGCTGTACTCCTGCAGAAGAGCCAGGAAGGCGTAGAGCATCCAATTTGTTACTTTTCAAAAAAATTCAATCCTCATCAGAGGGTTCCTTCTGTTGTAGAGAAGGAAGCACTTGCCCTTGTTCTGGCTGTGCAACATTTTGAAGTCTACTTGGGATCATCTGCCAGTCCCATTATTGTTTATATGGACCATAATCCTCTAGTGTTTTTACATCGGATGAAAAATCATAATCAAAGAATGAGATGGAGTCTCATCTTGCAACCATTCATACTTGACATTAAACATATTTGGGGCAGTGATAATATAATTGCGGATGCCCTATCGAGTATGAGTTTTGTCCACTTTCCCTATTCGTTCCTCTTTCTATCCTGTTTCCTAGGGCCCAGGAAGCGAAAATTGAAGTGGAAGTGAGTTGGGATCTGTGGGTTTTTTCTTCTCCTTTCCCTTTTTTTTTTCCCTTTACATACTGTATTCCTTTGGGGAATACTTTTGTGGGGGAGGTGTTACGCCTCTTTACTGCCCCCTTTGCTGGCTTTGTGGGAAGTGAAATCGCTGGCTGAGCAACAGGTGATATTAATCACTGATTAAGCCTCTGGGAGGGTCACGATGTATAAAAACCTGGGTTTTTTTTTTCTTTGGAGGAGAGTCAGGTTTTGTTTGCTTGTGTGTTTTCTTCCCCTCTTCTTAGCTTTTCTATTAAATACTCGTGCATGTAATTTTATTTTACACCCCTAGATGTCTAGTTTTGTTATGTAAACTTTTCTTATTTTGGGTAAATGGAGTTTTCCCCAAGAATGTGGTGTTGTGCCAGTTTTGTTGCGACTTACGAGCCAGCCGTAACAGTATTCATACATAACTTTAGGCCTACAAATTTTGAAACGATCTGATTGTCAGTGTTAGAAGTTTCCTATCTGTCACAGCATTAAATGCACACTGGACACTCATAACTGTTTAACAGCTGCGGAAATTGTGATCAGCCTTATCATTTTGGCCACGTTAGGGAAAGCAGGCTGAATCATCACTATAAGGAAAGACTTCTCCTTTCTTCTGCAACTGTTCCTCCCTTATTGCCTGATAGGATTTATATCCTAAACACCAACTACAATTACTACTTTTATTCTACATCTCTTAAAAAGCACAAAAAACACTTATCATAGATGAGCATATCATTGTGAGAAGCAGACTCACTCTTCAGGCTGGTATGGTGAAATGAGTTGGAACTGCACGTCTCGGGTACCTTTTCAGCTATTGCTACAGATGCTCAGTCTCAAGCTAGAAGTGATTCTCTTTTCACAGACTTGCGCCTAGAATCCGGGTGGTCCATGATTCTGTCTGACCTAAAGCCTTTCTGTGGCCTCTTAGAATTATCAACAGTGTTTAAGCTTAACTTAAATAGTTAATTTTGTTGTTTTGTAATATATCCTGTTAATGTACATAGATGTTTCAAGTTAATGCCAACATTTTGTTTCAAAAAAGCACAACTGGCCTACTTTCATACACTTAATTCCAATTTTTGTATGTAACAAAGCCACATTTAAAATTTACTTTACCGCCATATATTAAGTAAATACTATGAGTGAAAAAGAGACTGTAAAAAAAAAAAAAAAAAAAAACTTAGCCAACAAGATCCATAGAGATTTAAGACACATCCTTTTCTAATGAAAATAGTGCTTTTCTGCAATAAACATTAAACAAGAGATAAAAGGCACTTTGCAACAATTTAAAAAAACTTGATATTTAAAATGTATCCATGTTTTTTTTAGCCTGAATTCCTGTGAGATAAACATTGTCCCAGAAACAATGGACACAAAACAGGTATGTTATTCAAACTACTGCTTTCCAAATTCTATTACAGTGTTTAAATAACTCCAATTGTATTGCATTTCTCCAGTATTCTGTGCCTACTTAAAGAACTGAACTACATAATCAAATTACATGAGTTTTGGAATAAAAGAAGCACATGTGTGCAAAGAGAAAATTAACGTATTAAGGAGAAATAGGATTCATATAAAATTAACCCTAGAAGGGTGAAACTGCATTCCATTTAAAAAGAAAAAATTCCTGTATCTTTCAAAAGATTATTTTGAAAAGTAATTATTTTGTCATGTTCATATCAATAAAAATAACTAAGACTTTTATTAACTATTAAAACAAATGTTTATAAACTGAGTTGTTTGATATTTTTGGTTTATATCAAAAGGAAAAATTGACCATTTATACTCAGAAAACACATTATAAAACTAAACAAGGAAACATGAAAACAAGCTCCAGCAGAATATAATGAAATGGATTATATGGTACTAGCTAGCTTGTGTCCTTTTGCTTGTTCAAGTCCATTCCTTTGTTAGGATCACAGTTGTCCCAAGAGAAGGAGGCTCTACTGGCATTTATTTTACTGTCTTGCTTCTGCCTCAGCAAAGGCACACTGTAGATGTAGAATTCTTTATTGTCATTATGAATACACACAATTTTTTGTTGGTAGGACTTGGCTTCAATGCAGAATACTTAAAATACACAATACACTATACAGTAAATAAAAGTATAAATGACAGCAGAAATAAAACATCAAGTCCAGTCTTTTCCTGAGGTAGTACGCCTGCAGCGACCAGTGATATGTGTGTGTGGGTCTGCAGGGGAGGATTATGAGGGAAAGTGCCTATGCATGTCTACAGGGGGGCATGTTAGAGGTGTGTATGTGTATCAGCAGTGGCAGATGGACTTCACAGCTCTGGGGAAAAAGCTGTCTTTCAGTCTGCTGGTGTGTGTTTATGTTTCTGTACCGCTTTCCCGAAGGCAGTGTACAAAGTCCATATCCCTGATGGGTGAGATCCCCAACTATACATTTGGCCGCCTTCTGCACCCTTCCAGCATATACAACAGAGTCCAGGCCTAGGGGAGAACTTCCTATGATCCCCTGTACTGTTCTCATCACCCGTGCCAAGTCCTTACTGTCCTGTGCTGTGCAGCTGCCCTACCACACTGTCATACTGTGACAGAGAATGCTTTCTATAGCGGATCTGTAGAAGTTTGTGAGCAGCCGAGGGGAGAGTCCAGCATGTGGATACCGAAGGACTTGATATTGTCCACACACATTACAGCATCCTCATGTATGAATATTGGAGCATGTTCTGCTCTTCTGGACCTCCTATAGTCCACAATTGCCTCTTTGGCCTTGCTGGTGTTCAAGATGAGGTTGTTGGCTGAGCACCATAATGCTAGGTGTTGTATCTCCTCTCTGTAGTGAATCTCATCATTGTCTGATATGAGACCCACCATGGACGTATCATCCGTGAATTTCACAACCATATTTGTGTCATGGATGGCAGAGCAATCGTGTGTAAATAACGTGAAAAGTGTTGGGCTGAGCACACAACCCTGTGGTGTGCCTGTGTTCAGAACCAGTGTAGCTGATGTACCATCTCCAGGTCTAACCACCTGAGGCCTGTTGGTGAGAAAGTCCCTTATCCAGAGACACAACGATGTGGACAGACCCAGATTATGAAGCTTTTGTTCCAGCTTATCTGGGATTACGGTGTTAAATGTTGAACTAAAATCAACAAATAGCATCCCAACATAAGTGTTAGTGTGTGAAATACTATTGAGACATCTTCTGTAGATCTGTTCCTCCTGTAGGCGAACTGATGGTTGTCAAATCCAGCAGGGATGGCATCCTTGATGTACTTTAGGAGGATTCTCTCAAAGCACTTCATTATTACTGTGGTCAGAGACACAGGGCAGGTGACCACTGATTTGTTAGGCACTGGCACAATAGTGGAGGATTCAAGGCAGACAGGAATCATTGCAAGTTGTAGAGACTGGTTGAAAATGTCCAGAAAGACTCCTGCCAATTGATCAGTACATTTTTTCAGTGTCTTACCTGACACCCTGTCCGGTCCTGCAGCTTTGTTGGTGTTGATCCTCCTCTGGGTGGACCTCGCTTGGTGCAGTTGCAGGGCTATAGGCTGATGCTGCTCCTCCAGCCAAAGGAGATGTACGGTCTCCCTCCTGCTAGATGCATCAAAGCGTGCAAAGAAACTGTTCAAGATGTCCGGGAGACTGTACTGCATGGTATTTGAGTTAAGTTCATATTTTTTAATCCATGTTTTTCTCAGTAATTTTATTTTTTATAAATGTTTAGCATTCAATTCATAATTACAAAAGATAACAGCTGATGGGTGTGTGTTTTTTTTTTTGACAATCTTTCAAAGACTTATGAGTTTGCTCCCGATGTTGAAAGCTTTTGTAACTTCAAGAAGAACTTTTTTTTAATCTGACTAGTTTAAGACAATATCGTTATTGGGCACTAGGACAATTACTGTTTTTTTCCACAGGTCAGAGTCTACACAGGCATTTATGGAGAAATCTAATACTATTGGGCTATGTCCGGAAACTGAACTTCCAGTGAAAACACACCAGGACACAGAGAAAATGTGTCAAGCTCAAATACTGGTTCTATGACTCCTCTGCTACTTCAAGGCTCTCTTTTCCACAGTGTCATTCCACTTAATAAATAAATACTGATCAGTACTTATATCTGAAACAAGGGCATTTGAAAATTTGACAGATGAACAATTTGTAATACATTGTCAATAGGGTATATTTAAGAAACGGCAGAAAATTCTTTACATTAAGGCAATTAAATTTGAACAATCAGGTAATATGTTAACTGTATAATGGTCTCCACTTTGCTTCCAGAAATGATAAAGCATATTGTACACATTTTTTTTTTCTGACTGGCCATGTTATGTTGAATGCGGCACTATGCCACTTTGTTAACATCTAGATATTCATTGATTTCTAAGTCCTACTCTATGGCTTCATTTTTTATATGTAGGGCAGACTTTAAAATCATTCATAAAAATGTAGGAAAATGAAAAGAATCTCATTTTGCATATTAGAATAAAAAGGAACTAAAATAAGAATACACATTTAAGTAGTCTTTCAAAGATTTAAATCTTTATTCACATTAGATCCATTTAAATACAGAAAAAATAACTTAATTTGCGAGTTCTTAAATATACTGCAGTACTTTATAAACAATGTATGAAGCATATGATAATATAAAAGATAAGATTTAGTAATTGAAACCAAAATAAAAAGATAATTGAAACTACGGAAATGAGTTAACATGCTTTGGAAGGCTTAAGATTGATATTTTGTATCAACAAGTCTACAGTAACTGAACAGCAGCACACCGAACTGGACTTTCCAGATGTGGCATGAAAGCTTCATTAAGAAACATGAAGGATCTAGGCAAGTTAAAGACAAAATGCAGTGGAACACCGAAAGAGGTGTCTGCCTGTAATGGGCCATACGTACTTTAAAGGCAAGAGTGAGAATGAAAACTTATGTGAATAAGTCTGAAAAGAAACGGGCTTCATCAGTAACATCTGTATCATCTCCAGACAGAGGAGCAGCTTCAGCGACAGACTGCTGTCACTGTCCTGCTCTACTGACAGACTGAGGAGATCGTTCCTCCCCCACACTATGCGACTCTTCAGTTCGACCCGGGCGGGGTAAACGTCAATATTATACAAAGTTATTGTCTGTTATATCTGCATTTTTATCACTCTTTAATTTAATATTGTTTTTATCAGTATGCTGCTGTTGGAGTATGTGAATTTCCCCTTGGGATTAATAAATAAAGTATCTATATATCTATCTAGGGTGCATCACAGCTAAGAAACTATTCTTGTGAAAAGACAACAAGCAGAACAAAGTAATATGTGAAAGAACATAAAGCATGGATCGAAAGCTAATGACAAACCAGTGACTCTGTCTTATGGTGTAATTACAGCTCAGCTATGATAGTGCACTGTATAAACAATCATACTACAAAGACTTCATACTATTTAACATTAATAAAGAAACACTATAGCTTACCCAAATGTATATGTCATTTTAGCACCTATCTAAATAGTAGGATATTAGACTACGGCACAATGTTTACCACATGTTAGCACATTGCAGTTTCAAACAGCTGAGACCAGGAAGTTAAAAATATACCAAAATGAAAAAGTTCTCCATATAATGAGAGACATGATAATACAAGTTAAACATAATTGAAATATTAAAATAGAATTGTAGACTGAAGTGCTGTTAAGATTTTTGGGTTAGCAGGGGACAGTGAAAAATATGTTTAGATTTAGTGGTAAACAAGACAGTACAAGAAAATCCCCATGCTGCAGTGATATGCTCCCAACTATGAGAAGCAGCCATTATCAGTTGTCAGTAACTCTCATAAACATGTGTATTGATCACAGACTGATTAAATTTGCAAATGAAATACTTTTAAAAGGTTCGTCACCTGCCACATGTCCTTGCAATATAATATTCTTTCACAGGAACGGTGTACACAGACTTCTAAGCATGATCCAATTTTACTGACAGTTTCATTTTCAAAGACAGATTTCTATCCAGCACTGGCTGAGATCACAAAATGGAAGTGTAAATTCATTACTATAGGCCAAGAAACCAAAGCAAATATCTGTAAAACATGTAAAGTATTAATTTTAGCAAAAAGGACTAAGTAATTGGCTGTTGATTCAGTCCTAAAATACAATCAAGTAAAAAGACAATTATCTGTCCACACAACATGCTAACAAATAACAAAAACTCAACATATAAATTACCCCACTCTACCTGTCTTGGGCCAGCTTATTACGTCCATAATAAAATGGGCTAGGTCAGAGGTAAAAAGAATAATTTAGCAGATTGTGAACTGAATGTGGAAAATTTGATTATCATATGAAAACAAAGAGTCAAAGGGGCAACAGGCCAAAAAGATGTCTGATTCAAGAAATAATGAAAAAATTCTTGTGTAATCTTTTGTGTTGATTTCTCTGTGTAAAGCAGTCACTTGTCAATTACAGAAGGCATGTTTTATCTACAACAACTTTGCAGTTCTCTGTACCATTGACTATTTTATGTTTCAGAAAAAAATTGTTAACAACTGTGGATTGTTTAATATCCTGTAAATTTTTCTCTGGACATCAGGATCATGGAACATGCAACCAGGGCAGGAAACCTGGAGTTCCCCGTGGTTAGCTTTATGTGTTGCCTAAATCTGTGGATATCTGATGTGCATAAAAATGATTATTATATTATTATAATATATTATTCTTTATTTATATTATTATAACCTTGGATTACTGTGTCTGACTTAGTTACCAGAAAGGCTGTTACACTTTCCAAGAGTGAGTTTGAAAGAGAGTTGATACATTATAAAGGAGAGTTTATCTCTGAAGTTTAAAGGTTCTTTATGCATATTTTTTCATCACTTTTGAGCTTTTTATTTTTTTCTTTAACGCCAACTTTTCTTTAAGAAAGTTAAAAGTAACGGCAAAAGGGTCCCACAATTAAAAATTTTGCTATAATATCACTGTCTTCTAGTCTTATTATAATGCACTGCACCCAGTATTGAAAAAAGCAGATGAATTAATCACTGTTTTAGTCCTAATACAAAAAAATTAAACTTATGTTGACTCCCATAATTATCCTTTAGATCATTAATGACATATCCCACTGCTTCCAGTTTTAAACATTGCATCATGGAAACGTAGGTTTCAAATGTTGCAAGAAAAGGAAAGGAAAGGAAAAATCCTTGAGTTTGTTTATTGCATTTTCGCATAGTTTCTGCTTTTCAATTTTCTGCCCATTTAAAACAGGATAAAAGGTAATACAACTCAAAAATAAAAATTCCTTTATTTGCCAAAAATAAAAGATTAATATCAAAATGGAACTTTCCAGCAAAATAGTGCAATATAATCTGCTTGGACCAAAATGAGGACTAAACTGAATGGTGCAAACTATTTATTCTGATTGCACCTTACTTTCAAATTTCAACAAGGTGTTCAGCTTTAATAAGATGGAAATCAAGTAAGAAGAGTTAGGTTACCACATTCGATTTATTCTAGGCATATGTTGCATCATATTGAGAATAAAAATGACTGATACATATAGTATGCTACATATGTTTTCCCTCCTTCTGCCTGCTTTGCTCAGTATATATTGTTAGGCTCATTGTGGGTATCCTCTTTATTTGTCCTTTTACATACAGTGGGTACGGAAAGTATTCAGACCCCCTTCAATTTTTCACTCTTTGTTATATTGCAGCCATTTGCTAAAATCATTTAAATTAATTT